>CM031243.1:236970735-237680735 GCA_018340775.1 Taxus wallichiana var. yunnanensis
CTACATTCAATAAAATAAAAGCCTCATTCAAAAGAACTTTTTGGGTCATGGACTTGTCTATTTAGGGTAGGTTCTCTTTCGTTGTAACAAGTTCTTTGTACCTCAGCTATATCATCCACCTCATCTCACCATTTGTTTCAATTCAAGGGACGTAACGTACACACCGATATATTGTGATCATACAACTCTTTTCAGCTATGGACTTCTCGGCTATGCACGCACGACATTTAGGGCTTCGTGCTCGTTCTACATTGTGTGGTTTGTTTAGCTCTTCTCACCTACGGAGCACTCTTTCCACTTTGCCTCGCGTCTAGAATTGTGTGTTGATCTTAATCGGACACTATTCCCTTCTACTTGGGTAGGCTAACTTTCACTTCCCTTATACCTTTTACAACATCACCAATTCATTACCGACACCAACAACCTTACCTTACCAATATTAACATCAAATTTTTACCAAACGACAAATTGCCTAAACCATACCAAATTGCCTAAATTCACCCCCTCCCCGATCCTAGGGAGAACTACATCGGTCTCGAGGCCCTCCTTGCTTTGAGCAATGGGCTATGTAGGCAGCACTTTGGAGACATGGGGTCTCCCAAGGTTAGCTCGACCATCCCCTACCATAACCTATCATGCGTGGTAAATATAAATATTTTTGGTGTATTTCTATTTAATCACATTCCTCTTTATCCTTTTTTCAAAACAAAACAAAAACATTCTTATTATTATCATAACTCAAATCAACATACATATTCAATTTTATTTAGATGTTAAACAAATACATCTTCTCTATCATCGACACGCAGGTCGGCATCCTTATTTATTCTTATACCTCGATAACATTTACTTAGACCCTCACGCCTCATCCCAAACCAGGTGATGATCGTGATCGTCAACGCCTCTCGCCGGGCCTCCCTGTCCTCAAAGGTACCACGGCTATTGGTACCGCCCACTGATCTGCCAATCTCTCCTGTAACATGTGAATACGCTCTCTCGCATGGAGGTATCTAGCCTCTAGTCCCTCCGCTCGTGACTCACAAACATCGCAAATATCTACCTTTGCTGCAAACCCCTTGTTAACCATTTGGCCCGACCCAAGGCCGCACCCAACCACTTGGCCCGACCCAAGGCCGCAACCAACCTGTTTGGCCCGACCCAAGGCCGCAACCAACCTATTTGGCCCGACCTAAGGCCTCAACCTACCTATTCGGCCCGACCTAAGGCCTCTACCTACCAATTGGCCCGACCCAAGGCCTCGCCCTACCTATTTGGCCCGACCCAAGGCCTCGCCCCTACCATTTGGCCCGACCCAAGGCCTCGCCCCTACCTATTCGGCCCGACTCTAAGGCCTCAACCCACCAATTTGGCCCGACCCAAGGCCTCAACCTACCAATTTGGCCCAACCCAAGGCCTCAACCTACCAATTGGCCCGACCCAAGGCCTCGCCCTACCTATTTGGCCCGACCCAAGGCCTCAACCTACCAATTGCCCGACCCAAGGCCTCAACCTACCAATTGGCCCGACCTAAGGCCTCAACCTACCATTTGGCCCGACCTAAGGCCTCAACCTACCAATTGGCCCGACCCAAGGCCTCAACCTACCAATTGGCCCGACCCAAGGCCTCAACCTACCAATTGGCCCGACCCAAGGCCTCAACCTACCATTTGGCCCGACCCAAGGCCGCAACCATTTGGCCCGACCCAAGGCCGCAACCAACCCATTTGGCCCGACCCAAGGCCGCACCTAACCATTTGGCCCGACTTAAGGCCGCACCAATTAACCATACCATACCCACAATCACCGTTTTAATTTATCCATCCATCATGTAGCTTTTTGTTCAATCGAGCTCACCTGTTCGTGTTTTAGCATGATTAGGGTCCTTGACTTGATCTGTTGACCAACTTTGCCTAGACCTAGACCGTGACGTTTATCTCAACCAAACCAACCATTTGGTACTGCCGAACATGCCTAAACGTTCTTGTACCTTACCTGTTATATACCCCGAGCTACTTCCTATGCCTTGATACCAGGATTATATCACCCTTGTTTGGATAAACTATCGACCTTTGCCTATACATCGCTGGTTTGCTCGTCAAATCATGTACCCTAGTCATACTATTGCATTTCAACATGTGTATGCTTCCTTGGACCTACCCCACACCTTACCATTCTCTCAACAACATATACCCTTTATCAACCCTATCCCTGATTTCCCGTTCACCCAATCTGTGATAGATTTGAGGGGGATTACCTATACCCTTAACAGGGGAAACCACTTCATATTATTGTCCGCGCAGCTTTACAAAACAAGCTACACGACAATAAGGGGCTAATGTAGACACCAAATTCGTGTCTTACGATCCCTTGTGACCCACATCTCATCTCGCAACCTAAACTCATCACCTAAACCTTACACAATTATTTATTAATTACCTCATAATTGATAAATCCACATCGCCTTACCCGCCACCTCACTTGCCCACCTCACCATGACTTAGCCCTAACCCTAAACTAACCTAATTAGGACCCATGACTTGGTCTAGACTCACATCCATAACTAATGCCTCCTTACTCGCACCCAAAGCCGACCTTCTAGCCACTTGACCAAGCCCGCAATCGATCTCTCGGGAGAAAAGGGGAAGGTGGGCTATTTTACTAAAAATAGCCTACTTTTTCCTAACCGATGCCGGTTCTACTGACCGCCGTCGCTACGTAACCGCCATCGGTTCCTCAAATGGGCTCCCAAACTAAAACAACGGATCGGAATTTCATTTTGGGAGATCAGTCGAAGGATTTTTGAATCAAAGGAGAGTCCAAAGCGATTAGCAGAGTCCAGAACTTCACTTGACCAAGCAGAGACAAGTGAAGAAACCAGAAGAGTTGGCAGCCAAGGAGATCAACTGGCATCTTCGTCAAAAACCAGTAAGTTACATCTTGCATGTCCTCCATTATAACATTTCTTATGCTTTTGGAATTACAGTCCTCCCAAATCCGTTTCTGGATCCATTATCCAACGTACCATTGCCTCTAGCTGTTATTCTTTTGTTTCTAACATCCCGTTTCCCAAAAACTATCCAAAAATCAGCCATTACAAACTCCACAACCAGCCCAGAAGATCCTAGAACCCACCGGTATCGGTTATCAGTAACCGCCATCGGTTATAGGTAACCGGCATCGGTTCCTTTGATCAAAAACCAGGAAAAACAGCCTTTCCCCTACCCAGTTCAGCCAAGCAATTTAATTGATATTTTACAGTATTTTGTGTTAACTCATATCGGCAGGGGAACTGACCACCTTCGAAAGGAAGTTTCATATTTCCTGGGCCCAAGGCAGTTCCCTCATTTACTATCTAATCAAAATCTTGTGGTCTGGTGTTCTTATTTGTAGTAGTCCTTCCAAGACAAAAAGGAGTTCTTCGCATCACTGATCTTTCTCGTCAAAAACCAAGTAAGTTACATCTTGCATGTCCTCCATTATAACATTTCTTATGCTTTTGGAATTACAGTCCTCCCAAATCCGTTTCTCGGATCCATTATCCAACGTACCATTGCCTCTAGCATTTGTTATTCTTTTGTTTCTAACATCCCGCTTTCCCAAAACTATCCAAAATCAGCCATTACAAACTCCACAACCAGCCCGAAGATCCTAGAACCCACGGTATCGGTTATCGAAGAACCGCCATCGGTTATAGGTAACCGGCATCGGTTCCTTTGATCAAAACCAGAAAAACACCTTTCCCCTACCCGATTCAGCCAAGCAATTTAATTGATATTTTACGTATTTTGTGTTAACTCATATCGGCGGAACCGACCACCTTCGAAAGGAAGTTTCATATTTCCCGGGCCCAAGGCGCCTCCCTCATTTACTATCTAATCAAAATCTTGTGGTCCGGTGTTCTTATTTGCGGTAGTCCTTCCAAGACAAAAAGGAGTTCTTCGCAATTCACTGATCTTTCTCTACGGTACGCGCACATCATCTCGACATTCTACGTATTCCTCCTAACCCTAACCTTATCTGCTTCTATAAGGAACGAAGCATTTCCGAGTGAAACAGATGGTGCCTCTTCTAGAAAGCCCCACTTCATCAAATTAACGTAGAAAGTATCACTACTAGAGCACATACAAAGACCCTCAAACTTCATATCAAAGAAATTCCAAGGTCCCCATCGTTCTCATTCCTAGATCACCCAATTCAACACCTCTTGCCAAAGCTAAAATATCCATCCTCGTTGTTCCACATAATCAATCTACCACTTCTATGCAGAATACTATCATCAAACAATTTCATCAAGCTTCGATAAATATGTCCCTTTACGAGCTTGTGAAAACCTCACCACAACATCAAAATACATGATCAAAACACTCCAATCCATATCGAACCCTTAGACAATCCACAACCATTTTCCAATTTAGTTGGTACACTTAAAATGTCTCGCTGCCATATCCTTCAACAGTTCTAAAATCCCGTCCTCACAAAGATAAAGATCGTAATATTCCATTATTTATCACCACCCAAATTGATGATAATATCATTAAGAGAGTCATGATTGATAATGACACCAACATTAACATCATATCATCACATGCCTTTGATCAACTCCAACTACCCAACACCATTGTCACCCGATCACCTTTCGTACTGTGAACCTTCAATGACATCGTTGCTCCCACATTGGGTAGAATTATCTTACCAATAAAAGTTAGTGTTAAGAAACTCCATGAACTCTTGTATCTGGTCAAGAAGAATTTCAATATAACATTCTATTAGGTTGACCCTAGCTAAATTTTATACATTATATTTCATCCACTCTCCATCATTGTCTTTAGATATGAACATAAAGGTAAAACGTTCACCATTCTAGATGATCTAAACCCTTTTAAAGCATGCCAAGTGACCTATCAACTTAATGACGTGCTTGTCCCTAAAACAAACTTGGGATCCTCTAATGAATCCTCAACCAGTTCATCCATTTCCTCATCAAAATTTCTAGATGACAACTCCTTCGATGATGTCATGCAACGTCTTTCATTGGGGGGTATTGTCTCCTTACACTCAATTATCTTCCTACACAAAAGACATATAGAAGACCCAATAAACAAGATATCTAGGAACCTAATTTTGGAGATGTTACCTCCAACAATCGACCACATCTCAAAACCAATCTCATCTACGGAGGGATCGATCATCCTTCTTCACGTCCTACTAATCAATATTACAAAAACCTTCTTAGCATGTCGATTCTGAGTTTTCATTGATTTTAAAGGAATATTAATGAAAAATCAAGATGCAGGAGAGATAGAGTGAGCTTGGAGTGAGTCTAAAAGGAAGGACATGTCAAAGGCTCGAGAATACCTAAGTAATCATAGACTTCTTGAGGATCTAGTGACTAGTAGTGGGAAAAGTGGTGATGGTAGAGCATACCAGGATGATATATTAGATAGTATAGCATATAGATGATAGGGAAATGTGGTCGGAAGGATGGATATAGGGACACATGAGGTGAATTTGTCATACTAGCTCAATTCAGGATGCCTAACCCCTAGGCCTAGGTAGCAAAGTGACTGGAAAGGTGAAGTGAAGGATTGAGGTTGTTGGTGAATCATGGTAAAGGTATAAAACACATGATAGGATATGTTCAATGGGCCACATGGTGAAGAATATTTCAGAGGTGGTAAGTTGCAATGTAAACTAACTCAAATTGGCCTATTTCAAGCACCTAACATGACTGTATGAAGCAAAACAATACATAACAAGAAAATTTAGGCATGAGAAGTGTGTAAGGACATTTTCAAGAGTTATAATATAAATATATATGTAAAAATCAACATTTATATCCATATTTAAGGTCATTGGTATGACTACGCTTTAGGAAAAGTAAGTTTAACATGCACAAATGAGATTTTTCAAGAAGCTACAGGTTCATTTATGAAAAATTAGCCATAAGGGATCATAGAGGAGGTAGTCATGAAGGTGTGGACAAAATTTGAGGATATGAGGAGGAGTTTTGTGCAAGATATTACATTTTTACCAAAACCGGGTTGAGTTAGGTATGATAAACTAGTACTCAATTCTTAGCATTCAAGATAAATTGTGGAGCCTCCTCAATCTAAATCATAAGATACAAATTTTAAGAGCATATAGATAAAAATATGCTAAAAAAATTCTAAGGCCAAATGGTATAGCCTTTGCTCAACTAACCCAAATTGAGGAGCATTTCAAACTTATCAAGTGCATGTTCCATTCTTCTTAGCAATATTTTCTCATACCCTTCTTTGTATGTATGCACCTATCTCAGTCTCTATCAACATTTGAGAATGAATTCCTATCATATAAACAATTAAAATTACTCAAATACTATTCTTGACTACCCTCACTCATCTGTTACATTACCCTTCAAGCCTTATCTAATTCATCCTCCTCCTATACAATCTCTTTACTATCTAGTTCTCCTTCTCAAGGCTATATCTTGTGCCTCTCAACTTCACTAGGTGGATTGATTCCCTTCACCTATATCACCGATGCATGATATAGATTCTCCATTAAATTGACTACTCTTTCATCTTTTTGTTTCCTTTTTCACCTAGTCCATAGCTCAAGTCTCCCCTCTAGTCTCTTTAGCTCCTAAAAACACTCCCTCCTTGTTCATATCCTCACAACTCTAGTCTTAGCTAGTGTACCAGCCATCTTATCTCATCTTTTCCTTGTTCATGTAATAATAAGTCTTTCTTATCAGTAACACTTGTGCCATAGTGTTCCGCACAATAGTCTTAGGATGGAATAGGAACCTTGAAGAGTTCTCATTAAACTTATACCATGATTATTAAGTCATAACCCACATATGAATGGTCTCATTATCGATAACAATCAATCAGATATGAAGTGACCTTCAATATCTCTTTCCACATACATGAAATGTAACCTCATATATCAATATTTTCTATATCTTGCCTTGTTCTTCTTTAGAACCACATACATGAAATGTAACCTCATCTATCACTAGTTATCATCTTTAAGAAATAGTGATCACTAAATCAATACTTGCAGTGTTCAATCCTCCTAAATTCTCTTCCAGACTATTTCATACTACAAAGTCTTATGTATGTTTGTTAATATCACTTATACTTCTCAAGTTCTCTTTGAAAATGCTTAATTCTTGTGAATTCATGTTGCATATGAGAGAACAATATATTCCTAGCCATTAGACATTTTGAGTGCATCACATTAAAGATTCAGACTCCTTACCATAGTTCTAGCTATGATCTCCATCTGGATAGTGGCACTCGCCCAAGCTTCTTGATGGTCTTTCTCAATTTAATTCAGGTTTCAAATCAATGCCCCATACATTCCTTGGCACAATCTCCATAAATTTTTGTCTTCTCTATACTATTCAAGATGTCCTTCAATTTCATACATTCATTACTTACCTATAATACTCAACGCAACCTTCTTTTTAGTCTTTCTTAGGGACTTGGTATGGTATTACAACTTATACAAATCAACCTTATTATGGAATGATGGTATCTTCTTCGTAATTACCTTCAAATCATTTCAACTTGTTGCCTAGACCTTACCCCTTCTATTTATTGTGTCTAAGATCAAAAATTTCAAGCTACAATGTAAACTCCACCCATTTTCCTCTAGATTGTACATTGTTTCTTCATGCTCTGCTTTTTCCGAACATGGTCAAGAATAAATCATTGTGCACAAATCCATTGAAGGTGAAATTTAAGGATATCCTTCTTCAGGCTAAGATAAATATTTCCACCAAATTTGAGATATTTTCATTAGAGGAATAAATAGTTATAAAAAGCCCTATATCGAGCTCAAGAAGGAAAAAATTGGCTTAAAAATCATACTTGCACATTTTAAAGGCTTACAAAAATTAAGAATACGTTTCTCCTCACCGTAGGAGATTCCCATATTAATGATATAGGAAATTTCAACAAATAAAGTCCATAGAGGCTTTTAGACCCACTTTGTCCTATTACAGTTCTTAAACACACCACTAAAACATACCAATTTTTACAAACAAATATATATTTGTGTTATTGAAACTTCATACCTCCTTCATTACATTGAATTCACACTTGTCTTCTCTCCTTGAGCTCGAATATCTCCATTTATACTAAATTTTTCTATCTTAGAATACTCCTAGTCTTGTTCCTACAAACCCTCAACTACTCCTACACGGACTCAACAATCCTATCTTGACTCAACAACTTACTAAACATTTAAAGGGGATAAGAATCACCCTACAACTCCTCTTGATCATGTACATAGTAATATCCACATGATAACATGGCCTTCATTGCCTTATTTTACATATAACAACTCTTTTACCAAGTCAACCTTAATAATTTACCCCTGCCACAATACTTTTTCACTTTCACTATGATAATGTACATTCAAATTTGAACTTGAACAATACAACCATGAAGAGAGGAAACTTTGATAACTCCTAATTTTTGCTTAATGCATGTCATAGGATTATTTAGACTTTATTATACTCTCTAGGTTATCAAGATTATGCTCCTACATCAGGCTATCCAACTTGAAATTTTTCATGAGCTCCTGCTCATGAGTCTTCATCTTTTTCTTGCTCCTTGAATTTTACCTGTGTCTTATGTCAACCTTAGACATATTAGTCTTTGTATCTTCTTGGTGTATTCTCTATACCTCATCTTCTTACTCCTTTGTCTCTTCTTGTATAAATTCTTCTTGTCTGCTTCTCATTCACGAGGCTCCATGTTACTGCTTCATCTTCATATAGGTCTTGAAATTCTTCTTGTTATCTTGTTTCCAAAAGCTCTCTCATGAAATATTGAGCTTCATCCACCTTATCAGCTATTATACATGTATACAAAACACTTTGAATGCAACCTTAGACACAATTTTTTTGAAGCCATGAAGATTCTTCATGTTGTTGTTCTTCACTTTCTTATTTGATTTTTTCATTGACTAATTCCAATTTGGTCTTCACATATTTGTTTTGTCCTTGCATTACTTCATTCCTAGGCTTGTCAATGAGCTTCTCATTCCAATATGCTCTTACAACTACTGCATCTACTTATTCTTTCGTAATTCTTCCTTCTTGAAACTCATTTTCCTTCTTCCATTCACTAAGCATTTCCATCTCTACTTGATTAGGAAATTCATTGAGTTCTTCATCATGAAAAGTATGATCTAATGCACTTACTTCAGCTTGTAATTTCTCCATGTTCTCATAAACAAACTCATTTTATTTTTGTTCAAAATTCATCATTTCTTGGATGAGGTTTGTATCATTCATGTTATCATCAATATAACCAAAACCTAATTTCAAATTATCATATTTTACCTCTTCATCCTCATCAACTTGTGATTGTTCTTTATCATCCTTCCATGCTTCCACCACTTCTTCACCCATGGGCTGACTTGCATAGAAAGTTTCTATCACCTTTAACTCTTCCTACAACAATTTATCATCTATATCTTCATGATAATAATCAAACCTTGGACTTACATTTAAACATTGTTGTACTTCTTCCAAGAATTTTTCATTTTCCTTCATTTTCTCATTTTTTCCTTCATGATAACATTCACCTGCTTCCATATTAGTCCATCCCATACTTTCTTTACAAAATTCAGTCATGCATTCATCACTATCACTTATCATGCTTATAATGTCATCAGCTGATGTATCAAAAGCAATTTTTTTACCTCTATTTTTCATTTCCTTTACCTCATTTGAAATGACATCTACCTTCTTCTTCCAGTAACTTCTTGGAACAATGATTGGTTCCTTAGTATTCTTACCTTCATATGCATCTCTTTGGACTTCATATGCTTGCTTAGGTACTATCTTCTTGAGCCACTTGGGCATTATGTATCCATATTCTTTTGCAATGTCCTCTATGCTCATCCTTTGCTCTTTCTTCATATTTACTTTTTGTATAACTTTATGCTTGAATTATTTCAAATGCATCCTTTGTTTTCCTTCTATCCTGGACTCTTTTCTTGGTATCTCATCCATTATAGATTCCTTAAAAAGGTTGCCTCTTATACCTAAATAATCGATCAGTAACATAGTATTAGTATTCAAAAATGTCCTTTGAATGTACTTTCTATCATTCTTCTTCATTTCTCTTTGTGGTTCCTCTTCATGTCCATTATTCCACTCATTATCTCCATCCATAAAGTCTTCATACTCATACATTGTCTCATCTTTGCAAGAATCTTCACATGCATCACTCATGAAGATTAACCATTCTTGTGTATCCATCATCTTATCATGTATGCTTTCAACTTCTTCATACACTATGCCAACTAAGAATTCTCCTACAACTGCTATCTCTTTCTCAAGGAGTTCAATATGTCTCCTTATTTCAGCTATCTCTCTTGTTTTCTTCATAGCTTTCCTCTTTTTCTATTCTGTCACTCTCCTTTCTTTCACTTCTTGCAAAAACAATTACTTGTCTCCATGGTTTCTCTTTCTCATCCAAGTCTCTATCACCTTGGATTGTAGCCTTATTTCTCTCTCTTATCCAAGCTTCTTCTTGGATACTTCTGACTACTTCTTCCTTCTCTCTTAAAACTCTTCACTGTGCAAGTTCTAGTGGCACTCAAGCCAACCTTCTTTAGCTTACTCTTCTTATTTTTCTCTGCTAGATGTATTTTCTTGGCTTCTTTTCACTTCTTCTTTCTTGACTATTTATAGTCTCTCTCTTCTCCTTCACCTACCTGCAACCTTGCATCACCTTGCCTTCCAATCATTAGCATGATAAAACAAAATTGACACTCATACTCAAATTTATATTCTTATTAACTAATAAAATCATAAACCTACTCTAATACCAACATTGGTGCAACCTAATCTCACCTGATCCACCTTGACGATCATATCAACTTATCAAGTGCATGTTCCATTCTTCTTAGCAATCATTTCATCTACCCTTCATTGTATGCATGCACCTATCTCTGTATTTATCAACATTAAAGACTAAATTCCAATCATATAAATAATGACAAGTACTCAAGTATTGTTCTTGACTACCCTCACTATTTTGTTACATTACCCTTCAAGCCTTATCTAATTCACATCCTCCTATACAATCTCTTTACTATATAGTTCTCCATCTCAAGGCTATATCATGTGCCTCTCAACTTCACTAGGTGACTTGATTCCCTCCACCTATATCACCGATGCATGAGATAGCTTCTCCATTAACTTGACTACTCTTTCTTCTTGTTGTTTCCTTTTTCACCTAGTTCATAGCTCAAGTCTCCCCTCTAGTCTCTTTAGCTCCTAAAAACACTCCCTCCTTGTTTATGTCCTCACAAATCTAGTCTTATCTAGTGTACCAAAGAATCTTAACTCAGATTGTCCTTGTTTATGCAATAATAAGTCTTCCTTATCAGTAACACTTGTGCCATAGTGTTCCACACAATAGTTTTAGGATGGAATAGGAACCTTGAGGAGTTCTCTTAAACTTATACCATGCTTCTTAAGTCATGAACAACATATGAATGGTATCATTACTGAAAAAAATTAATCGGATGTGAAGTGACCTCTAATATCTTTGTCCAAATGTATGAAATGTAACCTCATCTATCAATCTTTTCTATACTGCCTGTTCTCCTTTTAGGACTAGATTTGGGATTCACAAGCTCTTATCATACTAGACATTAGGTCTATAAGTCAATATTTATCATCTTGAAGAAATAGTGATCACTAAATCAATACTTACAGTGTTCAAATTCCCCCTATATTCTCTTCCAAACTATTTCATACTACAAATTCTCATGCATGTTGGTTACTATCACTTATACTTTTAAGTTCTCTTTAACAATGCTTACCATTCTTGTGAATTCATATTGCATATGAGAGAACAATATACTTACTACCCATAGACATGTTGAGTGCATCAAATTAAAGAGTTAGACTCCCTTACCATAGTTCTAGCTATGATCTCCAATTTGGAGACAATGACACTCTGCCCCAAGCTTCTTGATGGCCTTTCTCAATTCAATTCAAGTTTTAAAACATAGCCCCATACCTTCCTTAGCACAAGCTCCATAAATTTTGGTCTTCTCTATAATATTCAATATGTCCTCCAACTTTCATACATTCATTCCTTACCTATAATACTCAACTCAAGCTTCTTTGTAGTCTTTCTTAGGGACTTGGTATGGTCTTACAACTTGTACAAAACCTTATTATGGAATAAGGGTATCTTCTTCATGGAATTTTCCTTAAGAGAATTTCAACTTGTTTCCTATACCTCACGCCTTCTATTTATCATTTCCAAGATCAAAAATTTCAAGCTACAATGTAAACTCCACCCATTTTCCTCTAGATTGTACATTGTTTCTTCATGCCCTATTTTGCCAAAACACACTCATGAATAACTCTTTGTGTACAAATCCATTGTAGATGAAATTTAAGGATATCATTCTTTACACTAAGATAAATATTTCCACCAAATTTGAGATATTTTCATTAGAGGAATAAATAGTTATAAGAATCCCTATATCAAGCCCGAGAAGGAAAAATTTGGCTTAAAAATCATATTGCATATTCTCAAGGCTTGTTGTAACATTCCCATTTTAAGACTTTAGAAACAAGGGAATTTTTTTTTGCATGAATAATGTTCTCTGTTCTAAATACATAATTTAGAACACACATTCCATAACAACCATTCTTATAACAGATAACCATATGTAGTTGTAATGACTCGGTGAGCTACCGATCTATTCATTTCATGACTCGGTGAACTACTGATCTATTCATGTTTAACATTAAGTATTGAATAATTTTTGGTATACTACATATACTTGGTTCACTTACCCCATTATGGGTATTGAGTGATCTATCTAAGGAACCTATCTGAATATTTGCTACCAATATTCATCTGCATCATGATCCTTAGACTAGGTGACATAGGACAACGCAATCAGCAGCTTGTGATACTTTGGCCAAAGATTTCTAACATACTGTCAGATTACTTATTCCTTGATGACATACTCATCAATCTAGAATATGTCCTTCACCCCACTCTATTGTTATTTAGAATGTCCTTTACTAACTTTTGTCAGTCCACTTGCCCAAGGTTTAACCCTAGTTCAGGTTAACAACATAGGTTATGATAGGAAGAGGCTCACAAAGTCTTAGGGTATATTGGCATACTGGGTCAACCTAAGTCAATCCCGTGTGCCAAGGTACCCTGAGTCCTCAAGGGCTACTCCTTATCCTAACTATGCTACCATCCAATCCTAGAGGAAAACTAAGTTCAAGTCCAAAAGTGTGTAGATCTTGACGATCAATGCAGAAGGGTGTTGCCACATGTTAACTACACTATTGTATCCTTGAGAAGATCCTAATCTTCTCAAAGGTACAACCCTATAGTTGGCGTGTGCCAGCATCCTACAGAATAGCCTCATCAAGATGTACATACTCCTAGGAGATTATTAATGTTTAGTTACTTTGGATTATTAAAACAAATTTTCAACAACCCTGCCAAACCCTAATCCAACACTCCTAAGTTCTTGTCAATATCATATTCAAATAATCCTTGAAGAACTTCCTTAACTTAAGATTGCCTTCAATGTTCATTAATTTTTGGCTTAACAAACAACTACCCAATAACAGGACAGCAACACCTTAAGTTCCATTTAATGTGGCTTAACCATTTAAGGAAGTGTAACAACCACCTAGGTTGTAACTTAATAGACTTATTAAAATGAAGTCTAAAAATTAGAATTCATATCTTCCTTTTTGTTTATAACTTTATGAGAGAGGAAGAGTCTTCCTCTTCATGGTTAAGTTCTAGGGTTTAACACACCCCTTATGTCCTTTACAAATTCTATAGTCTTCATTGTATGTTCATTTCACATCACCTTACTATATTGAACTGTTTAGATAAGAACATTAAATTCTGCAACTTATTTAGTTGCATCCCTTTTAGGGAAATTAATCTAATCCCTTTTATATTACTTATCCAAGAATACACATTTAATCATATAAATAATAAGAAGAATATCAACCAGATAAGATTCCATCTTTTTACAAAAGTACAAGATAATTTACACAACCAATACAAGTAAATCCTCATCTTTCAATTCATTTTCAAAACTTATACATTTACAAGATTTATGCATTTTAGGCATACTGCATAACAACAGCCTTCCTTCTAAAAAGAATATAACTTTTCTTTTCAATACAACTCAAGAACAAATCAGAATTCTTCACAAAGAATCAGACTTAAATCAGCCAATGCATCATAAAAGTTTGTGCCTTCTTTTATCACTTACGAAGTCCATCTACAAAAATTGCTAGCATGGGTCAATTCAAAGAACTGAGCATGATAAGCACTAATCCTTAAAACGAAGTGCATTCCACTATTTGTTTCTATAAAACAACCCTGCTTTAATGAACAATTAGTATATCATAAAATAAGCATAAGTAATAACAATCAGAAAAGAAGAGCATTAATAAATCTGAATTTACTCCTAAAAGAGGAGAGCAGAATATAATCTATATTATATGTCTTACAAAAAAATTTAAGTGTAATTGATCCCATCAATTACCTTTAATTAACAATAGATCACACATCTCATTGTTTCCCCAAATCTATCAAAATAAAATACAACACTTATCTTTACTATGAAACAAAAGAAGTGTTTTCAGCATGGTTCTCATTAAGATGAAACATCTAACTTCCAAGCAAAGTAGAAGAGAAACCATTTCATTATACCAAATCACATAATGTCCGCTAAGCAGAAACAAGTTCACATCATGACCTAATCTGTTTCTACTTAAGATTCCTACTTTAAATTCAAACATTTAAGATATTCATCAGAACATAATCATATACAAAATCCCAGAAGGAAGATGGATCAACAGAAATCAACAAGTTTGCATTTTCTTTTCAACAAAATAGTCATCATTCTCCTTCTATTTCATTTCAGTCAAATGATAAGTATAAGAAGGTTAATCAAGTAACGATTGTATTTTCCCAAAAGAATAATTAACAGAAGGTTCCAAGCAAATGATCTTATCCCAACTGAATTAGAAAAGGAGTCCTAACAGAATATATTTCTACCCTGCAATCATTTCTTTCCAACTTAATTAATAATTTCCCTTTTTCGTACAACCAGTTCAAGTTCATACAAGAGTCCCCAAGAAAGGGAACAAGAACAACTTCAAGGAAAGAAGAACTTAATGCAACCTACCTTTCAAAATCTTCCCATAATAATGCAAGAGTTCCATTTTTACATTGGTACATTATAACCATGAAGTTCTTACACAACCTACAGTTATAAAAGAATCACAATTAATCTTTTAAAGACTCAACATTCTTTCCTTGGACCAAACAAGAAGTGTTAAAACCAAATAGGTACAAGCACTCAGAATTTCTCAAGAGTTCTGGTCCAGACAGGACTGCCTTGCCATCTATTTCAATATATTATGACAAGAGTAAATAGATTGGATTCCCAAAAATAACAATAAACCAACAAGATAATTCCAGTAAAGTTATGGAAGAGTTTACCAAATAACCCACTAAACCGTACTTCCAGTTTTCTTCTTGCATGTGCAATTGTCAATAAAATAGAAAACTCAGTTTGTATGCCAAGACCAAATCGACATAATCAAAAATACGTTTTGCACAAGGTTCAATCAAAAGTTCTCACAAATATTCAAGAGCACCCAAGAGAATATGCTTAGGTTCAGGGCAACAACAACATGTCCCCTTTTAGTTTACTTTATAAAAAGACTTCTGAGTTCGTAGTCCATTCAACCAAATAGTAAACCTAGTTTGTATGCCATTACCAAATCGAATACATCAAAATACGTTCAGCAATAGACTCTTAAAGAATAAATTAGAACACAATGTTGAATCATAAGTTCTCACCAAGGTTCACGAGCATCAAAGTGATAATGCTCAAGCTCAGGATGACAACTTGATCCTATTTTAGTTTACGTCATCAACTAAGAAAACACAGACCCAACAACTAGTTCAGATTACCATTCCAATACTATGTAACAATTCGTTGTATAGTTTTGCATCGCAATAACCCAACATGAGTTTGATTAAACATCAGTGCCTTATACTAGGCAATTTATAATGAAAATATTTATAACAATTCAGAATAACAGGGTTCTTATTACTAGTCTGCAACTTATCAAGCCCTTATTCCAACTCCATGAATGCAAGTTCATTTTTAAGAGTTCAACTTCTCACACCAAAAATACGAGTGCCGTGTATAACATACACTTCCTAACAGTCCTCATTATTCAAGATACAAAACGCCAACATCAGGCTATATGTGGTTTTTAACAACAAACCATAATATCACCCAATAATTAAAACACAAGTACCAAGTTATTCGTGGTCTTCAAACAACAGTCCACATTATCACAAGATAATAAAACATAGGTACCCAACTATAAGCGGATTCCACAACTGTCAAGTTTCGCAAGATAAAATTCAAGAACCAAGCCATACATGGCTTTAGCCATAGTCCCCTTTTTATCCAAGAAATAAATATAAGCACCAAGGTACCAGTGCATCATCAACAGTTTTCATAAACAAACATACAAGTTTCAACCGAAAACCTGAGCTTGGAAACAAGCTCCATAAAAAAATCACGAGCTCAAGAACACAATCATGAACTCCACAAAATAAAACAGGCAGAACACAAGGTTCTCCTAAGAACTCAGCAAGAATACATTGGCACGAAATTCAACAAAACTAGAACCATCGGTTACCAAATCCAAATAAGCCAAGTAGAGTTACAGAGTTCATTTTTGCATGCATTCTACATGTGCTTTAACAAACACAACATATATTTCAAACCAGACCACTTTTGCCATGGATTCAAAACCAAGAGTACAAGATTTAATAAACCCAACAAACAAATAACTAGATAGAACATGCAATGTACAAATCTCAATAGAGCAGAGTTGTTTTAATGAAAACACTTAGAAGAAAGAAAGATATTTTAATAGTTAGAGCCTATCATGCCTGATAGTGTTTCTGTCAAATCAAAGAAGACCTCCAACCGAGCTCACTACTTCACCTCTTCTCCATGAAAGATCAAACAACCAAATTCCTTTTCCATAATTCCTCTTATACATTCCATGAAATGAAAATAGATCCGAAACTTCAAAAATAGCCATGAAGTGTAGTTCAATCTATTGGTTCGAAAAACTAGAGAACATGCAGAGCAAAAATTGTGAAACATGCAAAGTGAAACGACCCAAGAAAAATCCGCTTGCATGCCTTCCAAGGTGGTTTGAGCTCAAAAATGAAAACAATAAATTCCATTAACTCCCATTTTCCCGCCTATCCTTCCTTGCCACCGCCTTCCAATTCTAGCGAATGCCAAGTCCAAAATAACATGCATTTTTAACTTTAGTGATACTGCCACCTAAGCCTCTGCCAAGCCAACTAGTCCTTGCCAAAGCTGGCAGTACCGCATACATTTAATAACCTTATCAACATCATAAATGCCTTAGGAACCATCACCCAAATACATGCGACCACTTAAGTCCCCCTTCATGCCCAATAGTTAGGGTAGATTACATTGCATAGGTTAGATCTTAGGTAGATTAAAATTTATACCTTAGGATATAACACTAACAACTAACCCCCACCATAGGTCTTTAGCAAATAGATTTAGGTAGTTTCCACATAGGTAAATAATTCAAAATACAATAGTTTTAGGCATTAGGTTAGATCACAATATAACCTTGTAGTATTAGGATCTAGGTTAATTTTAATACCTAGTAACCTTTCCAATTCCATTAGCACCAAGCTTAGGTTAGGTTGTAAATCAACCAAATAGTAGAATTAGAAGCTTTTAGGTTAGAATCAGAATTCTATCAAATGACATAGCTTAGGTAGGAAATATTTTTACCTAGCTTAGGATCTCATAGGTTAGTCCTTTAAAGGATCCCAGATCTCTCCCATGCCATGAATAGGCTGCAATTCCATTTATGTCAGCAATGACCTGCCATGGTCGATCTCCAAAGACCCAAGCAAAACATACCACTGAATGGAACACATTCACACAAAAATCAAAGAACTTGTATCTACAAAGTTCAGTCCATATGTCTCTTAATTCATGGAATGTCAATTTACCATTCGTTCAATCTGAATAGATTTAAAACATTCCTTGGATCACTGAAATTGATCCAAGGATGAGTCAGATAAATAGATAAGTTTACAACTCATAAACCAGATTGCAACTTACCTACAAGAAGTGAAAAATGGATTCAAGAAAGCCATTCCAGTTCAGTCAAAGGATCTTAAGAGTAGAAAATACTTATCCACATCAAGCATGATTTCCCATAATCAAAAGAACATATCCTTATAAGGAAAATCACATGTCAACACTTGAAATGCAAAGGAGGAAAATAACAACTCATTTGAGGGTGTTACACTTACAAAAATTATGAAGATGTTTCTCCTCACATGTAGGAGCTTCCCATATTAATAGTGAAGGAAATTTCAATAAAGAAATTCCATTGAGGGTTTTAAACCCACTATCCTGTTACATTTCTTGAACACGGTCCACTAAAACATGCCAATTTTTACAAACATAGATATATCTATGTTATTGAAACTTCATACCTCCATTATTACATTGAATTCACACTCTTATTCTCTCCTTGAGCTTGAATCTCTCAATTTAGACTGAATTTCTCTATCTTAGAATACTCATAGTCTTGTTCCTACAAACCCTCAACTACTCCTACATGGACTCAACAATCCTATCTTGACTCAACAACTTACTAAACATGTAAAGGGGATAAGAATCACCCTACAACTCCTCTTAAGCACATACATAGTAATATCCACATGATGACATGGCCTTCATGGCCTTATTTGACCTATAACAACTCCTTTACCAAGTCAACCTTAATAATTTACCCCTAGTTACAATGCTTTTTCACTTTCACTATGACAATGTACATTCAAATTTGAACTTGGACAATACAACCATGAAGAGAGGAAACTTTGAAAACTCCTAATGTTTGATTAATTCATGTCATAGGCTTATTCAAACTTCATTATACTCTCCTATCTATTAGGATGATGGTCCTACATCACCAAATGGATGAGAAATAAGAAAGTTCTATTCATTTTTGTGGATATGTATTAAACGTTCCTAAAACCCATTTTAAATCGGTAAAGAGAAATTTGTTTGGTTAAGCCTAAAAATGGAACTATTTTGCTTTTTTATGAACTTGAGCATGTGGATAACTCATCAAATTATAATTCCATGGTGTTTTGAGCTCATGTAACTTGGTGGACCCCACAATAAAATAAATGTTTTGTAGAAATTTGATTATTCAATGAGAAATGGCAGAGTTGCAGAGGTAAATATTCATGTGGAAACATGTATGGGAGATGGTATTTAAGACTATATAAATATACATTTATGTTTAGTACAAAATTTGGATGAAACATGCCAATCTAGCTATTCTACCACTAAGAGCTAAACAAGCCTAAAAATAGTCTTTTGTGCATGAGTGAACTTTGATGAAATATCATGTTCCTGAGTGCAAAGTGAACATATACATATGGTATGATCCCAATATATCCTATTCAAGCTCATGACTTTGTTTGATGAAGTGATTTTGAGTTCTACTTGTGTTGTTCCAAAATTGGTTTCTTGAGATAGTTAAATAGGACTATTGTTCAATCTTGAAGGATTGATATTGCTCCATAGATCTTTGAAAATAATGGTGTATCATGAAGTAGAGGTTATCATTGACTTGTTCATGTAGAGGTTGAAGAAAAAAAAGTGTTTCTTCATGCTATAATCAAAGTGGGATAGGAATTTTCTTTATTTCTCAAAACCATGTCTGAGTGTGCCTTGAAGATCAGGAAAAGTTAATTTATTTGCTATGGAATGAAGCAATATGTGGACCTATATATTTTCTTAACATTCATTTCCTCCTTAAAAGGTATGTTTTAATTCATGAATAACTAGGAAAGTATGCAATCTTACTCAATATTTGAAGATGAAAATTTGTGCATGCAAGAGTGTGATTGAATGGTTGAAAAATAGCCTTCAAGGTCTAATCTGATAAACTCAAAGATCTTGTTGATGTTATAAACCCTCTAAAGACCTGATGTTCCTAAATGCATGGGTTAGTATGAGCTCACAAGTATTTTTCTTTCTCAAATTCAAAATCGTGTTAACTGTTTTAGAACCTAATGCTTTCATATGTGCTCAAATGAAATGTGTGAGCTAAATGACATAGAATGAGGAATACAATGAGGTTATATGGATTTGTTCAAAGTTTCTTATAGCATCCTAGTATGTTGGAAACACTTGGAGGAACATGTATTAAGCTACAAAACAAAGTGAACTCAGTTGGGAATAAGACAAAGTTTGATTTGACAATTACAAATCAATTGTTGCGAAGTCACTTTTGGAATAGTTGAATGTGTAACTAAATATCTACGAGTTTAGGATGTTTTATTGGTTCCTTGCAGGCATGATAAGGGTCATGAGAAATCAAATAGGGGTTGATTAAATAATTGACAAGTTTGAACTTGTAATCATTACATGAAATCAATTTAATATGATTTCATCCTCCTTTCCAATTCGATTTACATAAGGAAGTTGAAGAGTCTCTTGATGAAATAAGAAGTGTAAGAGACCTCTAAGAGGTATGATATGATGTTTTTAAATATCTAAAAGTATGTATGTAGAATGTTTTTTATGCTCATGCCATTGGAGGTGTAGTAAGGTGATGAAAATCATAGTATTATCTATTGCATGTAGGATTGCAATTTATCATCAGTTAGCGAGCATGTAAATGCAGATGATTGAGAGGGATATTTGACATGAGAAGCAAATAAAATTATGTATAAAGAGACAGCCTTGAGTGAGGTACCTGTAACTAATGAAGGATATTAAGAAGATAATAAGTTGATCTAAAGAAGTGGTCATAATTTGTTGTGAGAGACAACACAAAAGAAGTGATCAAAAATTGTGAAGAAGTCTGAGTGGATACTCATCACTCAGGGAGTTGATGTTTCCTTGTAAGTGGCAGCTTATATAAGATCAACTTGAATCTTGGTTAAATATTTGGGAGTTGAAGCTTCCATGCAAATAGAATCTTCCTAAAGGTCAAGTAGTAGCTTGGATAAATTTTAGATTCACGGCTCTAAGTTGAGTGGATGCTCAACATGAAATCATTATAACATTTACAAGAAATTTTGTGTCCAAGATGGGGCATAGTGGGTCCAAGATGGGGCATAGTGGGTCTTGAATGACAAGTTTACTTTAAGTAAGATTGACATGCTGCTTGAATAGTTAAGTAAAATCACTAAACCAAAGATGATACCAAGAGGAAGGAAAGTGACAAGATAATGGATGGAATGGTGAGTGAGTAGAAGGCATATTCTTGAATGACAAGTTTACTTTACGATGTTAAGAGAATTATGGAGATGATTGATGTCATCCTTAAAATTAAACATATGGATATAGCATGGTGAATAGTTAAGTAAAATCACTAAACCAAAGATGAAAAGACACAAAGTTGTAGAAGGGGACATGAATGGTGAAAAGGGTGATATGGGGATAAGTGACGGGAAGATAAAAGTGATGTGGGAGGATGTATGGATAAATGACATGTTCACCATGGTGGCGGATGTGGAGTTGTAGGATAGTGAACTCTCCTTGAGAATGATCCTCAAGTAGGATTCACAAACTGCAACGGTGATCAAGTAGAATTCCCAAACCGAAAGGTGTATTATAGATAATGTTCATAGATGTTAACAGAATCATGGAATTATAGATGATGTTAATATATGTCATCCTTAAAATTAAACATATGGATATAGATGACATGGTTTGAAATTAGATATGCAAGAATGCAACCTTGATAAAAGGTGACCATAACGAGATAAATGACACATAATCGTAGCAAGGAGCATACATGGAAACCATGCTTCAAACCGGATTGGAGGTAAACAAGAAAGGGAACCACTCAAGGCATTACACTTGCAACCAATAGCGGTGTTGACACATAACCAACAATAGTTAGTTATACCAAAATACCATGAGGGAAATATGGATGCAATAATCTCATAAACCTAATGTCGACACAAAAAAGGGGTGTCATATGTAACTTTCACACATGAAAAGGGTTCTCCATAGGTGGATTTCCATAAGTCTATGCCCAAGCTCTGGGTAGGGGAAAGAGAGCAAAATTATCGATGCGGGAAGTTTAATAAGAGAAAGTTTATCGATGCGGGAAGTTTAATAAGAGAAAGTTGATCGATGCGGGAAGATTTCGGAGGATGCTAATATAATAGAAGGTTGATCATTATGGGAAGTCATTTCTATCATGATAAGAGGGTATCCAGAGGGTATGGTCTAATTTATACATTTATGATTTCTATGGAAAGAATTATATACATAATATTCGTCCTTCGAGGGAGTAGTCTGTTTTGGATAACTTTAATTTTTGATAAGATCATCCATGAATTTTTACTTTTACATGGGGAAGAGATGGAGATAGTTAGGTAGACCACTTAAGAGGGGACAATGAATGTACAAGTGACACCTATGGACCCTTAGTGTGTTTCCAATAGGTAGATAAGAGGGTGACAGATGTAATGATCATGAATTTCTCACCAAAAGGAAGAACCTATCCATAAGGAATATGCTATGAGAAGATTCATGGTGCCCATATTCAAGGTCCTAACTAGGAAAAGTGATGGTAGACCACATAATTCCATATCATTACAAAGAGAAATGGAAATGGATAATTATGGATGGATGATCATGGAGATAACTAAGTTCACATTGGTAGGCATGTTAACAGTAGAATGGCTACAAGTGCAATGCATTAAGAGGTTATATTTCCGGTTTACCATCAAGGGAAGCCAAACAATAGGCCCTAGACCCATACTTATGTGTGATAATGTAAGGTCCAATCCAGTTGGGAGCAAACTTTCCATGTTGGCTCCTTTCTATAGTAGTGATGTTTTGATTTTATTTAAGGAAAAGGTCACCGATTTTGAAGTTGTGAGGCTTAAGGTGCTTTTTATAAGCATGAATAATTCAATCTTGGTACACTTGATGATGTTGAAGGGTGATAAGGTGATGTTATTATAATAACTCCAGTTGTGCTAGATGTTCCTAACAATAGTCCTCATTAGAAATAAATTCATGGAGGGGAACACGTAAGGAATCTGAACTTCAAGGGGAAGAACAAATTTGGAACCGTAGACAAGAGAGAAAGGAGTAAGTAGCACTCTGTGGGGGTGGGGATGGTGGTACAATAGGGCCAAAGAGTGAAGGGAAGCTGAAGATGCCACATTCGACTGATTTATCGATAGTTTTAGAAAGGATGTTATGTAAGGTTTTATTAGAGGCATCAACCTGACCATTGGCTTGAGGATAATAAGGAGAGGAGAAACTAAGCTTGATATTGAATGAGTCGCAAAGCTTCTTGACATCTTTGTTTTTAAAGGACTTTTCGTTGTCTGTGATGATTTTATGAGGGACGTCGAAGTGGAAAATGATATGTTGATAGATGAAGTTAATGATTTGATTAGATTTGGTTAAGGTGAGTGGAATTGCTTCCACCCACTTAGTGAAGTACTCAATCATGGTGATGATATAATGATGACACTGTGAAGAATGAGGATTGATGGTACTGATGAGATCAAGGCCCCATTGTGAAAAGGGCCAAATGTCTTGAATGGTTGTAAGGCCTGGCTAGGAATACAGACAAGATTGGAATGTTGTTGAAACTTGACACATTTCTTAACATATTCGTAGTATTCCTGATTGAGAGAAGGCCAATAATAGCCAAGGTAAAAGCACACTTAGAGATAGCTAAGCCACTAAAGTGTCCACCACAAATACCATCGTGGAATTCTTGGATAAGCGTGAGTAGATTCATGGGATTTAAGGCATCGAAGGAGAATACCGTTGAACCCACGTTTATAGAGGATGCCTTGCTAAGAATGACATAGTGGTTAGCATGTTGAAGAAATTACCTCCTACCATTCTTATATAGGTTAAAGGGAATGATGGATTTGGATAGATAATCGAATATTTGAGAGTACCAAAGATCTGATGCATTAGATTCAATAAGATTGACGTGAGGTAACTCATGGATGTGAGATGGTTGATCATGATGATGAAAAACAACAAAAGTTTGGATTCATTTATTGTCCATGGGATGAGAGATGCCATTGTGTCAACAAAATGATTGGATGATCGAGGGATGGTTTGGATACTGTAAGATTCAAAGACCTCAAGGAGAAAGATGATAATGTCCTTATATTTCTAAAGAATATCATTTTTACATTGATAATCGCCTATAACTTGTTTGATGATGAGCTTGGAATCCCCATAGATATCAAGGATTTGGACACCCAAAAGGATGGCAGTTTCAAGGCCCAAAATGAGAGCCTCATACTCTTCCATATTATTAGTGCACTCAAAGTCAATATTTTGAGCGATGGGGATAGGAGTATCCCAAGGAGGAATGATAATGATGTCAACGCCTCCCCTTGTTGACACTTAGAGCCATAAAAAAGAGATTCATCCTAAGAGGAGAATCCTCATGGTGGAAATTATTGATGGATTCATCTAGAAACTGTTCATGAGGAAGATGAGCATCAGGAAGAGGGGCTTCAACTAATTGGTCTCATAATAGCTTGGCCCTTGATAGACTTTTGAGAGATGAACTCTAGGTCAAACTCAATCATGAGCATGAGCCAATGAGTGATGTGATTATTATGATAAGGCTTAGAATGCATCATTTTGAGAAGATGAGAGACGAGACAACATAAGTATTTTGATTGAGAAGATAATGTTGAATCTTAGAAGTGGTGAAGAAGAGGGTGCAACACAACTTTTCATCTTCAGTGTAGTGATTCTTATAATCGTGAAGGGTGCAACTAATGTAATAAATGGCATGCTCATGACCTTGGTCATCATGGTGTGCCAACATAGCCCTAGGGCATGATCAATGGTAGAGACATATAGATAAAAGGGACCTCCCTTATGTGGAGGTGTAAGCACATGTGGAGATAAGAGATACCGCTTAAGATCATCAAAGGCTTTTTGGTAGTTATCATCCCTATGGAAGTCGACATATTTATGAATAACATGATGAAATGGTTGACAACAATCCAAAATTTGTGATATGAAGTAGTGGAAAGATTTGAATAAACCATTAAATACTGCAAAGTTGCTTAATATTACAAGGAGGATGCATCTCAAGGATGACCTTGATTTTTGTAGGGTCAACTTCAATACCCCTGATAGAAATGATGAAACCAAGGAGTTTTCTCTAAAAACACTTAGTCGGGTTAAGGAAGAGGAAGAAACATATGAGGCACTTAAAAATGATTCCAAGGATAGAGAGGTAATTGTGTTGATGCTTAGACTTACCTAAGAGGTCATCCACATAGTCCTTCTACAATCTTATGGATGAGATCATGAAAGATATAAGTCATGGCTCGCTGATAGGTGGCTCCGACATTTTTCAAGCTGAAGGGCATGACATGATAGAAAAAGGTTCCCTAAGGAGTGATGAAAGAAGTCTTATGTTGGTCCTCTGGTGTGATAAGGATTTGATTGTATCCAAAAATCCATCCATAAGAGACAACATCTCATGGCCTGCAGTAAGGTCTACAAGTTGATCAATGTTAGGAAGGGGAAATCATCTTTAGGGAAAACAAGGTTTAAATCTCGAAATTCAATACATATGTGAAGCTTTCCTGAAGCTTTAGCAACAGGGGATGATGTTTGAAACCCATTGTGGATAGTCAATAGAGATGATAAAGTTGGCAGAAAGGAGGTGCTACAAATCCTCTTTGATAAGGAGGGAAACTCAAGGATGCATGTAATGAAGCTTCTCCTTAACATGCGTAGTGTTGGGAAGGGTGACAATGTTATGGAAAATGATGGAGGGGTTAAGACTGGAATGTTGGAGTATGACCATGCAAAGGCCTAGTTGTGTTTAGATAAGAAAGAGGTGAAGGCTTCGAGTTCTTGAGGCTCCAAAGATTGGCCCACCTTAAGGATGCGAGGCTCTTGAGGATTATCAATATTAATGTTGATAGTGGACTCATTTAGAGAGTGGAAGTGTTAGGGGAAGGGAATTTTAGATATGATATTCCTTGACACCCATGTAAGAAATAATGGAGTTATCATTGCTGCATTGAAGAATGTCAATGGTAGGGGAATCTTCCCTATCATCTCTAGATGCTTGAGAGGAAAGGACTGGGTTTTGTTTCCAACCTGATAAGTGACCGGTCCGAGGGAAATGGTGGAGAATAAAAAAGCTAGGGGGAATGGATACGGTAGCATCTAGATCTATGAGATAGTTGGATGGAGAGAAGGGAGTTGAATCAACATCGATGGGAGATGATATAGAAGTTTATAAAGGAGGGATGGAGGGATCTTTGTATCCCAAGCCAAATTTTTCATATGGTTTATGGGTTTCTTTGAAGACATGGCATGGGGACCTTGCTCATAAATCCCCATACCAAAAGCCTTCTATGCACAACAATGGAGGTATGTGTAGGCAAAGGATGGTTTATCGAGGAAGCTAAAACCATTGGTATATATTTTGGTGTGAGGGCGATCTTTGGCATGAGAAGAAGGTAAATCGAGGTTTTCATAGACCAAGTTGGTTTTTAGAAAAGAGGGGCCAAATGAGACGACATCCATAACATTGGATTGATACATAGGGGCCTTATCTGGAGGGTTGAGGCGGTGGATGGGAAGAAGGGAATTAAGGGTGAGGAGTTGATACTCTCCTAAGGAAAGGTGTTACATCACATCATCGAAAGATCCATCATGGGGTAACTTAGATGCAGGCACAAAAGAACTGGTGGATGCTTTAGAAGAAGGGTTGGATTTAGGGACAAGCATGTCATTTGGTTGATAAACCATATGGCATATATTGAAAGGAGGGGAATCTGTGGGGAGAGTATGAATTGTCCCTTCATATTCATATTTAATAAAACAATGGAGGGTAGATGAAATGCAATGCATGACATGAATCTAAGGACATCCAAGAAGAACATTATACTAAAATTCTCCTTCTATAATGTAGAAGACCTCATGAAGGAGTTTATGGCCAACATGAATAGGAAGGATAATCATACCCAATGTGGGGATGAAAACTTTGTTAAAAACACAGAGGGGCAGTAGGGGATTCAATAACAATGGTGTCAGGTAGTTTGAATTGGTTGAAGGTGTGAGAAGAAATTATATTGATACTAGCACCATTTTCAATCATAGTCCTTCGGATGAATTTGTCATTGATTTAGACCATGATGAAGAGAGGAATATGGTGTTCTTCAGGAGGAATGTTAGAGATTTTAGAACCTTGAAGGACATGGCGGGGATGTTGTGAAAGCATCAACTATATCCACAAGGGGTTGAGGCTCATTGGATGATACCAGGGATGCGTGTAGAGCTTGAATAAGAGCATGTTTGTGGTTAGGAGAGCTTTAGATAATCTCATAAAGCGACATCTTAACCGGGGCCTGGTGAATTTGTTTGAAAATGATTTGTTCAATAGGCCGAGGGGTAGCTAATATGGAAACCTTAGGTCTTGATGATGACGGGGATGGAGATGAAGTGGGCTCACTAGAAGGAGTGGAGACCACAAAATTAGGTTTTGATGGGGTGTGGATGAGGTAAGCTCCATAGGAGGAGGGATAGAAATAAATGTCCTTGATTTTGACAGGGGTGGTTAGTTTGGAGTCATGTGGGCGCAAACAAGTAGTTATCTAAACATCATTGATGAATAGAGGGGTACCATCCTTAAAAGGATCCTCGTTTGGTGGTGAGATGGAAATAAATGTCTGTGATGAATGAGGTGACTTAGATGTTATAGTGGATGAGTATTTAGATGAAGAATTCAATGATGGAATGGTTTCCCCCTCCTCAAGAAGGTCATCTTGGTCAATTAGATTATGTATGATGGTTTGAAGGGCCTTGCAATGTTTAGTGTCATGCCCTGGTGCATGATGGTATGCAAAAACAAGATTAGAATCAAACCATGAAGGTCATGGTGCATTTGGATCAAAGGGTTTGATTAATGGTAAAGTGATTGTTGAAGCTTGGAGAAATTGATAAAACATTGTAATATAATACCCCAAGGGAATAGGTGATGATGTGTCTATAGGTGAAGGGGGTAATGATTGTTTTTCTTGAGGTGGTTTAATGGGAGCTTTTAATTTTTTCTTAGATTTTGATGAGGATGGTTGTGTTTGATTTTGGCTCTTGGTTGATGATGTGGGTGAATTAGATTTGATTTTGGTGATGGAAGTGGCGAGATGGTTTTAGAGCAGGATTTTCTTAGAAGAAGTTCCTTGTTGGGTTATCCTACTAGTTGTGAAAATTATAGGTGAAGGGGGTGGCCCCAAGATAGAGGAAGATGTTTATAAAGATGATTATGATGATGATGTAGTCTTAAGATTGTTGGTCCTAGGGGAAGAAAGTTCAAAATTTTTATGTAGATGTATAAAATATTTCTGAATAGGGACACCAAGGTTCTTAGTTTACATTTGCATAGATTTTTCCTTGGTGGAAGTAGTGGCATTTTTAGTTGGGGGATCCATGGTGACTGGTTTTGGTAGCAATGTTGGTAATATTGATGGTGGAAGGGGTTTTTATATGATGCATTTAACAACATCTAAAGGTGAGATTGATTGTGTGGATTTAGGATGAATGGATGTAGGTATTGTGGATGTTGTTTATGTGATAGAAGTGTCACTTGTACTTGTATTGGTTATGGGAGTAGGCGATGGGGTAGTCATAGGTGTAATTTCAGATGTTGGTGTAGAGATGATTGGTTTTGTAGATGGGGCATGAATATCATTTGTGGTTTTATTAGGTGGGGAAGTTGTGTCATAAATGTTTCAATGGGTACCATAGTTATATTTACAAATTGATATGTAGACATATGTGTGATTATATGAGATGATGTGGTTGGTGAAGAAAGGGGTTCAAGGGATGAAGTTATAGCTGATAAGGATGACGAAGTGGGTGTAATCAAGTCTGAAGAGGTTGTGATCATGGTTGATGTTGATTGAGATATGATAGTTAGAGAGGGATCTGAAATATATGTAGGTGCCATAGATGATGGATTTGTGGATGTTGACGTCAAAATTTGGTCTACATTGTTAATTATTCATGCATTAGGTGATTGGGATGTAGGAAGTTGAGTTTGATTATTAGGTGGATGGTTAGGAAAAGGTTGTTTAAAGACCTCGGGTGGTTTATTGGGAGGGGCATTAGGATTGTTCACTTGAATTTCCCCTTGATTGATATGTTGTTAAATAAGGTCCTTAAAGGTACAACACTTCTCAATGTCATGCCGACAAACTTGGTGATGTTTTCAATAAGTGTCTTCATGATACTAGGAGGTCTTGGCCCATGATTCATCTAAAGGTAGAATAGGAAGTAATTAGATGAGATTGGAATCCATAATTTTATCAAATATGGAACTATAGGACTCCTGAGAGGGGTATAGTTTGGGGTAGGGTGATGAGATTTTTGTGAAGGCTCGGCTTGGGAGGAAGGAGAAGGAGAAGATTTGAAAATAATAGAATTTTCCACATTCTTGGATTTATCCTGTGAGAATAAGAAGAGGAGGAAGATTTGGTGAACTCCATCTTAGGTTTGTTGGATATAAGTTTTACATGGCCTTTCTCAAGGGCACAAAGTTCTAATTTGCAAGCCATGGTGAAGGCTTCCTCAAAACTTTGAAAGGACTGAATTTGGAGAGTAGAGGAAATGTGTTTAGCACAAGATTGGGAAAATATCTCAATGAGCTCGATTTGGGGAAGGAAAAATAATAGTTGATTGATAATACCACACCATTTTGTAATTTTTTTGAAATATATTCATCCTCAAATTGTTTAATGATCAGTAATCATTATTATACGAGTGATATTGATGGAAAAGTGCTAAAGGAAGAGTTGGGAAAGTTATACGAAGGAGAATAGAGAACGCTAAGGGATACCTTTATATTAGTCCAATGATGGGCCAAATAATAAAATGGGAAATGTTTGAAGCATAAGGTCCTGGTCATGGGCTATGAGATAACAAGCATGTTACAAAGCCCAGAGGTATTGTTGAGGATCCTCCTTGATGTTGAATTTGGAGAACTTAGGAAGTTCACAATGAAGAGGATAAGGTTTGACTTAGGGACAGAGGGATGGATGGGATCATTAAAAAAATTCATATGTGGATGATCTCTTGGGACCTAAAGTAGTGGCCTCTAGATTGGTCCAGTCTACTCAATAACATTTTCACGGGTCACTAGAATCGGGTAAAGGAGATGTCGAAGGATGAGGTTGTTAGATATAGGAAGTGGACAAGGTAGATTGAAGTTGAGACTATAGAGGATATATAGGATCCTTATGAGGCAGATGATAGGGAAGAGAATAAGTGATAGGATGAGATTTTAGAGGGTAGATAGAAGCCTACGGAGGTGGTTGATAGGGAAGAGAATAAGTGATAGGATGAGATTGGATGGGTTGAGAGATGGGTTGTTGAAAGGGCATGCAAGTAGAAGGATAAGATTGATGTATTTTTGTATGATAAGAGGATTAGTTTGGGAATGGGTGTGATGAGGAGGTTGAGATGTTTAAATGGGATGATGATAGAACATGTGTTAAAAAGTGGTGTGAGGAGGGGTTGATGTGTATGAGTGGAACCTAAATAGAGCAATTGTGAAAGAGACCGCATTAGCATGAATTTGAGATGTGGAAATGGAGATTTAATTTTAAATAGGTTGCTCGATCACAAGTGGAAAGGATATGGATCCGGGAAGGGATTGAGCAAGGATATTAGTGAATACAGTGGATGATGATGTGATGGGCATAGAGGAAGGAGGGGTAGTGTTGATGTGAGGAAAATTAGATGGGATCGGGACCACCAACTGAGTAAACTAATGCATGTATGAATCAAGGGATACATGTTAAAGTTGGGATATGGCTAATTAATTCATCAATCAATGGAAGAAGATAACAAGTTGAGATGTTAAGACCTAGGTAAATTCAAGGTTAGGCATATATCTGTTGAAGGGGAGGTTCATCGATGGGAAGGTGAGTGGATTTATAGATGAGGTAATCATGGAGTGTGACATGGTTGACATCTAGGATTTCTTTGAACTCCACACATCCGCGGGGGATAAGAGGGGGTCTAAAGGCCTCAACAGAAGTGGTTAACGAGGGTGTGGCTGGTCGGGAAGGGATCAAATGGTGATAAATGGAGGGATTGGTTTTAGCATGAGCATGAACCATGAGAGGTTCATTAGAAGAGATGGTAGGGTAATAGATTGAGTGACCATAGAGGAAGAGATGACATGAGGGACTGATGTCTGTGTGAGAGAAGAGGTAGAGGCGGGAATGTTGGATGAAGATGCTTGTTCCATTTTATTTCTTTGCAATCAAGTAAGAACATACATGAAACAAGAAAATAAAGCATATGTTAATTAATTACTATAACAATAAACACACACAAAAGATGATTTATTTTAATCTTGATTACATGGAAAATGTGAGAACGAAAGAACAAGGCTCAGAAACGACCTAAGAAATGGTCAATGTAAGTTTGGTTTTGGGATGTTGTGGCTGTGGAGTCCTCGATATACCTAAAGGTATGTGAGGCCCAAGTCTGTGCAAAATTTCTAACGTGGATAGAACACCGTGGAGGATTTCTTGTTTGGTGATGAAATCCCAATTAGTTCCACCTGGTAGGAAATGTCTAGATGTGTAAATTGATGTGTGAGTTTGGTTGTGTGTGATGAGATGTGAAATGTAACCAATTAAGCCCCTACTTATACTAGATTGTCAAGCAAGGATGCAAGAGGTTCTTTTTAAGCCCAAAACCAAATGTGGAAGTTCAATGAGAACAAGCACACAAGGAAGGGAAAATACGATGCAAGAAGAAGAAACTAAGATAAAAATAAGAATACATGGAGAATGCTTTTCCTATTTATCTGACTTTAGAAGAAAATAAGCACATGAAAAAGAAAATCCAAGCAACTCCCAATGTGAGCAAGCAAGTAATGTAGACTACTATTTGTACAAGGATCCTGCACAAAAGAGATTAGTAGTTTACCACTGTAGACAAAAGATTAGATAAATTGATAGTAAATGATCATGGTTGTTTTTATTCTCAAGATCGCCCAAAAGTGCAAGAGAAGAGCATACACAGACATGATCGGAAAAGTTGTTTAAAATGTAGATAAATCTAGCAATTAATCACGATTACTGAAAATGAAGTGGAATCTAATAAAATGCAGTGATTAATAAGCTAATTATAATGAAATGATTAGCTAGCACAAGATATCAACACGGGTTAGGACAATGATTTTTTTAGTATTTTTCAAATTATTCTTTAACTAAGGTAATCTTGCAGAAAGTGTTAGAAGTTTTATTTTACTATTTGATAAATTTCAAGTGATGTGGTCCTACAAAAAAAAGTAGTAGTTATCTTGGAAACAGAATGATAAGAAAAATGGATGGCAAATGATCATGGCTATTTTTTATTTTCAAGATCACCCAAATTGGAAGAAAAGAGCATACACAACCAACAATCTGACAAATGCCAATAATTCTAAGAAACAAAATAATGATCAAGACAATAGTTAAACATGAAAAACAAAGCTAGATTAAATGAATTGATTTAATTAAGCTACTCATAATGAACTATGGTAGTAAGTTCTAAGTCATGGGGAGCATAGTTCTTTTCATGTACCTTCATTTTTCTACTCTCATAAGCAATTACATGATTATTTTGAAGAAGTATTCCTCCCAAACCTTTTCCTAAGGCATCAGTTACCACGGTAAATCTTCCATTGGGATTCGAAACCTTCAATACATGTGTTGTTTTAATTTTTTTCTTCAGCAAATTAAATTCATTTTCACATTTATCAGTCCATAAAACTTCTTATCATTTTTTTGTAATGAAGTTATTGGTCCAATCACTCTTGATAAATTTGTTACTAATTTTTTTGTAGTCATCATCCAACCCCATAAAACTTCTTACTTCATGTATGTTTTTAGGTGTTGGCCACTTAGTTATAGCCTTGATTTTCGATGGGTCAACTAAAATCCCATCTTTTTTTATAATGTGGCCTAGATATTGTACTTCATTCTGATAAAAACATTTCAAAATATTACCATAAATTTTCCTTTTCTCAACACTTCTAACACTATTCTCAAGTGTTCATTGTGTTCCTCTATGTTCTTTGAATAAATCATAATATCATCAAGAAAAACTAGCACAAATTTATTTAAGTATTCCTAAAAAATATTATTCACAAGGTTCATAAATGCAAAGAGGTGCATTGATGAGTCTAAAAGATAAAATAGTAAACTCATAATAACCATATCATGCTCGAGTGTTGTTTTATGAATATATTCATCTTTAATCCTTAGTTGATGATAAATAGATCATAAATTGATATTTAAATAAATAAATGTATCCCTCATCGATCGAAGAGGTCATCAATCCTTGGAAAAGGATATCTATTCTTTATTGTATCTTTGTTAAGCATGTGATAATCAATGCATAGTCTTAACGTTCCATATTTCTTCTTAACAAAAATGATCGGTGCTCCCCAATGAGACATACTTAGTCGAATTATTCCTTTTGAAAAAAGTTCATGACGTTGTGCTTTTCAACAACTAACTCTTTTGTTGTCATTCTATATGGTGCTTTTGATATTTGTTCAATTCCAAGTTTAATTTCAATGGTAAAATCAATATCACGTTTAGGAGGAAGTCTCTGTAATTATTCTATAGACACTAAATCACGCACTTGGGTAAACTTCTAGGTCCTAATCGCATACCACTATTCATATGATTCATAAGTGAGAAAACTAGTAATTGAATATTGTCTTTGGCCTATTTCTTGTCTTTCTTGTTATCTTTCTCGGTCTTGTAAACCCCACAACCTAGTTGATCTTTTAATTGTTTATATTTGTTGACTCTGACACCAACACCCATGCACCCTCGTCCCCTCTGGGTGCCTCCAACCTCTTTGTATCTTGCTCGCCTCTTTTGGGACTGTTTTATCTTTTGGGCATCTTCTTTCCTTAGTGGTCGGCCTTTTAGTTGTCAATTACAAAATTTAACCAAGAGAATCATATAAATACAAAGTTATGTAATCATAATAAAGGACCAAGTCTGTAAGCATCTACTATCACTACCTAAGGTTACATCCAAATGCATTCTTATATCATTAAGGAATCCATCTAGCTATCATTCAAGGGACAAGGGACTGAATTTTTCTGCATACACTTCATGGGAGGGGAATTTCATTTTGACATCCACACATTTACTTACATTGCTACATTTAGCTATTTCTTGTTATTTGGTGAATATTGCACAAGATCTTCCCAGTGGCACGATTATACACACAAGCACACAAAACTACATGGATTCTAAGATGTAGTGCAATTCTTGGTCATAAATTGACTATGTTGGGTAACCATCGGGGTCAATCTAACTCCCCATTTTCATCTTTTTTCTTTTTAGTATTTGAGGTGTTTTGGGGTTTTGCAAGAAATCATTTATTTTTTAGGTTATAGGCAAATCCTACAAACCTAGTGCAACATACAGGAGATCAACAAAAAAGGTTAGCAAACAACATGTGACACAAGAAAATTTAGATTTTGAATATTTTCACAGTCATGTGCACCTAGAGGTAGTCTCTAGCACCCAAGCACCCCTGACCCGGTTTAGGCGCCCTAGTTTAACTTATTCCAGAAGTTCCAAATTTTTTCATGTTTGATTGCAAAAGTTTCCTCCTTCTGTTGATCCATTTTCTAGTCCGAACACTTCAGGATTACTGTGAAATCATCTAAGTCTTGTATTCCCTCTCTTGCACTTAGGGTTTCAATTTCCTTTAGCTTATTGCTTAGGTCAAATCTCTACTTCATTTATTATTATTGTGTTATGAATATGCAATTAAGGTTTAACAAAATTATATTTTTGTTAAATCATTTGGTGAAACCCACTCATGATTGGTCTTTTGGATCCTTCTTTGGCACATCATCTTCTCTATCATGGCTCCTAAGGTTCAATAAATCTCTTTGTCTCAATTACATCAAATGCTTTCACCTTGCAAAGAGGCTCTTCAAAAATCCCTAGACACCATGTTTCTCCCCAAAAGATATGCCACCCACTCAAGTAAGTTCCATTTTCAATCGTCTCTTTGATGACCCTAGCCTTTGCAATCCTCCATCTAATCAACCCATCTTAGAGTCAATTCAAGCTTTGAATTCTTTATTTCAAGATGAATTTTAGGATACATAATCCATGATTACATCTCTTAAATTTGAAATTCAACATCTCAAGGATGCTTCTCAAGCTCATGTTCATTCTTATTCTTCTACATATCACCCCACTTCTATGTCTTCTACATGTTCTCATATCAGTGAACCTCAAGTCTTACCATTATTGGAACCTCTCAAGTTTGATAAAAATGCTAAGAAACATGATATTCTTACTGAGCTCCTTAGTCATCAATTGATAAAATTGTAAGATACTCATTGCTATCCTCCTTACTGGCCGATCAAATATTAATGTTTCCCATTTTGCACTTATCATCAAATCAATGGACATAATGACAATGATTTCTAAGCTTTACAATAAAGAATCAAACATCTTGAGCATCAAGATTTTATCTCATTAACTGCACAAAATTCTATTATATACCCATCTACAAATGCTACATCCAAATGGGTTCCTAAATTGGATTCATCTATGTCCAATGAGCATCAGGATATCACTTTTAATGTTCCTTCTTTGGTCACTTAAGCGCTACCTATTCACCCCACTCAAATTAATTAATTGCCTCTTAAGGTACTTCCTCCATCACATCCTCTTATTAAGTCTTCACCACCTCTTAAGAAACTCGCCTCTCAAAATCAGTCTAACTCCTCCTCCTCTCAAGTCTTCTACAACATTACCAAATAGTAAACCACTCACCAAGCAATACAAACAAATTCTAGATGGCCTCTTTCGAATTCCTCCATTTGACCCTACATTCAACCCTAATCCTACTCACCATTGTGATAATAATATGATTTCTTATGATACATTTCAAACTCTTTCATCACCGTAATGTATTTCTTACATTGTCACATAACTTTACATCATTGACATACTTAGGGGTCACCGTAATTCCCCCTTCTACCACTTTGTTAATTGTTTCAGCATGTCCTATCACACTTAACGCTATGTGCTTCATGATTTATATTTATTATCACTTTCAAACCCTTTTATACACGTATTATATCATCATTATCCTATGACAAACTCTCATTCTAAGGTTCACACTTAATTGTTGAGGGAATACTACATTTATGAACCTCACATCATACACATGACACATTTCACACTCTGCGCATTCACGACACATATCTCGGGTATCACATTCTCACACATCACACTACCCTATAATGCATTCTAGTTCCACAGTTCATACTTGATTGCTGAGGTTATAAATCTGAAATGAACCTCACCATATTTACTCCTTATGCTCTATGCTTCATTGATATATCTATCTAGCACACAATTCAAAACTTTTCCTGATGACGCACTCTTGTTCTATGGTTCATTCTTGACTACCGAGGGGTCATTTATAAATGAACCTCGTCTCATATTTCATCTGCACATGCTCGGGGGAATGCTACCTCTATCACATTCACTTTGTATTCCATTCCATCTCACTCATTCACATCATACTACATATCTTATTTACACATTATTCTTGTTTACTTATACTCGTATGTTACACTTTTCTTAGTATGTAAGATGGATATCCAATATGTAATTATCTTTTCTATATACACACACACACATTCACTTGATCTCTAGTTGTGAATGGAGACTTTATATAGATCTTTACATGCATCATGGATGTTTGGAACTATACCTCTTACCAGTCCCACTTTGAAGCTCCATGGGGCATCTACTTCCGTACACACTACACAAGTTATTGTTTCATTTTATACTACTTCCTATTCTTACTAGCACACTACTTTATATCGAACCATACACACTTTGACATACTTTTTATCTTTCTAACATGCTAACGGGTGCTTCATGTACAATATTTTCCTTGCAGAACTATTTTCCACCATGATTGTCTGACACTTTGCTTACTATTATTTTCCATTTTATGAAACCGTTTGTGGGCTTTCCTATGTCTTGTATGTTCCCTACTTGTATGCTTTTGGTTGATTTGGCCTTGATTTTCTTACGACATTGTGAGTGATGTCCCATGTTTACAACTTGATTTTCATGGTCTACATTGTCTTCTTGCTTGTTAGCTTACACATTGTCTTCTATATGCGTATTTGTCTTGATTTCACTAACACATGTTTCCAACCACATTATTTTCATGTGCCTCGATTTTTACCAATCACATTCCCCCGTAAGGTTACAATCTTATATATACATTCGCCTTCTCCTTTAGGCCACATATACCTAACGACGTTGCATGCATCCTAAATGAGGGGGCATACATTGGGTGAATTATTCACCCTATACAATAGCTTAGAGCTTTGGTACATGTCTACATAGCACAAAGTCAACACAATACATAGTTTCGTAAATGACCCAAATTCGACTTGGGTCATCGGTTCAAAGATGAGATGCCAACACCAACATATAGACATGAGCTTCTAGGTGCTCCTGACCTTTCTTGGGTGCCTATGACTAGGGGAAAATTATACACTTTTTCTCATATCAATTTTTTTTTCAACATTTCATAGAGAAGTTTCATAGTACAGAAAAGTCCTCCAGCAATCAAAATGCATTCTATCTTTTTTTCTTCTCTTTCTACTTGGATCAAATTGGATCAAACTTGATCAAACTAGAATAACACAGGATCACGCCATCTCGTAATGGTGTATAAATTTCAGGAAGCAGTCAAGGATGGAGAATAACACTATACTTTTCTCCCTAAAACTTCTTCTTTTGTGGTGTGAGATCGCCCAAAAAACTTGTTATTGGTGTGAGATCGCCAAAAAACTCATTCTTTTATAGCATTTTCTGGACATTTTCTAGCCTTTTCACTCATCACAGATCAGGTGCGCATGTTCCTACTATCCATATTTTAACCACTATAAAAATTGGATCAACCACAACCCCACATAGAAGAAACTAGAGAAATCACGTTCAAATCCTACAAACAGGTTGTAGAGGGACTCTACAATGGAGTGGCGGGCTTGCGAAAGATCAAATGACCCCGTGCAAGAAGAAATTCAAGAAACAACTCGTCGAGTGAATTTGTGCCTTAAATCCATCAAATAGATTATAGGCAGGCTCAAAAATGGAATATCAAGGTCAAGGAAGGAGAAGACAGTGTCAAAATAAGCTAGAGGCTTAAGGAGAAGGAACAACAAAAGTTTGAAGTCTTCGGGCTCTAAAACAGTTTAGAATGAGCCCAAAAATGACTAAGTATGGAGGAGACAACAAACACTACCAAGTGTCCAAGCGGCACACCTCCAAAGTTGAATCCAAAAAGGGAGACTTGAACAAGCGCTAGGCCCCCACGTGTCCCAGACCCAAAGAGGAGGCCGAGTCAACAGCTTAAAAGTCAAAAGGCAGATAGGGAGGGCCTAAAAAGGACTAAATATAGAAGTCCTAGCGGAAACCACCATGTGTCAGCTTGGTGCATCCCTAAAATTTAATCCAAAAGCAGAGACCCAAATGAGCACGGGCTCGTCACATTGTCCAGGGTCCGAAAAGCTAAGAGATTCAATTGAAAATTCCAAGAACCTGTGGAGGCTTCCACGTGTCAACCCGATGCTCCTTCAAAGGCAAATCCTAAGTGGGTTTTTTAAGTAAGCGTGGAGCCTCCATGCATCCGGTTTCATAAAGGGACATGATCAGTTGAATAGTCAAAGCATTGAGATAGACCAGTGGAGGGTACCAAGTGTCAACATGGCGCTAATTCAAGAGTATAGTTAAGGGGAGGTTTCTAAACAAGCATCAGGCCTCTACGTGTCCCCGATCAGATATATGACCTCGCCGAGAAATAGGACTTAGCCAAAAATATGAAAAGTTGAGCAAGTCATGAAGGAAACCACATGTCAGCCCCGCGCCACTCTAAAAGAAAAATACAGAGGTTACCCTCAGACATGCGCTAGCCCTCCATGTGTCCGGTTTCAAAAGGGGGCCCATTTTGGTAACTAGTTTTCCTACTATTTTGTATGGACTGATTCAAATTTCAAATGGACATATCTTTCGACTTGGGGCTTGAAATCCAAAGTGAATCGCACCGTTGAAATATCTCGGCCTCGTCTATGCCATGGAGATCTGAAACTTCAAGTTTGGAGAGGTTAGGTGGGGAAAAAAATGAAGAAATGTCTTTGGGCCATTAATACAAGATCTATTTTTCCCAACAACCAAATCAGATTCAATCTGATCCGTCATTTCCTTCTCCTTCAAGGTGTCGAAGAAGTGGTTAATGTAGTCAAGGAATATTTGGGTGGATTTTTTAGTAGGAGGCATTGATGGCAGTGGTTGATCTTTGAACTAGTTTTCCTACTTCTCTCTCTTTCTTCCCTCTATGTTGAATCTATAAAAGTAGGGTTGGGACTCATTGTAAAAGGTTGGACATTTCTGTTTTGTGCCCTCCCTTCTTCTTTTTTTCACAAAAGGATTTTGGAGCTTTTCTAACCTCTCCTTTGGGTTGTAATGCAATTTTTGCCTCTTGGCTACTACAATATACTGTATCGACTCCTGAGAAATAATATATATGTCTGTGGATGTTTCTCAACCCTCTCATGTATTCATTATTGTCTCTAATCTCTTATTATGATTTGGTCATCTATGCATGTTGTTTGTATTACATTCTTGTGGTCTGTGTTAAACTACAAAATGAGTGTCTAACATTCCTTTGGTGTATCACCTCATTAGCTTAGGTTTATTTTCTTGCATCTCTCTAACCCTGTCTCCTTGGTAGATAGAATAGACTTAGAATAGATCCTTTGTAATTTGTTTGTATACACCTGAACAAAGGGATAGGAACCGACCTCAATCTGGAGAGCTCTCTCAACTCGCAAGGTCCCACACCTTGAGAGATGCTCCATGTTGTGCAATCACACCGAATGCCCCACTTCACACCCAGGCCATTCGGGGGTGCTGTGATTCTACACTAACAATTCCTTTTACTATTTTTTCACATTTTTACACATTTTTCACATATTTGGATCAAATTTTTCATATATACATATTTGACTACTCTTTTTCTATTCTTTTTGGAGGTTAGTCCTTATGAGAAGTAATAATAACATCATCAAACACGTCAAGTGAAAACTAAATTAGGTACAATGCGACACAACACATACGTTTCACCCCTAGGTCACTTCCTCTTCTTTAGCTTACACACTTTGTCTTTATCACTCCATGTATTTTCTTGTCCCTTCACCACATTTTCACCATCAATCTACATGGTTATCAAGTACATATCTCTTATCTACTTTATGTTATTGAGTATTCGCTCAATGACATAAATTGGGGGGCAAATGTAGACACTAATCATGCACTCGGGTATATTTCTAGGTCCTAATCACATACCACTATTCATATGATTCATAAGAGAGAAAACTAGTAATTGACTAATGTCTTTAGCCTCTTTATTTTATTTCTTTCTATCTTTCTAGTCTTGCACACCCCACAACCCAATTGATCTTATACTTGTTTATATTTATTGACTTTGGACACTAGTTCTCGCCTAGGACGCCAATGCCTAGGCTTCATCGTCCCCTCAGGCACCCCCGACCTCTTTATATCTTGCCACCCCTTTTGGTCCTCTTTTATCTTTTGGGCATCTTGTTTTCTTCATGGTCACCTTTTAGTTTTCAATTAAAAAATTTAACCAAGGGAATCATATAAATTTAACCAAGCTTTAAGCATCTACTATCACCACCTAAGGTTGCATCCAAATCTATTCTAAGAGCATCAAGGCATATATCTAGCTATAATTTAAGGGACAAGGGAATACATTTTTCTGCATATACTTCATAGGAGGGGAAGTTCATTTTGACATCCACACATCTACTTACATTGTTACATTTAGCTATTTATCGTTATTTGATGCATCTTGCACAAGAGTTTCCTAGGGCACGATTCTACACACATGCACACAAAACTACATGGAATTCGAGATGTAGTGTAATTCTTGGTCGTAAGTTCACTTTTTTGGGTGACCTTTGGGGTCATTCCAAATACCCATTTGCATTTTTTTATTTATATGATTTGAGGTGTTTTGGGGTTTTGCAAGAAATCATTTGTTTTGTAGGTTACAAGAGAATCCTACGGACCTAGTGTGATATACAGCAATCAACAACATTTGTGCGACTCAAAATTACTCTAATCCATGATCCAAGTTGACCCCTATGTTGCAATCTCCTGAATTTCTACGTGATCCTCTTTGTCTACTTGAACTATGTCATATTCTAGGTAAACCGATACCGTGCTATTTAAAACCCACATCTTCTTTCACTCTTGAGATATCCAAATACAAATATACTTCGTATTTTGAGCCATATTCTTCTATTAATCAAAATCTAATCCCTCTTTGGCCCTTGGGAAATATGGTCAAACATTCCACTCATCTACATCATCAAACATCTTCCAAATCTTCCACACTTGTTGGACCTCTTTCTTATAATCAACCTACTATGGTCGACCAAATAACAACCCATACCGATCGATTTATTTCAGAATGAAGAAGTGATCAGAGAATTCATGGGGCTATATGATGAAATTCCTCTAGAGAATTATGAGCAAGGATTCTCTTTTGACCTCAATGAATTCACGTATTGTGGGGAAGAGGTTTATTCTTTTTTTCAAAAAATAGAGGAAGATCCTAATATCATAAAACTTGATCCTCTACTTGTTCTTTCATATTCACATTCCCTATTACATGGAGAAATGCCTAGGTCTGTCATTAATCCTTATCCTATCTTCTCATCACCCAATCATTCCTTACATATCACAATTCCTCAATCACAATATCTCCTTGGGTCACCTCTTGGTAGCCCATCATCTTCTTCTATATGTGGGCCACCTCCTGGTATCCCATCTTCATCTTCCCTTGGGTCACATCCTAGTAGCCCATTATCTTCTATATGTGGCTCACCTCCTGGTAGCCCATCATCTTCTATATGTGGGCCACCTCCTATTAGCCCTTCATCTTCTATTTGTGGGTCACCTCTAAGTATCCCATTATCCTCTATTCTTGGGCCATGTCCTAGTATCCCTTCATCTTCTATACTTGGGCCATGTCCTAGTATCCCTCCATCTTCTATTTATGGGACACCTCCTAGTATCCCATCATCTTCCATCTATGGGACACCTCCTGGTAGCCCATTTTATTCTATACTTGGGCCACATCCTAGTAGCCCTTCATCTTCTATTTATGGCTCACCTCCTGGTAGCCCATTTTCTTCCATCTTGGGGCCACATCCTAGTAGCCCTTCATCTTCTATCTATGGCTCACCTTCCGTAGCCCATTCTCTTCAATTCTTGGAACATATCCTCTTCATCCATCATATCATCCTTCTATAAAAAATTGTGGTAAGACCACCATCATCCCTAATGTTCTTATCATCAATCCTAAACATCCAATTTCTTCTCCCACTTCTCGGGATTAAACAAATCACACATTATCTTATATGAAACCCAAACAGTTTCTTCATCAATCTAAGATCAAAACTCCGAAGAGCTCCAAATATCCCAACAAGTAAAAAAACATAAAGTTAAAAATCAAATGTGATTGAAGAATGCACACCAACCTAACCATCGAGTATGGCATAAAGTGTGGAAACTTATGGATTGGGAACTCAAGCTCCCACATAAAAAATTCATGTTTCAAGATAAGTTGCAGTCACTTATCAAATATGATCTCACCATGGTCATCAAGATTGGAGATAATATTACTCTTGATAAGAAAACACTCCTAGTCTCCCTTATTAAAGAAATTGCAAACATCATTGTTGGATCTTATTGCACGAAGTGACATTTTTGGTCTTAACTTCCCAATCATTCATCTTCATCATCTTCTCCCTTCATGTTTTTCCCTTCACAAAACCATTAAAAAAAAAAATTAAAAATGAGAAAACATTACAAAAAAATCAAATGTTCAAGGGTCAAACAATGCAATCAGGTATTACATACACATGGATATTTTTTCTTCCCTTTCTTTCCATTCCTCTATAATCCATCCACCATTTTCATCCCTTTGATGATCTTTTGGTTAGTCTTTTCACACTCATTTTGTGACATTTATCTCTATAGTATTTGTTTGACCTTGGTCTTTCATCACCTTGGTAAATTAAAGAAAAACTGACCTTTTAGAGATCCTATTACTATCTACATCTAATAAACTTTTACAAAGACCTTTGGGTGTATTTGTTGACACTAGCCAATGTTGTCATTGCAGTCATTTCCACCTCCTTCTATCAATCCATCAATGGTTCTTAACCCCTTGTCAAAACAATCGAGAGAGGTGAAATAATTTTCAAAAATCAAAAATCAAAAATCAAAAGCAAAACAAATATAACTCTATCTTGGGGTATTTCCAAGACATTCTTACCTCTCATTGGGGGCATCTTTCTATCTTCATTTTCATGTACATAACTTCAAAAAAATTAGAAAACCATAAAAATTCAAAAACATAAAAATCCAAAACATTGGTAAAACCTTTAAAACTCCAAAAAAAATTGTTAAAATTTTCAAAAATCCAAAAAATTAGTAAAATTTTCAAAAATCTAAAAAAATGGTTAAATTTTTCAAAAATCTAAAAATTGGTAAAAAAACATTCACACATCTGAACTACTTATGGAACACAACGTCCTTGAACATCAAAATTTATCCTACAAAACATCTTTCTTTGGTCCTTACTTGTTCTTGTGCACAACTTACGGATCATTTGGATCTACCTCCATTAATAAAGTTGGTTTTCCTACTATGTTTTCCCTTCCTTGCAATTCCAAGCTTATTTTTCATAGGACCCTTGTGTCCTTTTTTATTCACCTTGTATATATCCTTGCTTAGGGCGCCATTTTTAACCCTTGTCATTAACTTGAACATTTGGAAACTAAAGCGTGATAACAAAAATGTTGGTGTAACTATCTTGAACATTGTTTATTTGAGTACATTAATTTGTGCTTGTTTACTTTCTCGTATTACATTGCGTTATGTGTGTTTCATTGAGTTAGTGTTTTAGCAATGAAAAATGTTAGTATTATATATTTTCATGTTATTTTACACTTTTTTGTATGCTTATATTTAATAAAGGGTTGATGACATAGATCATATAGCAAAATGATGAAACAAAGTTGCTCTTGAGCTAAGATGGATGAAATTTATTTCCATTCTCTTCATCTCCATTCTTCTTCATATCATTTTCTTTTATCCCAATTTTTTCTTCAATATCACTTGGGGCAATAGGGATTATATTTACCCCCTTGTTTCTTCTATCCATTGAAACATAGGATTTTCTTTCCCACTCACTCACATTGCACATTCGCCTCCTAGGCTTGTGTCATCTCTTCTTATCTCCTTTTTCTTTTATATCGTTGATCACCCTCTTCCATCACCCCATCGACACTCGAGGGGGCATCCTTCATTCTAATAATTTTTCTTCTATTCCTTCAAAATTTATTTGTCTGTAATTGTCTACTATCTTTGAAGTGGCATCGCTTACGCCACCCCAAAGAGGGGCAAATGTAGACACCTAAAATCCGCCTATGCATTTTTAATACTAATATTTCACTAATTATCCTATTTCCCATAATTTCTATTATAATTAGTGATTTCCCACTAATTAACTAACGTTTCCCTTTATTTTTTCAATTAATGAAACTTCATTAATCAACTAGCCTTTACCCCACTCCAGGATGCCAATTAACAACACTTCATTAGTTATAATCCTCTTCTAATCAATTAATTAACTATCATTAGTTAATTAAGCCTTTATAACCTTGTATTTAGTCAATAAACCCTCTTATTGGTTAAATCCCCTTTCAAATCATCCAAATCCTACCTATTTTCCTCTAAATCACCTCTAAATAGCTTTCTAAGCTTATCCTAGCCTATTAATTAATCCTAGTTGATTAATTAAATCATCTCCAACTCCCATGAGTTGTTAATCACTTGTTAATTCCTCTAATCAAGATTATTTCTTCTAAATCTACTTTATCATTTATCCCACATGCACTAGTTTACAAGCTTCTCCCAAATTGGAAAGCTATATAAAGGACCTACCCCCTTCACACCTTACACCTTTACAAACACTAGGATTTGAATAGTGATTACTATCATCATATGATGAAGGAATTCTCCATTGTTGGAATAACTACTTCATATTTACATCCATTCTCTCATATTTGAGTAGTAAAGGAAGATCTAAACATGGCTTTGTAGCCATTTTAGTGAGATCCTTTCCTCATCTAGAGACAACACACAAATTGATTTCTTATGATCTAAATAGGTTCATAATTTGATAGAAATCATACATTTACAAGAGTAGGAATGGTTTGCATTAGATGTTCATTCATGTTTATGCATTAGAATAGTTATTTCCTTTAAGCTCTTATCTTGATGTTTATAATTAGATTTACTTTTCTTTGAAGCTACTAGGTGTTAGTTTCATTTTAATAGCATAACATGTTTAGCATAAAGAATAGACAGAGATACATTGTATGTCATTATATTTTCTATATACACATGCATGTTCACTTGTTATCTAGTTGTGAATGTAGAATTTACACGAGATCTTCACACGCAACATGGATGCTTAGCATTATACCTCTTACCAATCCCATCGAGCCACCTTGGGCATCTACTTTCGAACATACTACAAGTTTTATTGTTTCATTTTTTACTAATTCCTATTTATTACTAGCCCACTATTATATATTGAATCATACATTCTTTGACATATTTTTTTGTATTTCTAACATGCTAACAGCACATCATGTGTAGCATTTACTCAAGGAACTATTTTCCAACATGGTTATCTCTTACTATTTTCTTGCCACTAATTTCCATTGTTTATAGGGTTTGCCCTATGTCTTTCTTGTTCATTTCTTGTATGTTTTTGGCCACTTCGTCCCTGATTGTCTTGCGACATTGTGAGCAATGTCCCATATTTGTAACCCAATTTTTGTTGTCTACATTGTCTTCGTGATTGCTAGATTGCATTGTCTTCTATATGTTTATTTGTATTGATTGCACTAACACATGTTTTCAACCACTTTGTTTGCATATGCTTTGGTTTCTACCAAGCACATTCCCTCCCCACTATAGGGTATTAGTTTCGTAATAGCATATGATCCTCTCCTTTGGGTCGCATACTCCTAACGATGTCGCATATACCCCAAATGTGGGGGGGCATAGATTAGGTGAATCACCACCCCATTCAAGAGACACATAGTTCGAGCCTAAACAACAAAGTGATTAAGAAAATATGGAAATAAATGCCTAAATATGATTCTTATGTAACAATAAATAAATAAACAATTAAGTACAAAATAGACCCAAAACAAATTAAACAATTAAGTATTGAAACCCTAGTTGTAAAGAGGAGATAAGATGACTTAGTTGTTTTGTAATTAATCCTAAATGTGCCAAAGTGATGACCAGGTGAATAGAGAGGGAGAAGTGTCGCACAGAGCCTCAAAAAAATGTGTGTACTAAAGATCTACCTGGATTGGGGCACTGTGACTACCAAAAATCTCGAAAGCCATCTCTCGACTAGTCGTAAAGTGTTTTCTTCCCTTAGCCTTTGGTTGCTAGTATGTTGCATAATGATCACCGATGTCACTGATAACCTACAATGAAAGATTGACCTACAAAACCCTCAAGAGTGCATCAAATCCTAAAAAGAAAAGAATGTAAATGAGGGGTTAGACTATCCTCACTTTCAAATGAGTGAACTTATGATTGAGCACTACACTACATTTTAGACCCAATGTAGTTCTAGGTGTGTGTGTGTGTGTGTGAAATTGTGCCCTAGATGGCTCTTGTGTGTGTCACACCGATAGCAAGTAAGTAGCTAGATGGAAATAGATGTGTGTATGGAATAGAATGAACTTCCCCTCCTATGAAGTGTATGTAGAATAATTCAGTCCCTTGCCCTTAAATGGATGCTAGAATGAATGCATGAATGCTCTTGAATATGATTTGGATGTAACCTTAGGTGGTGATAGCTAATGATTAGTGTTTGTTCCTTTATTATGATCACATAACTTTATATTTATATGATTCCTTTGGTTGAATTTCGTAATTTACCCTGAAAAGGTCGACTACCAAAAATATAAGATGCTCAAATGGCTAAAAAGGACTCAAAATATGTGAGTAAAGTACAAAGAGGTTAGAGGTTCTTAGAGGGGACGAGGGTGCCTAGCATTGGCATCCTAGTTAGGCACTAGTGTCTAGACTCAAAGAAACTAAAGGTTCAAAGATTAGAATGAGTAAGAAGTCATGCAAGACCAAAATTGGCAACAAAACGAAAGTAAAGATGGCCAAAGATATGGGTTAATTGGTACTTTTCTTACTTAGGAATCATATGAATAGTAGTATGTAATCATTACTACATAACTACCCAAAGTGTGTGATTTTGTGTCTACACACACAAACAAAGCAAGATTCATTTTTAGAAACAACCCGTAACCTAACTTGGGTCTTTAGCACAACACATACGCTAGGCCCCGAGATACGTACATGAGCACTTGGGCTCCCTTGACCCTTCCCGGGTGCCTATAACCAAGGGGCGATCACAAATTTTTTTCTCATATCGTAGGGATCATAAAAATTTACATAGTGGTTTTTAAAGTATAGGCACAATCCTCCAAAGAATCGTAACGCATTCTATCTCCAGCTTTTCTTCTTTTATACTTAGATTGAACTTTATCAAACTCGGAACAAAGAGGGATCACACCATCTGCAGGTGGTGTATAAATTTCAGAAATAGCCGTGGTTGGAGAATAACACTAGAACTTTCTCCCAAAACTTCTTTTGTAGTGGCATGAGATCACCAAAAAAACTTGCACTCAATGTGAGATCACTCAAAAACTCGTTATTGATGTGTGATTTCCCAAAAATTCATTCTTCTACAACATCTTCAAGATCTTTTCTATCCTTTTTACTCATCACGATCAGTGCACATGTTCCTTTTACTAATTTTTCATGTTTTTACACACTTTTTGTTAGGTTTTAATATCGTAGTGCTCACATATTTGAGAAAATATATATTTGTGATTATTATTATTAAATGTGTAATGTGTAAACAATATATGGTTGGATTGTTATAGATTTGTTATTATAAACAAATCATAACAATATTCTTGTTTTGTGGTCACGTAGAATAGGAGTGTTGTTGAGCAACCTCCATATTTATAGGAAAGCTTACTCCTATATATATGTTATTCTGAATGTATGAAAGAACTGAAGAAGTTGAATACAATATCAATAAATTATTTTCCTGTGTTAATCTATTGCTGCTCTAAGATTTGGTATCAGAGCCAGGTTTTCTCACAGCAGATTGTGACTATAATGAGAGTCTTTTGAGAGCAAGTGGTTTCTTTTATTATGGAACGTATCTCTTTCTTGGAAGGCATGAAGATTGAGGAATTCTGAAGCATTCGTTCGTTAATATTACAGTCAGCCAGATAAAAGGAACGCACAGTTTGTCATTTGCATGTCATTTAACGGGTAATTCTGCAGTGGGAGGTGTACAGATTTCTTTTAATCGATAGGCCAGATCTATCGCTTGGAAGCAGTCGTACTTAAAGCCAAATAACCGAGCGCATTGTGAACATGTTGATTGGTTGACAGAACGTGTCAATCGAGCTCCACATTTTCGCAGTTTAGAATGTTTAGCAGACAAGTTTAGCTGTCACGTTTTTTTTGTGCATGTACGGTCACTGGAACTGATTCGATCTACATGTGAGTCTCCAAAGCGTTGGATTTTCCACAGCCGTGCAATCATATCTTTTGAACTTTGAGCCATAGCTTAGACTCCTTTGGGTGGCGAATCTGGTTCGGTTTCTCAATCGTGGAATTGAATTCGGTGTTGCACAAGCCACCATTATTTGGTATCACATGCCAGCAGGCGTCAAAGTCTTTCATATGCGGGAAAGTATTATTTGCAATCAAAGATTTTGAGGTCGATTTTCCTGAAAAAAACATTTGGGAATCAAAACTGTTGTGAGGACATATTCTGCCCAATTTCCATCATCAGATCTTTGCAACGTGTTAAGTGAAAAGTCTTCAGATCGGCTAATACTTGGCGTTTAGTCACTCCAAATCAAGACGTCCCAGATTTCTGTCTTAATATGGGTGATTCAACATTCACCAGTCTCCTCACCTTGATTGATGAGATTTGATAAAGTCTGCAGAATATAAGATTAGAAAAGACACGTGGATTTAGTGATTTAAGTTTAGAAATAATAGTTTTATATTATTGTTTGTCTAGATTAAAAGTTTATATCCGTGCATTATTAAGTCGATAGGAATTATTTTTGTTAGTCATTTGTCAATATTATCCGGTCTATGTGTCTTTTCATTATTTGTTTATGGGTTAGGTTGTTTTTGGTCTCCATTATAAAGTTTCTTTGTTATCTAATTGTGTTGTCTCATAATATTATTTTATAAAATCTTCTTACTCTTTTCGTCATTGTTTTTAACGGGTCGAGTCTTATTAAGTCAAAATTTTGTTATTTCAAATAATCAATGTTTGTTTCGGTCTTATAGTCTTTTGTTTGTAAAAGTGTCAAATAGGTGATCTTAGGAATATTCGTATTGTAGTTTTGAGTCTAAAGTGTCGTTATTTATTGTCAGTTTGTCTAGGTAATTATTCGTTATCTCACTATGGTCAAGAAAAGAAGAAAACAATGTATTCTCATGGAACCAATTACCATAGAGAGTGACATAAAAACATATAGATCAAGAAAATTCAGCTATGCTAAATTTAGAAGAAGGATATGAAGGTGACAGCGAATTTGAACCACCTAGAGCTCTAAAAAGAAAAAGGTTGACAGCTAAATAATACAAAGACCATCTTTTACGAAAAATGAGAAGTTCGGAAAAGAAGTCTGAGCACATTTCTCTGACCTAAGCGGTATGTATATTTGGAGGATGGAGGCAACGGAGGCAGGAGGACAATCAGCGTCCTCGAGTTTGTCACTACCTCAGAGGCCGCAAACTGCTTTAGTGACATCTTGGTGTTTTGTGTGATGAATAAGAACAGATGAGCATACCTGTTCCTGTGTGCAGTGCAGTGCTTGTGTGTCCCCCGAGATGATAATGATTTGTACCATTGATACTATTGCAGGAAGTGTTCTTGATCAGACTGATTTGATGGTTGATGTGAATTGGTTGAACGGTCCCAATTCATGTATTCATCTAATAGGTTGAACGGTCCCTGGATGATGTAGTTCCCACAGTCAGTGTTGAGGATCAAGACCATGTGCAAGCTACGGAGCGGCATGCTGCTTGGTTGAAGATGGTGTTTTCCCGTGTTCACACTAAGGGGGGGAATGTTAGGTTTTAATATCGTAGTGCTCACATATTTGAGCAAATATATATTTGTGATTATTATTATTAAATGTGTAATGTGTAAACAATATATGGTTGGATTGTTATAGATTTGTTATTATAAACAAATCATAACAATATTCTTGTTTTGTGGTCACGTAGAATAGGAGTGTTGTTGAGCAACCTCCATATTTATAGGAAAACTTACTCCTATATATATATTATTCTGAATGTATGAAAGAACCGAAGAAGTTGAATACAATATCAGTAAATTATTTTCCGTGTTAATGTCATTTGCTGCTAAGACTTTTCACATATTTAGATCAAATTTTTCATATACACATATTTGAATATTGTTTTGCTCTTATTTTTATAGGTCCATCCTTATGAGAAACAATGATCACATCATAAAACATGTCAAGTGACAACGACAACAGTACAATGCAACACAACACATACGCTTCACCCTTAAGGTCACTTCCTCTTCTTTAGCTTCCACACTTCACTTTTATCACTCTACAATTTTTCTTGTCTCTCGACATGCTTTCGCCATCAATCTATATGGTTATCAGGTACACATATCTTACATACTCTATGTTATCGAGTATTCACTCAACAACATAAGGTGGGGGAAAATGTAGACATTAAATCACGCACTTGGGAACATTTTTAGGCCCTAATCACATACCAATATTCATATGATTCATATGCAAGAAAATAGGTTATTGACATCTATATTTGGCCTCTTTCTTTGATTTCTTTCTTTCTTTGTGGTCTTGCACACCCCACCGTCTAGTATGACTTTTATTGCTTTATCTTTCTTGTCTTCGAACACCAACTCCCAGCCAGGATGTCAACGCCCAAGTTCCCTCATCCCCTATGGGAACTTGACCTCTTTGAATCTTGATCACCCCCTTTAGGCCTCTTTTATATTTTAGGCATCTTGTTTTCTTAGTGGTCGGCCTTTTTGTTGTTAATTATGAAATTCAACCAAGGGAAACATACAAATACAAAGCTATGTGATCATAATAAGGGACCAATATCTAAGCATCTTTTATTATCACATATGGTTACATCCAAAGGAATTTCAAAAGCATCAAGGCATTCATCTAGCTTCATTCAAGGGACAAGGGATTGAATTTTTCTGCATAGACTTCATAGGAAGGGAACTTAATTTTTACATCCACACATCTATTTGCATTGCTACATATAGCTATTGTTTTTTATTTGGTGCATCTTGCAAAATATCTTTCAAGGGCATGATTCTACACACACGACGAACTACATGGAGTTTGAGATGTAGCACAATCCTCGCCTTGTAAGTTCACTCGTCGGGTGACTACCGAGATCAGCTTGAATCCCATTTGCACATTTTTTCTTTTTGGGAATTGATGTTGTTTTGGGGTTTTGCAGGAGGTATTTTATTTTATAGGGTATAGGAGAACTCTATGGGCATAGTGCGACATACGTATGAAAAATAGCGAAGGCTAGTGACACTTAGGTGACAAAAAATTAGTTTCTAAGTATTTTCACAATCACATGCACCCAAGAGAAGACTCTGTACCTAGGCACACATGACCCGACCCAAGCACCCCAAGACGGCATATCTAAAAATTCTATAATTTTCTAGGTTTGATTGTGATATTTTGTTCTCCCATTTCATTAGTTTTCTAGCTTGGCACACCTTGGGATTTATTACAAAATCAGCTAAGTATTTTATTCCTTCTCTTGCACTTAGGGTTTTAATTTCCATTTTCTTATTTCTTAGGTCATATCTGTACTTTATTACTTATCATTGTGTTATGACTCTGCAATATGTAGGGTTTAGCATTATTCAATTTTTATTAAATCGGATCCAAGTGTATGATCATGATTGGGGTTCACCAAATGATTTAATTTAATTTAAATTAAATCTATATTGCAAAGTAATTGTTATAACAAATTATGTATTATTTTTAAAATATAGTAATGACATAAGGAAACAAACACATACAATGTGAAACCCTAAGCAAGAAGGAGAGATAGGAGGGATTAGGTGATTTTTGAGCAGACTGGAAGTGATCTTGGTAGGTAAAAGTACTGAACAAACTGGAAACAACATCGTTAATGCTCACTGTAAATTCTCGCATTTAGGAATGTAGCATAACATGGGTGCCCATGGGAGGACATAGCACTGGATGCTGACGATTGTATTTGGGTGTGTGGTGGTCATGTAAATGCTTAGAACTTGGTTTCTTCAATGTTGCAAGGTCATCAATGTTATCTCATGTATGTCATTTAATATTCACTCTTTGATCACCGAGGGTACCTATAACATGTAAAAAAATGTCTACCTGCACATGTCCACAAATCACATAAAATATAATAAAAAAATATAGAAAATGTGGATTCGAACTGACCCCAATGGTCACTTGAAGAGTGAAATTATTGTCGAGGGATACACTACATCTTAGACCCCATGTAGTTCTTGTGTGTGTGTGTGTAGAAATGATGCCCTACGATGCCCTTGCATGAAGTTGTACAAAGTGATAGCAAAGCTAGATATAGAATGTATAAATGTATAGTATTTGTGGATGGAATATAATAAAATTTCCCTCCTATGCACCGTATGCATAAGTGGTGCAACCCTTGTCTCTTGTATGGATGTTAGATAGATTCCTTTGAAATGCTTTAGTGCCTTTGGAAATGCAAGATTAGGTGATGATAGTAATGCTTAGTGCTTGGTCCTTATTTTTGAGAAGTAACCATGTATATATATGATTTCCTTGTTTGAATTTCATAATTTACAATTAGAAGGCCAACCCATAAGTAAAAAATATTCCCAAAAGATAAAAGAGACCAAAAGAGAGAGAATAAATGTACGAAAGGGTTAGGAGTGCCTGGTATGGATAGGAACTCTTGGGCACTAATGTCCTAATTGGGCGCAAGTGTCTGAGGCCATAAAGGATAAATTATTCAAGTTTTTTTAGGGTTGTAGGGTGTGTAATACCAAGGAGAAAGTAAGAAACAAATAAAAGAGGCCAAATATAGTTGTTGACCACTAGTTTTCTTACTTAGGAATCATATACACATTAGTATGCTCTTGGACCTAGAAATGTACCCAAGTGCGTGATTTTGTCTACAAATAGACCCTACAAGATGAAACCAAACTTGTGTGCCAAGGTAAAAAAGGAGATCAATAATATGTTAGTCGGTGGAGTTATTATACTAATAGAATAATACGAATGGGTGAGTCTCGATGGTTATAAGTATTAAAAAAATGGGTACATAAGAAATTATGTGGAATATTACTAATTAAATTCAATTTATGGGGTATATCCTTTCCTATACACTTTACAAAATAAATTTTGGAAGGTGTGGTAGGGTGGGAAATATACACATTTACATATGTGTTTTTAGGGTATCATTAAGTGCGAGATAGTAGAGGAAGACCACACAAAATAAAAATTCATGATATAATGGGGATCATTTACATATATAATAATGCCCTTTGGGATTGAGAACACGCCAATAATTTTCTCATGCATTTTAGTAGAAACCTTTGAGGACTCAATCCTCAAGTTATTACAAGTCAATTTAGATGAATGGATAGTTTATGGTCTTGTCAAAGGTCACTGCGACAATTTGTGTCTCATATTTGAGTGTTTTAGGTAGTTACAAATTGATTAAAATTAAAAAGGTGTATTTTTGACCCCTTTCATAACCCTATTAAGGCATATTATTTATAAATATGGTTTGTTTGTGGACCTAGTGATAATAAAATTGATTGTGTAGTTAGAGGTTCCACAAGCATAAAAATAAGTACATGCATTTATCATCCATTGTGAGCATTATAGTAAGTTCATCAATGGATATACCAAAATTGATGCGCCACTTGAGAAATTACTAAAGAAACAAAGAGATTTTACTTGGAAAGAACAATAACAAAAGGCATTTAATGAACTAAAAAGGAAACTTTTGAGCATACCCATATTGTAGTTTATGGATTGGAATATCATTTTTAATGTCCACGTGGACATGTCCATAATGAAAATAGGTGTGATTCTCACACAAATAGGACAAAAAAATATGGACCATCCAATCTTCTTTGCGAGGAAAAAATGAGGCACGTAGATCAAAATTATACAACCAACAAAATATAAGGTCTCTCAATGGTATATATGCTTCAAAAAAATTCCAATATTTATTAGCAACCATTTTTATTCTACATAGACCAACCAAATGGCATAGAAGCATTTAGTAAACAAGGCAGTCTTGCATGAGTGCATATGTAGGTGGGTGATATTATTTCTATAGTTTCGTGTCTTGGGTGTGGTGAAGGTGAGTAAAAATAATACAGTCAAGACCACCTCTTGTGCATCAATAGGGGAGAGTAAATACATATTATTGAATATGGGATGCTAAAAACACACCATATGAGCTTAATGATATCACTTTGTTTCTCTAATATGATCTCATGTCGAGAATCAAGCACACAATAGAAAAAGTAACTAGCAAAAGAAAAAGCACATGATATCAATTCATAAGTGGAGAATTATATAAGATGAGTAGAGATGAGTTCTTGTGATGATGTGTCATGGATCATAAACAAAAGGAGATTCTTTGAGAGGAACACATAAGAATTATAGGTGGACATTACACTAGAGATACAACCGTGAGAAAGATCTTGACAATGTGTATTTGATGGCGGGACTTATTCCATGATGTAAAGACATATGCATGGGCTTTTGACCATTGTGATCACATTGAAAAACCAAATAATTGGGGTGAAATTTGATTGCACCCTATCATTTCCCAAGATCCTTTTGAAAATGGTATATTGAACTTGTCGATCCTAATAATCATACATCATTATCACTAAAACTAATTATGTGATAAGATGGGATGAAGTTATTCCCACCAAATATTAAATTACGAAACCAAAACAAGATTTATATTGTAAACCATCATAAATAGATATAGATGTCCTCTAATCCTCACCAATGATAGGGGAACACACTACATGAATGAAACAATGCACATTCTATTTCTGGCATTTATGATCAAACATCATAAAACAACACCATATCACCAACAAACTAATGAATAGTAGGTGCCTTTAACAATATTTTAATCAATACACGATAAAAATTTGTGATGTTGGAAGAAAGGATCAGTTGATTTATTTTTGGAAATTATATGAACATATAAAACTACATATGTAAGAGATTGAATAAATCCACCCATTTTCAACTATTCTTGTATGCAAAAGTAGTATTATCAATCAAGTTCATGGTACCCTCCTTAAGAATTACATGCATCAAAAAATTAGATGATGAATCCTCTATTACAAATCATCTCTTAACTAAAATAACAAAGAGTGCATGCACAATGGAGCCAAGAAGTGGAAAAATATTGGCATGATTGACATATCAAAAATAAAACTATCTCTAAGGGTGTGAAAGTGTTACTTTATGATGCAAAGTTCATGCTCCACCTAGGAAATTTTAATACATAGTGGTCAAGACCACATGAGTTTCATGATATCTATCCCATAGGGTCATGTAAATTGAAACATTTAAGCGAACTCTTTCCAAGTCACTTCAATGGTAGTAGGCTACATCCCTACTACCAATAAGGGTCATATTTTTAAATGAATAAGATATATGCCATTAGGTTAGATGTTATTTCATTTCTTAGGCAATTTTATTTCATGAATTTTGTGTAATAAGTGCACATTTATTCAATCATTATTTTCATTCATGAAATAGCTCTCATATATTGTAATGTTGAATAAAAAATTTCTCTATATAGTTATTTCCAGATGATTAGTAATAAGAAGGCAGGGGTAGAAGACCATGCAAAATATTTATTTTGGGGGAAATTAAGGGTATATATGCCAAAGTTTTACAATATGAAATATTCATGGTATTGATTCATATGTGTGGGTTTTGAAAATCCTAAGGTGGAGTATCAATTTAGTGTGGGGTATGATAAAAGATGGAAATAAATTTGTGATAGAACATGGAAGGTGTTTGGACCTTGAAAATTTTGGTAGAAGTGAAAGTAATGTGCTCTTCTTTCAATAAAGATGATAATACAAGTGTGGGAAAAATTTAAGTTCTAATGGGATGAAATTTGATAATTTGAAAAGAAATGATGGATAGAGGCATATGGAAAATTAGAGCATGCATGATGATTGAGGTAGAAAGGATAAGGTATTTTAAGGAGATATACATGGAAATAAAACATGCACAATAAAAGGAGTGTGCACAAGGAATGTTACATGGACTAGGAACATAATCTACCTAATGTAACTAAAGGCGTGAGGTGAAGGCAAAAACTATCCATGAAATTCATAGCACACACATATAGAATTATGAGATCATCAAAGTTACGTAAATTTTAAGTTTTAAAAAGGCATGAAATTGAAGAGTGGGTAGTAGTTGGCATCCAATTAGTAATAAATGCAGCCTCATATACCATTTTAGAGGGGTATAAATAGAAATAATAATCTCATTTCATAGTTATATTACTTTCCTTATGTGAAATTAGAGCTCAAAGTGAAAATAAAAAGTGAACTTAAAAGTGAGACATAATATAAAGAAAACAACTATTTTCTTCCATGGTTGAAGAGATCAACCTTGGACCTACACAAGGAATGGTAAGAAGAGATGAAATGAGGTGAAAATTGTAAGTTTACAATGATTTAGTTTCAAATCTTGACCACTATTAAGATGGGGCTAAAGTTATTACAATAGAGATGAAGAGTTTAGGGGACATCAACCACCCCAAGATAAATATGTGAGACTAAACCACGAGGATCTAATAGAGCACGTACACATCAAGATCATTAGGCTCCAATGGAAATGAAAATGTGATCCAAGTAATCAAAAATCATTAACCATACAACAAATATTCATGCACAAGGGAAAATCGTTCTAGCATTCTCATATATCAAAAAAAAGTATAAATAGGATTGTTGTGTAACTCCCAATGCATGGACCCATCGTACCTCTATAAGGGAAAAAGGAGTTACAACTAAGAAATAGAATGTAACTCATGTATGACGTACACTAACGTACCTTGACGTGCATGAGAAATTCTATGACAGAATTTTTCATGAATCATATAACTCCTAATGACAACCTAGAGACCTATGACTCACCTAAGGTGAGATGACTCGATATGTGTGAGGGAAAATAACATAATATGAAGTAAATTAAATCCCTCACATCAACACTCCCTTCATTATAGCTTAGGATGAGACATGGTAATTCAAACATAAAAATGGGTCCCGTAGCTACACTTAATGAGGTACCCATGTACAATAAGGATCTCAAGTAATGGAAGAAAACCCAATGGGAAAAATGTCCACTTACAAGAGATAGAAGACTCCCATTAAAAACCTAAGAAATATGCATCACATGGATCATGGAAACAAAAATGCCTAATGAGGTACCCATGTACAAACAACAATCTTTCTATAAGAAGAAGAAGAAGAGGATAGGGAGACTAGAAATATTGAAGTAGATGTGAACTCAGTAATGGACCTTACCCTAATGTGAGAGCACAAGTAAGAATACTTGGCTTCAGTGAAGGGTTTGGTAAAGAAGTCTACAACTCTATGAAGTCTCTAAGAAGAGTGTCAATGATGTGGTCTTCTACCTGTAGACTAAAGAAGGTCCATATGCATTGAACAATGTTTCTTCCCTTAGGAAGAAAAAAATGGTGTACTGAAAGTTTTCCCGCTCCATAAAGGAAACCAAAGGCAACAATACAAAGAACTCTAAAGCTGGTCCACAACTAAAGCGTGACATAGGTCTAGAAAATAGGTTCTCAAGAACTGAAGGTAATTCCATTGAAGTAGAACTGTCAGAGTATGTATATGGATCATTCAATAAGGAATGTGTTATACCTCAAATTTTACCTACCCTTTTTTAAAAAATTGATCGCTCATCCAAGTGTCCTCCTTCGTCCCTTCTTACATTAAATATTACAAATATATGGCAAGGGCCACTTTGTTTAATTTAAAACTTTAGTTCGATTATCATTTCATGTTTAAAGTGGTTTTAGAACATTTTCATGTCAGCATTAATATGATTAGGTGTTCACATTGATATAATATGATACCTTGGGCACTTCACAGATTGATGATCATAGTTTATCGAGATGACGATTGAATTTCATTTTACATTAACCATCTTCAGATTCCAAACTCACTTTTTGGTCTATATATTATTTCCGTGGTGGAAGTAAAGAATGTTGGTAAGTGTTACTTTCTTTAATTTTCACTAATTTTGTATTATGTGACATTAAACCTGGTCGGTTTAGTAATATTCTATTGGGATAACAATTGTGATTTCATGTTGTGGCATCATGGTGGTGTTTTGGGATTCCAAAGGACAGGGTATTTTGTTCAGGGCATTTGTCATATTCTTCCACTTTGTTTGAGTATGGATTATTGAACTAAGGCAATGTTTAGTCCCTCAATTAATAATACAATGGCATTTGGGCATTGAAGTTGAACCACATTTAGCATTTCTTAAACCTAATGATTTTATTTGTGAACAATGTCACATAGCATTTTGGTGGTTGATTTTGATCTCATGGTTTAATTCGATGAAATGCCAAGTGGCATCCATGATAATGGAGTGGGTGTTGAACAACCAAAAATATTCTAAGTATTGGGCGCGTGAATATAGGGCGTTGGAAGTGCGTAGTGCTATATAATAGTATTAAAGCACCCCAACTTAGGACTTAGTTGTTTTGTGGATAAGGGATATTTTTGGAGATAGTGTATAGAGCATACATAGAGATGAATACTTTTGCTACACACTATGGTATTTTGGGAACAAGCGGAAGATAAGCGCCATGCATAGTTTAAGCTAATAATAGGAGTTCTACTTGGAGTTAACTATAGGACATCTATTGTTAGAACACTTGCATGTTGTGCATACTATTGTAAAGGCACATGGCTATTATTAGCATGTGACCTATTTTTAGAAGTGTATGGGTGGTGAAGAGAAAAACCCCACCCCTATAAATATGTATTGCCTTGCGTAGTTTAGTGTGTGGTGCCAAATTGTTGAGTTATGTTATTGGTTTTTTCACATGCATGACTCATGGAGATATTTATGTAATGTAAGAAGCTTCTGTGTTTTATAGTAATTATGAAATGGAATATATTGGCTGGATAATGGTGTTAGACATGACTGAATTTGGTTCTTATATGGTTAATCTTATCATAGTTATTGTTTAGTTCATTTATCATGATTCTCTAAGATCTAAATCTGGATTTTGCATTGTGGAATGTTTATGTATACTCATGAATTTGATCATGTTTAAACATCATCACACTAACATCCTATACAAGCAACTCTAAAGAGGGACCTGGTACCTTTGTGCACTTCGGTGAGTGCTCAGCTCAAGCTGAGTGATGTGTCAATGCACCTAGGTTATTCACAATAAATTCTAGGCTGCATCATTGGTTCCATTGTCGGGACCTCTTTTTCAGTTGTTTTCAAGATTTTTTGTGATGAAGACGTACCGGTTGACCCTATCAAGTTTTGAGGAGTGGATAGTAGATCTAGAAGAAGAATATGCTCAAAGATTCATCACTGGATCTAAGTTTGACAGTGCATGTGGGTGGAGCAGAACTTGTATGACTGTTTATATGAGAGTTTCTTTGTTATCTTTTTGATAGAGTTGTACGAGTGGTTGGTTGCTTATGCATCTAAAAGGAATTGGAGGTTTCACACACTTGTTTGGATGCATGAAGAATTTTAGGCCCTCTATGATGTTGATCTGATTTGGACACGTGCTATGGACACTTGGTTTTGTGGTGTTCTGAATAACTATATTTTGGAGTACTCAATTTCAACTTATTCTTTCCCGGAGGTAGATAAGTTCCATTCTTTATGCTATCCTGTGGGAACCTATCTCAAAGAATTCCACTGGTGATTAAGATCTTATTGGTAACCCCAAATTTGGAAGAGAAGTCGATGGCTAGCTAAACCCCACCACACGCGGGGATAGGGGCAGGTTTGGTGAAGGATGGTGTACCTAGTGGCGAAAGGTAAAGAGAATAAATTCATCTTAAGTATAATGAGGCACATGAGAGGGAGTTAGGAAAGTAGTGCGAGATTACATAATGGATGGCATTGAGGAGAGAGATGGCTCATGAAGGATTTAGAACTCACGTAGAGGGTGTGGAGCCAAAGCATTTGGAACTCCCCATCTAGGCAAGCATGACAGGGAACCCTCATTGGCCTCTTATGAGATGACACTAGCATAGATGACATGGGTCATGGGTGTGCATCTGAATCTACCTAGAAATCTATCCCTCGCACTTGGTTTTCCAAAGATATAGTAAAACTAGTAGCCAATAAGCTAGTTTGGGTAGTAGAATAATAGGAGTAAATCAAATAATAAGTACATCTATGGCTAGGTAGACGTCTTCCTTTTTATTTGGAGGTACCGTACGTACCCAAAAATGTAGGTACTTTGTATTGCTTAAAGACATTACGAAATCCCCAATGATTATTCAGGTATCTTCGCAAGGTGTTCGAAATCCAGAAAAAGCTCGCCAAGTGTATGTTTGCATCCCAAATGCTTTATCTAAGCTCCATGTGTTTCGTTCTATCCTCTACCCCCTTTTTCTTTGCATTTTGGTCTTAAGTGACAAGACCACCACCACCTGTCTCGGCGGCGGTCCCATGACCCCGCTTGGACAGGACAGGGTGGTGGTCCTGTAACCACCGCCCTATGCAGCAGCAGATCCCCATGCGCGTTTTCCAAAACATTCCAAAAATGTGTCAAACGTAAAAATTCAACTTTCACCCACATTCTTCAACCACTTTGGCTTGCATTTATGTTTTGGCCACCCAATAAATAGTGTTTTCCCTTTGTTTATAGTAAAAGAGATCAATTGGGAGTTACCCTCTAGTAAATGCAATTGCTATAAATAGCCAACTTGTTTTCAAACAAATGGCCCCTCTCCTTCTCTGTTTAATTATTCAGTTTGTTTGAAGTTCTTTCTTAGAGTTTCAATAGTTTCATATTTTACATCAGTTATCAGCCTTCCCTTACTGTTTAGAGATCATTTGATCTTCTTGTTTCCATCTCACTTCATTGTTGTTCCATACAATCAGTTTAGAGTAAGGTAGTTTCATTTCTAGATTAGAATCCATCTTAGAGTTGTAGGTTTTGTTTTTCACAAAAGATAGTTTCTAGAATTCTCGGCATAAACATAGTTTCTAGAATTCTCGGCATATTTTTGTTGTATTCCCGTAGTAAATCATGTTAGGAATCGCATAGTCAAGCTCTGTTCACTTGCACTATCCCTCCCTTCCTTGCATTGTATTCAGTCTATATCCAAAACTACCATTGTTCAAGTATCTTCTTCTACTGATGCTAGCATATACACACTTTTTTGGATTCACGAGAACATGAGGTAATGAGGATATCACACTGAGGGGACAAAGTCACACACAACCAGATTTACCACTGTTATGTAAACTCCAGGTTTCAGTTATCAAAGTGCTAGTTACAATATATCAAATAGAGTAGTAATTTACTTCATTTCAGTTAAAATCTTGCTTTCAATATTACTAGGGAAGCTATGGGGAATGATAGTTTCGAGAAGCTATGATTCAATTATCACTTCTGAGGTAGGATTGAGAATATTTCGATTAAAATTAGTTAGTTATTTAAATATTTAGGATAAACTCACAACTACACAGGTGCAAATAGCTATACCAGGCTACGTTGCTTGTTTTGATTCTGTTATTAGATTAATTGTCCATTTTCTAAATATATTAGATTGACTTGCTCTTTTAATTTTGTTAAAATACTTCATCGAAAATATAAAAAATAGAAGAATATATGCATAGTGTAGATATATCTTTCATAATTAGCTTATTCGTTTCAGTTAAAATTGAATCATCTTTGCATGAAAATCGTGAGACCTAGAGAGCCCGTAGAATATATATTTGAAACAATAGTGCTTCAACCAAACTCCCCACAACACTAGCTGATATAGATCAAGACCTTAGGATTCAGTTTTTTGAACAACAAGAAACCTACAAGCAGTTAGTGAACAATTGAGAGAGTTGAATATTGAGGACAACAAGGCATACACATTCTGATCAAATCACCCCAACTATAGACTACCTTGATAGGATATCCGTATGACCATACAAGAACTTGAAAGAGAACAAATATTTGGTTACGATCCTTTAGTCCCATAACCCAACGCAGGATACCTCCTCTTTGACATAGATACTGGCTTATGTATTCAAGTTTTAAACACCTATAAGGTATTCTGAGAAAATTAAACAACTTCTAGTTCTAAACATAGAGGCTAAAAAGGCTTATGACTATTGGATAGTCGGGAGAAGAGATTGACTCCTCATATGACCATAGGAGGTCTACCACAACTAGAACTTACGGTTGTGATCCACAGGTCCCACAACCCAACGGGCCTACCAATCAATCAGACATTGACGTTGGTTTGCGCACACTAATATTCAAATCCTCACCACTTCTACCAAACATCATTACACAATTCTCTCGTATTAAATGTAGCAGCCAATCAAGCTAGGGATTTCTGGACTAGACCAGAGAATCGTCCATAAAACTCTGGAGGATCCACTACACCTCTCATCACCATTTTCCATGACCTTGTCTGGAAATATACACGAAGCACCTATAGGTCATTTTCCACATATCCAATAGCCAATAAATAGGATCTCGGCAGAGCTCAACATTGATTGGAGCCTCCGAAGCAGCTATTATATCCGAACGATCCATTACACCAATTCAGGAATGGAGAGCCTTCTTCACCTTAGATTCGTAGATTCCATTATTGCGTGTCGAGGATATAATATTGCCCAACTAGTTTTTCTGTATCCATATAAATTCCCTTCTCACCAGCTGTCTCAACACAACTCAGGAGGTCGAGTACGAAGGAGAGTTGCTTGTAGATTCTCATGCTCACATGTCACTTTTCTATTGTACAAAATTGGTGAACCCAATGTGAAACAAACAATTGTTCCCCTTTTATTTTCATTTATTTCTCTCATCCACCTTCGCTCTTTCCCATTATTATGTGGGTATTCATATACCCCCCGAATATGTCGAGATATGACACATATGGCAGATCTCTCTCAAGTCTCAAAGCAAATTATGGTCAAACAAATAGACAATCGTCACCCGCTTTCTACATGGGCTGATAACTATTCAAGTAATTACTTGTCATCACAAACTCCCCCTCAAATAACTAGCTCTAGTTCTTTGTTCCGAATTGAGGAGTTGGATCAACTTACACAAACGCAACAACCAGATCCCTTAGGCTCTAACAATATGACATTTACTGGAGAATCCATTTCATCTCCTCCGATTTTTTTCAAACCAAAATCAAGAGATACAGTCATATCCACTCCCATTTTTGGATGAGGAGTTTATAGCGTGCTACACTAAAAGCGAACAATGCTTCCAAAACATGTACCCACCTATAGGAAGCTTACAAACGCAACCCGATATCCCGCTCCAAGAAAACACCCCCATTCCTCCACCTATGGGAAATACTCTCGGTGAAGCTTGGCAGGGTAATGATCAATTCATAGTAGGGTATCATACCCCTTTATAGCCTTAAGGTGTATAACAAACACCATTAAGGAAAAACACTGTGTCTTCACCAATTGAGGTCATCTCAGCCTTAGTTGAAAAAGTTAGAGGATTAGAACTTGCTCAAGAAAATCAAAATTCATATTTCGGAAAGCAAGAATATCCAACCCTTCGCATCATCCCAGCCTAGGTTGACCTTTTTACAGAACAGGCACGTTAGGCATGCCTCCTCAAAATTTGTATAACTATCCATAACAAACACCAACTAGGACTGCATTTTCAAATGCCGCTCCAGTTGAAAATATGATACCTCCCGGCTTAACACCAAACAATCCTTACCAGAGCAATGTTCCTCCCTACTTAAACATTTATTCAAAATCACCATAAGGAGACATGTTCTCTTCTCTTGGGATGTTCACTCAACCACAGGGATTTCCTTATGTCCCTGTAAATACGTATGTTATGCCATATCAACAACCCATGCCACCCCACCCCCTCAGTAGGCACCATCAATGGTCGAAGCCTATGCGGTAGGAACTTACTCAGAATATTTGAAAGATCCCCTAGATTTCACCATATGAAGTTTCATGCTTCCAAGGCCTCTTCCGATTTACCCAAATACAAAAGGGAGGGAGATCCAAATGCACATATCAAGGCCTATGCCACAGCTATTCGAGAACTACTCCCTTAGGATGGGGTTGTTGCTAAGATATTCCCTAAAACCTTAGAGGGTATTGCCCTTGATTGGTACTACAGATACCTGAAGCCTCGATACACTCATTTAAACAACTCATGTCATAGTTTATCAAAGATTTTGATATGAACAAATTATTGAGAATAGGAATCAGGGAATTCTTGCATATCAAACAAGAGCATAATGAATCCATTGCTCATTTTATTCAAAGATGGCGTACGGTTCTCTACTCATTAGCAAGTGCTCCAAACATGGATCAAATGGAACTATGTAATTTATTCCTTCATTCCCTCAATAGAGAGATAAAGGAAGAAGTCCAGAAGTTCCCACTAAGAACTTATGATGAAGTACTCGAGAGTGCTCTCCAAATAGATCAAACAACAATAGATAGTGGTCGTAAGACATACAAAACAAACAGGAAATTAATCACTCCCACCAAACACTACACCTATCCTAATGGTAGGAATACCAATCTAGGACCCAAAATCCTTAACAAAAACCGTGGAGTTACAATAGATGGAGTAACAGACCAAGTTAAAAGAGCAAACATTGTAAACATTTCACCACCCATTAACAATCAAATAACAACTTTACTCCAATAATCAATGTGGTGAATTTTAATTATCCACCACGACAACAACAAAAACAACAACAACAACAATGGAAAATCCAAACACAAGGTCCAAATCGAAACCCAACTGGATATCAAAGTCAAAACCAAAGGCAACAACCTCAAAATTTTAACTCTAACAATCAATAACCTTATCATAATTTTGAACCATAGTGGGTTTCAAATCAACAACCTCGAAATTATAATCCCAATTTGTATTTTGGTTTCCACAAGATTCAAGGCCATGATACTAGGACTTGTCATGACTACAATAAATTCATGCAGCATTTTCCAGAAGACCAAAGACAACTCTTTATAGATATGTTCTTAGCAAATTCTGTAGTATCCCCGCCAAACACTTACACAAGGGCAATTTCCCCTCAAAATGCACCCCTCAAGATCTTTAATGATCCACTCCCAAATCACCGTAGCAATAATAGGTTAGACCCAAGCGGAACGAACAAGGGTGTTATGGCAAGAAATAACGATCATGAAGCCTCAACTTCATTAAATCCACCAGGTCACACCCCAATTAGGAACTCGACCACAAACCAAGATAGTTGGTCTGGTAGAGTTAGACACCGAGCTACCCGTAGAAACCATAACAAGAACATAGGATTATTCTTCTCAACCAACTCCAAGTTATCCATTAGAACTAGACAACATTCAACAAACATTGGTAAAACCCATAGGCGCTTATGATTTAATTAATGACTTAACAAAGACCTTCTCTCATATTTCCTTCTTGGATTTGTTGAAGAACTCTCCCACCCATAGGGCTGCTCTCTTAGAAGCATTAGGCCTTGGTCATTTAATTAACATTACTCCTCCTCCGGAAACACAAGTAAACCATGTAGACTTTGATGTCTACCCTCCAGGGCAGCTAGATAGGGATACTGAGTTTATATTTGATATAAGAAAAATGCCAACAGATGCTGAAATTACGCGTAGAGGTGACCCAGCTTTACATTTACAAGTATGGGTCTACAATAATTATGTTAAATGCACAATGATTGATGATGGGGCAGCAATTAACATAGTCCCCTTCACTTTTCTTCAAAAGCTAGGATATGGAGAAACAAATTGTTCCACAACACAAAATATGCTAAGAGGTTATGATAGCCTCAAGGCCACTTCAATTGGAACCATAGTTTTACCAATCACCTTGGGACCCAAGACGGTCCTCACTGAATTTTATATTATAGATCAGGAAACCAACTATAATATGATCCTCGGTCAACCATGGATACACCGCATGAAGGCGATCCCTTCCACGTTATTCCAAGAAATAAGATTTTTACACTTAGGGAAAATATTTGTGGCACAAGGTGACCTAAAACCCTTCGATATACACCTAGTGACTTGAAGAAAAGACCAGGCGTTCACTCCGAGTTTGAACTCCCAACAAATCAACTTAGCAAACTAATTAATTCAAAACCAAAAGAGAAGTTGATACCTACCACAGAATTAGAAATTACAAATCTAGTTGAGGGCATTCCAACACTCAAAAATGAGGCTAACGTCATAGAAATGGTGTCATTAGGGACTACCACAAAATTTGTCGAGTTGCTAGAGAAATATCTGCCCATTCTCCTACCATTTGATTTTATGGGTATGGGATACACCCTAGGAATTGGTTCCCTTCCATCAGACAAAGTTTGTATGGTAGAAGTAACCGAGGCAGAGAAACAGACACGATGAATATCCCAACATCCATTTTTCCAAGAAAATATTGGACTCTCCACTTTGATGGAGCTAGATGTCACTTTGGAGCTGGGGCAGGTATGATCTTTACTTCTCCCGAGGGAAAGATCCTACCTTTTTCCTTTAAATTAAACTTTGAGTGTACAAATAACGGGGTTGAGTACGAAGCCCTCCTCCTTGGCCTCATCATAGCCAAAAGAATGGGTGTCGATAACATTAGAGTACTAGGAGACTCACAACTGGTTGCAAACCAAGTCTCTGAGGTATATGAGACTAGAGTTGAACATTTACAACTCTACAAAATGGCGGTACTAGATCGAAGCAAAGGATTCAACTTCATATCAATTGAAGAAATTCCTCGAGAATAGAACCTCCTCACCGATTCAATAGCAACCTCAGCTTCCCGCTTCACTCCAAACAGTGAGTTGGAATACACAAGTTTCACGATATCATTTTGTACTCAACCATTGGTGCGTAAAATACCAACAAACCCACTCCTGACTCATAAAGAAGCGGGAATGATTTTTCTATCCTGGATCACTTTGACAATGATAGAGTCACTCTCAAATATCTAAATGCCTATGTAGAGCTACATCTTGCTCACCACATAGTGGATCTTTCCCTAATACCACATTCCTCTTCCTACTTTGGAAATCCCATGATAGAGTCTCCTCCACAAAAGGATCTTGATATCTACGAGGTAGAGAATGGAGAGAGTTTGGAACTACCTCCACCCCGCCTAAATTTGAAGAAGGCAATGCTTCTTTAATCAAAGAAACAATTGACATAAACATTGGAACAGAGGAAGAACCAAAAATTTTGAAATTGGGATCCTCGTTAACTCCAGAGGAGATAGAAATGCATACCCAAATCCTCAAATATCATCAAAAGTCTTTCGCATTTAATTACAAAGAAATGACAGGAATTACACCACATATCATAGTACATAATCTTGTCACTAAACCGGATGCAAAACCAATTAAACAAAAGTTAAGACCAATGAAGTCAAAAGTGGATCTCATGGTGAAGGAAAAAGTAATGAAACTTCTCCAAGTGGGATTCATCAAACCAGTTGACTATTCATAATGGGTATCTAATATTGTCCCTGTTCTAAACAAGAATGGGAAGATACGCATTTTCATAGACTTTCAGGATATTGACAAAGCTTGTCCCAAAGATGATTTCTTGTTACCATCTATTAACGTTATTGTTGATGCAACAGCTAGATTTGAGCTATTGTCTCTCATGGATGGGTTCTCAAGGTATCATCAGATTAAAATATCTGAACAGGATCAAGCCAAAATCACGTTTATAACTCCCTCGGGAACTTATTGTTACGATGTCATGTCATTCGATCTTAAGAATGTCGGTGCTACATACCAGCTAGGAAATGACATACATATTCCATGATCTTATCCATAAAATTGTGGAATCCTACATAGATGACTTGTTGGCCAAGGCCAAGAAGCATTGTGATCACCCAGAAGTACTCCATATCATTCTCTCATGATTGATTGAATATGGCGTCACATTAAACCCAAAGAAATGTGTATTTGGTGTGACAAGAGGCAAGCTTCTGGGTTACATTATATCCTCACGAGGGATTGATGTTGATCCAACCAAAATCTGGGCTATTCTTGAAATGATTCCACCATCAGATGAGTCTAGTATCAGATCATTTCTTGGAAAACTTGGTGCAATCCAAAGGTTTATTCCAGATTTAAGTTTTTCTATTCATCCAATCAACAATCTATTAAAGAAAGATTATAGCATTGATTGGACAGAAGAATGCAACAAGGCCTTCGAAGTAGTTAAACACTTCTTGTTGTCTCCACCCACACTAATGCCTCCCAGCACTGATCATCTTTTTATTCTACACATGAGCTACCGATGTCTCGCTAGCCTACATGCTTGGCTCAAGAAGACAATGATAAACAAAAACGTGCAGCCTATTTTTCATTAGCCAAATGTTGCTCAATTATGAAACATGTTATACATAGGCAGAGAGAGAATTCCTTGCCATAGTCTTTAATAAAATGTTTAAGACATTACATGTTAAATCAAGAAACGAGGGTCATTTTAAAGACATGATCATTTACGAACATTACTCACATAAGGGTATTTATCTAAAAAGGCTAGATGTTTCATAACCTTAATGGGTGAATTTGAATTAAAATTTATAAACCAAAAATATGTTAAGGGACAAATCATTGCAGATTGGTTAGCTTACAATCCATTAGATGGAGGTAATCTGCAACTGAATTTCCCAATGAGTGTATATACTTTATCAAAACTAGGCCCCCCATCTCTACATGTCCCTGGTACACTAACATCATCAATTTTATCATGGACCATACGTACCCAAAATGTGCCACATTACAACAAAGAAGGTGGTTAAGCATTATCGCTACTAAATACATTATTCTAGAACAAGTACTCCATCGTAAAGCCTTTGATGGCATACTTTTGAGATGCGTCAACATAGAAGAATCTAAGAAGATTCTTTATGAATCCCACAATGGGGTATGTGGAGGTTACTTCGGTGGTCACACCACTTCTCACAAAATACATCGGATGGGCTATTTTTGGCCCACTCTTGAACATGACGCAAAGTAGAGTTTGTACGTAAGTGCCACAAATGCCAAGAATTCTCCCACGAGATTCACATGCCAACACAATCTCTGCAACCAATAGCAACCCCATGGCCTTTCTCCACGTGGGGTCTAGATTTGAAAGGGAAATCCTCTCCCTCATCGACAGATGGCCATAAATTTATAAATACGGCCACATAAATATTTTACCAAATGGGTAGAGGCCATGCCTCTCACCACCGTACCAGGTTCTGTAATCGCCAAGTTCATTCTGAACCAGATCATTTGCAGGTACGGTGTCCCACAAGTCATTATCTCAGATAATGGCACATCCTTTAAGAATGATGAGGTCCACGAGTTATGCAGCAAATTCAAAATAAACCATCATACGGCCTCTCTTTACTACCCTCAAGCCAATGGACAAGCCGAAGCAACAAACAAAACATTAAAAGCTATTCTCCTCAAAACAGTTAAGGAGAACAAACGAGATTGGCATCTAAAATTATATCCGGCCTTGTGGGCCCATCAAACCTCAATAAGAACACCAACAGGAGCAACCCCTTTCTCATTAGTATTTTGGCGGCGGATGGTTCTCCCACTTGAGGTCGAAATACCTAGTCTTCGCATCTCATTACAAGGGATTCTTGGGAGAAGATGCCTATAGAGAGGCATGCCTCTCTCAACTAGAAAGCCTTGATGAGGCCAGGATAAATGCCAAACAACGGCACAGAGCCTATGCTGACCGGATGTGCTGGAAATATAACAAAAAAGTCTACGAATGAGAAATATATGAGGGAGATCTAGTTCTAAGACTAGATAGCCGGATTGATAAGAAAACCAAATGAAGGAAGGAAATTCCGACCCAAGTGGTTAGGCCCATACCAAGTCATGAAGGACTACGGAAATGGTGTGTATCTCTTGTGTACATTAGAAGGTGAGGAATTCAATGAAATAGTCAATTCCTTGCATCTTAAATAGTTTTACGCATAAATCATCAAACCACCATTTGTATATTATATCTACCTGCATTAGCATTAGTCACTTAGTTGTTTCATTTTGTTCATTCATTTCGTAAAATTGTAGTCAAAGAACTTACTCTTAAGCAATCTATTATAAATTTCTCAAAATGTTGGCAAAAGCATTCATGTCACATCTCTTCAAACATCATCAAGTGGTTTCAAAATCTTTTCATCAAGTTCGACAGACAAATATTGACGAAAACCATACCAAGGCCTGCATACTTGGTTTTGCTCTTTCTTTCTACTAGGTGAAGTAGTTCTTACCTACGGTCTATTCTAGAAGCTTCTTGGTGTCACATCTATCCCTCTTATGTCTCTTTGAAACAAGGATATCCCAAAATCACATATCAGAAGTGTCAAAATCAAATAAATACCAAACAAACAAAATATTTTATTTTTACACACTTCTTTGCCCCACCAACCTTCGGTGATAAGCCCACATCTCTTATCAGGTGGTGCAGGTTGGGAAAGGAAAGAAGTGCCCTTACTTGCCTATATCCTATCTTTGGTGACAAACCCATGCTTCTTTCTAGTAGCATGGGGCAGGGTGTGGGGGTCCATTCACACAAATTAACAAATCTTGGTAAGATCAAATTATATTAAGTGGAAATAAGTATCCAAATTCCAAAGAGATCAAATCCTCAAAACTATATTTTGTCAACCAAGTTGCCATTTATGATCTAAGTCTAGATAAACTAGAAAGTAAGTTGCCTTCTGAGCTTGGTGGTAGTTTTGAGTAGGGTAAGTGTGTAGGTCTAAGTTTGGTTTATGTCACTGGTTTGTCTATCTCTCATCATTCCATTCAGTCAAACTCATACAATTTGTGCCCCTCCCAACTCTTGGTGTTGATCCCTCGCATCTTACTAGTTGCGTGGAGTTTGGGAGTGGGGCAAGTTCATCTCTTTATCACTATACATTCATCACCAACATAAGAAGAAACAACAGACATTGCCCAAAGAAGCCAAAAGTTCAATACTACAATATGTTTTACATCATCACGTATCAGCATTACAAAAGAAAATAAAGTAAAACATTTTGTTTAGTATTTGTTATCATTTGTCATCCATTGCATACATTCTGAAAAGCATATAAAAACAAATACTCTAAAAACATCTAGTGTACACATGGGAAACGAATCACAAAATTCTAGACACAAGAAGATCTAGATCCAAAAAGATATATATATATATATATATATATATATGAACCTTGTTTTATGTACAATGCCATCATGCACTAAGGCATGGTCAAAACGCTCAATGAGCCTAGAAAATACAAAAACACTCGTATAAATATCTGACCAAAAATCACTACAAAAAGGGACCATGATCTCTCAATCCCTGTGAGATCCCTCAGAAGGTGCACGACCTCGTCTAGGACTCCTGCTGCGACGATGCTCTAAATGTACTGAGGGCTCACGATCATGGCTAGTAGTTGTGGTCTCACTATGAGAACGAATCCTCCTCATCAAGTGCTCCACACTCCTATATCAGCTACCTCAACATGGAGAGAAGTCATGATCTTTTCCGCCTTCTAGACAGGGGAAAACACGTCGGTATGTCTACCGACCTGCTGAAGGCTCTCCCACATCCGTAGTAAGCTCAACCCATGTACTCTCTGAAGGGAGTAGTAGAGTGTCCGCGCACACCGTAAATCAAGTGTCATCATCCCTCATTGTTTGCACATGAATAAAAGAGGAGAAATGAACAAGTTAGAAAGTTGTCCAAAATAAGATCAAAGACAAACGAAACAACGAAAGGGAAATATCAACTAAACATTTCTAACTAAAACAAAAATCAAGAAAAGAGTAGTAACTCACTTGGATCTCCAGGCATCCAGGTGGGATCTCTAGGATCTACACCTACTACTAACGCTGCCGCTAACTGTCGTCCCTCTCCCACATCTAGAATGAAGTGATGTCCTGCCATGGACTCGTCATCTCCCCCTAAGTCCTGAGAAGGTAACTCCTCTAAAATCAAGGTCACCTTTTCTACGCTCTCCTCCACCCTCTCGACCCGCAAGATATCCTGAGTATCATGCCACTCAGAATTGTTGTCATCCTCCTCTGTCCCGCCAACCCCGATCACCCCTCCTCCATCTCCTCCTCTATCTCCTCCCCCATGAACTCCTCAGACTCTGAGTCCACATCAATGGGCTCATCTCCACTATGTGCAGGACCGGCTCCAATCTGAAGTAAAGGTGCTCGAGGAGCACTGGCTACCCCTCGGGCACAAACCACCCTCCTAGCTATAATGGGAACACCAGGAGTGATCGTGGTCCAACCTCGCCTCTAGGACCTCCCCCGCCTCGCGAGGAAACATATCAATATAGGGGAGGCCAAATTGTTGTGGTACTCTGTCGAAGGGGTGAATCTCCAACTTCCCCATCCTGTCTATCAACTAGCTAGTAGTATGGCAAGTGATCAATGTGAGTGTCTCCTCTCCCCATAACCCTATCATGGCCTGATAAGGAGTGGCCTCCATGTCTCGTAGTAGTCAAAGAAGCCACTGGCTGGTGTGGCATCCTAAGTATGGTCATCCCTATCCATCTCACTACCCTGATAGCCTTGGGATCCTCTGCCTGTACACCTCTCCCGTAAGGAATGATGTGCTCATACACCCAACTCATGACTAGAGTAGGGTGACTCAATGACTACCCCTGTAATCTGACCACCCTATACAAATCATGATAGGTGGTCCCAAGGATGTCCACTCCCCAAGCGTAAACGCGGCCATGCGCCTCAATCTGTGCAATAATAGGAGCCCAGTAGTATAAAAGAGTATCCCCTCCCTTGTCCCCAATCAACCGTGAGGCAAGGATGCCCATAATAGCCTTGCAGGAGCACAGAATATCTAACTCAACAATAGAGCGAACCTTCACCCCCTTCTTTGACCCCATGGAAACAATAACATCTCCCATATATGTGGCCCACTGGATCATATGAGATCTGGATACCGTTGTCTTAGGAGATAGCCACCTCCCAATATATGGTAGACATCCTCAAGGGTAATAGTCCACTCACCCCCGACACTCTAAGTAATCGAAAGGTATTCCGATCAAAGATCCCAAGATGACTAGAAGGAGCAACGTGAGGAACCCGAGAGATCCGCAAGATGCCAGCCCGCTGCAAAGTGTCTCTCTCAGCCTAGGTCAATGCATCCAACACTACCGGAGCCAATCACACTCCCTCTCTCTACTCCATCTAATGTACTCCTCCTTCTACATCCACCCAAAACATAGAAAAGGAGTAAGTTAGTAACATAATCCAACTGGAAAAATCATCAGGAACATATAAAAATGCTAAAAATGCAAAAACAATCAAGTAATACATCTCTTTTTGCATTCTATTCAAAATCACCACCCTATGCAGAGTGGCGATTTCATAACCGCCACCTTATGTGGCGGCGGTCTTGTAACCGCCACCTTCATAGGGTGGTGGTCCCATGACCGCCGCCCTATGCAGGCAGCGGTCCTATCCCGAATCGCCAAACGGCTCGAAAGCCCTAAAACACTTAAAAATGCAAAAATACATCATTTTAGATGAAATAAAGACCTACCCTATGGGTGCCCCCCCTAGAGACTCATTTAAAACTAGCATTTTCAAAATAATCCCCCCAAGACAAATTTCTACACTTCTATGTTTTAGGTTTAAAAATGATAAATTGAGAAGAACTAACTCCGAGATTTCACAAAGCCGATGTCTTGGAGGCATGATCATGATCTCGTAATAGATTTTTTGACTGTACTCTCATCGAAAATGGTCACCGTGGGTCCCAGAGCTCAAAACCACCAAATCGACACGCACAAATGAATAGTAAAATGAGCTAGTTTTAAATATATATAGTATTCTAATTTGGTTTTGAATGTTTTTCTTCACAGAAATGGAGCATCGACGGAGGTAAGTTCTAATCCCCGCGCAAATGGTAAGTCCTCATTTCATATTAATTTAATTTAATTTTATTTTTCATTTTATTTTATCTATCTGCACTTGAGTCCTCTTTTCATTTTACAGATATGAGAATTTGGATGGTGACATTTCGACACACGGGCATGTCAGGTATAACTTCTAACTCCCCATTTTGGGACCACCATACTCGGACCCACCATTTTATGCCTCTCCATGGCTAAAACGCTTCTCCGAGGGGGAAATATGTACATACCTAAAAATGTAGGTACTGTACTACCGGAAAGAGGTTACAAAGCCCCAATGATGATTCAGGTCTCTTCACAAGGTGTTCGGAATCCAAAAAAAGCTCGCCAAGTGTATGTTTGCATCCCAAATGCTTTATCCAAGCTCCATGTGTTTCATTCTATCCTCTACCCCATTTTTCTTTGCATTTTGGTCTTAAGTGATAGGATCACCCCGCTGGGCGGTAGTCCCGTAACCACCACCCAGGACGTAGTGCGGTCCCGTAATAGCCGCCCTATGCAAGGTGGCGGTCCTGCACGCTTCCGTAACATTCGACAAATGCGTCAAACGTAAAAATTCAAATTTCACCCGCATTCTTCAACCACTTTGGCTTGCATTTATGTTTTGGCCACCCAGTAAATAGTGTTTTCCCTTTGTTTATAGTAAAAGAGATCAATTGGGAGTTACCCTCTAGTAAATGTAATTGCTATAAATAGCCAGCTTGTTTTCAAACAAATGGCCCCTCTCCTTCTCTATGTTTAATTATTTAGTTTGTTTGAAGTTCTTTCTTAGAGTTCCAATAGTTTCATATTTTGCATCAGTTATCAGCCTTCCCTTGTTGTTTAGAGATCATTTGATCTTCTTGTTTCCATCTCACTTCATTGTTGTTCCATACAATCAGTTTAGAGTAAGGTAGTTTCATTTCTAGATTAGAATCCATCTTAGAGTTGCAGGTTTTGTTTGTCACAAAAGATAGTTTCTAGAATTCTTGGCGTATTTGTGTTGTATTCCCACAATAAATCCTACTAGGAATTGCATAGTCAAGCTCTGTTCACTTGCACTATCCCTCTCTTACTTGCATTGTATTCGGTCTATATCCAAAACTGTCATTGTTCAAGTATCTTCTTCTCGTTGACGCTATCATATACACGCTTTTTGGATTCACGAGAACACGAGGGAATGAGGAGATCACATTGAGGGGACAAAGTCACACACAACCGGATTTACCACTATTCTGTAAACTCCAGGTTTGAGTTATCAAAGTTCTAGTTACAATATATCAAATAGAGTAGTAATTTACTTCATTTCAGTTAAAAGCTCACTTTCGATATTGCCAGGGAAGCTGTGGGGAATGATAGTTTCTGAGAAACTATGATTCATTTCTCACTTCTGAGGTAGGATTGAGAGTCTTTTGATTAAAATTAGTTAGTTATTTAAATATTTAGGATAAACTCACAACTGCATAGGCAAATAGCTATACCAGGCTACATTGCTTGTTTTGATTCTGTTATTAGATTAATTGTCCATTTTCTGAATATATTAGAATAGCTGCTCTTTTAATTTCATTAAAATACTTCATTGAAAATATAAAAAATAGAAGAATATATGCATAGTGTAGATATATCTTTCATAATTAGCTTATTCATTTTAGTTAAAATTGAATCATCTTTGCATGACAATCATGGGACCTAGAGAGCCCAGAGAATATGTATTTGAACCAATAGTGCCTCAACCAAATCTCCCCACAACACTAGCTGATATAGATCAAGACCTTAGGATTCAGGTTTTTTGAACAACAATAAACCTACGAGCAGTTAGTGAACAATTGAGAGAGTTGAATATTGAGGATGACAAGGCATACACATTCTAGTCAAATCACCCCAACTACAAACTACCTTGATAGGATATCCGTATGACCATACAAGAACTTGAAAGAGAACAAATATTTGGTTGCAATCCTTTAGTTCCACAACCCAATACAGAGACCTCCTCATCGACATAGATATTGGCTTACGTATTCAAGTTTCCAGAACACCTGTAAGGTATTATGAGAAAATTGAATACGTAAGCCAATATCTATATCGATGCTGAGAGGTCTCTCGTATTGGGTCAGTGGGACTAAAGGATCGCAACCAAATATTTGTTCTCTTTCAAGTTCTTGTATGGTCATACGTATATTGGCTTACGTATTCAAGTTTCCAAAACACCTGTAAGGTATTATGAGAAAATTACACAACTTCTAGTTCTAAACATAGAGGCTGAAAAGGCTTATGACTATTGGATAGTCGGGAGAAGAGATTGACTCCTCATATGACCATAGGAGGTCTTCCATAACTACAAACTTATGGTTGTGATCCACAGGTCCCACAACCCAACGGGCCTACCAATCAATCAGACATTGATGTTGGTTTGCACACACTAATATTTAGATCCTCACCACTTCTCGCTAGACATCATTACATAATTCTCTGTATTAAACGTAGCAGACCAATCAGGCTAGGGATTTTGGACTAGACCAGAGAATCATCCATAAAACTCTAGAGGATCCACTACACCTCTCATCACCATTTTCCATGACCTTGTCTAAAAATATACGCAAAGCACCTACAGTGTCATTTTTCACGTATCCAATAGCCAATAAATAGGATCTTGGTAGAGCTCAAATTTGATTAGAGCCTCCAAATAGCTATTATATCTAAATGATCCATTACACCAATTCAGGTTAGGAGCACCTTCTTCACCTTAGATTCACATATTCCATTATTGTGTGTCAAGGATATAAGATTTCGCAACTAGTTGGTATGTATCCATATAAATTCCATTCTCACCGGGCCTGTCTCGACAACCTCGGGAGGTCAAGTACGAAGAAGAGTTTCTTGTAGATTCTCATGCTTACATGTCAATTTTATATCATACAGTACCTTTTCAGAACATCGTCGGTGTAGAACTCAGTGCACGTAATTTTGGACTCACCTCTGGGAGTAGTACCACCTCGCAGACTATAGGAGTCCAAATTGAGTACCATTGTTGGGACATAGGAAAGTACATCCGTTAGTTAAATTTTGGATACAGGTGGAGGATCAGGGGGCATAGGTGGCTATGGTTCTAGTGGATTTGGTGGGTCTGGAGGTAGAGGTAACACAAGGGGTTCTGATCTGGTGGGCATGGTCCTCACCAACCCCAAAATATTTATATGGATATGTCGCTTCATCTTCTAGAGTATATGGGAATAGAATATGTTGTTAAGCATGTGCACATGTGTGAGATATTATGGCATATAAAAGGGATCACAGATTCTGAGCGCAAGGCAAGTTAGTTTATAACTACATTACAGGGATGTGCACACAATTGGTACAAGAAGTTTGACCCTGATTAGACTTACGTAGATTATACAACATTATGGGATGTTTTCCTTAAGGAATTTTATATCCCTGAGTTCGAGTAGAAGAGTATAAGCGCACTCAAGGATATTAAGTAGGGAACTACTGAGAGTGTTTAGGAATATGATGCCCATTTCAAAACACTTTTGTCTAAAATTTCATATGATATCCATGCAATCCATCATGCACAGTGGTTTTTTGTAGGCTTGATCACACCTTTTAGGATGGTGTTGCAACATAAGATATATATAGATCCATGTGAAGCACTTGAAGTAGCATTGCATGCTAAGGTAGTCAGAAGTATAGACACTGGAGTGAGCCCATTCCTTGAAGCTCACATTACAGCTATGGCAAAGCAGTTGGAGAAACTATCATCCAATTCAACACACAAGACACATATAGGGATTTAGTGTATAGATTGTGAAGCCGAGGAGCGAACTAAGGATAGTTTCCCCATAGGTTAGTGTGTTCAATGTTGTTAGACTGTGAGATATGTTATTTATAAAATGATGTAAGTTGTTTCTTATTGTTACAACATGTGATAAGGAAGAATGTATGTTGTTACTCTTCGATTTTTTTTGTCCGTGACTCACAATACCAAGGATTACAGGTTGATTGATCAGATCCATGATGCCATCGATATTGGTGTATGATAGACAAGAGTATCAGATAACTCTAAAAGTAAGAGTGAGCACCATGATCATGATCACACTCAAGGGCATTATGATCATAATGAAGGGTGCTTTGAAGGAGGTCATGGCAGAGGTCGAGGATATCGTGGTGGATTCAGGGGCCGAGGCCGTGGTGGTGGATAAGGTGAGTTTCCTCATGGAACATGTTATACATGCGAGATCTCCTGACCACTATAGGTGTGAATGCCCTCAGAATATTACTTGTTCTTTTTGTGGAAAGAATCATAACTATGAGGAGTTCTTAGACTTATATGAGCATCTTATCAAGAAACATAAACAGAGAACAAGGGCGCATGGATGGTTAGAATACAATGCACAATGGAAAATCAATGGATGCCAAAGTTGGCACCAAAACCTGAGGTAGTACTTGTGAATATTACTACACGCATTGAAGTTATGCATGCCAGAGAAACATTGCAATAGAAGCATATAATTACTAAGGAGGAGGTTTTACATGCAAGATATCCAAATCCTACACATCAGAAGGAGGTTTATCAGGAAACCATGGAGGTGCTTAGAAATATTTAGGTGAAATACAATGTTTAAAGGAACAATCACGAAAGTTGGAACAAAAGAAGGCAATAGAGATGGTCCAGTTAGATGTTGATGATTTGAAAGAGGTATGCAAGATGTTGCACTAGGAGAATATTATTCCATTACTAGGGAATTGGTTAAAGGGAAACACTCTACGTGTAGGTATTGAGAATGGATGGTAGATCTTGCATGCTAATCTCCCCCTCATAGCTTGGATTATGACAAGGAGATCACTTTGAATGCTGTTGTGGATGGGTGGCTTTTGAGAAATATATTGATTGACACAGCATACGTGTTAATGTTCTTGCTTTAGATACATTGATACGTATGGGTAGACCTCTATTAAATCCATCCTCTAATGTATTGTTCATGGAAAATTGAGACAAGGCCACTCCAATAGGGGTTTTAAAGGATGCATCCATTACTATACAAGGGGTGCGAAGTAAGAAGCGCATCTATGCGAGGAGGTATACCTCGTTGTATTATGAGGATAAGTAACAACTTTGTACCCGATACACTGGAGAAGGATACCCTATAGTATTCCTACGTGCCATGGAGGAAAAATTGAAGGATCAAGTGGATAGAAGAAATATGTTAGTCTATACCTCAGTGCGGGAAAGAAGAGTGTTGGTGGATGGTTCACAGAGATAATCTCATAGAATGGAATGAAGTGATAATTTCTCTAACAACCCGCTTAGAGAAATGTGCCTACTCAAATCTACACATATCATGGTAATCATCATGTTTAACACCACATTCAATAGTGTGAGAGACTCTAGACAAAGGGGAAGGAATATTTACCACCTTCACTATGGGTGCACAAACTTTATTTCACTTTTTGATGTTTTACACGTGTTTGGTAGGTTTATGTAAAGTTGTATATGCAGACTGGAATTGGCAAGACTTGACTGTAGGAATGATCTAGACTTTTGACTACTTCTCCACTAAACCTCTAGTGAAAGAGGCATTATGGGTTATGGAGCGCTTGACTATGGGAGATAGTGCAAAGGTGAAGAACTCATTCAAGATTTATTTGGTGAGGAAGACCTAGGAGTATGTTTTGATGAAGTAAATGAGACCGATGTTGAACTACTTAAGCGCGCTTGTCTTGAGAAGGAGAAAGGAAAGATGGTCTACATAGTGGATGATGAAGAAGTAGAAAATTTGGACATTGATCATTTAGAAGGTACGCATGGGATTTTAGACAATGCAGATAAGAAGGCATGCGCCTAACATGAACCTGTGAAGACCAAGAAAGTGAACATTGACGCGGATGCTGAACCTAAGGAGGCCATTATTGGAGATTATTGGTTTGATTCTTAAGTGGCTAAGATAATTCAGTTACTACGTGATTTATAGGAATTATTTCCTAGAGGCTACCATGAGTTAAAAGGAGCACATGAATATTTGGGTGAGATGAAGATTAAGCTAAAGGAAGGTTTGCTCTTGGTCAGGAAGTGACCTTACAAGATGAACCCTAACATGCGCATAAAATTTAAAGAACAAATTGACAAGATGTTGACATTTGGCATCATTAAGCCCCTAGAAGAATCAGAGTGGGTTAGCCCCATGGTAATCAGTATAAATTAATATGGTTGGATTAGGATTTGTGTGAACTACATGGAGATAAATGTTGCATGTTTTATTGATCCTTTTCCTACACCTTTCACTGAGGAAATATTAGGAGTTGCAAGGCACGAAATTTACTCTTTTACAGATGGATTCTCTAGGTATCATCAGGTATGAATTGCTAAAAAAGATCAAGAGAAAAAAATATTCATGACTAAATGGGGAATATTTGCATATACGGTGATGCCCTTTGTCCGTAGAATACACCCGTTGTATTTTTGTGCTTTTTGTTCAATCATTCTAGGATTTTATTCACAAATTCTTGTATGGGCTTGTCAAGGATCATTGTGACAACTTGTGCTTAATGTTTGAAATATGCAGACAATTAAGCATCTCCTTAAATATCAAGAAGTGTGTATTTTCTACACCTTTTGGAACTCTGCTAGGGCATATCATCTGCAAGGAAGGTTTGTTAGTAGATCTAGCTAAGGTTGCAGTTATCATAGGCCTAGAGGATCCTACCAGTCAAAGTGAGGTGCATGGATTCTTGGGCCACACAGGGTATTATAGAAAATTTATCAAGGGATATGCTAAAATTTTCACACCCTTGGAGGAGTTACTAAAAGGAAAAGGGACATTCTATTGGGGAGAACCGCAGCAACATGCATTTGAAGCGTTGAAGGAGAGGCTTACTACGACGCCTATTCTGCGCTTTCCCTCATGGAACCAACCTTTTCACATACATGTGGATGCCTCTGGCATGGCCATTGGCATAGTGTTAGCTCATCCTAGAGAAGGTATTATAGATCATCTTATTTGTTTTTCTAGTATAAAGTTGACTCATGCAGAACATAACTATATAACTATAGAGCGCGAGGCCTTGTCGATGATCTACACGCTGCATAAGTTTAGACAATACTTGCTAGAAACACCTTTTATGTTTTATACATATCACATGGCATTGAAATACTTGGTAAATAAGCTTGTTTTATAGGGGCACATATGTCATTGGGTGTTATTATTCCAAGAATTTGACTTCACAATCATGGTAAAACCCAGTAAAAGTAATTCTTTCCCAAACCACTTATCATGAATTCAATCAGGAGAGAAGTCATAGACAATTGAAGATATAATGTTAGATGCACAGTTGTATAGGTTAAACCACGTGCATTCAAAATTGGAGGATATTGCTATCTTTTTACGCATAGGTATGGCGCCAAAAGGAATGAAAGCCTTGGAAAATAAATAACTTGCAATTCGCATTACACCTTTCATGTTGATCAGTTGTGACTTATACAAACTAGGCCGAGATGAGGTATTGCGTCAGTGTGTACTAGAACATGAGTGCACGGATATACTGGAAGAAGTTCATGGTGGTATTTCAGGGGGGCATTATGTAGGTGACGCCACCGCGACCAAGATTCTACTCATTGGTTTATGGTGGGAGACCCTATACAAGGATTGCAAAGAGTATTTTAAGGCTTGTGATCACTATCAACACCTTGGAAAACCTAGGTAAAGAGATAAAATGCCTTTAAGGCCTATTACTAGTGCAGAACCATTTGAAAAATAGGCAATAGACTTTGTAGGTCCTATTTCCCCAACCGCATGTAGAACTGGATTGCACTACATCATCACTTGTATATATTATCTTACAAGGTGGGCATAAGCATCACCTACAAAGAATTGTACAATGGCTATAATAGCAAGGTTTTTATGGGAAAATATTCTTACTAGGTATGGATGTTCATTGAGTCTGACAAGTGATAGGGGCACACACTTCTTGAATGAGACAATCAGGATATTATTGGATGAATTTATGGTCACGCACCATAAGACTACACCTTATCACCCTCAAGAAAATGGGACTGCTGAGGCCTTCAACAAGATATTGAGCCAAACCTTGACAAAAATTTGTGATGTTGGAAGGAAAGATTGGGATGATAAAGTTTCGCTATACTTTGGGCATATAGAACAACCTAAAAAGGTTAAATAAGGTCACACTCTTTCAGTTGGTGTTTAGTGTAGAAGTAGATATTCCCATGGAATACATGTTACCTTCTTTGCATATTGTTTGCACGGAGGTCTAACTGATGAGCAAGCATTGGAAGAAAGAATTGAAAAGTTAATGAGAGGTACGTCATAGCACGTTGGAGTCAAAATCAAAAAAGTCCAAATATAAGGTATGGTGTGATAGACACATCAAGGAAAAGAAGCTTGAGGTTGGGCAGATGGTACTTCTTTATGATTCAAAGTTTCTGTGCCACCCAAGAAAGCTTAAGGTGCATTGGTTGGGACCGTATGTTATCACTCACATACTTGAATCAAGTGCTTGCCAGTTAGAGGTGCTTGATGGAACACGGTTACTTGGTTACTTCAATGGGATTAAGCTAAAGCCCTACCATAAATAAGCCTTCTTTATGATTGTAATAAGGTAGTATTTCCATTTAGATTAGATTTACTTTATTGTATTTCATTTAATGTATTTCCTTCTTCGTCATTCTACTTTGTAAATTTAGTTCATTTTTTTGTGTAATAAGCACATTTGTGTGCCATGAAGCTGATCACAATATAAAGTGTTTATATGCACAGAGGACTAGCACATACCCTTAGTGTGGGGTGGATAAAGGAGGTATGGAAAAGAAATAAAATCATGGGTAACTACAAGAGGAGCAGAAGGAGAAAGGTTTTAAAATTCATGAGAACTTTCAAAGAATTGCTAAAAAATTAAGACCACGCGTAAGGCATTGGGTGCTCAGTATAATTCAAGGGAGGTTGTAGCATTGGAGACTACGTATGTTGGGTCACATTGGATAAACTACTTTGGCTTAAGGAAGCACGGGTAGAGGATATCTGTGATAGATAAGTAGTGGTGTGCTAAGAAATTATGACTGAGGTGTAAAAGTTTGAGGTGCGAGACATTAAGACATGGGATAATGAGGCATGCAACTCACTCAAGAGAAATTAATGTCGTGTATACAGTGGTAGGTGGATAAATTAATGAAGGGAATTTTTGAAACTTAGTTTAAAGTTGGCATTCTCAACGTCATTTGCTACCTTGTAAACTTGGAAAAAAATTGAAGTGTGAAGAAGAGATGGAGACGAAGAGCATTCTGCAGATTGAATAAACTTATTGCATTGTGAAGCATGGTGTTGAGTACCCAGGAATGTAAGCAGGATTTAAGGAGTGGTGCATGCACACGATGGAAGGGTGACTAGGGTTTTCATTTTGTAGCTAGGTTTTTTACGTGTTTGTAAAATCAAAAGGGGTGATGGCACCATGGAAAGCTCCAGTTGTAAAGAAAGAGGTTGACAATCCAGCATAGGAGTGGCTAGTGGAGATGATATATCCAGAAGGATTCATTGAAGGGAGGCCATGGACAAAAAATATTACTCAGTGTAGTGTTACATAGATTAACCACCACACTGTAAAATGTATGAAGGACATCGCGGAAGAAGTCTACAGAAAGACTAACCAGTGGATTGATGGAAGACACTAGGGTTTTGGATGCCTCAGTGAAGAAAATACTTGAGAGCGTGGGCATAATGTAGATCCTGGAGCTTCCCTACTTTGAAAATCCTGAGAAATTATACCAGTGGCTAATGTCACGGGTCCATGAAGATTATTGTTATTTCATGGGCAGGAGAATGAGGATAACTACCAAATTTATTGGAAAAGTTATTCTTGCTACACGACACAGGTTTAGAAATTGTTGGAGACTTAACAGATGAAGAGGTAATTTATGCCATAAAGCATCTGTATACAAGTATAAGAAGGGAGGCCTAGCTTTTAAGATCACCAATATCCCAGACATGCTCACCAGAGTAGCAGTGTGGTTAGCAGGAGTAAAATAGGGGCCACTGAGCGATGGAATGAGATAAACATGCATTGGCTTCATATAGCGCACAAAATGGCCAACAAAACATACTACAATATCGCTGGTTACATTGTAAATATCTTGGTGAATGAGGCGCACATCCAAGAATAAAAAGGTGAGAAGATAACCTGGTCACAATTTTTTTATTAATTGTATTCAGTGAAGTTGGGGTACCAGATGGTCCTAGGGAAAACTTATGGGAGTTTCTGTTGGAGAACAATTCCCCAACTAAAATATATGCCAAGTACATGTTGTATGGCTCTATTTCCAACACATAAAAAGAGAGTGTAGAAAAGTGGTCCTGGAGACTGCGTAGGGCGTTTGAGGGAGAATGACTTATTTCACGTGAGCTACCAAAGGTTTTGGATGGAGAAGATGAATTTTTAGTTTACTAACATTTCAGCTTAGGGCACTTCCACATGAAGTCTAGAGAGAAGATCCCATGGTGTAAGTTTCCCTTTACGTTTACTGCAGGATATTTTAAGGACTCTGAAAATATATTTCATGACACGTGTCATCTCTAGTTTCATGCTGAAAAAGTGGACCCAGGAATTCACATTCTGCGCAAAACATATATATGGACAGGTAAGGAGGCCTATGTAGAAACCATGGAGTCTGATAGTGTTGACATCATGTTAGAGAATTTGGTTATAGGGAAGATTGAACCAAAGGCACGCATCTACATTTATCTAAGGCTAAGGTTCAAGGATGGCAAAGTGGTGAAGGGAATGGATATGGCTCTTTTAAGACCTCCTAAGAAGAAGCAAACAATGGGGACTTCAAGGAATGTTGCATCTATGCCCCTTGCTCTAGAAGACCCAATACATACAAGACTAGAAAACATCCTAGAACAAGAGGAACCTAAAGACAGTGTTGAACTTGTGCACACTATAAGGATTCTGAGGAAGAGGCATGCTTCAAAAGACACTAGTACTAGAACTTCACAAACCAAGAAGGAAATCATTGTTTGCGACTCCTGTAAAGGATGAAGAGAAGGAGAGGAGAAAGCACAGAAATATATTCCTATACAAGATAGTGAGGGGAATCTCCATATCCAAGTGCGTAAGAAGTAGAGGAAACTCCAAGAATGAGTGGAGATAGAGTTAAGGCCACTCCTAGTGTGGAAATGCAGGATGATGAAGATATTGGTGAGTGCGTAGTCTATGAGACTATAGACCCCAGTGTGAGTATTCACAAAGATATCTCAGTGAAGGAGAAAGTAGCGTTGGTGGGGATACAAAATTCCTCATGTGCCCCACATAGGAAGAAGGGAAAGATGAGGAGGAGGTCAACCAGGTGGTTGAAGACATTGTCCACGAGATACAGTGTAGCCGTAAAGAAAAAAAGAGGGCACACTAGTGCACGAGGATTTTGATGAGAATGTAGGCACACATAAAGAGGAAGAAGTGGTAGGTACTAAAGACTTGGGTTATCTGAATGACCTTTCAAGAAATATTCAAACCCATTTCCATAGTACACTACCGAACAAATAGTTATATGGCTAGGATTGATGGACCCTAAAATGGCCAATACATGCACTCGTAAGCAGCTATCTTGGGGCATGCAAACTCACATGGATGATCCTAATTTTGATGTCTATGAGGAGGTGTGCACTTCAAATAAGATGAGGAAGGTGCCATATGAACATTAAGCCAACCTAATTTTTAGATGAGTAGGTAAGCAATGCTTTGATTAAGGTGTTCACAGAAGTAGCGTGCCAAAATATGGATAAGGTGGAAACAATCCAGGCACTACTAGAAGATAAAAATGACAAGGAAACAAAAATCAAGTGCCTTACTCAAGAGTGTGATAATGCAGTCTTGGAGGCGCATAATGTAAAGACAATGGTGGAGTAGATTACAGATGATATTTTACCACAGAGGCCTAAGTTTCAAAAGAAGGTGCCTCGGGACTTCAAGTTTGAGTTGCACTATATGGGAACAACAGTTCACTTACTTTTGGATGAAGTACCAATGCACCTCCCCAATAAAAAGGATACATGGGAAGAAGAAGCAAGATCAAGGACCACTATTGATAGAAAAGTTTCAATATATGAGGCATTGCTCCAAACATTGAAGATTGAGTTGAAGAGATTTGATCAAGCTCTTAATTTATGTGTGGTGCTAGATGCCATAATAAGGACCAGAACTTTAGTAGAGGATAATGAAGTTATGAAGGAAATGAAGGATGAAACACTTAGGTGCACATAAAGGTTGCACTGGTAAAAAAAAGCGTGAGGCCCTCGCAACATCCCAGGATCCACACAAGGAAAGGATTAACGAGATTGGAAAACTCATAGCGCAGAAGATGGACCTTATGGAGGGAATGTTGTTAGGTATGGCCAATGTTGTCTGGTACTACAAAATGAGAAAGAAAATATCACTCAGGATGAATTGGATGACATAGCCACTGATATTCTAGAGAAAATGAGGAATGTGTTGAGTGACTGGCAAACCTTGGAGGCTAAGCTAAAAATGAATATCTAGAATTAATCCTTCCGATGTAAGAAGAGGGTGGTGCATAATAAATTTCATTCTTTTGTACAAAGTTTGGTTCAGACTTTTCATTCTTTCATTACCTATTCTTTGTTATTGAAGACATATGAAGGAATTCACATCATTGGGATGACAATGTACTCTAGTGTGGGGTAATGTTGAACAACCAAAAATATTCTAAGTATTGGGCACATGAATATAGGGCGCTAGAAGTGTGGGGGTGCTATAATAGTATTAAAGCGCCCCAGCTTAGGACTTAGTTGTTTTGTGGATAAGGGATATTTTTGGAGATAGTGTGTGGATCACACATAGAGATGAAGATGTGCACTACATGCTATGGTATTTTGGGAACAAGTGGTAGATAAGCGCCATGCATAGTTTAAGATAATAATAGGAGTTCTACTTGGAGTTAACTATAGGACATCTATTGTTAGAACACTTGCATGTTGTGCATACTATTGTAAAGATGCATGACTATTATTAGCATGTGACCTATTTTGAGAAGTGCATGGGTGGTGAAGGGAAAGTCCCCACCCCTATAAATATGTATTGACTTGCATAGTTTAGTGTGTGGTGTCAAATTGTAGAGTTATGTTGTTGGTTTTGTCGCTTGCATGACTCATGGAGATATATATGTGATGTAAGAAGCTTCTATGTTTTACAATAATTATTAAATGGAATATATTGGTTGGATAATGGTGTTAGACATGACTGAATATGGTTCTTATATGGTTAATCTTATCATAGTTATTGTTTAGTTCATTTATCATGATTCTCTAAGATCTAGATCTGGATTTTGCACTATGGAATGTTTATGTCTACTTATGAATCTGAACATGTTTAAACATCATCACACTAACATCATGTATAAGCAACTCTAAAGAGGGACTGGTACCTTTGTGCACTTCGGGTGAGTGCTCAAAATAGTTTGAGTGATGTGTCATCGCGCTGGGTTGTTCACAGATAAATTCTAGGTCGCATCGCGGGAAATAATTGTTTGTTCAAATACTTTTCACAAGAAATAATTTATTGATATTTTATTCGGTTTGATTACAAATAATACTAAGGCTAATAAATAGCCATGGAAATAGAAAACTGACCTCCTACAAACTAGGAAGTCACACAACAAAACAACCCGTTAATATCATTACGGGTATAACAAAGATAAATTGTTGAAACAATATAACAAACCTATATTATTAATAATGAGTTATAATATAACTCATATTAATAATATTACAATATATAATAATGAGAGCACTATGATATTTCTAACATTCCCCCCCTTAGTGCGAACATGGGGAAAACACCATCTTCAACCAAGCAGCATGCCGCTCCGTAGCCTGCACATGGTCTCGATATCGAATCTGACTGTGGGAACTACATCATCCAGGGACCGTTCAACCTATTAGATGAATACATGAACTGGGACCGTTCAACCAATTCACATCAACCATCAAATCAGTCTAATCAAGAACACTTCCTACAATAGTATCAATGGTACAAATCATTATCATCACGGGGACACACAAGCACTGCACTGCACACAAGAACAGGGATGCTCATCTGTTCTTATTCATCACACAAGACACAAAGATGTCACTAAAGTAGTTTGCGGCCTCTGAGGTAGTGACAAACTCAAGGATGCTGACTGTCCTCCTGCCTCCGTTGCCTCCATCCTCCAATATGAGGATAGATGCTCAAAACAGATAATCTTCATCACTTGAATAATTAATAGGTTCATTATCACTTGCAGGATTAGAATAATCATCCCAATCTTCTTAAACAGCTAAAGTGTTTTGTTCCAACTTATCATCTAAGAGATCTTGAGCTCTTTTCTTATAATTCACAAAACCATGTCCCGGTTATTTACAAAGAATGACACAAAATGCGTTTCTTTGATGATACAAACTTTTTTTTACCTTTCGAATGATTATTTATTGTTTGCAACCATGACAGTTTCTTGTTCCGTACACACACCTTTAATTTTTCTTCCTCATCAAGCAACAAGGAAATTAAATTTTCCAAACTGGGATTGATCTTACTAAGAGTAAAAACAATACTCGAATATTCTTTTGGCAAACTATTTAGTAAGATTGCTTTAGCATCTTCTCCATCTACCTCTGCTTTTATTCCTGCTAATTGATTTAAAATGGATCGAAACTTACTCGATATGTTAAACCATATTGTCATTTTCTCCCATCTTTAGCCCAAATTTTTTTTGCTTCAACGTCATTGCTGCACTACCTGCTTGAGATCCAAATAACTTGTTCAATGTCACCCAAATGTTATTAGATGACTTGGTTAGATCAATATGATGCAAATATGCATCGGAAAGACCAAGGCCGATAATTGCTATTGCTTTCCAATCCTTACTTTCCCATTTCGCTGCTTCATCTGCATCATTCGGTTTTTTAATTTTTCCTTCGACAATGTCCCATAAGTCTTTATCAATCAATTGTAATTGGGTTCGTACTTGCCACGTGTGGAAGTCTTTACCATCAAATCTTTCAATTACATTTATCTTTTCCATTTTGAAATTCCACAAAATTGGAAAACTTGAACTAGACAATAATAAAATCTTTATACTAGGTAGAGATACTTGATTTTAATAAAGGATATATATCAAAACTTGGCAGATAACCGACTCACCGATATAAGCTAGCAGATTTTGGAATGATGGGCTTTAAAATACAGATCTCCAAACCAAAATTTCTTTATTCAGGCATGTGCTAATAGTGACCACGCATTTTAATGCTGAGAATATTGCTTGAACCTCTGTATTGACTGTAGTAAATATCATGCTTGGATCTGACAGGAGAAGAGATTCACATGCTCAAGTATTCAAAACTATTCTTTTCAATAGAAAATCAGATCTGTGGTGGTTACAGAAAACTAACATACACAAACAAAACAACCCCAGACATTGCACACGTATTTCTCTGATTATTGACATTGCACACATATTTCCCTGAGACGTTGATATTCTTTATTTGTGCTAGGATGTTGGCCGTGTAAGGAAAAGATAATATTTATAAATGAGCAGATGCAAAACCGGCTGACAAATTATTCAATACACAGTGACATTATGAAATGATTCTATACTAAAGCAAGCCGTTGATTTAAGACTGCATGCACAACAATTGAATCCAATTTCTATGTTGATCAGCTTTGAATAAGGCCAGATAAAACAAAGCCCATTCCAACTAAAGAGGATGAAGTTAATGGAATGGTTTACCCATAGATCTGTCAGAAAAAATGTGGGAACCCCAAATGCAGACGTACCAGCTGTAAAACTGTCACGCACCAAATATATGCTCAAACGTAATCCTAAGGACTCATATATTTGACACGATCCTCTAGACTTTCATTTGAAATTCCATTAGCTCACACAGGTTACCCATAACAGTCGCTCTGGTACCAAATGTTTGTTCAACAGACTTTTCACAAGAAATAATTTATTGATATTGTATTCACTGATTACAAATAATACTAAGGCTAATAAATAGCCATGGAAATAGAAAAATGACCTTCTACAAACCAGGAACTCACACAACAAAACAACCCATTAATATCATTATGGGTATAACAAAGATAAATTGTTGAAACAATATAACAAACCTATATTATTAATAATGAGTTATAATATAACTCATATTAATAATATTACAATACATAATAATGAGAGCACTATGATATTTCTAACAATAACGACAGTGGTCATTTATTATTGGTTGGTGTAATTTTTTATGGTGTTGGACTCGAGATACCTCAAGCATTGAATGCTCGACCTCGAGCCCATTATTTTACCATCAATGCCAAGTTTTGTTTGTCATTTGATTTTCCATTACTACGGAAAATCCTTGCTAAAATTTTTCTAGAACTGGTTCATCCTCCATTATTGGCATTGAGGTGCCCTCAGGAAGCTCAACTTTAGTATGTAATCTACCTCTCGAGGTATGTTTAGCCTTAGCTTACTATGGGTGCTCAATTTTCTCAAGTTCAAAACTCACTTTGAGACTAGTGTTGAGTTTTTGATGTTGTATGCCTCTACCTGCTTGTATTTTGAGTTCTTTTGTTCATTTAACGAACTAGGTTTGGTTCTTTGTGGAAAATATATGAAGATGTGGCTCTGTCTGGTTATGGTCGTGATTCTTTCACTTGTTATTCAGTTTAGTACTTTGGTTTCTTACTCAACTGAAGGGTGTTTATAGCTAAAGGTTATTTGGGAAAAATACTCAGTATGAACTGGAGAGAAAAGGGTTATTTTCCAACTTTGTGAAATACTACTTTACTACTCATAAGTTTTCAAGAAAGACTATGGTTTCAGTATGATTGCTCGAATATATTTTTTTGTATGAAGGCTCAAGTTTGAAGTTGTATGGAAACTTGTCTTGGTTTTGAGCTTGAATTATAAAATTATTACAGTTGCAGGCTTTAAGATTAAATGTTTTCATTGGAAGTTGGAAACCCTGGAAGTTAATGAGATAATGCTCTGTGTCACGTTTTTCATGGAAATATTATAGGATTCAATTTATTGATAAATATTACAAGTACATGTCTTGCTCATGTTGTATTCTTTACTTTGAAACATATTTTTGATTGAGATCTCATTTTACTATGAGCAAATACATTCTACCAAAGAAGATGTGTCGAATTCTTAGCATTTTTTTGGTCTCCATATGATTCAGGTTGTTGGGTATTGTTTGTTTTGGTCAAAAGATGCAAACAAATCTATGTTTTAGTTGAATATTGTTGAATACTGGTAATAGTTTTCAAGGCATTTACATGCAACTCAATATTGTGAACAGAGTATTGAGGTGATGTTTCTTCATTTCTTGAAGAAAATTTATTCTGTGTGATTGCATATTATTTACTATATAAATTTCAATTTGAAGTAATGATGATTTTTTCACTAGGTTATATGAAATGTTTGTGATTTCTCATATTATGAGGATTTGGTTATAAGAATATAAGGTTTTGTAAATGTTTTTTGTATAAACACCTCTTCTATGCTTTGATGTGGCTTGTGGCATGAGTTTATTTGGCGGTTATAATGGACTTATCCTTCGAACATTGATCTTCAATTTCTGAGTTGTAAATATGATATACATCGAAGAAATAGTGTTTTTTAGAATAAGCAATGATGGTTTTCAAATGTTTGACATGGGCTAACATACCATGAATGTGTGAGTTGATAATTTTGTTTATCATATGATCACATATTTGCTGAATTTTTGGTTTTATGGGATGAACTAGTCCTGAAAGTGATGTTTATCATAATGACAACTAGTGAACAAATTCCTAGGTCTGGATGGAGTGGATGGGGAACTCCACGGGGTTCTCGGTCCAACACGGGTTGGCATGATAATAATATATTCTCACCACACAGAGATTATCCTTGTGGTGGAAGAAGAGGTTCTAACTTGTTTCGGGGCCATGGTACAGTTGTCCACCAAAGTGGTCATACTCGTGTCTCAATCTACTTCAATTCCAGAGAGCCCATCCTTCGGAAGTTTTGCAATTAATTGATTTCCCAAATACTCAGCTTACTCACAGCTTACCTAAAGTGAATTCCCCGCATACCCATCATCACCAATCACATTCTAATCATGCCAATTTTGTTTCTTGAAGCCATTCCAATCTAATCCTCTTTTACATAATGTAGAAAGTAATCCTCCACTGCCTCCCTTAGGGAACTCTACAGAAGGACCCCACCCTTCTCCTAAATGGGTTAGGTCCTCTTTGACCATACCAACGGAGTTACGTCCCATCAAACATGTGAAATTGGAAGTGGATGGTGAATCTGGTGCTATGACACATACAATACTAAATTTGGAATCATATGAATACACAAAGTTAGGGAAGTTGATGGCACCACGGTTCTTGATTTGGTTGGAGATGATTAGATTATGATACTTTACATTGACTTTGAACTTTGTTATTTTTGGAACAACTGTTTATTTAGACTTGGTGGCATTATGACTTAGTCATATTTTTTATTCGGATAGACATATATTATTATATTATGATGTGGATATTTAATCTATGTGGTTGCCAATATAAAAGTGTACAAAAGATTAAAATTCTATAGTTTAATGTTGATTATTATGGTTTAGAAATATTTAATGCAAATGATATGGTTATGTGGGTGATTTTGGATTAATGTTTTATTTAAATATTAGTGGGTCCCCTACCCTTATGTATTTGATTCTCGTTAATATTTTTCTACAATAAATTTACGATATGTTTTTTAATCATACATCATAAATTTTAATCAAATATTTAATCGATTAATCTCTATATATTTTAAATGATCTCCATTTTATAATATCATTTGAAGAGGTTACTTTAACTTTTCTATTGGAGGAGATCATAAAAGAAGGTGAAGGGCTTGTTTACACAAGAGGAACACAAAGGTAATTTACATATTGAGTTAAGTGTATTTCATTCTATATTTTTTGTGAAAATATTTTGAATGAAGCTTTGATTATAGGATTTTGATGACCTAAAATTTGAGGATCTAAGTGTAAACATTTGATACAACAGGTATATCCAATTATTATGATTATTATTCTAATTATCTAAAGGTTGATTTTCTGTGTCTAATCTATAACTGATTGCAGATTTAAATCTACATATCTAGGGGTTTATGAAGGATTTTTACATGGATTTCTAAGCATTTTGGGTTTATAATTTACCATTTGGTTGTTGTACTTGTCAAATCTTGATCAAAGTTGATTTCAGTGATTTTGTACTTCTCATTTGTAAATCGGTTTCTCAGTTTAATATAAAAACAATGTTGGTCTCTTATGACTTGTATTTCTGTGTACATGGTGTATATTTTTGTTAGTTTCTTACTTGCATTTTTCCCTTACACATCTAAAATTTGGAGTTAAAAAGAAAATATTTGATTCTGATTTCCAAATTTGGAGTTAAAAGGATTTATTTATATTTTATTTGAAATCTGGAGTAAAAAGGTATTTTTAAAGTGGGAGTTAAAAGGATTTATTTCACATTGTATTATTATGCAAGCATTATAATTTTGGCAACTGAATACAAATTGATGTATGAAGGATGTTGCAAGTTTTCTTTCTTCCCTCCAAGAGGTTATCTAGTTCATAGATATCACTCTATCAAATAGGGTGGATTACATATAGATTACGGGTTTTGTTTCTTTGTTGTTTTTTTCTTTCTTGTTGGCTTGTTTGTTCTTTGTTTTCTTTTTATTTGTATAATCTCTCTTTCTGAATGAATTAAAGGATTTTCCCAAAATATTAGGTTTATTTGTCTATAAATGACTTAATATATAAACTACCCTACACTTAGAGTATCATCTAAGGTTCCCTATATGATTAAAGTTGGTTCGATTCCATCTTAACCTTTTATGATAGGTAAAAGGGTTGATTAGTTGTTGGTCAATTTTCTATCAACAATAAATTTGGTGATTCCATTAGGGAGCATTTTCTTTCCAATTCATTCTTACATTGGTAGTTTTCTTCTAACTATCTGCTCATTTGGTGATCATTTTCTTAAATTACCATCACAGTATTACAAATATCATAAACTAGGCCTACCTTTAGAAGACTCTCAATTAGATATCAGTGTTGACATTAGAACCTTCACTTGGAATACTAACAAAGAATTTGATCAATTCATCAATGTTGTTGTTGTCCTTGATTCTGAAGAGATAAGACCCTTGAAATTCAACGTCACTCCGAGATCAGTTACAAACACAGTGAGATATTATAAAAAAAATAAAGAATCCATAAAGAAAATGAAGTTGTTCATAAAATAGTTAAAACTTAAAAAGATATTGCCTTTAGAACCGAAGAACGAAAAAAATTACTAAACATCTTTATTGATATCTTTGATTCACCATTTTATATTTCTAAAATGGAGAACCAACCTCCTCCCAATAATGATGACAATAGAGAAGAAAGGAGAAGGAGAAATAATCAACGTATACCCAGGCTTTGAAGACAATCGAGACATGGGAAATGTAACTAATGATGGAGATTCTGATGATGATCATGATGAATTGAACCCATGGCTTAAGGGTAATCCAATAGACATTGGAAGAAATCCACCCAAATTACCTTCCTTGAAAGGCATCACCTTGCCACAGTTTTCTGGAGAAGTAGGTGAATCATGGGAAGATCACCTTGATGATTTTAAGTTGATTGGTGCTGCCATTGGTATTACTAATGAAATAAATTTCCTGAGATTATTTTCTCATACCCTCCAAGGAAAATATTATAAATATTTTATCAGTTTACCTTCCAAATCCATTTCTTCTTGGTCTAAATAGAAGAGTGGTTGGATGATTGTTTTGGTAAAGACAAGGATGAATATGAACTGCTTAATGAACTCTCTAACATCTCAATGGATGCTTTGGAGAAATTGTTTATCATTTCACTATTTGTTTCACTAAACTCAGACAAAAAATACCAAGAGATGTTAGGCCACCTAAAAACTCGCTCATCTTTATTACTATAGTGCCCTACCTCTAAAGTATAGGTTAGCCCTTGAAGATAGAGAAATATCTGATTTTGAAGAGACCATTACTTTTTGCATTGATTATGAAAAGAAGCTTAAAAAGATTGGTTTTAAAGATAGAGCTTCTACAAGTATGTCTGTTGATAATACATAAATTCTAAATGTTATCCACAATCTAGGTAATGAACCGGTTGTCGTCAAGGAACAACTAAATGATCAACCTTCAAGTTCAAAATCCAATGTTACCTTAGGTAAAACAAAAACTGAGCCCAAAGAAATGTATTGTGGAATGTGAAATAGATCATGATCCTTCCACCTATAAGGTTGCTACTAAAATCAAGAAGTTTATCAAGGGTAAAGATGTTGATGACATGTGTAGTTTCGTAGAATCTGATGTTTGTGTTGTTACTACCAGATCACAAGAGAATGTAAAGAAAGATAATCCCAAGGATAAGAATATTGATTATAATAATAATAAATCCAAATATTTTAATATGACTAACAAAAACAAGGATAATGATAAAACTCCCTTTGGTAAATTAGTAGATGATACCCCTTCCGGTCTAAATAATTCTCAATATAAACCTTTCAGTCTAAACCATACGTCAAGTCCACTATGTTTTATGTTGGTTATGACATTGTCACTAATATGATGAATTCTAGGAGTAACTTGAATATGTTTGAAAGCTTAGCTATGTCTGGGAAGTTTGAGAAGTTGGTTGTTGCTCATAAAAATAGAGCCAATCTGAAAGATGTTGTGGCTATGTAAGAAGGGTCTGAGGAAAGGGTCTAAGGAAAGTGAATCTAAAAGTGACAAAGGAGGTAAAGATGAGGTTTTAAATACATCTAACCCAACAACATATTATATTCCACCATTTTATGTGATTGTTAAGATTCCGAACAAAATCATTCACAACTGCATTCTAGATACAAGAGCATCAAAAAATATTATGCCTAAAACTATTACAGATCAATTAGGTATTTCTTATGAACATGATAATCAGAAATTGACTAGTTTTGATTCCAAAAAAACTAGGTGTTGCGGTAAATTTAAAGACATAGTTGTTAAGTTAGCTTAGGATGAAAGAGTAAGATTTATTAGAAACATTCACATTTTGGATATACCAACTAACTATGTTATGCTTCTTGGAAGAGATTGGTCACAGGTACAGGTGCTTTTGTTGGTAAAGATCAAACTTGGGTGTCGGTTGGAAATGTTATAGCCTTTATTCAAAGGGAAGAATGGTCAAGTACTCCCATTGAATGGATTTCATCATCTATCTCATTTGTAGAAACTGGTATGGGTACTTACGGATTAGATTTAGTTGATACTTACACTTTAGATGATGAAGATTATCAACATGCTAGGTTGTTACCCTCTGATGAAGTTTGGAAGATGTGTTTTGATGGAGCATGCTCACAATTCGAAATGGTGTAGGAGTAGTTATCAAATATCCTATTGGTAGAAAATTTGATTATGCTTTTCATTTATCTTTTGAAGTTACTAATAACACTATTGAATTTGAAGCCTTGTGTTTAGGACTGCAACAAGCTTTAAGTATGAATATTAAGAAATTGACTGTTTTTGGAGATTCAGAATTAATAATCAGATGGGTTAAGAAGATCTATAAGACGAATCAAACTCATCTTCATTGGTATACTCAAAAGGTTTAGTCTTTCATTGAACAGTTTGAAGCATTTAATATCAATCATGTTTTTCGAGAATTCAATTCTAGAGCAGATAAGATTGTTATTTTTGCTACAAATCCTTCATTTGTTGATCAAATATTTTACACTTTCAAAGAAGTACATAGGCTCATGATACCTGATTTGGAAACTAACTGGCATGTATTTTCTTATGATGAACACATTGATACATTTTTGAAATGGAACTATTTTGATTTTGATGACTATGTTTTGAATTACGGAGATTATTTACAATTGTCTAATAATAAACTACCTGCTGGTCTGGTCAGTCTTGAATCCATGTTTTCACCACATGATCATCCCCAAAATTTCCTCCTCTATTGAAACCTCTAGGAGAATTATAGGGGAAACAATTGTGGTTAATCTTGGCTCTGATGATGATCCAAAATTTATCTATTTGGGTGCTTGTCTTTCAACAACTAAAAGAAAGGCTTATGTTAAATTGTTGAAAGAATTTATCAATGTTTTAGATTGGCCCTATAAATATTTTGAAAGGTTACAATATCGAAACATTAAACATGAGATCCTATCAAACCTGGTATTAAACTTGTAAGGAAAAATGCTAGAAGAGTAAGCCCCTTGTTGGAAGACACCATCAACAAGGAGCTTGATAAAATGTTGGATGGTGGTGTCATTTTTCCTATCAGATATTCAAATTGGGTAGCTAATCTAGTACCAGTTAAAAATAAAAATGAGACAATCATTTCTATGTTGATTTTAGAGATATTAACTCATGTGAGTGCTAAGGATAAATTTCCTTTTCCAAATATTGATTAGATTTTACAACAGGTCACCGGTTCATAAATGATGTCTCTTCTGGATGGTTTCTCAGGTTATAACTAGATTTATGTAAATCTAGAAGACAACATAAAACAATGTTTACAACATGACGAGGTAACTTTGCTTTCAATCATATGCCCTTTGGTCTAATTAACACAGGTGCCACATTTCAGAGAGCAATGCATGTTGCTTTCGATGATTTGATTGGATTCATAATTCAAATCTATTTAGATGATTTAACAATATATTCAATGAAGAGAAAGAAACATCTAGAACATCTTCGTGAAATCTTCATTCGCTTGTCATAAGTATGGGATTTCCTTAAATCCTAAAAAATCTATTTTTGGTGTAAAAAGGGAAACTCCTGGGTCACATCATTTCAAAATATGGTATTTCAATAGATCCTGAGAGATTACAAGCCATCAAAGAACTAGCCCCACCTAAAAATGAAACTGACCTTAGATCATTCTTTGGTAAAATAAATTTTGTGTGGAAATTCATTTCTAATTTTTCTAATAAGGTTGCTCCTTTACATATTTTATTAAAGAAAAATCATGGTTTTATATGGGATTCTAATGTTGATTCTTCTTTTGATGATGTAAACAAAGCTATTATTCAACTCCTATTTTGGTTAAGCTTGATTTAAATAAACCATTCATCTTATATCTTAATGTGAATGACAAGGATATTGGTGCTATGATCACTCAATATTCTTCTTCTAGAGAAGAAAAACTACCTACTTCAATCAAACTTTAAAAGATGCTGAGATTAGGTACCCTTTAATTGAAATTTTTTTTCACTTTGGCCTCTATTTTGGGTAAATACAAACATTTTTTTATGGGTAATCGAGTTGTCATTCGATCTAATGTACTTATTTTATCTTACTTATTTAAACAACCCATAATTGATGGAAGGTTAGCCAAATGGACTTTCAAAATTCAACAATTTGACCTTGAGTTCGAGACATGTAAGACTATTAAGGGAAATGAACTTGCAAAACACCTGGCTGAAAATGCAAATTCTGAAATTAATGTCCTAATTTTGAATGTTGATGAAAATTTGAATGTTGTTCCGCATTTTCAGGTTTTGAAAATTGTTGATTTTTCTGCGCAGTATAGTTTTGGTTTGACTATGCAGGATTGGGACTATTTTCTATCTCAAGATGATTGGTACCATGACTTGATATATTACTTCCAAAACCAATCTTGTCCTAATCATCTGGACAAAAGACAACGCAGAGAATTACGTTTTCAGGATCTTAAGTTCTTTTTGTTAAAGGATTTATTGTTTTATAAAACCAAGATGGTGTCTTACTTAGATGCCTCACTCACAATCAGACTAAGAGAGTCCTTAGAAGTTTTCATGAGGGGTTTGTGGTGGACACTATGCTACAAAAATGACAACACATAATATTTTACGTGTTGGTTACTATTGGCCCACCATTTTTAAAGATGCTTATTGTCTTGTCAGTTCTTTTACTCCTTGCCAAATATTTTCTAGTCATGAACAGTTACCAACTATGCCTCTAAATCTGGTTATCCTAGATACGCCTTTTTCAAAATGGGGAATTGACTTTATTTTAGATATCCATCCTCCCTCATCTGTTGACATAGACATATTTTGACTACAATAGATTACTTTACTAAGTGGCCAAGCATTAACTTTTAAAAGCTCTACATCCGGGAAGTCATAATTTTTTTGAGAATCAAATCTTTTCTCACTTTGGAATTCCTCACGAAATAATTTCTGACAATGGTCCACAATTTGTTTTTGATGAATATTTGACCTTCTTGGGTAAATATTCCATTATTTCCAGTCATTCATCCAAATATTACCCTCAGGGTAATGGTCAAGTCGAATCTACAAACAAGAATCTCATTAACATAATGAAAAAGATTGTATGTGAGAATAAAAGGGACTGACACTGAAAATTTTTGAAGCCTTATGGGCTGATAGAACAACTACTAAATTAGGTACATGTTTTTCTCCTTTCTTTCTTGCATATGGTTTTGAAGCAACCATGCCTATTGAGTTGTAAATTTCATCTGCTAAAACAATGTTAAACTATGGACAAGATGATTTAGATGGGATTCAATTACGTCTAGATGAACTAATTGCTTTAGATGAGGCTAGGATTACAACTTTAGAAAAGTTGGAAAAGGGTAAAGAGAAGAAGAAATTGTTTGACAAAAAGGCCACTATTAAAATATTTGAGGTTGGAGATTTAGTGCTCTATTGGGATAAGGCTAGAGAAAATCCAGGAAAACACCATAAATTTGACTCTCTTTGGCTTGGGCCTTATCAAATAGTTGTTGTATTAGGTAATAATGCTTTTCATTTACGTGAGATTGATGGTGATTAGTTGCGTTTCATAGTCAATGGTCAACATTTGAAGAATTTTTACAAGTGAAATCATTTTGTAAATTATGTATTATAGTTTTTTCATTGTTTTTGTTTTGCATTTATTGCCGTGTAAATTTGCAATGAGAAATTGGAAGTTTCCAAGCACGACAACTATACCCTTGTGCCAAATTTTTCATGTTTTATCATTCCTAGGAACCCTAGGTCAAATTCATCTGGTCACCCCATATTTGATGTCAAATTTGTCCCCTAGGTGATTTAGGAAAATCTATTCATTCCCCTAGGTGATTTTAGGGAGTTCTTAAAAGATGCTATCTTCTGGACAATATTGGGAAGGGTTATCGCTGGCCTTCCCAACACTGGATCGACCCCCGGAATGGAGCGAAGGGAAAAATATAACATGGAGGTGAATTTAAGACCTTATAACATCATGGAAATGATTTTGGAAGGTTTGGGAAAGTTTTTAAATACTTGGAGCAGTTTGAGTAAAAATAGGGTTCACAAGCCTAGGCAATACACAAGCCTAAAACAATTGTTGGGCTTCAAAAGAAGATTTCGGGAGCTCTAAATGGAGTTATAAGGAAAAAAACATTTCCAGAAATAGGATTCCAATACTTATATGATGGTGGAATCATATTTTTAACAACACCTTGGCGCATAGGATTTGCAAACAGTTTTTCTCGGGCACAAGTGGAGTCTCAAATCACAAATATGATTTTTTAGGAAACCAATAGTTGAGTCAAAACATAATACCCAGACCATTGGATTAAAAATTCCATTTCTAGTTAGGATCATATAAAGTTTCACCAAGAAATTCCACCAGGAGCTCAGATTATCATCATCCCAAGTTGCCCTCTCAAAGGCGCTTCAGAGTTAGTCAATTTTCGAAAGGACACGTGTCAACAAAGCAACATGGGCAACCCGGTGAGATTTCATTTCACCGATGTCCCCGAGGTTAGGTACATCAAGCATGGAAAAATGTTCCCATTCCCTATGGGGATTCTTTTTTCGTCACCCACTTGACCGGCTTTTAGCCCCCAGTGCATTTTTGGAGCATCCATTCCATGTCGTCGATCAAGCGCCACACGTCGGCTCCAGACCACCATGGAAATTGATGTTCCTCACATCCCTAAGCTCGGAGACATAAAGCATGTAAAAAATTTCCCATCCCCTATGGGGATTCTTTTGGTCACCCATGTGACCAACTTTCATCCCCCAGTGCTTTAAAGCAGATTTTCTCACCTTCATTCCCTGTCGTCGAATCACCACCACATGTTGTCCTCTTGACCACCATGGAATTTGATGTCCCTCACGTCCCTGAGGTTAGGGAAATAAATTCATGAAAAATTCACCCAAGCTTCTCCTTCCATGATTTCAAAAATTAAAATCTAACTGCCGCTTCAGTGCTTCCAACTACTTCCACTCCCGTGCACATATTTTCTCCATTCTTCCTCTGTAACTTCTCACCACCATTCCTCCATTGCTGAACCTCAAACCAGACCTGCCAAAAATTTAATCCCTTCACTCCATGAAATAATGCAGGTCATAGAAGGAAAATTGGAGCAAACACAGAAGGAGAAGCACAGAACACGAAGGAGAAAACGGAGAAAACTCCATGACCATGAAACGAGAAGTTGAAAAAATCTCCCAAATGGATGCATGAAACAACAAGCTATATATTTTTTTCATTCCTCTACCCAAGGCCATAAAGAAGACACCTTCAAACTATTATTCCATGCAATAGAGCATCCACATCAAAGAAATCCCACTTCTGGCTCAACAAAGAAAAAATCCAATTTCCCGCTAAACCGTTGGGCTAAACAAAGTAGAATTACACGTGAAGCATCGAACAAAAAAACCCATATCAAATATATAATTTTATTTGTAAATAGAGAAGAAAACAGACCCACAATTTTGAGTTCCATTAATGATTTCCGCATCCAAAAGCACTATCATGCCAAAAAATTGAAATTTTAAAATCTCTTAGAGTTTTGAGTGGGTTGAGCCAAAATTTCATAGGGGACGATATTGAGAAAAAAACCATATAAAAAAACTTCATTGGAGGTCAATCCGACTTCCAAAAGAAAACTTTCTAAAAATAGTAGGTCTACTACATAGGGACTGTTATTTTAGGAAATTCATCAACAAGAACCTGCAAAGGAGATAGGGACATTGGAGGTGCACTACACCGAGAATTCACAAGAATGAGACATTTTTGGCACTTACTAAAAATAATAAGTGGGCCCACGAGCACTTGCTAAATATATAAAGTTGATCTAGGAGGAATGAGAAACGTGAGGAAAAGAGGAAAGTAGAGTAACAAAAAGATCCAAATGAAGATCGGGGACTTGATTTTTCACACTTACTAAAAATAATAAGTTGTTATTTCTGGGCTAAACATGAAGTTGAAGTGGATGGCCCTTTGCACTAAGAGTATGACGTGGAAGAAAATGATGTCTTACACATGGACTAATGACCTTAATACTTACATGGCCTTCAAGTATCAAAGGAGGATTAAAGACCAGATATTCACAAGTGGCTTGTTTGCCACTACAGGACACCCAGTGTCTGTGCAGAGTCTCAAGTTAGTCCTAGCCTGCTCTTTCCACTACGATCCTGAGACACGAACCATCCGACTGACAAAAAGATAAATGATTTTGGTCATCAACCCTAGGACCATTTCACTCTCTCTACAGATACCAACATCCCCAAGCATGGTCATCATCTCAAAGGATAGGGTCATGCATGATTGGGAAACAATAGATTCATATGTCTAAGGAGTAGCACTCGGATCATGGTTAAAAATAGGAAGAAAGCCCTCCAGGATTCCCAAGAATCTTCCAAGGTGTGAGTTTCGAGAAGGGTATTCTAATGTCATCACTCTCCTCTATAGAGTTATCAGTGAAGCAAGCACAAGAGATTTCCAAGACTGGATGGGCCTTTTCATCCTGACATTGATAGAAGGAAAGTAGATAATTGATTGGGGGTAGATCATCAATGATAATCTCCATCTGCAACTACTCCAAGTTCCCACAACAAAGAAGTTCCACATGACTTCTTACCTAGTCTATCTCCTTGCAAGCTTGAGATCATTCAAAAGATTGGCTCTCACATAGAACATTGCTGCCAAGGTACCTGCATTCAAGAAAATTCCACAGTTGGTAATGGAGGAGAGCAACAGAATTTCACTCATGTGAACAATGTTCACTATGTATGTGGTCCGAATCTTATAAGGGGATCTCAAAGCTAGGATGTCACCAAAAGTGGCATCCCTGATTAAGGAATATGGATCATACTTCATACAATTCTCAACCTTCTCCTACATACGAGTTGTTAGCTTCGACCAAGCTCCACTTTGAAATTGCCTAAGTACCTCAAGAAATAGATTTTATTGTTTGAGCTCTATAGACATATCACTCAAGTGAATACCAAGCTCAAAAGTAGGAGAAATAAATTGATTTCATTCCCTATATCTCTAGGGATGTTCACATGCAAAATCTCAAATGATGCATCCCACTTAGGAGATGCTTTTGCACATATCACTTTGCATTCCTACATGGTTAGGCCCAACTTTGACATCTGAGAAGATCCCGACTTGTTCTATGTCCCAAAACTACAACATGAGCCACAAGTCAAGGACTACTAGGCCAACTGTATTGACAAGTTCGAAGTATGTGAAAAGGACCGCATGAGGATGACAATCAATGAGATGAAGAAATTAAATTTCTCTTGGTATGAATACATCTTGCATGATGATGGGACAAAGATGTACGATCCTAAGTACGTAGTAGTCAAGATGTCCCAAATGCCCTAAATCAACTGGCATGTTCACGAATCGGAGATATACTAAAGTGGAATAAAAAGATGATGAGGAGTACGGGAATTGGTTTCAAAATAAGAGGACTATGATAATCCAATCATGAGAATTTCTCCAAGCCAAAAGAAAACTTCACATCATTCATCTTTAAAAGTGATGGAGGTGAATCCCAATTCTAAACACTCTAAAGTGAGTTCAAAAAGGAAGGCCATGGAATTAGAAATTTCTCCCCGTGAGAAGATACCCAAGAAATTTAGGGTAGGAAAAGGCTCATTGGCGTCGCCGCAGGAGGAAGATGTGATCTCGAATGTCTGCAAACAAAAATCTAGTAGCATATGCACAGGTGAATGAGGAGTATATGACTCACATGATCCAAAGATTCAAACCACTCCAAGAGGTCTTGCTTGTTATTAACACCAACGCCCTCTCATTCAGGACTTGCCTCCTCCACTAGAATAAAGAATGGTTGATGCACCCATAATGAGCCTCGAATCTAGTGAAATGTTTCCTTGGATGCAAGAAATGGTCATCCTTGACACTCACACTGTGCAACAAGTAGCATCCCTCGATCTATCAACGATTGTCTTGTTGGCTAAAGGAAAAAGGTCAAGAAATATTACACATACGGCCTCATGATTCTACAGTGGGGAGACAAGTAATCAATACATCAAAGTAGCTCGGCCAAAGTAATCAAGTCAGTGGATGAGATAACATCAACCGACTACGAGATGAGCACAATCCAATTAGGACCAGATACTCATGAGGGATATTTGCACATATATCAACAATCTTCTACTCACATGGTGGCAAGGAATAAAGAATATAAAGAGAATATTGAGGTACTAGAGGAACAAGTACAAACTCTTTCATCTTATGTGCAACACTTGGTGGAACCAAGCACTACAACACTTCCTATTGAGAAAGTGGCACCCATCAGTAGCTTCGATCTAGAATCCATCAGAAGAACACATGAGCTCATGATGTAAGGGCGAGAAAAAATGAATGGATCAACTCAATCTCCGAAAAAAGGGAATTCAGCACTCCAAGACGCAGTCAAGCTCTTTATGTACATGTGTGCAACACCCAACATAACATGCACTCAAAGAGGATGTGGAGAAAGAAAGAGATTACTAGGAACCTCTAGGACTAGTAGTGAGTGAGATGAGCAACACCCATCATCAGGAGTTGATTGATAAGAAGGTTTTTGAAACTCCTACAGAAGACTTGACATGTGTATGGGTGAGGGCCTTGCAATCAGATTTGAAGCAATCAATCAAGCTTTCACAGAGCTAGAGGAGAAATAAGAACAAACATACAAGCTGCAGGATAGTATAAATCGGAAAGTTCAGAAACTTAGAGTACCCGCAATGAGAAAACACACAACTGTTGATGAATTGATCAACCCTTTTGAGGAATATGTCAAGAAAGGGGTGGGAAACCCATTATCCTTCACTAAGGATACTCTCGAATTCTTCTCAGAGATCCGAGCCTCCATTGTACTTATCATAGAAAATCATTCATCATGGTTTGAGAAGTGCAAGGACATCAACAATGTGACTAATGGATGGACCAAAACCTTGATCTATACTTCGCATCGCTCATGCCAACAAACTAGAACCAGCAATGACCCGTTTCAAACAAGAGCTTCAAAAGGTTGAATCCTTCTTAGGATCATGAAGTGGAGAACAATCAGAGAGTGGAGCCAAGTCCACCACAGCATAGCTCATCCTTCAACGATAATTCTTCTTCTTCCTCCTCTTCTCTCTCTCTCTCTCTCTCTCTCTTATCTTCTCATGCCACACTCTAGAATTTGAATAGCTATATGAGCCACATGTCTAAAACCATGGCTATTCCAAGAAATCCTCTTGTTGAAATACCTAAATTGCTCTTCCACATCCAAGAGGATATTGCTTCATATTTGAGAGAAGCTATCTAGCATAACAAGTAAAAGTGTCAACCACTACTTCATTGCCACGAGAATTCTTGACCTTGAAGAAGAACATGCTGTTGAATTAGAGAGGCAAAGACAAATTCCAGCACCACAAAGAAGAGCATAGATTTCCAAGATGGTAGATAGAAGATACACCCGAAAATCAAAGACAAGGAGGACAAACCGACCCCATTTTTGAAGAACTTCAAAGAAGACAAGAGCTACTCGTAATTCAAAGGCCTCCCTTTTATCAAGCAACCAATCACATTAGGAACCTAAGTGTTTCCAATCCTTTGGATGGTGAATTTCCATACATCAACGAGAACCTTGAAGATTTCATTGACATAGAGACTGAAGAAGAAGATAGAGAAAGAGAAGTAAGAGTGGAAGAGGAAATAAGAGCTCAACTCAAAGAAATTGAAAGACTTCAAGCCGAGGTGGATGAAAGAGCAAAAAAAAGTTACAACCTTAACAAGGTTGGAAGCTAGAAATAGAAAAAGAATAGGGATCATGACCGTGATCGTGATCATGAGGCCTCGTACACCTAATGTACCATGGGGAGAAACAACGACCACTTTCTCTTCCTCAACCACTTCACGAGCTACCAAGAGGCTCAAGAAAAAAATTTCTAAAATTTAGAGTGGATGGTTCTCAACTCCCAAAGAACATGTAGTAGCATTTATCACCACTTGTGGTGTATTGGGCGTTGAGGATGAAGATGTGTCACTAGGCTCTTTGTTGAGTCACTCACAGAAAAGCTTGTTGAATGGTTCTACATACTACCCCGAGGTTTCACACTTTTGTGAATATATAAGAAGTGCATTTGAACACATGTTTAATACCACGGAAGACTGTCAGGATCTCTTGGTCCAATTGGTACAAATGAAGAAAGAAACCTTTGAATCAATGAGGGACTTCATAGCAAGATATAATAGAGTAATAAAAAGAATCCATGAAGATGTGGTGCCTCCTGAAAATAATCTGAAGAGATTCTTCATCACTGCCTTGCCATCAGAAGTAGGTTTCTTCCTTATAAGAACCCAACCAAGAACATTGAGGGAAGCACAAGACCATGTGATAGAGACCGATGATGATCTAATCCTATCAAAAAGTGAAGGCCCAAATGGAAAGCAAAAGGCCAGTTTATTCAATCTCACCACCATGGACCCAATGTTCCAAAAAATGGCAAATGACTTGGTTTCCTTAAATAAACAATTGTCCCAGATCACAATGTGGAACACTCCAAGGAATCCAAATCCTCCCAATAGACTACGGATTTATCCACCTCCTCGTCATCTTGCTTTTGAAGCACCACCACCAATGTTGCACTTTGACACCAAAGAACCGAGGAAGAAGCAGAAATTGAAGAACCTGAAGAAAATGTGGAGGACTATGAAAACTATCTTGAGGTCGAGGAAGTTGATGGTGATACACATAATGGCCTAATTGAGTACATTGATGATGAATATGATGATGATGATGAATCTCTAGGTTTCTCATGTGCAGTTTTCACTCATGCACAGTCCAAGAAAGGTGCTTCATCCTCAATGGCTACATTAAAGGACAACAAGAAGAAAGAAGATTCTCCTCTGAGGTCCCACAAAATAAAATCATCAACAGAGGATCACCATTACCACCTTCTATGGAGTTGACAAAGAAAAATCAAATTCACTAGTTAGCAAGGATCATACTGCCATACCAAGTAAGTCATCTAATCCTTCTCCCAGCTCAAAGGTTACTAAGAATAATTCTCCTTCAAATGTTTTTCCTACAAAAACATCTAAGGTTCCATCAAAACCCACATCCCCATATCCTACCAAGCCAGTTACTACACGTGTGAAGGAAAATTCCACACCCAAAATATCAAAACCTTCACCATGTAAATATTTTGTCATTCCTAGAACCTCTTCCTTACCCACCATAACCCCATTTGACTTTGTGGAACACACAAGCAAAAACTAAATTCCAGCTCTCAAAAATAGAATACCTACAAACTCATCCTGCCCAATTTGATAGGTTCATTGATGTAGTTCATGGGGGTAACCCTATAACCTCAGTCCAAGTTCCAAAGGCTTACTCCCCACACCATCCACACCACCTTCTCAAAACATGCTAGCCCTCAAGTGCCTCCAAAACCAATAGGTTGAACCTTTCTACCTGTCACTTCTCATTAAAGGCTTCCAACTAAATAATTGTATCATAGATTCTGGAGCCTCAAATAATGTGATTCCCGTCAAAAGTTACAAATTATCTTGGCCTCACCTTGACCTAGGAAAATGGCACTTTCTATTCAATGGAATCCAAACAAGTGCCATTGGTAGGAAGAATCAAAGATGCACATGTAGCATTAGCTATTTTCCGATAATAAGGTGCTTCTAACCATCCTAGTGGTGGACATCCCAACATCCTTTGGCATGTTATTGAGCCAAATATTTTGCAGAGACTTGGGTGGAGAAATAAAAATGGATTGGTCATCTATAACTATTCTAGTGAAAGGTGAGATGAATAAGTTGTTACCAATAAGAAAGATGAAGTTCACAATATCAAAAGTTTGATGATCCAAAAGCAAACATTTTTTTTAAGATAGCGGGCTAGGAAACTACTTCCTCACATCAGAAAAATATAAGAACTTTTCACTTCTTATGAAGGAGGAATAAGATCAAGTTTGGATGATGGAATTTGATGGTAGTCATTCAATGTAGGTTTGGGAGTGGGTGTGGTGTTATACTCTCCTTCCAATGAATTGTACCATTTTCCTACAAGCTACAATTTGATAATACAAATAACAACGGAGTATGAATCTCTCCTCTTAGGCATGGGTGTGGTGAAGACATGGGAATCAAGAAGCTGAAATGCCAAGGTGATGTGGAAGTGATAGTAAAACAAGTCCAACAACAATATCAGGTGAAAAATCCAAGACTCTAGCATTATAGAAATAGAGTATGAGATTACATTGAATCTTTCGATGCATTTTCCATCGAAGCTATCCCAAGAGAAAAGAATGAAAAGGTTGATTCTCTTGCATGGTTTAGACTTCCCTAGTGACACCTCATCCTTCTTTTGGTAAAGACAAGGTGACCATTGAAATGGTATTCAGCCTAGTGTACCAGATAATGCAAATCATTGGCAAGTCTTTAATGATGATAACCAAATTCTAGCATTTTTGGAACAAAGGGATAATTTCAATAATCTCTTCTTTGAAGGAAAAAAATCCACACCGAGAAGCGGTTTATGAAGAAGAAAGAAAGAAGGAATTGAAGGGGTTGATGAAGAAGGATCAAATTGAAAGGAAACAAGATTCTCAAAGGCCTAGTTTCTTTGGAATACCTCTTTGACAAACATGACATATTCATTCAAGAGAAAGAAAAACAATCTTCTCGGTGCCCAACTAATTTTGATAAGGAAAACATTAGCACCCCAAGGAGCCAAGGATGGTCAATATTGGAAAATGTTGCTCACCTAAGGAGAAGAGAAGGTTTTTTACGTTACTTAAGAAATATTTAGATGTTTTGGCCTACTCTTATGATGAACTCAAATCCTTCCAACCAAAGGAAATGCATCACTCAATTCCTTTGAAGTAGGATTCTAAGCCATTCAGAAAAAACAAAGGCCATATAACCCAAATATTTCTAATACCATCAAAGAGGAGGTAATGAATATGCTCAATGCAAGAATCATCTTTCCCATCCATCATTCAACATGGGTGGCCAACATTGTGTTGGTGCGGAAGAAGAATGATGAAATAAGAATATGTGTAGATTTCCGCAACTTGAACCAGCATCATTGAAAGAAAATTATCCTCTCCCTATCATGGACCACATTTTACAAGCAAGTCACTAGATCTGAAATGCTTTCATTTCTTGATGGATTCTCAGGGTATAATCAAATCAAAGTGGTAGAGGAGGATCACACCAAGACAACCTTCACAACACCTTAGGGCACTTTTGCCTACAACAGAATGCCTTTTGGCCTAATCAATGCGGGAGATACATTTCAAAGGGTGATGGATTTGGCATTCAAAGATCTAAAACATTACATTTTCATATATCTTGATGATCTCACAGTGTTTTCAAAGAAGAGGGGAGATCATATCCATCACTTAGAACAAGTACTTGCAAGGTGTAGAAAACATGGCATATCACTAAATCCAAAAAGTGCATTTTTGGAGTCATGAAAGGAAAGTTACTTGGGGCACATTGTGAACAAACATGGAGCACACATTGATCCTAAGAGAGTATGAGCCATTCAAGCATTATCTCTTCCCACAAGCAAGAAAGGAGTTCATTCATTCTTCGAAAGGTGAATTTTCTTCGTTGCTTTGTTCTTGAATTTGCTAAATTAACAAAGCACATCACCACCATGATGAAACCATAGGAAAACTTCAAATGGAACAATGAAGGGAAGGTAAATGTTTGAAGATATAAAAATCCATCACCAAGGCTCTGACTCTTGTGTCTCCAGATTTTAACAAAGAATTCATCATGTATTGTTATGCATCAGAACATACCTCTTTGTTGTTCTTGTTTAGAAAAATGATGAAGGTGTGGAAGCACCTATTTCTTTCATGAGTTTCCATTGAAAAAGCATGAACTAAACTATAGCCAATTAGAGAAGCATGCCTATGTAGTTGTCAAGGTTGTAAAAATTTCAGGTTTTACATCCTCAACTCTCATATGGTGGTGATGGTCCTCAGGCAAAGTGCAATCAAGTCCATCTTAACACAAAGAAGATCCTAGAGCTAAAAGAGGAAATTGGATTACAAAGACTCAATAATATGACTTGGAGATTTGACCCTCCAACTAGTAAGGGGAATGGTTTGTGTAGGTTGATTGTTGAAGATGAAACACTCAAAGCTCAACACGGTGAAGAAAATTGTGCTTGCTCAACTTGTCCAAAAATAATCCACAAGTTCTCTTTGTAACCACTACTGATGAGTGGTATATTGATATTTCCTATTACTTAACTTATGGAGAATTCCTCCTCATCTTGATTACAAGAAAAGGAGAAAACTCAAGATGAAGGCAAAAAGTTTTGTAATATGGAATCACGCACTTTACAAAAGAGGCTTGGATGGATGCTTCCTCAAGTGCATAGATAAAGAGCAACAAGAAAAATTTCTTAAAGCATACCATGACCAAACATGTGGTGGACATTTTTTCAGCGATGGTCACTACACACAAGATCCTCTGAGGAAGGTATTATTGTCCCACCCTCTTTGCAGACACTCAAGATTGGGTTTCCAAATGTGAAGCATGCCAACAATTCATTGGGAGACCACAACTTACTACACTACCACTCAGGCCAATTGTTATTGAAGAACCATTTCAGCAAGTGGGGGCTAGACTTCATTGGTGTTCTAAATCCTCACTCAAGCATAGGGCACACCTATGTGCTCATGGTGACATATTACTTCACCAAGTGGGTGGAAGCCATTCCAGCCAAGCAAGCCAACACCAAAACAATATGCAACTTCATCAAGGAGAATATCATAGTATGTTTTGGAGTGCCACAGAATATTGTAGCAGAGATAACACTACCTATTTATCTTCAAGGGAGTTGACCAAGTTTTTCTATGGCTACAAAATATCTTATCTCATTCATTAGACTACTATCCACAGGGAATGGATAAGCCAAATCAAGCAACAAGAACATTGTGACCATTGTCCGCAAGCTTGTAGATGAGAACCAAAGGAATTGGCACAAAAATTTGTATGATGCATTGTGGGTGGACAGATCACTCCCAAGAAGGCAATAGGTATGTCACCATTCCAACTATTGTATGGATTCAAAGTAGAAATTCCCCTCACAATCGAGATGTCAACTCTCAAGTTGCTACAGGGAATAGAAGATGGACAGTACAAGGATTCCATTGACAAGAGAATCCTCTTTCTTGAGAAGCTAGAAGAAAATAGACTCCGAGTGGTGGACCATATCAAAGAGCACCAGTTAAAAGTAAAGAAAATTTTTGATAAGAAGGCCAAAGTGAGAGAATTCAAAGTTGGAGACTTCATCCTGCTATGGGACAAGAGAAGGGAACCAAAAGGAAGCCATGGAAATTTTGATTCATTATGGCTCGGCCCATTCTAGATTCATGAAGCTTGTGGTGAGAATGCTTTTCTACTCTCATATTTGGATGGAACGCCATTGAATTGCCTCATAGTGGGAAATACCTAAAATTGTATCATCAATGAAAGTGGGTTTTCCCCTGCCTTGTACCATAGGTGATTTCTAGGTGTGTTTCCCTTTTTTTTGTGTCATGTGTTTCCTTTCCATCGGTTTTTTGTGTGTGTGTGTTTCCTTCTTCCAATCTTTCTTTCTAGAAGTTGTACATGACTCTGTAAGGCCCAATGGATAAGGCATTGGTCAACAAATTATATGGTCTAAGATTGAGATTCTAGATTCCCATGTCATGTCTTACTACACTTATTCCATGCCATGTCCCCAAGCTAGAGCCAGCTTGTTGTCATGCAAATGTGTAACAGGAAATTGAAGTTTCCAAGCATGAAAACTATACCCATGTGCCAAAATTTTCATGTTTTATCATTCCTAGGCACCCTAGGTCAAATTTGTCAGTCTGGTCACCCCCTATTTGATGTCAAATTGGTCCCCTAGGTGATTTAGGAAAGTCTATTCATCCCCTAGGTGATTTTAGGAGTTCTGAAAAAGATGCTATCTTCTGGCAATATTGGGAAGGGCTATCGCTGCCTTCCCAGGACTAGATCAACCCCTGGAGTGGAAATGGAAGGGAAAAATTAAACATGGAGGTGAATTTAAGACCTTAGAACATCATGGAAATTATTTTGGAAGGTTTGGGGAAGTTTTGAAAGACTTGGAGTAGTCTGAGTAAAAACAAGGGTTCACAAGCCTAGGCAATACACATGCCTAAAACAATGTTGGGCTTCAAAAGAAGATTCCAGGGAGCTCTAGATGGAGTTATAAGTAAAAAAAACATCTCTGGAAATAGGATTCCAAGACCTACATGATGGTGGAATCATATTTTTCACAACACCTTGGCACATAGGATTTACAGTAGTTTTTCTCATAGCACAAGTGGAGTCTCAAATCACAAATCCGATTTTTAGGAAACAATATGGATGAATCAAGACATGATACCCCCACCATTGGATTAAAAATTCCATTTATAGTTAGGATCATATAAAATTTCACCAATAAATTCCACCAGGAGCTCAAGTTATCATCATCCCAAGTTGCCCTCTCAAAGGTAGTTCAGAGTTAGTCAATTTTCGGGAGGACACGTGTCAACACCAGGAGCTTGCAGGGGATTTCATGTCCCAATGTCCCTGAGGTTAGGTACATCAACCTGGAAAAATGTTCCCCCCCATGTGACCTCTTCATGTGACCTCACGTGACTTTGACAGTTCATCCCCAGTGTGTTTTGGAGCATCCATTCCCTGTCCTCGATCAAGCACCACATGTCAGCTCAAGGACCACCATGGAAATTGATGTCATTCACATCCCTAAGGTCAAGGAAATAAATCATGGAAAAATTTCCCATCCCCTATGGGGAGTCTTTTGGTCACCCATGTGACCGACTTTCAACCCCCAGTGCTTTAAAGTAGCTTTTTCACCTTCATTCCCTGTCGTCGATCGCCGCCACGTGTCATCCTCTTGACCACCATGGAATTTGATGTCCCTCACATCCCTAAGGTCAGGGAAATCAAGTCATGAAAAATTCTCCCAAGCTTCTCCTTCCATGATTTCAAAAATTTAAAAAATCTAATCTAGTTTTTCAATGCTTGCTTCCAGTTGCTTCCACTCCCGTGCACAAATTTTCTTCATTCTTCCTCTGCAACTTCTCACCACCATTCCTCCATTGCTTGAACCTCAAACAGACCTACCAAAAATTTAATCTCCTTCACTCCATGAAATCACGCAGGTCCTAGAAGGAAAATTGGAGCAAACACAAAAGGAGAAGCACAGAAAAGAAGAAGAAAACAAAGAAAACTCCATGGCCATGAAATGAGAAGTTGAAGAAATATCTCAAATGGATGCATGAAACAACAAGATTTATTTTTTTTTTTCATTCCTCTACCCAAGGCCATCAATAAGACACCTTCAAACTCTCCTTCTATGTAATAGAGCATCCACAATGAAGAAATCCCACTTCTAGCTCAACGAAGAAAAAATCCAATTTCCCATCAAACCGTTGGGCAAAACAAAGTAGAATTGCACATGAAGCATCAAAAAAAAAAACCCATATCAAATATATAATTTTATTTTCAAACAGAGGAGAAAAATAGACCTACAATTTTGAGGTCCATTAATGGTTGTCGCATCCAGAAGCACTACGCTAGTCCAAAATTAAAAGTTTAAAATCTCCTAGAGTTTTGAGTGGGTAGAGCCAAAATTTCAGAGGGGCGATATTGGGAAAAACCCATATCAAAAAAATTCATTCCACATCAATCCGACTTCCAGAAGCCAACTTTCTAAAAATAGCAGTCTACTACATAGGGACTTTTTTCAGAAAGTCATCAACAGAAGAACCTACGAAGGAGATGGGACATTAGAGGTGCACTACAGCTGAGAATTCACCAGAACAAACATTTTTGGCACTTACTAAAAATAGTAAGTGGGCCCACGAGCACCTACTAAAAATAGAAATTTGATCCAGAAGGAATGAGAAATGTGGGGAAAAGAGGAAAACAGAGCCGCAACATCTAGTTGAAGATCGAGGACTTGATTTTTCACACTTACTAAAAATAGTAAGTTTTTCTTTCTAGGCTAAACATGAAGTCAAGTGGACGGGTTAGAAGCCAACACAACCCTTCACCTATGAGTATGATGTGGAAGACAATGATGTCTTACACATGGACCTAAATGACCTTAAGACTCACATGGCCTCCAAGGACCGAAGGAGGATTAAAGACTAGATATTCACAAGTGGCTTGTTTGCCGCAGGACACCCAATGTCTCTGTGCAGAGTCTCGAGTTAGTTCTAGCCTCTCTTTCCACTACAAGCCCGAGACACGAACCATCCAAGCTGAAAATGGTACAATGATGGTGGTCATCATCCCTAGGACCATTTCACTCTCTCTCGTAGATACCGACATCCCCAACATGGTCATCATCTCAAAGGACAAGGTTCGTGCATGATTGGGAAACAATGGATTCATATGTCCAAGGAGTAGTGCTCGGATCATGGTTGAAAACAAGAAGAAATCCTCTAGGATGCCCAAGAATCTTCCAAGGTGTGAGTTCGAGAAGGGTATTCTAATGTCATCACTCTCCTCAGTAGAGTTATGGGTGAAGTAAGCACGAGAGACTTCCAAGACTAGATGGGCCTTTTCATCCTTACATTAATGAAGGAAAGTAGAGAATTAACTCGGGGTAGATCATCAACGAACATCTCCATCTGCAATTGCTCCAAGTGCCCATGATGAAGAAGTTCCATATGACTTCTTACCTAGTCTATCTCCTTACAACCTTGAGATCATTCAAAGGATTGGCTCTCATGCAAAACATTGCTGCCAAGGTACCTGCATTCGAGAAACTTCCACAATTGGTAATGGAGGAGAGCAATAGGAATTTCACTCACGTGAATGATGCGTTCACTATGTACATGGTCCAAAGCTTAGAAGGGGATATCTTGAAGCTAGGATGTCACCAAAAGAGGCATCCTTGATTAAGGAATATGGCTCATACTTCATACAATTCTCAACCTTCTCCTACATACGAGTCACTGCTAGCTTCAAGCAAGCTCCACTGAAATTTCCTAAGTACCTCAATGACTAGATTGTATTGTTCAGAGCTCTATAGACAGATCACTCAAGTGAATACCAAGCTCAGAAGTAGGAGAAAGAAATTGATTTCATTCCCTATATCTCTAGGGATGTTCACGTGTAAAATCTCAAATGACGCATCCCACCTGGAGGCCACTTTTCACACATATTGACTTTACATTCCTACATTATCAAGCCCCAACTTTGACATCTAAGAAGATCCTAACTCATTCTATGTCCCAGAACTATAACATGAGCCACAAGTTAAGGACTACTGGGCCAACTATATTGACGAGTTTGAAGTACGTGAAAAGGACCACATGAGGATGAAAATCAGTGAGATGAAGAAATTCAAGTTCTCTTGGTATGAAGACATCTTGCATGATGATGGGAAAAGATGTAAGATCCTAAGTACACAGCAGTCAAGATGTCCCAATTCCCCAATCAACTTGGAATGTTCATGAATCAGAGATATACTTTGGAGTGGACTAAAAAGGTGGTGAGGAGAATGAGGAACTGGTTTTAGAAGAAGAGGACTATGATCATCTAGTCATGAGGAATTTCTCCAAGCCAAAAGAAAACTTCACATCATTCATCTTCAAAAGTGGTGGAGGTGACTCCCAGTTCTAAACACTCTGAAGCGAGTTCAAAAAGGAAGGCCATGGAATTAGAAATTTCTCCCTACAAGAAGACACCCAAGAAATTCAGGGTAGAGAAGGCTCATTGGCGTCACCATAGGAGGAAGATGTGATCTCAATAATGCAAACAGAAAATCCAGCAAGCAGATGCACAGGAAAACGAGGAGTATATGACTCACGATCCATTCTTCAACCACTGTAAGAGGTATTTCTTTTTTGACACCAACACCCCTCTCATTCAGGACTTTCCTCCTCCACCAGAACAAAGAATGGTTGATGCACCCATCATTGATCCTGAATCCGTGATAAGTTTCCATGGATGTGGGAAATGGTCATCCTCGACACTCGCATTGTGCAACAAGTAGCAGCCCCCGATCTATCAGTGATTGTCTCATTGGCTAAAGGAAAAAGGTCAAGAAAGATCACATAGACAACCTCATGATTCTATAGTGGGGAGATAGGTAATCAGTACATCAAAGTAGCTCGGCCAAAGGTAATCAATCCAGTGGATGAGATGACACCAACTAACTACGAGATGAGCACAATCCAATTGGGACCAGATACTCATGAGGGAGATTTACACATATATCAACAATCTTCTACTCACATGGTGGTGAGGAATAAAGAATATAAAGAGAAGATTGAGGTACTAGAGGAACAAGTATGAATCTCTTTCATCTTATGTGCAACACTTGGTGGAACCAAGCACTACAACACTTCCTATTGAGAAAGTGGCACCCATCAGTAGCTTCGATCCAAAATCCATCAGAAGAACACATGAGCTCACGATGCAGGGGCGAGAAAAAAATGAATGGATTAACTCAATCTTCAAAAAAGGGAATTCAACACTCCAAGAGGCAGTCAAGCTCTGTATGTACATGTGTGTAATAGCCAATAGAACCCACACTCAAAGAGGATGTGGAGAAAGAAAGAGATTATTGGGAACCTCTGGACTAGTAGTGAGTGAGATGAGCAACACCCATCATCAGGAGTTGATCGATAAGAAGGTTTTTGAAACTCCTATAGAAGACTTAACATGTGTATGGGTGAGGGCCTTGGCAATCAGATTTGAAGCAATCAATCGGGCTTTCACAGAGCTAGAGAGAGAAGAAGAACAAACATACAAGCTATAAGATAGTATAAATCAGAAAGTTCAAAAACTTGGAGTACCCGCAATGAGCAAACACACAACTATTGATGAAGTGATTGGCCCTTTCAGGAATATGTCAAGAAAGGGGTGGGAAACCCATTGTCCTTCACTAAGGATACTCTCAACTTCTTCTCAAAGATATGAGCCTCCATTGCACTTATCACATAAAATCATTCATCATGGTTCGGAAGTGTAAGGACATCAACAAAGATGAAACGATGGATGGACTGAAACCTTGAGCTGCATTTGCATCCCTCATGCCAACAAAGTAGAACCAGTAATGGCCCATTTCAAACAAGAGCTTGGAAAGATAGAATCCTTCTCAGATCACGAAGTGGAGAGAAATTAAGAGAGCAGCTCCAAGTCCACAGAAGCAGCTCATCCTTCAAAGATAATTCTTCTTCTTCATCTTCCTCTTCCTCTTCCTCTTCTTTCTCTCTCTTCTCTTCTCATGTGACACTCTCTCTCTCCTTCAATGTTATATTTTTGCGTTGAGGGTTATACTTTTTAATATGACTTAAGTGACTTTAGAAATATAATGTAACTTTAAGTCACCTTGCTATTATAAAAGGGACTTAAATATTTAAAGTGGAATATGAATAGTCTTAAGTCATATTAAGGTATTCGAAAAGTCACCGAGAAGATGAAGAGTTGCCTCCACTTCTATAAATTGTAACAAGCTCCTCATTTGAGCTTCTTCTGAATTTTTCTTCTTAGATGTTGGAGTTATTTTTTGTGAATTCATGAGAGAGATATCCTTGTGAAGAGAGAAATAGATATAGCAAGTTTCTTCCATTTCTCCTACTAAAAATGTCTTCTACTTCCCACACTATGTACAAATTCTGCTTGAGCTTCAATAAAGGAAGAAGGAATTTTAGCCTCTTTGATTGAGGAGTTTATTAGTACTTTGTGTTCATTAAGCTCTATTTAGTCTTGTTGTTGTTTTGTAGATTTGTTTTCTTCTGAAATACAAGTGCATGTAATGAAACTTCTGGCTAGTGTGTGTAAGTATCTGATTTTCTACTTACAACATTAGTTTCTCCTTTCTAAATATTCTCACTCCCCTTTCCCACCTTCATAGAAAATTCCTCCATTTTAGATACTTGCAAGAATTTACCACAGAGTCAGTGGAGTGTCCCTGTTGGATCTCGTTATCCAAATCCACCCCCAGGGTTGATTTGATAACATACATCAGAATTCTCGAGTCCCAGGAAAATGGATGGATTCAGGGCAAAAATCATGTTTCTAGGGTCCCCTCAGAAATTTTTCTAACTCTCCTATCTAGGTTGAAAAGAGCAAGCTCTGAGAAAATGCGAAGAAGTTGCAGAAAATAAGCTTGGGCCAGAAAAAATTGTGAAAATCGGCTAAGTCCTTGTCCTAGGAACAGTTGGGACATTCGGGACACCAAGGTGCGGTTCGGCCGAAATGCCTCTAGGCGGCCTGCGAAGCACTGGGACAAGTGGAAAAAATGGATGTGAAGGACGCGAACCGGCTGGTTCGGCCGAAATGGGAAACTTCAGCACAAGGACAAGTGGGACAAAGGGACGCTTGGACGCTTGATAGCCGAAGGAGCCGAAAGCCAATCGATCATGCCACATGTCACCGGCGTAAAAGAGAGCAAAGGAAGCCATTTCAAGCGGTTCGGAAGAATTTTTCCCGTGCAGCACTGGGACATCCGAGGCAAAAAGACGCGAAGGGCGAAAAGCCGGCAAACCCACGGACCAACCAAATCATGACACGTGTCACAAGGAGGAAAGTCCAAAAGTCAAAAGGTGAGGTTTCAAGCACTGACCCAAGCCAATAAAAGAAGGACATGTGTCTAATGAAGCAGAGAAGGAGAGAGAATCACGTGACCAATCAATGCATGCCACGTGTCATCCAGGTGGCAGAGCGCGGGAAGAAATTTAAAAATCTGTTTTCGCCTGTTTTGTGCCCTAGATCTTCAAATCGACATATCTTTCGATCCAGAGCTCAGATTTGCACGTTCTTTATATCAACGGAAAGATTATGAAATTATCTATGTGATTCTAGGGTTAATCTCCAGTTTTGGTGTAGTCTGGAGAGATAAAATTCAGAAACGGATCTGACACGTGTTCATGGCCAGAAGTGACATTTCAGCGACCAGATTTAATGCAGAATGGATCGCATTCTCCTGTAATTCGGTCAAAGTGACAGGGTATGGGTTTGTAAGGTCCCCCATGATGTTTTAATGCATCTGCAGTCAAGGAGGGATGGGTTCTCATGTTTTGTACGTTTTCTGTCTCCTGGGCTCGACCCATGCAATGTAAAAAGCTAGATTTGGCTCATTTTCAAAGGGGGAACATTTCTTTAGATAGCAGGCTTCTTCTTTCACCTGTAACAAGTGATTTTTGCAAGTATCAGACCTCTTCTAAAATTGTAACAGGTTTTATGCCTTTTTGATGTTGTAATACAAGGATTTTTACAAAGGAAATGACAATACGAGCTCGTGATCGGCCACAGTCCTCTATTTGTGTTGCTTGTTTCATTTCGGACTTCGATTACATCTTATCACCTTGTGCATGATGTTTTATGTTGCATTTTATAATCTGTGTCTATCTACGGAACAAGAAGTGTTTACCACTCCTCCTTTGGTGTATCACCTGTTAGTTTAGTTTCATTTTTGCACTTTCTATCCCTGTCTCCTTGCAATTTAGAGTAGGATTAGGATCTGAACCTCTGTAGTTTTGCAAAATATAGATCTCGAATCGAGGAGTTTGAGGAACCACCTCTAATCTAGAGATTCCTCTCGCCCACAAGTCCCCACACTTGGAGAGAGGTTTCCATGTTGTGCAATCACACCGGATGCTAGAGTGATCAACCTAGAAGCCCGATCTCGCATCCGTGGGTGTTGTGAGTCTCGCAACAACAGCTGGCACGCCGGTGGGACCTAGAGGTCTCATTTTTATTGCAGCAAAGTTGATATGCATCTGCTGCAGTTTTCTTGCTTATAAGAGCTATTATTTACATATCTGGTGACTCCAAGGGGAAGAACCAACTGGTTCAAGCAAAGGCAGCCCGAAAACTCATCAGAAGAGTCACCACAAGGTCAAAAGTTAGAGAAGAAGAAGTGTTGTTTGAATACCTGCAATTATCTCCAAGAAGAAGGCAAAGAGGAAGAAGGATTCAAAGGTATCTATCTCCACCAAACAAAACTCTCTCAACTCCTCCACCTGACAGGCCTTTCATTCAGTATACAAGGGCTTTAAGACCAATTAGAATGGCTCAAAACAACCCCTACATCAACTTCATAGGCAGCAGCCTTGAAGAACATTCCCTACTTCACTGGAGAAAATCAGACTACTCCAGGCGATCATGTTAAAGATATTGCTAACCTTTGTGCAATTCATGAAATCAATGAAATGCAAGTGGCTGTCAAGTTACTGGCATCTTCCTTCAAGGGTAAAGCATTACAATGGTTTAGGAGCCTTGGAGCTGGTTCTATCACAAACTGGAATCAGCTGTGTATTGCACTTCACGAGCAATTTGGAGAGAAGGGAGACAACTTGTCTCTTTTGGAGCAGCTGACAACTATCAAGAGAGCCCCCACGAGCAGCTGACTGACTTCAACTTCATATTTCAAAGGTCTTGGGATAGGATTCCGGTGGTAGTCAGGCCAACAGCAGAAGGTGCTTTTCTATATTACCTTAAAGCTTTGAATTCTGATATTTCTATGTTAATTCAATCTATGGGAGGCACAACCTTACCTGCTGCTTATAGCATTGTCATTAGAGCCAAAAATTGTCTTATTCAAGCTTGTAAACTGGCTCCTAGGCCTCCCATGCCCTTGTATCCAAACTTAGAAAATTCAAACACTAGTCAAGCACCCACTTTGGCTCCTGTTCCCACCCCTAGAAATCAAAGTTCAAGTGAAACTTCTACTTCATCCTCTAGTGCTTCAAATGAACTCCAAGAGGTCATGAAACAGCTTCTGCAAAATTTGGTAAATGAGCTGTTACTATCAAAATTCAAAGCAAGCTCAAAGTGCTACACCGTATCGCCCTCAAGCACGCATCAGCCTAGGCCCCCATACCAACAAAATAGGTCACCAACTCAAAGCGGCAAAATCAAAATCAAAGCCAAGTAAGGGCTCCCGCCAATAGACCATTCCAGCCCTATAACCCAAATGCCATATCTACCTCTAAGGCATTAGTGCCAACACAGAACAACATTGCTCAGGAATATGATTGGTGTTTTCCATGCAATGAGCCTCATAACCAATCCATGTGTTTCAATGGTGCTCTCAATCAAGCATTGATGGTGACAACTACTGGTGTGGAGGGTGAGGGCAACCAAGGAAATAACCAACAACAAGAAACATTCCAACAGCAATCAGCCCCAAATGACACCACATTGGTGAACTGGCAAGCAGAAGATTTATGTGGCATGAATCAAGTAGTTTCTCAAGGTGTTGCAGCCAACACAAGGTCAAAGAGGAGAAATTTGGGTGAAGAGCAGCCACTAGCTCCAACCAATCCACAACCTTCCATGGCTCCACAAATGATTGGCAAGCAAAGTCCAGTTTCAAATGCACAAGGGCAGCCAAGAACAGCCCCTAGGCCAACTCAAATGCCATTGTTGCTACCCACGTGCAAGGAGTAAATGTGCAAACCAAGGGACAACAAAAGGATACTTCATCCCCATTCAGTATCATTGAACAGATGAAGAAGACTAACGTCAATATATCAATGTGGGAATCCCTATCCATCCCAGGACAGAGAGATTTGCTACAAGCTGCCATGAAGGACTGGTCAACTTCAAACCAACAGGTCCAAATGCAAGAGAAGGTACTCACAAATGCTACCCAGCCTGAAGGAAACCATGGAGGACAACAAGGTAAAATGTTGAAGCCCCCTCCATTTTATGTTTCATTGATCATAGGAGATAAGTTGGTACATAATTACATGATTGACTCAGGGCAAGTAGTTCAGTAATGCCCAAGCAAATAGCTGATCAGCTAGGGCTTCAATATGAAGTCATCTCCAAGGGTGTAGTGCAATTAGATGGGACAGCAGTGACAATGGTTGGAGTAATCAAAGGTTTGAGCCTCACACTACACGCATGTCCCAACGTAATAGTGTTACAAGATGTGTCAGTCATAGACCTGCCACCACTCTTTGCATTGTGCTTGTCAAGAGACTTCACTGCTAAAATTGGAGGCTATCTTTCGGTGGATTGGTCACACATGTTGTTCAGAACAAGGTATGGAACTAAGGCCACAATCAGATCCAAACCTATTGCAAACTTCCATATTGAGCCTTACACTCCAAGTCAGATTAATGCCAATTGCTCAGCATTTGATCAAGAAGATCACCCTAGCACTGATGAAGCTGACACTAAGGTTGGAAGTATCCCAGATTTGACTCTTGATGAATGGGCAAGCAAAGTGCATGCCTTTGATCCTTATCAAGAAATAGAAGAATCTGAGCTAGGGGTTTATTGTTTACATGAAGAGGATCAACCTCTCCCCAAAGATCACCAAGCCGATCATAAGGATAAGAATGAAGTATGGCAATTGTTCTTTGATGGGTCAAGGAGTACACAAGGTGCGGGAGGAGGAGCTATGCTCATTTCACCGCAAGGTATAAGGTATTACTCACCTTCCATTTCTAGTTTTCATGTTCAAACAATACAAATGAGTATGAAGCCTTAATTCATGGATCGACTTTGGGCAATGAAGAAAGGCATCGAATTTGCAGTATTTGGTTATAGTGCGCTGATCGTAAACCAAGTCAAAGGAAAAAATGTTGCCAAAAATGATCTGCTTAAGTGCTAGAAAAATCGGGTATGGGATCTTATTGAAGATTTTGAAGCTTTTAGCATCAATTCCATCCCAACAAAAAGAATGAAGCAAGCGCCGACTGACTTGCGCAGAATTGGGGCTGCGTTTGATGTTACAGAGAGTATCAAAAGTGAGAAATCTCAGCCTCATATCAAATTGGTTGTAAGACCAGCTGTTCCAGATAACAACACAAGTTGGCAAGTCTTCGAGAATGATCAGCAAATTGTTAATTTCCTACAAGAAGAAGTTGAGTTCTCCACCAGAAATCAAGACAAGCTAGAGCAAAGAATATGGTGATCGGTAGTACAGTGAGAACTAACAAATTACCAAAAGGCCTCATAACCTTGGAGTCAATCTTCAACCTAAATGATCGCCTTCGAAGGAGAAAGCAAACATTCAAGTGAAGGGTGAAGACTCGAGCCTATTTTAGTGGAAGAAGGCAAAACATTGTAGATTGGCAAAGTAAGTACCTCACAAGAGAAATCTGATTTTGTTCAGCTTTGTCAAGAGTTCCCAGATGTCTTTGCTTGGACTTACAAAGATCTAAGAGGTTTCAACCCAAAGCTGGCACAACATACTATTGAGCTGGATTCGAAATCCAAGCCTGTCAGGAAAAAGCAAAGGCCAATGAATCCCCATATTGAACCTCTCATGAGAAAAGAGTTAAGCAAGCTTATTGAGGCCAGTATCATCTTCCCCATCAAACACTCAAGTTGGGTTGCAAACTTGGTGCCAGTGAGAAAAAGAAATGGAGAAATCAGACTGTGTGTTGACTTCAGAGATCTGAATAGAGCCTCTCTCAAGGATCATTATCCACTCCCTTCCATGGAGCAAATATTGCAAGTTGTAGCTGGTTCAGAAAGGTTCTCACTACTTGATGGATACTCAGGCTATAATCAGATAATGGTGAAGGAAGAAGATCAATTCAAGATGGCTTTCACCACCAAATGGGGCACCTATGCCTACAAGAAGATGCCATTTGGCCTGTCGAATGCCGGAGCAACATTCCAGCGAGCTATGGATATGGCATTCAAAGGCTTAATCAACAATATAGTGCTGGTATACCTAGATGATATCACTGTCTTCTCAAAGAATGCAGCAGACCATCTCTTTCACCTCAAACAAGTGTTTCAGAGGTGTAGAAGGTTCGGAGTGTCATTGAATCCAAAGAAGTGTATATTCTTGGCACACGAGGGCAAATTGTTGGGCCACATTGTCTCTAGGGAAGGGATAACAATTGATCCTGAAAGGGTTGAAGCCATCCGAACGCTCCCATTGCCACACCACAAGAAATCTCTTCAAAGCTTCTTAGGAAGGATAAACTTTGTCCGCAGATTTGTGCCTAATTTTGCCACTCTTGTGAAGCCTCTAACAATGATGTTGAAGAAGAGTCTGGCATTCAAATGGACAGCAGAAGGCAAAGAGAGTTTTGAAAGCATCAAGCATGCAATATCACAAGCTCCAACTCTTATCAACCCAGACTTTTCAAAGGACTTCATATTGTATGCGTTTGGAGGATCGAGACACAATCTCAAATTATCTTAACACAAATTGAATAGAGAAGGTTTAGAATAGCCCATAGTATTTTTCAGCCAAACCTTGGAAGATTACGAAATAAAGTATTCTTTCATTGAAAAGCATGTCCTTGTTGTCATCAGGAGCTTGAAGAAGTTCAGACATTTGGTCTCAAACAATAAGATTCAACTGTTGGTCTCACATGCTGGGGTTAAGGACTTCCTCCTCAACAAGGATTTGAATGAGAAAAGGGCAGGTTGGATCACCCGTGTCATGGAGTATGACATTGAGATCAAGATCACCAAGCTGGTAAGAGGGAAAGGATTGTGTGAACAGCTGGTTTTGGGGAAACAAAAGGAAGTATGCAATGAAGAAGAGGCTGTTTTGACAGTCCAGGATAGTCATGAGCCAAGTGGTAAACAAGAAGAAGACAATGCTGCCCCGACTCCTTGCTGGACCCAAAGTATTATGCACTTCCTAGGCACAGCCTATGCCTTCCAGAGATGAGCAAGACCCAAAGGAGACACTTCGATCACAGGCTGTTACGTATGCCATTGTTGATGGAGTTTTGTTCAAGAAAGATGTGAATGGAGTGTTGTTGAGATGCATTAGCATAGGTTAGATTCAAAGGGTATTGGAGGAGTTTCATGGTGGACCAGCTGGTGGCCATTTTGCACCAAGAGTGACAAATACTAAAAATCATGAAGGCTGGTTATTATTGGCCTAAAATCTTCAAAGGATCAAGCTATGCATGGATCAAGAGGTGTAAGAATTGTGCATTCTTCATAGGAAAAGAGAGACTTGCTGCCCTTCCATTGCATCCAATCTCAGCTTGACCAGCCATTCATGTAATGGGGTTTGGACTTCATTGAGTCATTAATTCCAATTCAAGCCAAGGGCACAAATGGATTTTGATGCCACGCACTACTTCACCAAATGGACAAGCGTAGAACTCAAAGAGGTGAATGAGTCTAACATCTTAGACTTTTATGAGGGGATAACAACCAGATTTGGTGTACCTACTACAATAATCTCTGATAATGCATTGGCATTCATTGGATCTAAGGTGACTTAGTGGGCTGTCAAGAACGGTATTTACCTAAGCACTTCATCGAACTATTACCCTCAGGGCAATGGCCAGGCCGAGTCTACAAACAAGAACTTGTTGAGGATCATTAGGAGGACTCTTGATGAAAATCAGAGGTCTTGGCATACCAAGCTGAAATCAGCCTTATGGGCTGATAGGATCACTCCCAAAAGATCCACAGGTAACTCTCCATTTAGGCTTGTCTATGGAAGAGAGGCAATCTTGCCCATGTCACTTGAGTTGCCAACGTTGGAACTCATGAAGCAGTTGGAGTTGCTTGAATTTGAGCCCATGGAGGTGAGGTATGCAGAGTTGATGGAGTTGCAAGAGATCGAAATCGTGCATCCTAAGCAATGGAAAAGGATCAAGCTTTGATCAAGAAGACCTTTGATAGAAAGGCCAAGGATAGATCTTTTCAAGTTGGAGATCTAGTGTTGAAATGGGATGTGGACAGAGCAAAACCGGGAAGGCATTCAAAATTTGATGCCATTTGGAGTGGCCCATACATGGTCACAAAGTGCAAGAACAGCAATGCTTTCCAATTGGCCTCATTGGATGGTGAAGAACTGCAGATTCCAGTCAATGGAATCTATCTCAAGCGTTGCTTCTAAAAGGAAGTTCACTACCTATGTAAATATTAGATTAGATTTCCTTTCCTCCAAGTGATTTTACACATTGTTTTGCTGTAGGTTAGTTTTGTTTTCCCTAAGTGCTTTGGCACAACTTGCATCCATGGAGATGTTTAGCAGTCCTTGCTTTCATCAGAGACATTCCATCTTCCTCCTTGCACATTCTGAGTCAGTTAGGGTTCTAGAATAGAATATTTGATAACTCCATGCCCAATGGACTGCTTCAGGCAACTGGTATCTTCTACCTAGCAGGCAGGTATCCCCGCTGAGTCACCAAATTGTTATCCAAATCCACCCCCAGGGTTGATTTGATAACATACATCAGAATTCTCGAGTCCCAAGCAAATGGATGGATTCAGGGCAAAAATCATGTTTCTAGGGTCCCCTCAGAAATTTTTCTAACTCTCCTGTCCAGGTTGAAAAGAGCAAGCTCTGAGAAAATGCGAAGAAGTTGCAAAAATAAGATTGGGCCAGAAAAAATTGTGAAAATCGGCTAAGTCCTTGTCCTAGAATAGTTGGGACATTCGGGACACCAAGGCGCGGTTCGGCGAAACACCTCCGGGTGGCCCGCAGCAATCGGGACAAGTGGAACAAATGGATGCGAAGGACGTGAACCACCGCCGTTTCGGCCAAATGGGAAACTTCAAAGACAAGGACAAGTGGGACAAAGGGACGCGCGGACGCTGGATAGGCCGAAGGAGCCCGAAAGCCAATCGATCACGCCCACATGTCACCGGTAGAAAAGAGAGCAAAGGAAGCCATTTCAGGTGGTTCAGAAGAATTTTTCCGGCGCAGCACTGGGACATTCGAGGCAAAAATACGTGAAGGGCACGAAAAGCCGGCAAACCCGCGGACCAACCAAATCATGACACGTGTCACAAGGAGGAAAGTCCAAAAGTCAAAAGGCGAGGTTTCAAGCACTGACCCGAGCCAATAAAAGGAGGACGCATGTCCAACGAAAAAGAGAAGGATAGAGAATCACGTGACCAATCAATGCATGCCACGTGTCATCCAGGTGGCAGAGCGCGGGAAGAAATTTAAAAATCTGTTTTCACCTGTTTTGTGCCCTAGATCTTCAGATCAACATATCTTTCGATCCAGAGCTCAGATTTGCACGTTCTTTATATCAACGGAAAGCTTATGAAATTCTCTACATGATTTTAGGGTTAATCTTGAGTTTTGGTGTAGTCTGGAGAGAGAAAATTGAGAAACAGCTCTGACACGTGTTCATGGCCAGAAGTGACATTTCAACGACCATATTTAATGCAGAATGGGTCGCATTCTCCTGTAATTCGGTCAAAGTGACAGGGTATGGGTTTGTAAGGTCCCCCATGCCATTTTAATGCATCTGTAGTCAAGGAGGGATGGGTTCTCATGTTTTGTATGTTTTCTGTCCCCTGGGCTCGACCCATGCAATGTAAAAAGCCGATTTGGCTCATTTTCAAAGGGGGAACATTTCTTTGAAAAGCAGCTTCTTCTTTCACCTATAACAAGTGATTTTTGCAAGTATCAGACCTCTTCTAAAATTGTAACAGGTTTTATGCCTTTTTGATGTTGTAATACAAGGATTTTTACAAAGTGAAATGACAATACAGCTCATGTGATCGGGCCACCCTCTGTTTATGTTGCTTATTTCATTTCGACTGATTACATCTTATCAGCTTGTGCATGATGTTTTATGTTGCATTTTATAATCTGTTTCTATCTACGAACAAGGAGTTTTTACCACTCCTCCTTTGGTGTATCACCTGTTAGTTTAGTTTCATTTTTGTACTTTCTATCCCCTGTCTCCTTGCAGCTTTAGAGTAGGATTAGGATCTCGAACCTCTGTAGTTTTGTAAATTATAGATCTGAATCGAGGAGTTTGAGGAACCAGCCTCTAATCTAGAGATTCCTCTCTCGCCACAAGTCCCCACACTTAGAGAGAGGTTTCCATGTTGTGCAATCACACCGGATGCTAGAGTGATCAACCTAGAAGCATGATCTCGCATCCGGGGGTGTTGTGAGTCTCGCAACAACAGATCCCCGACCGAAAGGCCACCAGGATAAAACTCACATTTTACTTGTGCATGCATGTTGCCGTGTAGTCTGCAACAACGGATCCCCGACCGAAAGGCCACCAGATAAAACTCACATTTTACTTGTGCATGCATGTACTGCAATCGCATTGGTTAAGTAGTGGGACTTAGACTCCCAGAGCATTGGCAAGATAACCACCAATTTGTCCCCAACAAATTTTCTCTCCCATAGGATTGTTGTGGTTTGTTTGTTGTTTGTGGTTTGGCTTGTTTCTTGTTTGTCGTTGGTTGTTTGTTTTGGTCCAGAATGCTTGGAAACTAGTGGAAAGAGCTCTCATATCCTTAGATGGTAAGATTTTTAGATGCTTTCAATTTCAGATTATGCATTTAGAGTTGATCATTTAGTAAATCTTAATAGTGATAATGTTGGATGTTCATGATGACAAAGTTATACTTGTTTTTCAAATATTGGGAAATTTGTCATGTAATTGAACTTTATTTTGCCCTCACTTTCCCAATCTCTTTATTTCCTTTCTTCATTCACACTTAGCCGATTAACACATCCCATTTTCATACTCATCATTCTTGGGGTCTCGCACACGCTGATCCAAGAAACAAGTATAACTTTGTTGTCACTCTTGGAGTTAAAATTTAAGCTATATTTTTTTATCCACCTTTCCCTATTAACAGAAGAAATCTTGTATGGTTGTCAATGTTATACCTCAAATTTTACCTACCCCTTTTTTAAAAATTTGACCACTCATCCAAGTGTCCTCCTTTGTCCCTTCTTACATTAAATATTGTAAATATATGGTGGGGGCCACTTTATTTAAATTAAAACTTTAGTTCGATTATCATTTCATGTTTAAAGTGGTTTCAAAACATTTGCATGTCGGCATTAATATGATTAGGTGTTCACATTGATATAATATGATACCTTGGGCACTTTACAGATTGATGATCATAGTTTATCGAGATGACGATTGAATTTCATTTTACATTAACCATCTTCAAATTCCAAGCTCACTTTTTGGTCTATATCTTCTTTCCATGGTGGAAGTAAAGAATGTTGGTAAGTGTCGCTTTCTTTGATTTGCACTAATTTTATATTATGTGACATTAAACCTGGTTGGTTCAGTGATATTTTGTTGGGATAACAGTCATGATTTCATGTTGTGGCATAATGGTGGTGTTTGGGATTCCAAAGGATAGGGTATTTTGTTCAGGGTATTTTTCATATTATGTCACTTTGTTTGAGTATGGATTATTGAAATAAGGCAATGTTTAGTCCTTCAATTGATAATACAAAGTGGCATTTGGACATTGAAGTTGAACCACACTTAGAATTTTTTAAACCTAGTGATTTTATTTGTGAACAATGTCACATAACATTTTAGCGGTTGATTTTGATCTCATGGTTTAATTCAATGAAATTCCAAGTGGCATCCATGATAATGGAGCGGGAAATAAGGACAGTGGTCATTTATTATTGGCTGGTGTAATTTTTTATGGTGCTTTGGACTCGAGATACCTCAAGCATTGAATGCTCGACCTCGAGCCCATTCTTTTATCGTCAATACCAAGTTTTGTCTATCATTTTATTTTCCATTAATACGAGAAAATCCTGCTAAAAATTTTCTCGGAACTAGTTCATCCTCCATTATTGGCATTGAGGTTCCCTCATGAAGCTCAACTTTAGTATTTAATCTACCTCTCAAGGTATGTTTAGCCTTAGCTTACTAGTGGGTGCTCAATTTTCTCAAGTTCAAAACTCACTTTGAGACTGTTAAGTTTTTGATGTTGTATGCCTTTACATCCTTGTATTCGAGTTATTTTGTTCATTTAATGAACTGGATTTGGTTCTTTGTGGAAAATATATGAAGATGTGGTTATGTCTGGTTATGGCCGTGATTCTTTCACTTGTTATTTAGTTTAGTAGTTTGGTTTCTTGCTCAAATGAAGGGTGTTTATAGCTAAAGGTTATTTGTTAAAAATACTCAGTATGAACTGGAGAGAATGGGGTTATTTTCCAACTTTGTTAAATACTAGGTTACTACTCATAAGTTTTCAAGAAAGATGGTTTTAGTATTATTGCTCGAATATATTTTGTTGTATAAAGAGTTTGAAGTTGTATGGAAACTTGTCTTGGTTTTGATATTGATTTATAAAATGATTACAGTTGCGGGCTCTAAGATTGAATGATTTCGTTGAAAGTTAGAAACCCTAGTGGGTAATGAGATAATGCTTTTTGTCATGTTTTTCATGGAAAGATTGTAGGATTCGGTTTATTGATAACTATTGCAAGTCTGTGTCTTGCTCATGTGGTATTCTTTACTCAAACGTATTTTTGATTGAGATATTGTTTTACTAGTGAGAAAATACATTCTACCATGGAAGCTGTGTCAAATTCTTAGCATTTTTTTGTCTCCATATGATTCGGGTTGTTGGGTATTGTTTATTTTGGTCAAGAGATACGAAAGATCTCTATTTAAATTGAATATTGGTAATAGTTTTCAAGGCATTTACATGCAAATAGATATTTTGAATAAATTATTGAGGTGATGATGCTTCATTTCTTGGAGAAAATATGTTATGTGTGATTGCACCTTATTTACTATACAGATTTCAATTTTAAGTAATGATGATTTTTTCACTAGGTTTTGTGGAATGTTTGTGATTTTTCATATTATGAGGATTTGGTTGTAAGAATACAAGGTTCTGCAAACATGTTTTGTATAAACACCTCTTATGTGCTTTGATGTGGCTTGTGGCATGAGTTGATTCAACGGTTATAATGGACTTATCCTTCGAACATTGGTCTTCAATTTCTGAGTTGCAAATATGATATACATGGAAGAAATAGTGTTTTTTTAGAATAACAGTGATGGTTTTTAGATGTTTGACATGGGCTAACATAATCGTTATGTTGTGAGTTGATAATTTTGTTTATCATATGATCACATATTTGCTTAATGTTTGGTTTTGTTGGATGAACTAGTCCTGAAAGTGATGTTTATCATAACGACAATTGTGAACAGATGCCTAGGTCTGGATGGAGTGGATGGGGAACTCCATGGGGTTCTCGTTCCAATGTGGGTTGGCATGATAATAATAGATTCTCACCACGTAGAGATTCTCCTTGTGGTGGAAGAAGAGGTTCTAACTCATTTTGGGGCCATGGTACAGTTGTCCGCCGAAGTGGTCCTACTCGTGTCTCAATCCACTTCAATTCTAGAGAGCCCATCCTTTGGGAAGTTCTACAATTAATTGATTTCCCAAATACTCAGCCTGCTCGTAGCTTACCCGAAGTGAATGCCCCACATACCAATCATCACCAGTCACATTCTGATCATGCCAATTCTATTTCTCGAAGGCCAATACAATCTAATCCTCTTTTACATAATGCAGAAAGTAATCCTCTCGAGCCTCCATTAGGGAAATCCATAGAATGACCATTCCCTTCTCCTAAACGGGTTAGGTCCTCTTCGACCATAACGATGGAGTTGTGTCCCGTCAAACATGTAAAATTGGAATTGGATGTGAAACTAGTGTTATGACACATATAATACTAAATTTGGAATCATATGAATACATAGAGCTTAGGGTAGCTGATGGCACCACGGTTCTTGATTTGGTTGGGGATGATTAATTATGATACTTTACATTGACTTTGAACTTTGCTATTTTTGGAACAGTTGTTTATTCAGACTTGGTGGCATTATGACTTAGTCATATTTTTTATTCGGATAGACATATATTATTATATTATGATGTGGATATTTAATCTATGTGGTTGCCAATATAGAAGTTTAGAAAAGATTAAAATTCTATAGTTTAATTTTCATTATTATGGTATAGAAATATTTAATGCAAATGATATGGTTATGTGGGTGATTTTGGATTAATGTTTTATTTAAATATTAGTGGGTCCCCTGCCCTTATATATTTGATTCTCGTTAATATTTGTCTACAATAAATTTATGATATGATTTTTAATCATACATCATAAATTTCAATCAAATATTTAATCGATTAATCTCTATATCTTTTAAATTATCTCCATTTTATAATATCATTTGAAGAGGTTAGTTATAATTGTTCTATTGGAGGAGATCATAAAAGAAGATGAAGGGCTCATTTACACAAGAGGAACATAAAGGTAATTTGCATATTGAGTTAAGTGCATTTCATTCTATATTTTCTGTGAAAATATTCTGAATGAAGCTTTGATTACAGTATTTTGAGGATCTAAGTGTAAACATTTGATACAACAGTATATCCAGTTATTATGATTATTATTCTGATTATCTGAAGGTTGATTTTCTCGTGTCTAATATATAACCGGTTGCGATTTAAATCTACATATATAGGGGTTCATGAAGGTTGTTTACATGGATTTCTAAGCATTTTGGGTTTATAATTTTCCATTTGGTTGTTGTACTTGTCAAATCTTGATCAAAGTTGATTTCAATGATTCTGTACTTCTCATTTGTAAATTGGTTTCTCATTTTAATATAAAAACAATGTTGGTCTCTTATGACTTGTATTACTGTGTACATTGTGTATATTTTTGTTAGTTTCTTACTTTCATTCTGCTCTTAAACATCTGAAATTTGGAGTTACAAAGAAAATATTTGATTCTGGATTTCCAAATTTAGAATTAAAATGATTTATTTGTATTTTATTTGAAATCTGGAGTAAAAAGGTATTTTTAAAGTGGGAGTCAAAAGGATTTATTTCAGATTCTATTATTATGCAAGCATTATAATTTTGGAAAATGAATACAAATAGATGTATGAAGGATGTTGTGAGATTGCTTTCTTCCCTCCAAGATGTTATCTAGTTCATAGATATCACTCTGTCGGATAGGGTGGATTACATGTAGATTGCGGGTTTTGTTTCTTTGTTGTTTTGGTCTTTCTTGTTGGCTTGTTTGTTCTTTGTTTTCTTTCTATTTGTATAATCTTTATTTACTAAATGAATTAAAGTATTTTAACAGAATCTTATGTTTATTTTTTTATAAATGACTTAATAAATAGACTACCCTACACTTAGAGTATTATCTAAGGTTCCCTATACGATTAAAGTTGGTTCAATTCCGTTTTAACCTTTTACGATAGGTAAAAGGGTTGATTAGTTTTGTTCAATTTTCTATCAACAACAGAGTGTCCATATGAAGTGAGGGCATAACCTCCACAATGGTAAAAAGAGGATCCATAAGCAGAGGTGGATCGGTGATGGTCTCCAAAATAGTAGAAGTGATAGAAATCTAAAAAGGGGCACAAATTTGTTTTCATTAAGTATAACATTGTTTTACCCATTTCTCCTTGTATTTTACATAGATTTAGTTGTTCTATTATTTCTGAAAATCTTCATTTTTCTTACCTCCTCCTTCCACCATGTTTTCCTAGGAGCTAATGGTGAAGGTGAGTTGACACTCTTCTTACACTTTTCCTCTTTATGAGCTGAAATTGCTTATGTAGTTTATGTTTTTGCCTCATGGATTTTTTGAACATTGATTCCATTATAGATGGTCCATTCACATCTATTTCTCCTCCAATACTTGGTTTCAACCCATGATAAACTTACGAATTCTAAATTTTTCATCCTTTTGGTACTTTGAGGTATGTATTTTAGTAACTTAGTGAAACATTCTCAGTACTCTACCATGCTCAATTTACCTGTGTTAAATTATGAAACTCAGACATTTTCTAATCAAAGTATAGTTAAGGTAACCAATATTGATAGAATCTAACTTTGAATTGTTTCCATGTGATGTTAGCAGTATCAAGTCCTAACGCCATTTTTGTTTATCCCACTAAGAGGATGCCTCATTGGAGAGCTAGAAAGCACCCCAAATTACCTTGGTTTCTTCTGAAAAGTCCCTTATTTTGAAATACTTTTCCATCTCACTCAACCAATTCTTAGCTCCATCCCCCAAAGTTTTTCCATCAAATTTGGGTGGGCTGATCCATTTAATATCCCTTGATAGTTCAACAACCAAACAAGCTCTTTTATTCCTTGTTGATTTTCAACATTAGGTTGTTCTGGTTGTTCTTCCTCATTTTCTATAGGTTGTTCTACCTCAGTTTCTTCCTCTTCATTCTCACCCACAACTTGTTTCTCCAAGGAAACTATTTGGTTTTGAGTGTTTGAAGGAATGTTATTATTTCATCTAATTTTGGGTTGTTGAACCTTTAGCATTTGTTGAACTAGTTCCAGCCTCATTGTTTGCTCTTCTCTTAACCATTACATCGTGCTAAACAAGGATAAGATGTTATGTTAGCATTATGAACCCATTAAGTTCAAAAGCTGATAAGTCTTTAGCCCCGATACAAAAATTATAACACCCATGTTATGATTCATCCAAATTAAGGGATTTTTAAAAAACAAAACCCTTAAGTACAATTAATGTCTTCAATGATTTCAGCTTGCAGCTAATTAACCCAGCATAATTTAAATGTTTACAATCCATCTGATAAAAAATGATAACCATGTGCAGTTGTAAGGGTCAACTAGATCTTCCCAATATCCCTTAAACCACTCTAACCGAGTGTGTATAACGTGTATACTTTTGGTTAAACCTTTAGCATGTTATGAGAACTATGTACATTTCCTAAGTGTCTACTTGGAAAATGTACAAGTTCCATTCCATTTGGTATCCAAAACAATGAGTAAAGGGAATAGTAAACAAACAATGTAATCAGATAGCTATACTACTTTGGCCAAAGGTTCAAGCGTTGCATTGCAAGCTTAGTTTTCAGACACACACAAGTCAAGTAATCAACCTAATATATACATTTCCCATTTCTTACTCAATAACTTATATTCCCATAATGAATACAAAGGAAAAATATTAGCATCAAAACTTTATAAGAAAACTATACAATAGTAATTACTTGACCAACTTGCATTCCTTTAAGAAATAAGTCTAATAAATCATACTTATAAGGATCTAAAACTAATGTTAATCAATTAAGTTCAATGATAAGCTAAATGTCACAAAATAGTAAGTTCTTAAATCTATATTTACTCAATAACATTTCCATATAAATAGCCATAATGTATCTAGCTCACCATGATTATCTCCATAACCAGTGCTCGAGGGAGACATCAATTTATTCATGTTTTAGAGAACTTATATAGTCAATAACAAAAAGCTCATAACGAGTTAGCTTCCACAAAAACATTCAAACCCATTAATAACTAAGTAGGCAAGATGAGCTAAAATAAAACAGTCTAACTCAAAGAAGCCCTATTGGGTTGGGATTATCTTTCCTTTTAAACCAGGACCCCCAAAAGACCCATAAAACATTATCTTCAAGTTCTCTAAAAATACCTAAATTGAACTTGTTCAAGGAAGAGAGAGAGAGAGACAATAAGATTTGTATATACATGTTCACGAGGACTTAATCATAGAAAATAATAGTAAGCTCATAATGAGTTGGAATCCATAAACTGTCAATCCTATTGAGATCTCGGTAGAAAGTAGTGCTTAAGCAAGACCAAAGGGGCCATATAGTAAAAATATCTCAACTCCAAGAGAGATTTGAAAATAAAACAAGTTTTAAACCATCGAAATGGTGAGCTCGAATGAGCTGGTATAATAAAAATCCCAAAATAAATATGTTCCAAATTTCCTTATAAAATAGACCCATTACACCAAATTGACTGGAAAATACAAAACTCGCATTTTCAAGCAAACCCATATTGTTTTCCGACTTTTCTTTGATTTCCTTTCCAAATTTTCACATTAAGAAGAATGGACATTCCAAATTTGGAACAACAAATAATCAAAGATTTATTTCCCAAAAGAAAAAATGTTTAACAAGAAGCTCTAATGATCTACTTCAACTTCAAATATCCTTTCCAAATTTCCTTATTAACCTAAACAAGGGAGAAACATATTTCAACAAATAATGACATCCATTTCCATATTTAAAACCAAACTCAGAATACAAAACCAAATACGAATCCAAATTTCACATCTGTAAACAAACTTGTTTCATTTCCAACCTTTTCCCTTGTTTTCCTTTTCAAACTTCACATTAAAAATGAATAATAGTACTAGATTTAAAAACCAAAAATGTATTCTAAAATTTCATGTTAAAATTTTGAAAAGAACAAGAGAGAGAAAACCCATGCCTAGTTTTCATTTGTTTTTCTTTATTTTCCCCTTGAAATCTTCCCTGTAAATTCCCAAAAACTCCACAAAATATCCCAGAAAGAGCTTTTAAATACCAATACTCCATTAAAAATATTAGACCCAAAAATAGATTTCCCTTAATATCTCCTCAAAAATATCCATGCAGAGTTCAAAGACCAAAAACCAAATAGCAATGCAAAAGATGTGAATGGGATAGATTTTGCATGTTTTAGCTTCTTGAGCAAGCTACTGGTTCCCAAGGAACTAAGTTTATTAAATGTCATTAAAAATTGTCAGTGCCACATTGTGGCTTCTAAAACCCAAAAACCTTGCATGTCATGCATTTCACCTATGTTTATGCATATGGTCTATGACCAATATTAATCATTATCACTTAAATTATAAACAATATCCTATGTTACATGGTATGTTACCATAGTTTCAAACATTAATCAATTTCCTTGCTAAGTGGTCTAAGACCAATCTCCATATAATTTAAACTTTAAACAATTTAATTGCTTAGTGGTCTAAGACCAATCCCCAAGAAATATAAACCTTAAACAATGTCAATCATCCTTAACCAATGCAAACAATGGTGGAGTTCAAACAAACCAATACTTACAACCATGCAAACCAAAAGGTGGTCCTCAAATAACAAATCCTTCAATATATATATATATATATATATATATATATATATAGTATTACTAATCATTGATCCTTATTTGACATTTTCAATATTAATTTATTCAATCGATTAACAAACATATGCAAAGTTACATTATCAATATCAATTTTCCACTTTGTCGCATCCTCCAAGTATCAATGTAACTTTAATCAACCAACAACCTTACGACCAAACAAATGCATTAAGTTTTGGGTGTGACACATGATTTCCAAATTTAACAAAATTTTGAATATATATATGTGTTATTTTGGGACCAAAAATTGCTATTTTTAGTATTTTTGATAGTTTTATGTTATTTCGAGTCTAAAAGCCAAAATATTGCTTGGAACATGTTTATTTACTTCCATATCTCATTTATTATTGTATAGTTTTTTTTTTTTAGAGTTTTACAGTAACACGCGTGTGGGTGAAAAGGTAGTATTTCTCTAACCCCACTCGAATGGTGAGTCCTACCTTTCACATTTGATTGCGTAGTTGTTTCTTGTTTCAATTTCTTATATTGTACTTAAATATTCCTTCTTTCATCTTGTAGGAGGAAGAGAAGACACGACTAATTTTTCTTCGCTATAAGGTAAGACAATGTATGGAAGGTAATTTTTCCATTTTTCCCTATTTTTAAAGCATACTTCTCAAGCATCACACCATAACCAAATGATGGTGCCACTTCATCCCCAAGGGGAAATTTTTACACACCCCATTTTTCATGGTGTGATATTTAAAATACCCAATGATGATTATGAGGATCTCCAAAAATACAACAATATGTTTTGAAGTGCTCGTACAATATCACAACCCCTTCTTGACCCCTTAGACTCCCTTTTCCCCTTCTTTAGCCCTTTTGGACTCTTTTTAAAAGCCTTTTTATTTCCTTGCCTCTTTTTCTACCCCTTTCATTTTAACAAGATGATTTTGTTGCAACAAGTACCATTACCTCCGCCACAACGGTTTTGTCCCCCACAATGGTGGTACCATTTTCGTACATGACAGGTCATTTCCACCCACGGTGACTCCATTTTGACAACCTATAGTTTTTTCCCCCACCTTAGTGGTTGCATAACTTCCTCCTGCAATTGTCGGTCCAATATAATCTCTTCGTAGTTTTAAACTTATATCTTTCTCCCCATGTATGATTTTCATCATATTTTTATACCATGCACATTTTTTACCTCATTTTTAATGCACGCTTCACTACTCCTAACCACTTGCACTTGAGTTCACCTCTACTAATCTAATCTTGGCCATAAATTTATTTATTGATCTTGAGTTATGATTTGAATTTCCTAGAGGATTTTTATTAAGGAAAATTAAGCACTCATTTTCTACCCCTATAATTTTGAATCTTTTTCAAGAGAACACACTGTTATTACAATTTTCTTCATTCAATGAGATAAAGGCCTAGCCCAGGTAGATTGTTTCCCATACAAAATTCCCGAGGATATTTTTTCTATTATCACCTATGAAAAGAATACAAGGGCTCCAAAACTAGTCTTTTGACCCCCTTGAACCAACCACATATATGTTAGTTCTTCTTGTTCCAAAGTACATCCAACTCCTAATATCTTCCTACTAGACCACTATCATCATATTGGTCATTGTGAACATCAACTGAAGTACTCTACCGAGAGTATAAGCACGAGAATCAAAATTCAGCTCCAATTTTCTTGAAGAAAGAGGTGGACATTATACTTAAATTATTTATTTACATAGATTTTTTAGATTAAGTTTTCTTTCTTATATTTAATTAGAAAACCCTAAAAAGAGAAGTAAAAAGATAAATATATTAGCTTTGTTTGCCTAAATTTATGTTTATAGTTTAGTATCTTGAAACACCCATGCCCTAGAATTCTCCTATCTTTGGGATTAGACCTAGATTTAATTAGAAATATAATATTTTTGTTTAAGATCTAGATTAGCTTAGTTTTAAAGATTGCATTCATAAAACACAAAACCACCAAAAAGAGGCTTAACCATTAGATTTGTTTGTGAAATTTTCCATAGATTAAATTAAACATCAACCTTAGTTTACATTAAAAATTCCATCAAATCTTCAACTCTAGGATAGATCAAACATAGTTTAGATTGAATATTTTGGATTTTGTCAATCATTAATTTGTGAAAAACAATATCTAGCTTAAGGACTTGTATCTCACAAATTAAAAAGTCTAGATTTGAAAATAGTAGTTGGATAAGAAGGATTGTTGCTTTCATTTCTCACTTTTTACCTATTTAATTCACTAGAAAACATTCCATCTTTGTTATAGGTTTACCTTTATTTTACATTTTAATACATCATACAAACTTCATGAAAACAAAAAAAAACATATCCATTTGAATTTGTATCAACTAAAATAGTAAAATGGAAGTTTTATTGTTTCATTGCATGCCTTTGAATATTTAGCATTCAAAAATTCTATTTCTAGCAAGTAGTTAGATTTGATTGTATTTCATTCAATTTTGCTAAAATAACTCACAAAATAGCCAACTAAAAAAACACATACAACAATCGTATAAATTGAATTCCAGACATTCAAACACACATCTTTCAATACCAAACAATCATAGAAATTATGATTAAAAAAACTTGCAAACAACCACAAAATATAGCTACATTATTGCAGCTTACATAACACAATCAAATGAGACAGACACGTGTTGATCCATATGACAACAAGTGATACTTTACAAAACATTACAACAACAAATCTTTAAGGCTTTCACTCAAGCCCAAATCATTTTAAAAACTCTTATTCAAGATAAACCATAAAACATTCTTCATGTTAGGATATCCTTGTGTTTTTCTCTCAATCACAATTAGCACCACGTAATGATTATTCCTCCTCCATCAAGGATGACTTTGGATATTTTGGTATTCCTAGGAAGAGTTGGACATTTCCCTCACGTTCCCTCTCCCATTGAGAAAAAAACATCCAGATGACATATTGCTCGGTTTGAGGTGAGAAGTGTTTCATTCTTCACCATCTCCCACACACATCATACCACACCATTGTTCTTGATGGTTAAGCCCTTAAGTCAACAATCATATCTATCACCTTATGAGATATTTTATGACATTAGAGATTTGAGTATTATTATCTTGTCTTGTATCTCCCATCCCATCTCCCATAGCCCCTTGTTAGATCAAGGAAAATCATCTTCAAATAATCATTTCATCCATCTTGCACAACCCAATATTCCTCCAGTCATCAACCATGATATAGATTAGGAAATCCCACTACCATTTTTCTTAATTGCACCATCCACCGCAAAAATTCCATTCCTTCGATGAGTAGGTATTTCTCTCTTAAGAATACTAATAAATAAACCTTCTTTTATCTTATTGTTGTACATATAGTTTACCACACTACAAGTTACTACACACTCAATTTTAAACCATCTTTACATGCAAAAAAATACACCATCCCACGTCACCTATCATACTAAAGTAAAACCTTAGGATGCTCACCCGAGGTGCAAGAGATTTCCATTCCCCATCATGTTCAATCTAAACATGAAGTGTTTTGACAACAAATAGACTAAAAGTAAAAGCATTGGACTATAAAAATATAAGCATCAATAGTAAAAACACTTATGTGTAAGAATAACACATTGAATTCATAATTCATTTAGTCTTCATTCATAAAAACATGACTTTCATAAATCATTGCATACAAAATATCTCACGCAGACTCTCAATCCTTATGTCTCTTATCTAGCTCGGTGTGTCTTAGATTCATCCCTCGAGGGGTATATACTAATGGGGTCTTTCCTTCATTAATTGAACAACATATATAATTATCCTTTCAGTTTAATTTACAATAGTTTAATTAATACATAAAGGGTGGTGCGCATGCCACATGACACCACATCATGTTCTTTTATCTTGCATGGAAGCCTTAATACTCTATATGAAATCCTTTTCACTTTGGAGGAGTAAAATTGATAGTTAAATTGACCTTTCATATCTATGCACATGTTGCTCGTATTGTTTTTCATGCACAAACTTTTCACTATACTTAACTAGACTAACTTTCCAGCCTCTTTCACTTCATGGATATTTATCCCGAATATAGCTTCCTTATAGTTCCCAATTATTACGCATGTTTCCTAAATCCCTACATGTCAAAACATTGGTACCATGTCTCTATCCTTGTGGATACAAATATATCTCCTTAGTTTAACAAATTGGCACGTAGATTTATCTCAAAATTTAAAAAGGTGCACTCACTTAAAAACTAGTTCCTTCATAGAACATAGCCAAAACTTATAGATATCCTTATACAAAATAAGGGCTCATCATTGCCCCACACTTAATTAGTTTCCCACCCTCAAGTAACCCCTTGTCAGTTTCCTAAAAAAATTAGGCACCTCCTACATCACTTGATCTTTGTGCACTTTCCATTGATCTAATGTTTTTTAAAACTTGGTTATAGTTGTGAAAAATAAAACTCAACATGATGCAAAAACTCAACACACTATTATTGTATTTCTTCAATTCATTTGGGACAATTTATAAGAGATTGGAATACATTACTATAGGAATTTCAACTCTTATATTTATCATTATCGCAATCCCTATTCTTTCTCTAACTATTTCTCACATATCTCTCACTCAACAAACCATTGCATTATTCTCTAAAACAAATATATCTAAGTGATTTACCAAGAATAAATATCTCAAACAATAATAATAAACCTCACTAAAATTTTCAAATTAATACTTTCCTAATATTACCCCTCTTATTGTAAACATGGTGGAAAATATTACTCTAGTACTTACAACGTGTTGCGTTTTCCCGCTCATGATTTTATTCCAAGTGCATAGTCACATAGTTATCCAAAGTTATATCTTCAAATGTGGATTTCATGGATGGAGACATCAACCACCTAGGTATGAGTAGGGATCCACACATATGTTCATCCTCCACACCTTTACAAAGGATGGTTTTACACATGCTTAACCAACAACCTCAATAGATGGTTTTATATAGTATTGCAAACAACCTAGATGGTTTTGCACAAGACTAACCAACCTTTATAAAATATTTTATACGATAATGAAAAATTTGTCCTATAATGACCTTACAAAAAGTTTATATGAAAACTAATAACCTACAAATATCATGATGTTGCAACGCACTTTCAAGTCTTCCTCTAAATTTTTACATTAGGGTTTTACATAGGAATTGTTCACACATTAAAATTGAATATGTATTCACCTATGTTCTTAATTTCACTACCACACAAAACAAAACAAAAACCAAAAAAATGAGGACTATGTCCTCATCATCTCATGTATCCTTTTTTTTACTTGATCACTACCACTTGATCTTGCACAACACAACCGGTTTTTGTTGTTATTGGATTAAAATCTCGGTATTTATCATTTCGCACATTTTATTCATTGTTACCATGTTGTGCATCCCCATCGATAGTAGCTTTCAAGAGGAAGTTAGTTGTCCTCTAGCCTCTAATTCCTCAATCCTCTAGTTTGTTGCCCCTTATTCAGCAAAATTTGGGATGAGGCTCAAACTTATGTTCCACTACAAGCTATATTTAGAAGAATCCCCCATAGTTTTGGCATATTCCTTACAAATTGGATGTCGTGGCCACTAAAATTACATCCTTTTATAAGAGGATTTAGTTTTTTGGCATTTTGATATAAATGATATACAAGATTTTGCAAACCCTACACTTAAACTAAAAAAATTTATTATTATACTAATCTATATTGAATAATACAAACTCTATACTAATCTAAAAGTAATTCATAGAAATAGAGTGTAGACCTTTTTTAACTTCAAGGTTACATACCTAACCTAACTAAATGTTTAACAAGATTTATGCTACATGTTCCGATTAGTGAAAACCAATAAGAAATCTAGAAACCTCAAATTATGGGAGGGTTTAGTGAACCTCCTGATGTGGATGGTGATAAAATGATACGGGTGCACAAGAAATGATCGTCCTCATTGCGAGCCTTCAACCTGCAAAACAATGAAAACTCAAACATGAAAAAGGATTAGTAAGATATATGGTGAGCTTCCCGACGAAGTCGTTCCGGGAAGCAAGAGCTTCCTAGAAAGGATGTCAGCCCACATGATAATAACAAAAGGATAATCAATGATGGATAGAGATATACTGGTAACCAAAGTCTAAAACAATGATATGATAAATGGAAATGCTAACTGATATGATAACTAAAATGATAACCGAAATGATAACTGATAATACAAATGCTAAAATAACACCAACAAACTAGAGTGGTTCGAAATGACCCAAAAGAAGACCGTGCATGGTTGATAGCGCCCAGTAGAACTGATCCAAGATGACAGAATGCTAAGAGCCCTGCAGAAGATCCTCAATAAGGAGAAATAGAAAGAATGCAAGGAAATTGGATGGCTAGGGGAATCACAAGGACATTAGGATGACATTAGTGGAATCACAAGGACATTATGATGATATTAGGATGATATTAGTGGAATAAGAATGCCAGATTTTTTCTATGATTTCTATCTTGTTCAAAAGAGGGGGAGACTCTTATTTATAGCCTAAGGATGGGATTAATTTGGGTAATCATGATTTAGAAAAGTTACCCTGATTAGGTGAGTGGGGATTAGATTTGAATATTAAATTCATAGGTGGATTGAATATGGATTATCTTTGAATATTAAATTCATAAGTGGATTGACTATGGATTATCTTTGAATATTAAATTCATGAGTGGATTGAATATGGATTATTTTCGAATATTAAATTCATTAGTGGATTGAATATGGATTAAATTCAAATTTTAAATTCATTAGTGGATTGAATATGGATTAAATTCAAATTTTAAATTCATAAATGGATTATATTTGAATATTAAATTCATAAGTGGAATGACATGGATTAAATTTGAATATTAAATTCATGGGTAGAATGACATGGATTAGTTTTGAATATTAAATTCATGGGTGGAATGACATGGATTAATTTTGAATATTAAATTCATAAGTTGATTCAAAAGAGATTAATTGATGTGTATTTTTGGTGGGAAATTGAATTAATTAAATTTAAGACGGAAAAGGAATTCGAATGGGCAAGCCTAATGAAAGAGAGCATAAGCGGGGTGAAGGGGAGGAATGCTACCAAAAATTGGTGTCTACACTAAAAATGAAATACTAAAATAAACAACTCTAAATATATAAACAACAAAACTACAAAATACCAAAAAAAAGCAACTTAAAAAGACTATCTCCTAAACAAAATAAACTACAAGAAACTCTTAAATATAGTAGTAGACCTAGTGACAAAGTTACACAACTTTAAGAGATACATGCATTATACACACACACACACACACACACACACACACACACACACACACACACACACACACACATCAGTGTGGAGCCATAAATTTTCAAAGAACATAAATTCATATGAATGATGATTTATAGTCGTTTGAACATGTCTATCAATACACATATAGAACAAGTGCAAGTTAGATCCCAAGAAAACATTAACATGCATTCACGGATGTATATACAATGTTTATACTATATATTCCTTTGTCAACGTCTTTATCTTCATATGGTATGCCAATGTTTGAGTGTTAAATCTCAAAAAATAATTGAACGCAAAATTTTATTCTACACATCGATAGATCTATGCATGAATATATACTTAGAAATTCAATGTAGACAGAAGGTAACAAGTTGTATGTAGATGCATGAATGATGAAACAAGAATACTATAACATATACAATATATCAAATCAATATAGTAGAGATGAAAATCCATATTTATGGAAATAAAGAAGTTATATAACTACTTTAGTCCGGTAGAGGCCGACGGTGAATGGCTATTGTAAACTCAATTGAATAAATCGAGATGTTTAAACATTAAACAGATGGAATTCCTAAAACTCACAATGGATGTAGAAAAATATGTCGACATGTAGAGGAATCTACATATAACCTTGCATGAACTCTTTGTTTGCTTATAGTAGAAGGCTAGTCATATCCCCGTAACATATGACTTATTGATTGCGCCCTTTGCACTATTCTTACAATAACATGAATTCAATAATATGAATGATCAAGTAAAAACAAGAAAAGTATGCATGGAGAGAGGTGATGTGTGGTTCACAAGTGGGTAGGAAGGCAAGTGAAAATTACATGCTCGGTTAGAGATGAAGATAAATAAGTTTGTAACCTATGTATGTGTATAACTACTTATTTCACACCATGAACAAATCATAGAATTTAATACAAAAATTCCCCTCTAGAAATACCACAATCACTTGATTTGGATGCCATGCACATAGATCTATCAAAAATTCCCACTACCACTCTAGGGATGGATGCTCACTCCACCGTTATTATCATTCAATTTTTATTATTTTGATATCCACATTGGAGAGAGAAAATAGAATTATTGGAATCTCATTGTTCACAAGCACAAGATTATCAATTGCTCTAATACCAAATGTAAAATTTGGTCAAAGTTTTGACAAATAAAAGTTAACACAATGCAAAATAATGAAAAACTCAACACACTACTATTGTATTTCTTCAATTCATTTGAGAAAATTTACAAGAAAGTGGAATGCTTTAATATAGGATTTGCACTCCTATATTTAACATTATCTCAATCCTTATTCTTTCTCCAACTATCTCTCTTATATCGCTCACTCAAAAACCACTCCATTATTCTCTCATAGAAACATATCTAAGCGATTTATTGAGAATAAATCATTCACACAATAATAATAAACCTCACATTACAATGTTCAAACTAAAATTTTCCTAACAGCTTTTTTGTAGGAGATGGTTATTTTCTTGCAGACTGTCTAGCATAAAAAAATGAATTTTTTTCCATGACAACTAAGCCCACACTAAAAAAATCCTTGAACCGGGTAATGTAAACCTTCCCTTTAACCAATTGTTGATTATGTAAACCCCATCATGGATGAGAGGGATGTGCTAAATGGATTTTTAAAGTGTGTTTCATGTGCAAGTAAGCTGGTGGGAAGCAATTCATGGATTCATTTTGATCCACTTTGAAGGAACTACTCCCGAAGGCCTAAAAAGGCCTATTTTTAGGATTCTTGCACCTAGTAAGCACCCCAGAATGTATAGGGAAGTAAAAAAAATATGGGAAGGGTGTAGCATATATATGTAACCATCAGAGGTAGTTTAGGGAAGTTCTGCAAAGAAAATCAAGTTTGGGAACAAACTTTGCAACATAGGGCTACTTAATAGTGTAGGAAATGAAAATTGCCAAAAAGCTAGTCGATTGTTTGAGATGTTGTGGGAGCCTTAGGAAATTTTTTTCAAGTGATCAAGTACTCATTATAAATTTTATAATTCCTTCTTAAATTTTCAAAAGGTTTTAGGAGATTCTATTATCTGGTTTTTTAGATATTATCCCGATAGTGCAAGAGAAGATCCCCAATCCCAAAGGGAGATTCAACTCGAGCATTCCATGAGTTATATGAATATTTGAAACCTAATTCAAATCTCAATATTACATACTTAATTCCCTCCACATGATTCATGTGATAAGTTGGATGAAATTGTAATTTTTCTCCGGTGATAGTTAGACCTTTCAAATACATACATGCTTGAGCATAATAAAAAATGGAGGTAAAATTCAAATTTCAAGCTTAATTTTCTCCTCAAAATGTTTAAAATTATTTCATCAGCACTTTTCTAGTCAAAATCATACAATGATTCCCCATGAAACTCTCAGGGAATCTCTGGGGACGAAAAATCACTCTTTCATGTCTATTTTTGATAGGTGTTGGTGAAAGCAAGGTTTCCAAATGTATCCATGACACATTTTTAACCTTTGATGCTCCTTTTCACTTGGTGCAAAGGTGCATGAGGTGAAAAATATTCCACCACCAAGGAGGAGAGATGATTTTATAAGCTTGTGTCACTTAAAGTGATAAATTGCATGTGATTAAACAAATATTGAAAAATAAATGCTAAATCCTAATTTCAAAGTCACAACAAAATAATATAGCAATAAATTACATATCTAACCTAAGAAATAAGTAATTTAATTTAAAACCCTAAGTGTAAGATAAGGGATAAAGTACTTAGCTGATTTTACATAAAACTTTTGGATCAGGTGTTGAACTACAAAATCATTGAAACAGGAAGACAGATCATTTAAATGAACCTAGAAAATTGTGTCGGCAAGATTGGGCTGGGCTGGGACTAGGATGCCTAGACTGGGTCAGGGGTGCCTAGGCACTAGGGACCTTCTCTAGGTGCTTGTGACTATGAAAACCGTCAGAAAGTGATTTCTTCAATGATATACAAGTGTCGCTTGCTAGACCTCACCTTTAGTCATCGTATGTCGTTGTAAGATCGTCGAGCTCATCTAAAACCTGCAAAGAGAAAGAGAACCTACAAAACTTGAAAAAATCTAATCCTAAAAATAAAAAAGATGCAAATGGGGATTTGGACTAACCCCAACAAATCACATGACGAGTGAACTTACAATCCGGCCGTTATACTACATTTCGGACTCAGTGTAGTTTTGTGTGTGTGTGTTAAATCGTGCCTAGGTGGCTCTTGTGCAAGATGCATAGAGTAACAAACAATAGATATATATAGAAGATGTTAGTATATGTGTGCATGGAAAAATGAATTTCCCCTCCTATTAAGTGTATGCAAAATAATGTAGTCCCTTGTCCCTTGAATGGATGTTAGATGGATGTTTTTGACCCTTGAATGAATGTTAGATGAATGTTTTTAATGCTTTTGAGATGCCTTTGATGCAACCTTAGGTGATAGTAATAGATGCTTAGAGCTTGGTCCTTTATTATGATCACATAGCTTTGTATTTATATGATTTCCTTGTTTGAATTTCGTAATTAACCACTAAAAGGCCAACCACCAAAAAATAAGATGCCCAATGGCTAGAAAAGACCCAAAAGATGCAAGCGGTTGGGGGCACCCAAAGGGGACAAGGTGCACAGGTCACTGGTGTCCAGACTCCAAAAAGTTGAAGTATTGAAAGTCGGACTATGTAATAGGGTGTGTAAGCTAAAGAAGAAAACCAAAAGCAAGCAAAAAGACTAAAGGCAATGGTCAATTAGTACTTTTCTTGCTTAGGAATCATATGAATAGTGGTATGTGATTAGGACCTAGAAATATACCCAAAGTGCGTGATTTAGTGTTTAAATTTTCCCCACTTTATTTTTTTGAGTGAATGCTCGATAACATAAAGTAGATAAGATATGTGTACCTGATAACCATGTAGATCAATGGTGAAAAGTATGTCGAGGAGACAAGAAAAAGCGTGGAGTGAAAAAAATGAAGCATGGAAGCTAGAAAAGAGGAAGTGAAAATAACCCTAGGGGTGAAAGCGTATGTGTGATGTCACATCGTACCTTTTGTCAATGTTACTTGATGCTTAATGGTGTGACTTTTTCTTCCCATAAGGATGGACTTGCAAAAGAGAAGAGAACAAGAGTAGTCAAAGTCTTGTATATGAAAAATTCAATCCAAACGTGTAAAAATGTGAAAAGGAACATGTGCACTTGATCCGTGATGAGTGAAAGAGATAGAAAGGATACTAAAAATGTTGTAGAAGAACGAGTTTTTGAGTGAGCTCATGCCAATTATGCCAAGTGCAAGTTTTTTGGGTGAATCTCATGCCATGATAGAAGAAGTGTAGGGAGAAAGGTCTAGTGTTATTATCCAACCTTTGACTACTTCCTGAAATGTATACACCATGTAGATGGTGTGTTCAAATTTGATCCATTTCAATCCAGTTTGATCCAACGTGAAAATATAAAAGAGGAGAAATAATGCATGCATGTTGATTGCTAGAGGATTGTGCTTGTTATGTGAAAGTCGTGTAAACCTAAACCGAAAAATGTATTGATCTAAAAATTATTGTGTAACTACCCCATGGTCATAGGCACCTAGAAGGGTTAGGGGCACCCAAGCACTACTATCTTGAGTTGGGCATTGGCATTTGTGTTGTGTTGAGGATCCAAGTCAGATTTTGGGCTATTGTTAAGACTATAAACCGTGTTGATTATGTGTTGAACTGTGTTATATTGTGACTATGAATTGTTGAATGGGGTGACTAATTCACTCAATGTATGCCCCTTCATTTGGGGTGCATGCAACTTTGCTAGGAGTATGTGACCCAAAGGAGGACTAGACACCGATCTAAAACGATGCCCTACGGGGAGGGAATGTGCTTGGTAGAAACCAAGGCACATGCAAACAAAGTGGCTGGAAACAAGTGTTAGTGCAAACAAGACAAACACACATATAAAAGACAAAATGTAATCTAGAAAGTGAGAAGCTAATGTAGACTATCACGTGGAAAGTGGGTTACAAACATGGGACATCACTCACAATGTCACAAGAAAACCAAGGCTGAGGTGGTAAAAATCATGCATAGTGTGCACACAATATAAAGGGCATAGCCCGCAAACAATGGAAAACAATGAAAAATAGTGACAAACAAGATATCAGACAACCATGGTAGTAAAGAGTTCCTGTAAGACAAATGTTACACATGAAGCACCCATTAGCATGTTAGAAAGATAGAAAGTATGTTAAAATGTGTATAATCTAATATAGTAGTGTGCTAGTATGAATAGGAAGTAGTATAAAATGAAACAATAACACCTGTGATGTGTATGAAAGTGGATGCCCCAGGAGCCTGTTGCGGGACTGGTAAGAGGTACAATGCCAAACATCCATGTTGCGTGTAACGATCTGTGTAGAGTATATGATCACAACTAGAAGGCAAGTGAATGTGCATATGTATATAGAAAATATAATGACATATAATGTATCCAACTAACATAATAAACAAGGTGTATCATGCAATTATAAGTAAGCAAGAACAATGTGTAACCAAGATATGCAATATGTTATGAGTGAGTTAGATGGAATGGAATGCAAAGTGAGTGTGATAGGATCTGCATGCCCCCTGAGAGAATGTGGATTAATATGCATGAGATGAAGTTTATTTTTAAATGCCCCCTCAATAGTTGACAATGAACCATAGAACAATAGTGCGTCATCAGGAAATGGTTTTAATCATGTGCTAGAAATATATGATCATCAAATCATAGAGCTTAGATAGTGCGTGAGTGTGGTGAGGTTCATTTCGGATTTATACCCTCGGCAGTCAAGTATGAACCGTGGAACTAGAGTGCGTCATAGGGTAATGTGTTGTGATGAATGTGTGCAAGAAAGATGTGTTGTGAATGTGTCGAGTGTGTAGTGTGTAATGTGATGATGTGAGGTTCATGAATGTAGTGAGCCCTCAATAGTTAAGTGTGAACCATAGCACAAGAGTGCGTCATCGGGTAATGATGATACAAATGTATCAAGATGTGTAAGACACATGTGAGAGATTAGATCCGAAGTATGAAGTGAGATAGAAGATATGTGACACACCTAACTATACTAGAAGGGGGGAATAAGTATGATGCCCCCAAGTGTATGTCAATGAATATGTTATCCAATAAAAGTGAAAGATGAGGTCCTCCTCCCAATGATTGAGAGATAAAAGCATGTGAACATGCTCTAAGATCAACAATGTATGAGACAAATGATGTGTCGGTGAATGAGACCTATGTACATGACCTAGGAGGTGATGAGCACCTATGTGAAGGAGACTACATAGGTGATGTGCACCTATGTGAAGGAGACTATGGAGGTGATGTGCACCTATGTGAAGGAGAGCACAAATGTGATGTGCACCTATGTGAAGGAGAGCATAGATGTGATATGCACCTATGTGAAGGAGACTCTAGAGGTGATGTGCACCTAGGTGAAGGAGACTACGGAGGTGATGTATAACTATTTGAAGGGGTTCATCGAGAGGTGGACCTATATTGATGCGATGGACTAATAAAGTGATGAGACCGAGAGGTCATGTGCGAACCGGAGAGCTAGGAGCAGATTTTGCTTTAGATTTGAGAGGTCGTGGGGACCTAGATGCTTTGACGAGTGCAATGGAAACCTCAAGAGGAGGCTGAGGCCATGGTGTGGATGGCGGAACACCGTTGACAATAATGACTTGCTTTTGTGAATGAACTTTAGATTTGATTCATGGAGATGATAGCACGAGTTACATAGAGCCAAGGAAGACCTAAGAGTATGTCACACCCTTTGATTGAAGGTGCCACAAGAAATGGAAAAAGCATGGTAAGAGGACCAATCCGTGACTAGAAGCTTGACATAACCATATGATTCGTGCACTAGATATGAAATATGCGATATCTTGGATGGGTCAACCTTTATATTATTGATAAAGTGCACACACACATATGAATTGATGGGTCAACCTTTATATTATTGATAACATGAGGCCCGATAGAAGCATTGATATGTAATGTGTCAAAATAGAATATAACATGATATTCATAGTCGAGAAGACAATGAACGGTGGAGATGTATCAACGTGAGCAACTATGGTGTCCCCTAGATTTCATCCTGAAATCTGCGACTACCCTATCCGAAAAAAAATTGTACTTTTAAAATAATGGGTCGTTTTGTGTTTTTATTTCCTGAAAGTTCTTGTATTGCGTCAAGATATTCCCAAAGAGCCATATTAGCCTTTTTCACCAAATACCCAGATGCCCAAAATTGTTATATTCTGTCGTCGGGATTTGTCTGTGGGAAATTTGTATTTAATTATTTTGAGCCCCGTATGAGGCTATTTGTGCTCCGTTTTAACTCTGTTATGATCGAACATATCATTATTCCCTTGTACTAGAAGGATTTTAACTAGGAATAAGTTTTGGGCTTTATTTGTAACTTTTGGCAATTTTTCGTGTTTTTGTGTTGTCCCGTTTCATTTTCTGTGAAATTTCTCTAGAACAATTCCTTTGCCGGGTAAGCCCGATTTTTGGCCTGGAGTAGTTGGAAAACATATACGCACATTATGCCCGGAGGAAGTCACCATCGGAGGTCTGGATCACTGGGAAAAAGCGAAGTCGTGCACGAAAAGCCCCTGCGGGGATGGGCACATTTTTAGAAAACAAAGGATTTAAGCTGCGATGGGAAAAATATAAGCCGTAGGCAGGGTGGGAATTTTATACACGCCTTAGGCAGCGGTACTTTTCCTATGTTATAAAAAATCACTTAAGGCTGCAAAAGTGGGAAAAATAGAAAAATTCCCATGGTGAGCGGATGGGAATTTATTACGCCTTGCAGCAGGTAAAAATTCCCATGATATAATAAAAGGAAAGTGACTTAAGTGAAATCATGGGATTTTAGTGCCTGCCTTGGAGGGTAAATAATCCCATTGTCAAAGTCAAATCACTTAAGTGGATCACGGGATTTTGGTGCTGCTTGCAGGTAAAGAATCCCATTGTTGAAAAATTCTTAAAAATAGAATTACATGTGCAAAAAGTGCGCCCCTTTGGTGAGAGAATAAAAGGATTAAATTGATTATTTTAATTAATCTTTCCTCTCAAAAAGTGTGCCCAAGCTTGGAGGAGGTCAACAAGTCAAAGATGGAATAAAAGAAAGGAATTAAATGCATTAAATTTAATTTATTTAGTGGCTGCCCTCTTCCTCTCAAAAAGTGCGCCCCATTTGGGAATTGTTTAATATTTTTTAAGGCATTAAAACATTAAATTGATTTCTATTTTCAGTGGCTATGGTCAAAGCACACTGTGAAGCTTAAGTGAAGTGAAGTGTGGATGATTAAATTGAATTAATTTAATTGATTGGATGGCTGTCCTTAAACATGCTATATTTAAAAGAGAAGAGCTTGATTTTTAATTAATTAATTGCCTTTAATTGTTAGGGCAATTATTAATTATAGAATTGTGAGGGTTATATAAGCATGGGCAGCCATATGGGTGAATTATTTAATTCACAGGTAAAGAATTGCAGCCAAGAGGAAAAGTGCACCCCCATTTGAAGAAGGATTTTGCTCAGGCAAGGTGGAAACAAGGCTAAAAGCTTCCAAATTTAGCACATGCTTTGAAGGAGGTTGATCTTTGTCTGCATAATTGTTTACACAGGTGTTACAGGAGCTCAGGTGCTTTACAAAAGAAAAGGAGCTTTTATCAATGTCCAATACATTGCATATATCCTCCGAATCAAGAATTGTCCGTGATATGCACCAATTTTTAAGAATTCACTATTAAATAAGAAGAAAAAATTGTAGAATTATTCAGACAAAGATAGATAAAGCTATGGTGAAGAAAGATGAAAAAGAAAGCACAACGGAGTCATGCATCACTTCTAAATTTGCAGATATCGGAGACACGGATCTAGGCTCAAAACCTCTTCTTTGAATTGATAGACAAATCCAAAGCAGAAAGACTTCACTCATGCGTGAAGGAGAAACTTCACTCATGCATGCAGATTAAAAGCAATGGAATTATTTGAGTTGCAGCTTTTCCATCCATAGCCTAGTTGCCAAATTTTGTTATGCGCAGTGCGAAGATGCGAGATGCGATGCAAATCCATATGCGATCCGATCCAGATCTCATAATTGCAAAAGCTTCCGGCAAAAAGGCTTCATCCTCTTGTTTCAAATGCAGCCCGTGAAGAAGACAGCTATGGAAAATTCCTTCCAAGATCTTGTGCATGTGCTCTCATCTTCCAGTTGAAGCTTTCATTGAATTTTCATTCACCCTGAGTGCTTTCCAAAAATTTTAATTGCTCATATGCAATTAAAAATAAGGATGATGAGTTATCTACGGCCAACCTTGCATTGATGCATGTACAAAAGAAGAACTGCAAAACCTTCAAGGATAAAAGAGAAGACAATGCGAATGCAAAATTCCAGCTTGCTTCCAATTCCAACTGCTTACAATTCTAGCTTGTTTCCAGATCCAGCTTGAATCACCGGCATGCAGACATGAAAAAGGAAAAAGTCACTTTCCTCTTCCTTCTTCTTTTCTCCGACAAATTCAGCTTTCCTCTTCCTCCTCCTTTCCTCCGACAAAGTAATTGAGTGATCAATTAAATTATACAACTTAAAGTGATTGGTTTAAAAGCCATTACTTGAAGAAGTCAACTACTTGGAGATAGGTGGCAGGCATGCAAAATAGAAAGTTCTATTTTCAGTTGCAAATCATACATGTCATGCAAAGAGGAATTCTAGGAGGGAGATTGCCAGTTGTTTCTTCTCCGACTTCCACATGTGCCAGTTCAACTAAAGCTTCCAACTTGTAATTGCCCCTCTACATTCTATAAGTAGAGGAAGAACCTTCAGGTTAATCGATCAGAATTTGTAAGCAGCAATCCTGAGTTCTAGACTTTGTGCTGAACCCTTGAGAGCAACTTGGAGCAAAGGAATACAAAGGAGCAGGTTTCCTGGAGAACTTTGTGTCACGGTGTACTATGTTTCTTGCTTTGAATCTTAGATCTCTTGATAAACTTTGTGTTATTTTAGATCTAGATCTAGAGCTGCCTTTGTTTTATAATTTTGTGTGTTCATATCTATTAAGTTTCTTCTATGTGCATGCAATTAGCTCTGCTATCTACTAATTGGGATGCACATTTTCCCCTTTTCTTCTTTGTATTTCCTTTACTTCCTTCTTCTATAAAATACTTCCTTTCTTGAACAACTGCTTACTTGCTACAGAACTTCTTAGTTATGGTTCATGAACTAAGTGGTTAAAGTAAAACCCCTAATAGATAATAACACATTTTTATTGACAAATCTGACACGGGAGCCTCACCGGTTAAATGAGGGAGATTTATCTCATGACTGCCTAGGTTTGATGCTATGCAGAAAATCTAGCCAACAAACTAGAAAAATCAGTAGCCCCCGATGAAGGAGGAGGCACTGCACGATATTTATGATTGGAAAAGGAGTTAGCCACTTGCTTATCATGTTTAGGAAGTGGATTGTTGAAGATCTTGATCTTATGATTTTATTTGACCGACATTGATGTCGTAGGCTCAAGAAGCTCAATTGTGTTATTATTGATAAGATCTTGAATAAGATTCCAAGTTTGAAACATTGATATGTAGAATGCCTAATGCATTAATGATATTTGCATCTGAAATTTTAATTTTAATTACAACGTTTATGACAAGATGGATCCAGATGAGCGAGGAGAGGAAGCATAATAAGATTTCTCTTGATGAGTCATGCGCATAGAATATGTAGAAAATAAGGCAATTTAGTAAACATATGCTTAGGCGGTTGTCATTGAAGCTTTTCGGGATTAGAGACCATGTTGACAATAGATTTAACTTTAGTTGTTTTAGTAGATGTCTTAAAAGTTGATTTACTTTGAAAGTGCATAAAAGATGAAGCCTACTCATGATACTTTATTTTGAAAGCACGTGAAAGATGAAGCCTGCTCATGATACTTAAGCTTTCCCTTGGATAATAGTTTACTTTCACGTAGCTTAAGAGTATAACATAAATGATCAAATGAAGGAGATGTCTCAAATATAACACTCTCCTGAGGGCGGCAATAGACTTTGGATGAATATATCTTGCAGGTTCGAGTCCAAGAGTACATTATACATCTTAAATAAGTTGTTCTTATATTGCAAGACATAATCCGCTAGATTTCCATTAGATCCTTTTTTTATTTGTGCTAGTTGAGCATAAGATATCTTAGAGTTGATATTAATAGAGAAATGAGTGAGAAAAGCATCAGCTAAATGCGTAAAATATGTTACCGAGTGGACAGGTAGATCGTAGAACCAATGCATTACATAATCTTGAAGACTTCTAGGAAATATCTTTGCAAGTAAAGTGTGATCATCTACATAATCTAGACATGCTACATGAAATACTTGAAGATGCTCTTGAGGATCACCATGACCATTAAAAGTAGGAAAATTAGGGGTGATGAAATTAGGTGGAAGTGCATAATGTGAAATGGCGGGTGTGAAAGGGAATGAAGTAGTAATGTGTTATCTAGAGATGGAGACGCACGAGAAGTAACATGTTGTAATTTTATGATTTGAACTTGAAGATCTTGATAAAGAGAGGCTAGATATTGAGTTCCAGTAGAAGAGACTTACTACGTGTGAGAAACAAGAGGTGGAGTGAAGTGGTTGGTGGGAGTAGGAAAAAAATGGGAACAATAGAAGTATGCGGAAGAGTGGAAGCAGGGGTTTGAGCGGAAATAGGTATGGAAGTGGGGACAGATACGAAACATTAAGATCTACAAGATTGGTGGTCTCCTCACAAGCATCGAATAAAAAAAAGTCTAGATCTTGAGGATGTTTAGCAAGATGATCATTGCGCTCTTAAAGGTGGGCTTCAATATATTCACTAGAAGATTGAGCCATAATAAGAAGATGATAAAAGACCTAGAAGCAAGGTGGGTTCGAGCGATGGGTTCACCAAATGATTAAGAAAATATTGAAAAATAAATGCTAAATCCTGATTTCATATTCACGAAGAAATAATATAGCCCCTACGGTCACATGACTAAGTGAAATTACAATCTGGGTGTTGCACTACATTTTAGACTCCATGTAGTTATGCATGTGTGTGTGTAAAATCGTGCCCTAGGTGGATCTTGTGCAAGATGCACAGAGTAGCAATAAATAACTAGATGTGTGCATGGAAAAATGAACTTCCCCTCCTATGAAGTGTATGTAGAAGAATGTAGTCCCTTGTCCCTTGAATGGATGCTAGATGGATGTTTTGATACTCTTGAGATGCCTTTGGATGCAACCTTAGGTGATAGTAATATATGCTTAGAGCTTGGTCCTTTATTATAATCACATAGCTTTGTATTTATATGATTCCCTTGTTAAATTTGTAATTAACCACTAAAAGTTTGACCACCAAGAAAATAAGATTCCTAATGGCTAGAAAAGACCCAAAAGATGCAAGCAAGATACAAAGAGGTCGGGGCGCACAGGCGCTAACGTCTGGTTGGGCGCCGTGTCCAGACTCAAAAAATATGAAGTGTCAAAAATTAGACTAGGAAATAGGGTGTGTAAGACCAAGAAGGAAACCAGAAAGCAAGAAAATAGGCCAAAGACAATGGTTAATTAGTACTTTTCTTGCTTGGGAATCATATGAATAGTGGTATGTGATCATGACCTAGAAATATAACTAAAGTGAGTGCTTTAGTGTCTACAACATGGTTATGTAAGTGTTTGTACCCTCAAGTCATTTTGTACCCCTTTCCATGATAGACCCGACACTTTGCAAACCTAGGAGACCTCTTTCACCAATTCTCTTGGTGCAAAAGTGCATGAGGGGGAGATGAGCTAATGCATCACTTAAAACATAACATTGATGGTTAGGTGTTTGCACTTCCAAATTGGCCCCTCCTCATGTTGAATGCTACCCTTGGCACCATTTCTCTTCCTTGTTATACTTTTGCACCTGATGCAAAGGTGCATTAGGTGGAAAATTTTCCACCACCATGCAAACACCCTCTCCTTTGTCACTAACATTTCACAACTTTCCCCCTAGGCATGTTTTCCACTCACCGCATGTATCAAGCTTATCCCCTCCTCATGTTAGCATGCCCCATGGCACATTTTTCTAAGCATGTTGCACTTTTGCACCATTTCACATAATGTTAAATGTGGTAACGTGCAATGGAGGCTCCCAAACCCATGTAGTAAGTGCTAACTCTTTCTCAACCCGGCAAAGGAGAAGGTGTGCAAGTCGGTTAAGGGTGAGTTTAGATTAACCATGGTTAGATTTTGAATTTTTAAATCATCCTTATCCATTTTTGAAATAATTTTTGAATCTATTTTCCCTCCATTTATGCTATAACCAAGCCATTCCAAATTTGGAAACCCCATGCTTAGAACACACTTTTGCTCATATCTCACAAACCCTTGCTCTGTTTTCCACGAGATTTAAACTGAAGCTTCCCTACATGAATGCCTTAGAGATGAATGTTTCAATGACCTCATTTATTCCCTCCACTTTTTATGGTAATCTGAAACTTTCAACAATGAAAAAATTATTCCATGGATATCCGGAGTTGCAACAAGCCAAACGAGCTAAAAATCGAAGCATGAGATCCTAAAAAAATCATCTTTCCAATGAGCCCTTTCTTACCTCATGAAAATGAGTAGAATTAAAGTTATGGAAGACTTATCATTTTCAGAATTATACCTTATCAAACAAATAACACGCATTCCTACAAGTTCTCTTTTTGTTTCGTGAAGATCTCGACAAGCGAAACCCCGAAAATCGGAGCAAGGCATCCCGGTGAAGTAAAAATTGGAGCCTTTTTCGGCCCGATCCGAAACCCCGTGGCCAATATTTATTTTTATTATGAACCCATTAAAGGAAATTACTAATGGTATTATTTCCAAATAATGAATGGATTTGAGACACTAAGTTCATTTCCCAAAAGGAGAAGTGCTCAAAAGTGACAATTCGATGAAATTGCCAAAACTAGTCACCCAGGAAGAACTTACTAAAAATAGTAAGTGTTTGGAAAAGGCTCATAATGGTCATGGTTGTTCATCATCCATTCCTCACTAATTTTAATCTTCATGGAGGACTAACTCATGCTTTTAAAAGGGTGAAAAGTGGCATTGTGTCTCAAACAGAAGAGAATCCTTCTCAGTTCCCAATTTTGGTCACAATGGAGCATTTTGGTCTCGGTGTGTTTCTCACTTTTTCGGATGGATTAATAATAAGTTGCAAGAATATTTCATCAATTTTATAACCTTCATTCTTCACATGGTTTAGGTTCTCATCACCTCATCTCATGGATGACTCCATTTCCCCAAGGCTCCGGATCATCGAGGTTGAATTGTGCAAGCTATGGTCTCAAGTTACATCAAGGACTTGGAATTTTTGGAGGCATTACAATGTTTTAAAGGTTTTAATGTTTGTTCAAGTGAGAGAAATATTCCATCATCATCTTCAATGGTCTCCACCTCTCCTTCCAGTGGCCAATCAATCAAGGCATGAGCTCACAATGTGCAATGTTGGGGCAATGCTCATCACTCACCTTCTTGGTGTGTTCAAGCGGTGTCGCAGAGGTTCATCATTTAAAGAGTGTTCAAAGGTATTCATCGGAGCTCTTCATCAGTGCATCATAGTGGAGGGTCATCATGGATCAATTTTCATCTTCAACCTCTTCAGATATGATCTTCATTGAAGGTGGAGGCATCTTCATCCATGCTTTGGAGCATTTCTTCTCTCTTCTCCTCATTCTTCCTCCTCTTCTCTCCCTCTTTTTCTAATTCTTCATTGTAAGCAATCATTGTAATATTTCTTATTCACTTAAGTGACTCTAATGGTGAATTGTAAAATTCCCTTTTGATTTATAAAAAGGGGACTGATTTTCTCACATCTTAGGAAGAAAAAGAGTCACAGGTTGAATAAATACATGAAGGATCACATGGGGGTAGATGAAGAGATGGATTGTAAAGCTATAAAAGGATATGATCTCCTCATTGTAAAAGGATGGTTATTCTTGTTTAATAGCTCCCATATTCTCTCTAGGAACAAGTGATAAAGTTATTATATTCCTTGTCTAAAAATTTCTATCTCCATCTCAACTTCATACTATGAGCAATTGTAATTGTGCAATATCATGCAAGAAAAATTTGTGTTGGTTGTATCTTGTTCCTCTTATCTTTCCATAGTTTCTTCTCATTAAATGCATGGAACTACTCTTGATTTTATGTTGGCAAACTCTACATGTGTTATTTGCAATATAAAATCCCTTCTCATACTTTATCTCCTCACCTTTCTCCCTCACAATTCCTCCCTTGTGTTCCACACAAGCACTTTGCCACAAGTATAGGGAAGTATTCATGTGTGATTCCTGGTCATAAGGCCACCCCCATAATTATAGTAGTGTATATATGTTTCCTTGTTTTCAATAAATGGAGCTGCCCCATTCAAACAGAGGGACCTAGTCCCAAAGCATTGGTGAAATCCCACAAATTTCCTTCATGACAAATTATTTTTCCAACAAGGGTCTAACATTTAAATGCATGTGGCTATATCCTTAAGGTATTTACCCCTTTTATGAGGATATTGGACCTTAATTTTTAAGTTTTGTAATGTATTCCTTGCCTCTTTGTGATAACACTATCAAGTGTGTTTTCTTTATTATAATTTTAATTCCTTAATTCACCTGGGAATTGCTTGATTTTTTCATATTTCACACTTATTTATTCCTTCATATCTTCAATATCTTGGAGAAAATTATCCCTACTTGTTTTATGTGTGTTAGTGGCATAAAATTGTATACCAAAACATTTTACTTTTAGACCTATAGGAGTACACACACATCAATAATTTGTTTTTGTTTGACAAACCAAACACGTTATCTGCGTATGTGGCCTTTTTAACAAGCTTTTTGGACAAGTATTTAATTCTTCATGGAGATAACTTTAGCTTTATCTTTCTCCTTTTTATTTGTTATGTATTGCTTACTCCTTCTATTCCCTTTGCTTAAGAAGTAGGTTGGAAAACTCTTATAATTTTTCTACATCCCCCTTGATTTAATGGTACATATTTGCCTAACTCGATTTCATTAGTGATGATGTGCTTGTAAAGGTTTAATGTCGTCAAATCATAACACGTGCTTTTCTATAAGCTCTTTATGTTATTTTTAATGCTACTAATTTTTATATGGTCATTTGGATTTCTTTTGTCAACTCATGTACCCATGCCCATAACACGTGACTATCATTATTGTTTAACATGTTTTATTATGCCACCTCTCTAACAAGTTTCAGCAATGTGTCACCATCCCGTGTCTTTAAAATCTAAAAGTGTACATGAAGGCCACTTCCAATCCTTTGGCAACTTCATCATGATTTTTGTGCAAACTTGACATTGGGATCTCAAATTAGTGTTTGTTAGTGCATATGTCTAAAGAAAACATTAGTGACTTATTTTTCTTGGAGGTGGAAATGGTATCCTCCAAGTAAGTCCAAAAATAAGAGTTCTTATTTTATCTTCCTCTTTTAAAATCTATTGTGCACTTTACTGCGCAGGTGATGTAGGAGCATCATGGGAAGAAGCTACAAAATGAAAATATGACATCCTAAGTCATGTTTAAGGAACCAAGGAAGATGAATAAGAGTCTTAAAGCCATGAGGGAGAGACTAGGATACAATTGTAAGTGGTAAGAAGATTCAAGTTACTCAAAAGTTCAAATTATGTGTTTTCCCTCCATTATTGTAATTCAAATGTTAACCATGTAAAAATATAACTATGGCTTGTCAAGCGATAAAAATGATGCTTATATGGTGGTAAGAGTGTGTGAGGAATATAAATATGTTGAGACAAGTTCTAGAGCTAGTTAGAATCCATGTAAATGATTAAAACAATGTAATATGCCTATGTGTCCATGTAAGGGACAACAAGTGAGACATGAGTCATCAAATAGTTAGTTAGGGTATGAAATCACGAAGAGAAGGAGCTAAATTTGATAAATAAGTCAATTAAGGGGTCATTCCTCAAGGAAGAGTTGAAGAGGAAGTTGGAAAACCATGGTTCTTTGTATAATGTACATGGTTTAATATGTCAACTATGTATTTTTGCATTAAATTGACTATGTTGAAATTGGTGTTTGTGTAAGCCTAGTTTTTTTAATTGAAAGACCTGTGTTGAATTATTGAAACCGTCTTTGAAGCATATATATGAAATTTTGGTGAGTTTCCTCAAATGTGAAGCCTTATAGATGTTGTATACTTTATTTCGAGAAATATGGATCTCATGCATAATAGTAATGAGATTTTATTCTTGCTTTATTGTGTTTTATTTGGGCATTGATCTGGAGACTAAGACCGTGATTAATAATGATGGATGTTATTAGTAAACCTTTCAAGGATAGGTTGATACTCTTTATCTTAAGAATTACTTACAACATACATGCAATATGACTTTAAAGAGATAAATCATGATCTCATGCTCGAGTTGACATTTCTTCATTATGGAAACATGTGAACAAAGGTGAATGTAATATTCATATGATTGAGGAAGTAGAAGTTTGTGACTTTGTGCTAGCCTCCTTCAAGAAACCATATAGGTGATAGTGCTCTAACAACTAAGTGAGTTTTAGCCTTATACTCTATAAAGAAAATGGGGTGTATGTCAATAAAACCTAAGTCAAATACGTACAAGAAATGTGTCTAAAGAATATTGGAGGATCACCAAAGCCAAAATATATTATACTTTCAAATTAAAGGTTGAGGGTTTTAATTACCATGTTCTCCCACGTGCATCTCAAAGAAAGATCTTTTGGGTTCAAGACATTATACTAGTTGTCAAGATTTACTTGGTAAGATAGAAAACAGAGGTAGATGTGAAACACTCTTGTAATACAAGTTTAGAGTCTCAAATCAATAATTACAAAAATATATGCTAATAACATGCTATCGGGATCATTGTAGCCTAAAGTTAGGATACTACTAGGGTTAGTAGTTTGGATCTTTTATCCATTGAATTTCACCTTGAAATTGAGAAGATATCACCTTGAGATACTTTATTAAGGATTTTGAAAGAACTTTGAAATTATAAAGGTACACATGAGAGTTAGCCTTTACGGTTTGAAAGAAGGCTAGTAGACCCAGAAAGAGACCTTAATTTGAAGGAAATTTAACAAATGAGATAGGGTTTAGAGCTGGAGTTGAATATTGAAACCTTGGGCCTAGATAGATGAAGAAAATGGGTATATGAAAATGTATAATTTTTGACTAGAAACCATATGCAAGACAAGTTAATGTTGACAATACCTAAAACCAGGTTTAGGAGATGTATATTGTGTAAGAAAACAAAAGTGAGTTTTGGGAGTGAAGGGTAGTGACTTAGGAGATCAAATTTGGTGTACATTGTTTCAAACCCTAAGGGAATTTGGAGGTGGTTATAGTTTTTGCAAGGTGTCTCTACAAGTCTCTAACCTCAAGCCAAGTAAGCCCTAGTTCTTGAGAACACTTAAAGGCATATTTGGAAAATTCGGGAGTTAATGAATTTCTTACTTCTTTTGGAACTAAGATAATAGTGTATTTAGTATTTTTAAACTCTGAAATAAGGAGGAAGTTTTTATAGAGCCACTGAAGGCTAAAATTCTAACAAATATTTGTTTTTTGTCAAAGAGCTTGTAGAAGGACAAGTTGAAGATAGTGAAGAAAAATCGAGTTGTCATTAAAAGTTTTCATCCTAATAGAGGAATTAGTAATTTTTAGGTAAGTGAAGAAGACTTTTGAGCTTAGACTCACCAATGAGATGAAATTGATCAAAGCTTACAAGAATAAACCATTTTAGGCTAGTGAAGGACCCTCTTGAGCAGAGATGAGGTGAATTTAATCGTTGTGATCCTAATGATTGTTGATTTCTTGATGAATTAAATGTAATTGAATTTTTTATAAAATTTTGAATGCATGAAAAGGTGTGGAGATCTGCATAAATTGGTATTAGATCTAGGATTTGTGTTTTGAATGAAACTTTATTTTTATTGCTAATAAGATATCGTGAAGTTGTGTGATTGTGAAAGTGTTAGGTGAAGACAAAGGAAAGGATGTATAAAGAAGAGTTAGTGAAGGTATTGGTGAATTTGCTAGGAAATAAGGAAAGATAAAGAAAGGAAAGAGAAGCTCGAAGAAGAGAGAGGAGAAAATAAGACTAGAGGTATGGAGGGAGCAAGAGTTGAAAGCACTAAGAGATGATGTAAAGAAAATAAAAGAGTTGCTTGATGAGAGAAGGCAAAGAAGTTGGGTTCGTGATGAAGAAAAAGGTCAAATGGCCTATAAATCAAATTGTTAAGAAGAGATAGAGGTTACGGTGAAAGCAATAATCAAAGAAGAAGAGAAATGGATAAAGTAAATGATGAAGCATGAGGAAAAATTAGAGAAGGAAGAGGTCAAAGAAGTTGTGTATGAGATCTTACAGAGGATGGATAAGGACAAAGAAGAGACAACAATAGTAAAGCAAGTTGGCAATGAGGTATACAATCCATTTCAAGGGCAAAATTAAAGTTACTTGTTTATGAATATTCAAAAGGATGAAGATAGTCTTGTAAATAATGAAGGAATGTGTGAATTTAATGTTGAAAGGAAGGAAATGAGTATAGGAAACATGATAATGCTAGTGGCTATTAAGAGGTTCTTGTTAAAATTCAAGAAAGCAGTACAAAGATAGAAGAGAATGAGGAAAAGCAATAAAAAATGATAGGTCAAGGATGTGAAACAGTGAAGAAGAAGAAGATAAGGTCTTAGAAGAGTCCTTGAACATGTTTTTGTAGTTTGAAGATAACAAGAGAAGTGTAATTCATAAGAAAGCACTTAAGAAAGAAGATGAAAGTGGAAAGAAAGGGATGGGAGAAAGAGAGAAAACAGCATTGGTTGAGGATGAGAGACAGGTAAATGAAGAAGTTGTGAAGGCCTCAAGGCTAAAAGAGGTCAAGAAAGAGAAAAAATCAGTTGATAAAGAGAATGAGGATGGTAAAAAGAGGGAAAAGGTAGAGTATGAGCAACTTTTAGCCTATTTGAGAAAATAAAATGATGAAATTATGTTGAGCAAAGCCTATGAAGAGGTGGAAAACCTCAAGAATCATGAGGAATAATGCAAATTTGTGTTTTTGTGCTAGATTTTTCACATACAACCGATAAAGAATGGAAGATGGTAGACACAAAGAACAAGCTCAAGAAAGAAGGAATTCATTTCAAAGAATATGCAAGGTTAAAGAAGCAAGTATGGGATCCAGTGGTTTAAAAGTTAGAAAGAGTAGTGAGAGAATGGAAAGAAGACTAAAACCATGCAAAGAATATGAAGACAAGGTGATACAAGAAAGTACATGGACGTATTTTTCTCATCCTTGGGAGTATGATGTAGGAGCATCATGGGAAGAAGTTAAAAATGACAATATGACCTCCTGAGTCATGTTTATAGAACCAAGGAAGCTAAATAAGAGTCTTAAAGCCATGAGGGAGAGACTAGGATACAATTTTAGGTGGTAAGAAGATTCAAGTTACTCAAAAGTTAAAATTATGTGTTTTCCCTCCATTATTGTAATTCAAATGTTAACCATGTACAAATCCAACTATGGCTTGTCAAGGGATAACAAGGGTGTTTAGATGGTGGTAAGAGTGTGTGAGGAATATAAATATGGTGAGACAAGTTCTAGAGCTAGTTATAATCCATGTAAATGATTAAAACAATGTAATATGCCTATGTGTCTATGTAGGGACAACAAGTGAGACATAAGTCATCAAGTAGTTAGTTAGGGTGTGAAATCAAGAAGAGAAGGAGCTAAATCGAAAAATAAGTCAGTTAAGGGGGTCATTTCGCGAGGAAGAGTTTCAAAGGAAGTTGGAAAACCATAGTTCTTTGTATAATGTACATAGTTTAATATGTCAACTCGTGTTTTTGTATTAAATTGATTTGTGTTGAAATTGATGTTTTCGTAAGCATATTTTTTTAGATTGAAAGACCTATGTTGAAGTATGGAAAACCATATTTGAATCATACACATGAAATTTCTTGTGAGTTTCCTTGAATGTGAAGCCTTTTAGATGTTGTATACTTTGTTTCCGAGAAATGCTGGATCTCATGCATAACATTAATGAGATTGTATTCTTTCTTTATTGTGTTTTATTTGGGCGTTGATGTTGGAGATTGGGACCATGATCAATAAGGGTGGATGTTATTATTAAACCTGTTAAAGATAGGTTGATACTCTTTATATTAAGAATGACTTGCAACATAAATATAATATGACTATAAATAGATAAATCATGATTTGTGATCCGAGTTGACATTTCTTCATTATGGAAACATGTGGACAAGGGTGAATGTAGTATTCATATGATTGAGGAAGTGGAAGTTTGTGACTTTTTGCTAGCCTCCTTCAAGAAACCATACATGTGATTGTGTTCTAGCAACTAAGTGAGTTTTATTCTTATACTCTTTAAACCAAATGGGTTGTATGTCAATAAAACCTAATTCAAATGCCTACAAGAAATGTTTCTAAAGCATATTGGAGGATCACCAAAGGAAACATAGATTATACTTTAAAATTGAAGGTTGAGGGTTTTAATTACCCTTTTCTCCCACGTGCATCTCAACAAAGATATTATGGGTTTAAGCCATTATCATGGTTGTCAAGATTTACCGGTAAGATAGAAACAAAAGCAAATTTGAAACAATCTTGTAAGACAAGTTTAGAGTATCGATTCAATCATTACAAAAAGATATGATAATAACATGCCTATCGGGCTCACCTGTAGCCCACAATCAAGATACTACTAGGGTTAGTTGTTTGGAGATTTTATCCATTGAATTTCACCTTGAAATTGAGAAGATATCACCTTGAGATACTTTATTAATGGGTTTTGAAATAACATTGAAATTCTAACGGTTCACATGAGAGTTAGCCTTGATGTTTGAAAGAAGGCTACTAGACCAGACAAAGACCTTAATTTGAAGGCAATTTAACAAAGGAGATAGGGTTTCAAGGAGGAGTTGAATCTCAAACCTTGGGCATAGATATAAGAAGCAAATGGGTGCCTGAAAATGTATAATTTGTGTCTAGAAAACATATGCAATACAAGTTAATGCTAACAATACCTAAAACTAGGGCTAGCAGTGTACATTGTGCAAGAAAACAAAAGTGTGTTTTGGGAGTGAAGGGCAAAGTGACTTAGGAGATAAAATTTGGGGTAAATTTTTCAAACCCTAAGGGCATTAGAGGTGGTTGTAGTTTTTTGCAAGGTGTCTTTACAAGTCTCTAACCTTAAGCTAAGCAAGCCACTAGTTCTTAAGAACACTTAAAGGCATATTTGGACAAGTTGGGAGATAATGAATTTCTTATTTCTTTTGGAACTAAGATAATAGTGTATTTATTATTTTTCAAACTTTGAAACAAGGAGGAAGTTGTTGTAGAGCCACTAAAGGCTAAAATTCTAACAAATACTTGTTTTGTGCCAAAGAGCTTGAAGAAGGACAAGTTGAAGATAGTTAAGAACAATTGAGTTGACATTAAAATTTGCCATTCTAATAGAGGAATTAACATGTTTTGAGGTAAGTGAAGTATGGTTTGGAGCTTGGACTCACCAATGGAGATGAAATTGATCAAATCTTGCAAGAATAATCCATTTTAGGCTAGTAAAGGACCCTCTTGAGCAGAGAGATGGGGTGAATTTGATGGTATTGATCCTAATGAGTGTTGATTACTTGATGAATTGAATGTAATTGAATTGTTGCTAACATCTTGAATGCATTAAAAGGTGTGGAGATATGCATCAAATAGCAGGGGTACTTTATCATTAAAATCCATGTCTTATTATTTTTCTAATTCCTCTTGCACTCCTTTTCTTTTATCCATGTGGTGTTCGTGATTATCTTCTTCATTGATGGTGTGTTTTTATTTTGAGTTTTATTCCTCCTATTTTTCATTATTTTTCTATTCTTCCTCATTTTTCTCCTTTTCCTACCTTCGAGTTCTTTTCTTCTTCTCTTTCAACATTTATTATTTATGATATTTTCTTTGGAGGTGAATTTGTTCCTACGTTGGAGTCCTTATGATCTTGGTCACTACTTTTCTCAAATTCCATATACACAGAACTTCCTTTTGGAAAAGGTTCATTTGTGGATGTCATAACCTTGTGTGCATCACGTTCTCCCTTCTCTCCCTCTTTGGGGGTGCATGTATCCTTTTTACATAGACTTCTTTTAGTACCATTTACTACTCCCTCTAGCATAGTTTCATATTTTGTCCCTTTAGGTTGGTCTCTCTTTGTTACTCCCTTTAATATGATTACTTCTAGATCAACTGTGGTTTCATTATGTGTATAAGTTCCCAATTTCTTAGATACAAAAGTGAGTTTCCTCTATTTCTCAAAAGTGGGATATGATTTGAATCTTTCTCCTCTTCTTCTTCTTCACCTCCTGGTTTGCTTTCGAGTACTTGGTAAGAATCTCTAGTTATTTTTTCCTCTATGATTTATTGGGTATCTTTGTGTTATTTATTTTTAGCACGTGTATTTTCCTCATTCACCTCTCATCATCTTGTACTTTCCACTCTACCCTTTTCTTTGGCTTGAGATAGTAAAACAACAAGACTTCCCGGTTGTTTACTACTAGTTGTCTTTTGAGGGTTTATTTGGTAGAGATCAATATTGTGTCTCCACATACACACTCTTATTTGATACAATTACTTCATGTGGAGGATATACATGTCAACATCCACATGCATTGCATGTATTTTCAGTTTCTTATCATCTTTGATATTATTAATGGATCACACAAATTATTCCCTAGCGAAGGAAAAGAGAATCTTAGCCTATGGAGGGATTTTATTGTTCAACATGGTGAAGCACACAAGAAAATATTATTACATCGCAATAAACTTTTCTTCTACTTGCAATAATTTGGGCGATTATCACAAGATAAACACCATTCACATCAAAGACATTTCTTAATTACCTTAGCCAATTATCTAACCTAGATTCATATGCTTTGTTAAGGGCGATTGAGCTAAGATGTTCCTTATAGCACTTTATCAATGACTTGTTTGTTAAAGGATATTTCATTATTGGTTTCCCATCCCCTTTAAGCACACTAATCTCATTTAATACTAACAGGATCAAAATAACACCCCATATAAACTTTTCTCTTACAACATGTGCAAGTTTAGCATCTTGTTCAATAATCTCTCGAAATATATTGCATGAGGTTGTAGTGCATGCCATTAGTCATTTTTACACAATGTATAAAAGAAAATTGATCTCATCCCATCTTTCTGCACTAACAAGATTTGAGGTAATAAGGCATACTATAAGCCTTGTCCTGGATCTTCAATGTTTTCTATGGGGAATGTGTTCTCTCCCTTCTTATATTTTAACAATTCACCTATTTTGTCAACATCTTTATTGTTACACAAATCTACCCTCAAATCATCACCAAAGTGTAGACTAATATAGTTGTATTATTGATTCATGTGGGAGTTATTCTCATTCTTATCATATTTCATGCTATCATAAAATATTATACCTCCATCAATTATCTTCTTATTTGTTTATCACATATAGTTTTGTGGCAAGGTGGCCTAAATCACGACATACGATAATTAAAATTTGTAATCTTACAATTTTGTACCATGTTTTTCCAATATCATCTCGCATGTGACTGAGTCTAGGTATTGCATCTCTAAATTCATGGTTTACATTGGCATATGATTTTTATCTTGTTATTCACCTTTCTACTAGAACTCATTGTGTAGACACTTTTCTTATTTGTTTACACGAAGGTGTTGGCTTCTGCTTCACTTGTTCCACCTTTAGCTCTTCAATTATAATTATTTTTATCTCTTCATCTCCTAATATTTAGTCTCTCAAACTACTTGAACTAGACTTACTGTAAAAACTTGATTTTAGCATGAAACTTTTCTCACGTGTCTCCCATTAGCTAGATCCACCACATGTGTGGTTCAGAAATCTTGTTGATTATGTTAGTATGAGGGATTTCATTTACCTCTTATTAGGTTATTTAACCTTAAACATGGTGATTCATAGGTCTCTAGGTTTCCATTAGGATTTATATGATGCATGACAAATTATGTCATATAACTTGTCATACGCGTAAGTGTATTTCATATAGGAGTTACATTTCATTTCTGAATTATAACTTCTTTATCCTTTGTGGAGGTATGATGGGTCCATGCATTAGGAGTTACACAACACTCCTATTTTTCATATGTGAGAATGTTAGACTGAATTTCCCTTATGCATGAATCTTTGTTGTATGGTTAATTCTTATTGATTACTTGGATCACATGTTCATTTCCATTAGAGTGCAACTATCTTGATGTGTATTGGCTTCGTTAGATCCTCATGGTTTACTCTCACATGGTATCGGAGTTCATTATTTTGGTAAACATGTACTCACCGTTGGTTGTTGCTAATTACTTCCGGTTTCAAAAAATTTAGCTTCTCGTGCAAGGTTTTATTAATCATTTATTAGTTTGTGCTAATCAAGTTAATATTTATTTTGGAGTTTATTGTTTTATGGTTTTTCTTTGTTGTTTGTGTAGTTTGGATTTTTCTGCTAATTCAGCTAATTACAACTATCTTTGGCAGAAAGATTACTTTGGAGGTATTTATGTTTCTAGTTTTAGTGTTTAGTTATTTACATTAAATTTTATCCTAGATTTTATGTTTTCCTCCAAAACCACCTTATCTCCTCCTTGTCACCCTATACCATCTAATCTTTCTAACCAACTCTCTCTCCACTTTGATCTCCTTGAGCTCTCACCGAGCTCTCCCTTATTCACTTCAAGCTCCTCTCTAGCTAGCTCATCCAAGCCACCTCAACCTTGGCCCCTCCTCTCTTCTCATGAGTCCTACTCAGGGATCATCGACCTTGCCTCTCCTTGCTCATCCCAAGCCCTCAACTCAACTGTTTTCTTCAAGCTCATGAAGAGATTCCTCACTGGTCATAGGTTGTTGTGGTTCCCGTGCTCCGTTCTTTCCTTAAACCCTTGAGCTCACCTTGTCCTCCTTATCCTTGTTGTGTTGTCTCCCTTTCTTAGCCCTTGCTTTATGTGCAACCTTATGTGCCTAGTTCTATCCAACTAGCTATGTGTATTCAATCGCGAGCTGTCCCGTGGGTCATGCTCGAGATCTCACCGTATCATCTATATTGATCCATATCTTACTCGGTGGCTTCTAAGCTTCCCCGATCACCCAAGCCTATCCTAGATTAGTATTCTTGGGTCTTTTATTGATTAACAAGATCTACATGGAATCAACTTGGCCTGTTTTTGTTAGCTTGCTGGTCATGTCATTCGAGATCATTTTTTTTTTTTGGGCTTAACCCTAATTAAAAATTTATTTGTGCCCTTATCCTCTCGTGTTGTGGATTCTCCCGGCTTGGTCATTACTCAACATGCTCTGTCTAAACCCTACCTACTTTTTGTTGCATCAAAATTGTTTGTGCTCTGCATTTAACCGATTTGTTTTGCATACATTTTGAGCCTTTCTTAGTTCTACCAAATGGATTAGTCAAATATCCACTTGGGCTCCTCAAACCACCCACCCTCACCACTTTGTAACCATGTATACCTCCCATGGACCTTTGAACCGAGTTTTAATTTGGTGTCCCTCCTTTAAAACTATTTCTGTGTTTGTTTAATATAATATTTGTATAGTTTTATTATAAATTAGGATATAATATTTTAACATTGCTTATGTTAATCTAAATTTAGAGTACCATTTGTCTCGATCATCACACACTCGTGCAGATATCCCTTATTTCCTTCATGTAATCATGAGTTTTGTCAAAAATGAAAACTAAATAGAGTTTTATTGCATGTTGTTGTAAGTGGAACATTTAGTCTTTGCATTATCTCCCTGTTAGAGGCTATGCACTCTTGCAAACACATACATCAAATCCTGTAAAACAGAAACACTAAAAAAATAAAAATGTTAGCATAGTGTTGTTGATCACCAAAAGGGTTGATCACAACACTTTTATTCATCCTTGGAATATCCAGCAAGTTGAATATACCAAGGCCACTGAAATATTTCAATCCTTTGAAATGTCAAAAGATGAACCAGTAGGCTCAACTTCTGATCTTAAATATGATGTTCTCATTTCCATCTTGTTTTGTCCTCCTCTGAACTATTACATGAAGGTTCTTTTGTCAGTTGGCTTCTTGTACAATATAAACCTATGGTCATTAACCAGTAGTTTGAACCTCACAAGATCTATGGTTGTGAGTTTTATAGCTCCATTGGAAAATATTTTCTCAATCTCATATGGACCTAACCACCTTGTCCTGAGTTTTCCCATGTGGTCCTTATACTTTGAGTCAAATAAGAGTGTCTAGTCACCTTACTAATTTTTTTTGTCTTGATGTACTGTCACATGTCATTTGATCCTTTAATTTTGCACTACCTTTGTATCATGCATAGCATGTCTTCTCATTTCATCCAACTCGTTGATTTAGATAATCCTCTACCTCTAGCTTCAGACAGTATATGTTTAACTATAGTGTAGTCCTTAATGTCTTGTGCTCAAATTCAATAGGGAGAACATCAGTCTTACCATACAAAAGCTTGAATGATGTGAAGGCAATTGTTTTCTTCCACGTTGTGTTGAATTCCTATACTTTGCTTCTAGAAGTCTTTCTCGCCAATCTTTCATGTGGAGTGCAATGGTTTTTTCAAGATAACTTCTATCTCCTATTTATCACCTCAACTTGCCATTAGATTATGGATGATATGGTGTAGACTTCCTTTATTTGATTTCATACTCCTTAGCTAGATCAAAAATTACATCAATAGTAAAGTGTATACCTTGATCATTGACAATTTCCCTTAGAACTCCATATCTTGTGAAGATGTGATCATAGAGAAACTTGGATACTTTTTGATTTTTGACTTGGCAATGCCTTCACCTTTGTCCAATTAGTTAGATAATCTATGCATACCAAGATCTATTCCTTCTATAATATTTAGGATCTATAGGACCAATGAAGTCTAAGCCCCATTTGTTAAATGGTTGCAAGACCAACTAAGAGGCTGCAATGGCATCTCATCTGATTTGGTAGGCTTACCCATTATTTGACATCTATCACACCTCATGGTGTATAATGTTGCATCCTTATGCAGTGTTGACCAATAATAACCTATTTTCAAAACCTTTATGTTGTTCTTTTTGTAGAAAAGTGTCCTCCACAAGGTTCACTATGGAAAGCTTTGAGGACATCATATATTTCCTCATCATCTATACATCTTCTCATGACATTATCTTACCATGTGTGAAATAAAAATCAATATATCTAAGAAAAATGTACACTCTTCTCAACTATGTATTTCTTTTTAGAATATAAGTAGCATGGAAGTGTTTTACCTGAAACCAGATAGTTGGTTATGTCTGCATACCAAGGTGTTTTTGGAGATAACAAATAAATGATCATCGGGGAAAGAGTCATCAACTACCTGTTCTTCATCATTAGTCTCCATTCTAGAAAGGAAATATGCTACAACGTTGTCCTTACCAGGCTTATCCATAATAGTGACATCAAACTCTTTCAAGAGTAACAACCATCTAATTATTATGTTGCTTACAACTAGTTTTTGATCAAATATTTAATTGTTGCATGATCAGTGTGAATGAACATTAGATAACCTATGATGTAGTGTTTGAACTTATTAATAACATACACAACTACTAAGAACTCATTTTCTGTGACTATGTAATTAAGCTCAACATGCTGCAAGTTCTTTCTCACATAATAAATTACATAGTTTAGAACTCCATCCTTCGTCCTAAAACAAATCCAATGGCATGGTCTGATGCATCAATATGGATGTGGAATGGTAGGTTCCAATCAGTCCTCTTAATATAGGGGCAATAGTTAACATTTTCTTCAAAGTTTGGAATGCGCCTCACATTTTTCAGTCCACTCAAAGGAACATCCTTTCCTAGTATAATAAAAATAACGATGCTACAATCTTGCTGAAATATTGTATGAATCTTTTATGATAACCAACATGAGGCCTAGGAAGCTCCTAACATCCTTTTGTTTCTTTGGTGTTGGTAGATTTATGATGACAAGTACCTTTATTCGATCAACTTGAATTCCATTAGAGATAGTGCCCCAATACTATACCTTCAGACATCATCATGTAGCATTTTTCATTTCTTAAGGACATATTGTGCTCCTTACATCTCTTCAAAACTTTGTCCAGATTTTTCATGGCTTCTTCAAAAGTTCTGCCATACTAAAATCATCCATGTATACCTCCATGCAGTCATTTGTTTGATGTAAAAAGATGCTCAAGACTTCCCTCTAGAATGTAGTAGGTGCATTACACAAGCCAAATGGAAGAAAAAAATATGCAAATGTTCCCATGGGCATGTGAAGGTAGTTTTGTTTTGATCCTCTAGTACAATCTGAATTTGATTATAGCCACTATATCCATCAAGGAAAGAAAAATACTTTTACTAGCCAAAGTGTCAAGTACCTGATCAATGAAAGGCAGTGAAAATTATCTTCTTTGTTGTTGCATTCAAATCTCTATAATCTATGCAGATCCTCCATTTTCCATTCTTCTTTGGCATAATGACAAGGGGTGACACCCATTAAATGTCTGAAATTGGATATATAAATCTAACATCCAGTAATTTCTTCAATTCTTCTTTCACAATGTCTCTCACTATTGGGTTCATTCTTCTTTGTGGCTTCCTGATTGGTTTTCAGTTATCTTTGATATAAATCTTATGAGTGCACAACTTTGGATGAATCCCATGCATATCACCATAATCCCATGCAAATGCTATTTTGTGTTTTTGCAGAAGAGCAATCAACAATTACTCTTGCTACATGCTTAGCATTTTGTTTACATTAAGTGGCCTTCTGGAGTTATTTCCACTTGCTTTGAGAGATCACTCATTGAATATACATTGTTGCTTACATGATTCAATATGAAATCATGGGGAAGAAGTTGATGAAGGATGTAATTCTTACCTAGAACATCCATGGTTTTTTGATGTGGTAAAACTTGGTTCATAAGACAACTTAGACACCATAATACCTATTATCTACTTCTTCACTCTTCCATAGTTGTTCTGCAGGATGTTCTAAAGAACAACATCTTCCTCTTTTCCCTCAATTTTACATGATTTTCCAACATCATGAGCTACTACACAAAGTTATTATCTTCTTCTGGTTCCTCAACCCAAATGGTTTGATCTTCTTCATTCAATGGTTTTGTAGGAGGATAAAGCATAAGATTTTTAGTACCACTTCCATTAGAAATAATCATATTACTAGACCTACAACGTATGAATCCATCATCGATGTGGCCAACCATGGCCTTCCTAGATGATAGGATATCCTCCTAAGCTTGATTTTGGTTGAAGAACAATAAATTCAACAGGGTACTCCCAAGAGTCTACCACTACCACTATGTCCTCAAGGACTCCTTCAGTCTCATTGTTGATCTATCTACAAGTTGTAAGACTAGTTATTGGCCTTAGTCCTTCCAATTTTAGATCATCCATAATCTATTTTGTCATGATGTTGATGGCTGCCCCTAATTCAACCAGTGTTCTTTATTGTTGTGCCATTAATTTTAATGTTTACCAAAGGACTTCCTGGATCTATGTACTTAGGAAGAATTGAATTTCCAAGCATAATATCAAATAGCTATCCAATAACTTGTATAGTAGATGGATCCTTCCTTTTTTCCTAGTTTTTATGCATAGGTCCTTAATCAACTTGTTATAGATGGTCACATCCTTGATGGCTTGAATCAATGGAATTTTGACACAAATATCTTTCAATTTGGTTGACAAAATCAGAATTAGATTTTGATTTGAGGTCATTCTTCTTTTCTTGTAATCTTTCCAAAATGGTGGCTCATTAGCATGTGTTTTATCTTTACTAGGATTCTTCTCAGGTTACTTTAGGATCAGTTTGCAAAATGTATTCTCACTTTGTTGTGGATCGATCTGTAAACTGTGATTCCTCTGTAATATCTCTGTAATGGTGGGTCCATTTGGTGGAGGAAGTGCTCTTCCTGAGCGAAGATGGATATTATCAACATCAATGGAATAGGTAGGGTATTGAGTTGGTTCAATGGAATAGGATGGATGAGCAACTTTATTTTTGGGTTAGGCATTGGTTGAGCTGGTAGCTGAGTTGATTTTGGCTGAGAGCCAGGTTGGGGATTTGGTATTAGAGCTTACTACTACGTGGATAAGGAGGTTTTTGGTAATATTTTTGGTAATTAGGAGGTGGGTTGTTCCATGTCTTCCTCCTCTCCAAGGCTTTTGTCATGATTGAGGGGTTGTTGCCATTTTTGTTGGCCTACAAATTGAGGTTTCCATTATTGCTGATATTGGCTAGGGTATGGAGCCCAACCTTGCTTATGGGTTAGCCCAAGGTGGGGTTGTATATATGGATTATTAGACCAATTTTGAAATGCTAACATAGGGTTTTGTGACATACCTCATTGTCTTGGTGGCCATGGTTTTATTTGAGAAACATAGAAGACTTGTCCATCCTTTGTCTCCAACATCTTGAATTCAGGTGAAGCCTCCCTTTCTTTGTAATGTTGGCTAATCCTCTGCATCTATAATCAAATTTCTTTCTTCTTATGCATGTATGTAACTTTGTGAGTGTTTCCTTATCTTCCCTTTTCTTCTTGGCATGTAGAGCATCTAATTGATTAGTCCATGTCATTGACAATCTCTTGCTTCATGTTCTTGAACATGTTAACAATCTCTAACTTGGATATGTCCCCAATTATTTTGGTAGTTGATCCACCTCTTGATCTTACATTTCTTATTCTCTTCATAGTGGCTCTAGAGTAATTCCTATGAAGGCTTCATAAATTTCTTCAAAGGTAGATTTTGAAATGTCTCCATATCCTATCAGATCTAGAGCATCCATGTCCTCCTCACCGAGTCCCTTCAAAAAGAGTAATTTGAGAGATTCAAGAGGTAGTCTTGTGTGCCTTGTCTTTCTGAACATAGAACATGAATCTTTCTAAATAGTCTTCCAATGGTTCATCCTCCTTCTATGCCATTTTTTATATTTCATCACCTCCTCTTGTTACTTGGTCTGCAATAGTCCTAGTAATTTGTGAGAAACTTCTCCTTCATCTATGCCCAAGTGGTGACAACATTTCTTCCCAAACCCATGAACCATCTCAAGGCTGCATCCTTGAGTGTAGAAGAAATAAATTTATTTTATGTGCATCAGTGGTATAATCATAACTCCTACAGAACGTCAAACTTAAAACAAAAAGGTGTATGGGTCTTCAGTCATGGATCCATGAAAGTTAGGAAAGGCTGAGGGAGAAATATTCTTCATAGTAGTAACTTCATCATTGTTGGTAATGGGAAACTCAAAGGTAGTTTCCCATTTTCAACATTTTGGTCTACTTCTTCTGCCATTTCTGGTTACTCAGGAGCAACTTCTAAACTTTCACTTGGAAAGGGATCTTCAAACAACAAACCTTATACAGAGGAAAGTATATCTTCTTCAGAATCCTCAGAATTGTATGAAGAGATTTGTGCTACTTTTGGATTAGGTAAAAATCTACCATGGGCATCCCTTGGATGGTGCATGCATAAACTAGCTCAACTCAATCAATGGAAATTAGTGGGGGTGGTTGTTGGAGGTGAATTTCCTAAAACCTAAAATACTTCTAAGAAATGAAAAACCTCTCAAAAACCTTATAACTTGGCAGTATCCCGAAACAACGCCAAAAATGGTGGTGCAAATTAACTTACATCAATTAGTATGTTGTTCATTAATCTACAATCATTTAATTATCAAACCAAAGGATGTAGACTTTCAATAATGCCAGTGTTATATGCATAATTACAGGTATTTAGGAGGTAAAGAAGTAAATTGCTATCACTACAATTTGGGAAATAACAATGCTTGAAACAAACTAAATTCATACTAGAAGTAAATACTATGACTAAGGTAAAGGATATAAACTCGTAAATGCAGATAAAGAAATGAGTTGTTGCTAATCTAATCATGCAATAACTCAAATCAACCAAGTATGGATAGGGATAGCAAACCGCAAGTGGGCTTTTCCTTGGGTGTTAATCCCTCCTAAGGCTTGTGACTATAGCTAATGAACACAACTCAAACTTGTATTATATTGACATAAAGTTACAATTAGGAATACAACAATGCATGTATCCATGCATTCTATACTCTCTAATCTTATTCTAGATCTATCTACATCTCCTATTATCTTCTTCAACATTAACCTTTTCCTTTTATACATCTCATTACATCGAAGTGTGAAGAAACATAGTTCGACTAGGAGTTCAAATCCAATCAAGTAAAATATCTCAACCAAATAATCCAGAGAAAAGATGCATGCAACATAATTAATCGCTAAGGAGTTTACATGTAAATCACATAAGTTCATAAATCATGATCATGTAATTTAATCGTTAGTTACTTGTTACATTGTAACACATGATCAGATGTTGGGGTTGATTCATCTCCTAGTTCTCATGTTTTAATTATAATTGCTTCTTCCATCGACATGTGAAAATTTAAGTGTGATGTCCATTTCCAAAGAGCTTCTCAAGATAACAAATTCTTTCATGTGTGTGACCTCCTTTGGCTATGGACGCCCACTTGTGTAGACAAGTCCTTTGGTTGTGTGAGTTCTTTGTAGACGATCCCTTAGTTGTAGATGATTCCTTTGGCTACATGTGATTTACTGTATATAACAAGTTTCTTGCAAACAAGGTTGACATCATACAAAGCATCATTTAAACACCTTATTGTGATCAAGAGAATAAATGTGTACTCACAATACCACAAAATAAAGTCAACTAGTAATAACTATATTAATTAATATTCATGCCATAATTTCAGGTTATAATGAAATGTTTGAGTAGTATAACAAGGAAATACAAGTGCAAGGCTACAAATGGATCAACAAATTACAAAGATGAGTTGTTTAGAAATGGAATTAAACAACTCATTAGGCAAAGATATTTGAAAACTAGCGATATTGGATGTTTCTAACCGTGTGTTTATGAAGGTTTTTATTTTTACTTTTCAAAATCCCTTTTACATTTTTGGAGGTCCTTTGGCTTCGTTTAGAGTCATTTTTCCTTCTAATCGAGATCTTCTTTTTTGGGGAAGTGAGCACGACCACCACAGTTGTGCAACAAGGGAGTTCCTCACAATGTGAGATGCTTATTTCTCACACTAAGCCGTGTTTTCCTTCTTCTTTTCACATTGTTTTTTGATTGTTACGGTGTTTATTTGTTGTGATCACTCAAAACATATTATGGTCTCCACACTTGCATGTTTTAAAGATGATTGCAAGGTGAGTAGCTAATTGTTTCATGATGCACAATCACATCAAATTATAATCAACATGCTAAACTATAAAGTGAAGTAAATAGGGGTGATTATTTTTGGGTGTTATAATCACATGCAAATGCATTTTTTTGCTGACTCCAATGTCTTGCAGTCTTGTGTTTGTTTTCACCCTTTTCTTATTTTCTTACATTCTCGAACACATTTTTGGCTAAGTTTGATGTCCATCTAAGCGTGTATTTATACCTCGTGACTCTTCTGCACCGATTTCTCTTATTTGTGGATGCACAATGGAGGATGTTATTTCTAGACTTATGCTTCGTAAGACCAAATATGCATTACAACCTCTGTCAATTCTACTTGGTAGGGATAATTATGCATCGTTGTGTTTGTACATGAAACTTTTTTTCATTCATTAAGACCTCTATCCATATTTTTATGGACAAGTATCTTCCCCAATGATCCATATCATATCAAATACTAGCTTAACACTTGTGACATGGTTCTTGGTCTCTTGTTGATGTACATTTCCATGCGTCTCCACCATCATGAGGTGCACATAGAGCATCTTCACACTATTTAGAGAATTATTTAGTCCTTATTTGAATACTCTTCAGAGATTATGATTGTTACACCTTCTTCTAATACTACTATTTACATACCCACTTCATGTGATGATAGTTCTACTGACATAGATTTATTTGTTCATATTCCTGATGATGAGGATTGTTGTTCTAGTTCTGATGATGAGAGTATTGATGAGGATTTTCTCCTCCCTCTCTCTCTCTCACCCTTCAAAGAATGGTAAACCCTATTCTAACTCTACCACCTTTAGAGACACATCAAACACCAAAAAAACATGTTACTAGCTTCATACCTTTATTACATCCACCTCCATTCCATGGTCCATGTACGATGCCTCTTCCACTCCTCCTAATTCTTGTGTTGGTGATATATACTTTTTATGGACTGGAAGATAGATGAACAAGAGGAAATTGTCACAACCAGCACAAAAAATTGGAACTTCGGAATAAGATGGACTAGGGTGCTGGACCGAGTTAAGGGCACTAAAGACGCCTCTAAGTGCCCGTAATTATTAAATGGTCAAAATCTGAATTTTCTTGTGTCGCAGGATGTTCACTAACCTTATTCGATGGAGGAAGAGGTCAATGAGGTGACCAATAAAGTGGGTCCTACGAAGAAAGGGGAGGACTGGGACTCAAGATTTGAATTAGATGTTTGGTGGAAGAACTTGAGTCACATATATCTTCAACGAAGGAAGGAGTTGTTGATTGACTTATAAATGGGGTCCCGCAGAGAAAAGGAGGACTACGACTCGAAGTCAAATTAGAGGTTTGATTGGAAGAACTTGGAGTCGCACGAGATCATCAAAGGAGGAAGACGTCCTTGACACAATGCTAAAGGGGGTCTTACGGAGAAAGGGGAGGACTGCGACTCGAAGTCAAATTATATGTTTGATGGGGAGAATCTGAGGTGACACAAATCCTTAGAGGAGGAAAATGTCATTTAGGAGATTGGTTATTCCTTAGAAGAAAGTTGATTGGATGAGGCTTAGGAGACTGAGGGGAATCCAAATAATAGTTTGGATTAGAATAATCAGAGACTGAGGGGAATTAGAAGAATAGATTAGATCAAAATTATCGAAGATTGAGGGGAATTAAAAGAATAATTTGGATTAGAATAATCATAATCATACCACCTACTATGAGATGAAGGTGGGGAAAGGGGTAACCAAATGGGTTCTCTAGTGTGAAGAACCAAATGAGGTTTAGTCATGATGGGCATATTTTGATGTGAATGCCGAAACCTAGGTTCCTTATTGTAAGTGTGAGGAACCATGTGATAATCAATCATGGTTGGCATTGTTGGGTCTAAATGCCTAGACCTAGATACTTATGATTGAACTCCTTCATGGTGAAGGAAGTTCTATGTCAATTTGAGTAGTGTAATGATGGCCACCTAGATATTTTACAAACAAATAGGGGATGCTTGTGTGATTTTCCAAAGGGGGTCGAAGGAAAACAAACATATTGATGACACAATTTTGACAATCCAACAAGGTTTTGGACAACAAGTTATAAGTGTAAATGTCAAAATGGTTGATCAAAATTTAGCAACATAATGGCTACAAAGGAAAATTTTCCAATGTTTATATTGTCTCAAAAGTTTCTTGATCGGAAATTTTTTGCTAAGGTTTGAAAAATGTGTACAAGTACTACAATGAACCTAGGCAAAATCAAGTAACATGACAGCTGCAAATGTCACAATGAATGTCAAATAATCAAGGAAAATAATCCCAAAGAATAAAAGAATAAAGAATATTCCAAGGATAAGAAATTGTACAATCAAGTACCAAGGACAAGTCAAGCAAGTTCTAAACAAGGATCCAATCACAAAAGTATCTACTCCTTATGTCTCAAAGATGGTTTGGTTTAATAATGACAACACAATGTCAATACTTAAATTGAGTTTGGGATAAACAAGACTTAAGTATTAAAATGGTGTTGAAGTGATTTTGAATCAAGGTATACTCAAATGAGTTTAAACACAAACAAAGTCCAAGTTTTGAAAATGGAGGCTACGATGCAAGCGGTAACAATACAACTTGGATACGTTAATCAAGCTTTTAAGAAAAGTAAGATATTAGTATCAAAATGGTATTGACATGATGTGAACAATGTAACGTCAACACTTTCAAAACTCAAGGAAATGTTTGGATAAAAACAAGGTCTAGGTATAACAAGAAGTTGTTATTATGCGAGCAAGCATAACAACACAATTTAGAAACTTAAATCAAGTTTTACAAAGAAAACAAGATGTAAGTATCAAAATTGTAGTGATATGATGCAAGAAACGTAACAACTCAAGGGGAAATCAATGATGAGACAACCTAACTACAATGAAATAATCTTGACGTGGGTATCAAGACAAGGGTCACGAAAACCTAAATACGTACTCAACACACTTTTAACGCTTACTATCACAATCATGAATAAGGAAGGATGTAGTCACGTGTAAAAGTGGTGGACAAAATGTTTGTAATTACACGTATGTATGCTCTCTTTTTTCCCAAAAGGGAAACAAGAGAACAAAGGAAATAGAACAAGTGGTGATGAAAAATACTTAGCCTAACTTTGGCAGAGTTTCACCTTGTTTTAAAAGAAACAAGGTAGAAACTAAGACAAAGTGATGCCTTGTAAGTTTTGTGATGAATATCATGTAGTTCCAACTTTAATGGAATCTCCCCTTGTTTGAATAACAAGGTTTTGACTCAGAAATTCGTTGCTTTGTGAGAGATCTTTAGAACACGATGGATAAAGTCAAGTTGGCCCCAATGCCAAATGGTTTCCTAGGCTTTTATTCACAAACTTGCCAATTCTTACCTAAGAGAGGTACACATTTCTAGTAAACTAGACAATGGACCATTACCCCACAATCAAATTAATGAACGGGGCCTCATACGGGTAACATGAAGGGTTTTAAACTAGTCAAGTAGTTAAGGGGCACTTCCCATTTCATCCACAATTTCTCTTAAGGTGTGGACTACTTTGGGGTTTCTGTGGTAATTCTCATAATGAGTTTTATGGCTTATGCCAAGATACTTCCCACAATTTAAAGTGGATGGGTTTAATCCCTTATCCAAACTTGTAAATACAATGTTTTGAATGAAGTGGTGTGCTTTTTATCTTTGATTAAAAGGTGTGGTTTAGTACACCATTGGCAACTTGTAACACACTTGTAATTAGCATTTGTTTAGATCCTAATTCTTTGACAAGCGTTAGGTCCTGCGCACAAAAGATTTAGTAGTTTCCTATAAAAATTGAATCAAAGTTGCTTTTGATTCTCAAGATCGTCCAAGGACGCAAGAGAAGAGCATACACAATAATTGATTCAACTAGATAGATGCAAAGGAAAACTTAAATCAAATGAATTTAAACAATGCTTTGTAAAAGGTTCATTCCCTTAAGCAAAAATGAAAGATTAAGTTTCCAAATTAACCAAATGTTAGAAAATGAAGACTAAAGTTACTTTTGTTTCTCAAGATCACCCAAAGGTGCAAGAGAAGAGCATACACAAACTTTATCCTAACTTAAACAAAGCATGGAAACATTACATTCATTAAATCTTGACAACATGTTAGAAATCTAATTAAAAATGTAAAAACCTGTAAAATAGAGTTAGAAAACTTATAAAACTTATAAAACTTCAACAAACATCAAAAATAAGAATTTGAAAACCTTGAAAACTGAGCCAAAAATTGACACGAGTGCTAGCGCAATGCTATATATAACAATAGCGCATGAATTTTGGCGATAGCGCAAGAATAATGATGCTAGAGTAAGGGAGCTCACACTAACACATGGGTATGCACAAGAACGTAGGTCCGTGATAGAAATACAAAATATTGCAATGCTAGCATAGGTAGAGAAGTGGTAGTGCAAGCTTAGACGCAACAACGCAAGCCTAACACAGAGGAGAAAAATTCAAGCTAGTGATAATGTAGGCTGAGAGGTGCTAGCATAAGCCTAGAAGCAGTAGCACAAGCCTAACAATAGTAGCGCATAGGTTTTCCAGTGAGTGCAAGCCTTCTTCCCGCTTGTACAAGGCACTGTGTAACATCAAAACATGAGATTTGACAAGAATAATGTCAAAAATCTCAAATCTTTGCCAATTTGCTTCAAATTTGGCAGCACCTCACCTCCTTTATTCCTGCAAAGAGCACTAAAACCAAGCAAACTTAACTAATCTAGTTAAGAAACTCAAGATTTATCTATAAATGCTAAAAAGAGGGTTAGTAACCAAAATTGAAACTAATCTACAAAAACTTGAAATTAATGCAAAGGAAAATGGAGTAGGTCCCACCAGGTGTGCCAAATGTTGTTATGTTAAACTTTCTATGTTATTGAAATGAAACTAACACCTAGTAGCTTCAAAGCAAAGTAAATCTAACTATAAACATCATGATAAGAGATTAAAGGAAATAACTATTCTAATGCATAAACATGAATGAAATAATCTAATGCTAAACCATTCCTACTCTTGTAAATGTATGATTGCTATCAAATTATGAACCTATTTAGATCATAAGCAATCAATTTGTGTGTTGTCTCTAGATGAGGAAAGGATCTCACTAAAATGGCAACAAAGCCATGTTTAGATCTTCCTTTACTACTCAAATATGAGAGAATGGATGCAAAGATGAAGTAGTTATTCCAACAATGGAGAATGCCTTTATCATATGCCTATAGTAATCACTATGCAAAGCATGGTGTTTGTAAAGGTGTAAGGTGTGAAGGAAGGGGTAGGTCCTTTATATAGCTTTCCAATTTGGGAGAAGCTTGCAAACTAGTGCATGTGGGATAAAGGATAAAGTAGATTTAGAATAAATAAGCTTGATTAGAGGAATTAACAAGTGATTAACAACTCATGGGAGTTGGAGATGATTTAATTAATCAAATAGGATTAATTAATAGGCTAGGATAAGATTAGAAATCTATTTAGAGGGGATTTAGTGAAAAATAGGTAGGATTTGGATGGTTTGAAAAGGGATTTAACCAATAAGAGGGTTTATTGACTAAATACAAGGTTATAAAGGCTTAATTAACTAATGATAGTTAATTAATTGATTAGAAGAGGATTATAACTAACGAAGTGTTGTTAATTGGCATCCGGAGTGGGGTAAAGGCTAGTTAATTAACGAAGTGTCGTTAATTGATCAAAATGGAGGGAAATGTTAGTTAATTAGCAGGAAATCACTAATTATAGCGAAATTATGAGAAAAAGGATAATTAGTGTAATATTAGTATCAAAATTGTGTAGGAATATTTTAGGTGTCTACACCATCTAATATAATGTAAGCAAAGTGTAGAATGCAACTATAAGTAAACAAGGATAATGTGCAACCAAGACATGCAATATGTTGTGAGTGATTGAGATTGAAAGGAATACAATATGTGTGATAGGAGAAGTGTGCCTCTCGGGCATGTGTGGATGAAATATGAGATGTGGCTCATTTATAAATTCCCCCTCAGTAGTCAAGAATGAACCATAGAACAAGAGTGCGTCATTGGGAAATGGTTTGAATATATGTGCTAGAAATATATGATCAATGAAGTATAGAGCATAAAGATTTTGAATTTGGTGAGGTTTATGAATGTAATATGCCCTCAACACTCAAGTGTGAACCGTAGCACAAGAGTGCATCATCGGGTCGTGACGATACAAGTGTATCAAGATGTGTAAGATGCATGCAAAATAATAGATGCAAGGCGTAGAGTGGACAAGTAGAAATGTGAGACACCTAGTACTGCTAGAAGGGGGATTAGTAAGCATGATTTCCCCAAGTGTATGATGTGTAGAAGAATCAAGTAATGTCATCTTTTGAGATCATCATTGTCATGGTAAAACTAAATGGAGATGCTTTGGATACTTGGTAAGGAAAACTATGTGGTTAATCAAGTAAGGATCCATTGCGGCAAAGATTGTACATGCCAATTGCATATTCTTCATTAGCGAAAGGTGATAATACACATCCATGTGCATACCTCCTAGTAAGATTTTGTGAATAGCCGAGAAATGAATCATTACAAATAAAAACACAACTAAAGGGCATGGGGAATGAAATACCGATATGATCAGGATCCAAAGTTCGCTATATAGTCAATCCAAGACTGTCCCGGATTAAGTGGAGAAAGGCGTGGAGTGTGTGTAACAAATACTAGGTAGATGAAATACTTGGAGGCCATAAGAAGTAGTAATGCGAACATATCCATGATATAGATGAGGAGAATGTGATGGAGGGATGAGATCATCCAACATGAATCCTAGCCGAGCCAATCCATCACATGTATAAATAGTGTCAGAGCCAATGGGATTGAATGGAATGTGTGGCCAATAAGCATTATTCATGAAAAGAGTGCATGTAAAAGGAGGAAGCGTAGATGCAAGTTTCCCATGAGAGGGTGAAGAAGGTGAAACAAAGTCCAAGTGAATGGAAATACCCCGATAAAGGACCATAGCATTAGTAGAAAGAGAGGGTGAGGTTGAAGTGGATGGGACAACATCTAATGCACAAATGGTTCCTTTGAGTGGAGGCAATTTGTCCAGATAGTTTGTGGGTTGCGGATCAACAATGGGATGCATAGTAGTAGAAGTTGGAATAGGTAATGTAGTAGTTGGGTCTAGGCTGCAATATTGGAATGGAGTTACTATCAACGAAGAATCATTGTTGTATATTCAAATCCCTCATGTAAGAATTTAACACACCGATGAACTATAGAAGCCATTTCTTGCATTTTGTGAAGCCATGGCCTATCGAGTAAGCAATTATATGGAATTGGGATATCAATGATAAATAATATTGTAGGAATTGTTTTTGGGCCAACCGTGATAGGTAAAGTAATAATTCCTATGCATGGGCGTGTACTAAAATCATATGCCCTGAGAGAAATAGATATTGGGTTAATATTAGCTAAGGAAAGGCCTATATTCTGAATGAATGATAAAGTAAAAAGATTGAGCTCAGACCCATTATCGAATAATCTTTGCTTATCACCCAATTTATTGATGCATACCCATCTATAAAGGGGAGGATCATTGTCATAAACGAAAATATTTTCAACTATAACAGATGTAAAAGTAATATTTTGAGAAAATGCATCTATAAATGTCTAATAAATAATGTCGGGATGAGTAGTAGAAGGAATGCGAGTATTATTCAAAAGATTAATGATTGTAGCTCGAAATAAGGATTAGATAGCAAGAAATCATGAATGGATATATCCATGATAAGAGGATCCTAGGAAAATGAAAGAAGTGATGAAATGAAGGCCCAAAAGTGTTTAAATGAGGCAGGTTAATGAAATGATTTAACAAAAATTGAATTATGCTAAATCCTAGATATTGCAGAGTCACAATGAAATGATAAGCAATAAAGTATAGATCTGACCTAAGCAATAAACAAATGGAAATTGAAACCCTAAGTGCAAGAGAGGGAATAAAATAATTAGCTGATTTCACAAAAAACACGAGGTCATTGAGCTAGAAAATTGATGAAACAGGAGAGAACAGTTATCGCAATCAAACCCAAAAAATTACAGAAATTGTCGATATGTCGTGATAGGCAAAGTAAATACTTTGCACATGCATGGATGCATAGTAGAATCATATGCCCAAAGATAAATAGATGTTGGGTTAATATTAGCTACGGAAAGGCCTATATTCTAAATGAATGATAAATTACAAAGATTGAGCTCAAACACATTATCAACTAATGTTAAGCTTAACACCCAAGTTATAGATGCATACTCGTATATAAAGGGGAGGATCATTGTCATAAACAGAAATATTTTCAGCTATAGCAGATGGAAAAGTAATATATTGAGAAAATTCATCTACAAATGTCGATAAATAATGTTGGGATGAGTAGTAGAAGGATTGCGACTATTAGCAAAGAGATTAATGGTTTTAGCTAGACAATCTGCATTGTGACAAGCAAGAAATCATGAATGGAGATATCCATGATAAGAGGATCCTAGGAAAATGAAAGAAGTGATGAAATGATCCTAAAGTGTTTGAATGAGATGGGTTCACCAAATGATTTAACAAAAAATGAATTATGTTAAACACTAGATATTGTAGAGTCACAACGAAATGATAAGTAATAAAGTATAGATCACTTTGTTGGTGCTTGTTTTAAACTCTCCCCTTTTAATTTGAAGTGTGCCTCCAAAACACTATGTCCTTCTTACAGAGATAATTTCCATGTAAAATTCATTAAATAGTCGTATCAATCCCTACAAAATTCCCCTAATGTGTCATCTTTTGTTAATCCTTGTGCAAACTGCATTCTATTTCCCGACACCCAGAAGGCAAGTGGCATATTATTGGTTTACTTCACTATATCAGACTTAATCTGGATGTCTACAAAAGTAATGTAAATATGTAAGGCACAAGATAGTTCCCGAAGTCTGATAAAATATTCCAAGGAACATTCATGTAAGTACAATGTAAAGTGCGGACACATCCCCGTTCCCAAAATAAAACATGTGTAAATGTATTATTGGAGTGGGGAGTCAAGCCTTTATTTTCCTGGGCACTTTACATCCAATAGAGTGCAAAATGAAGTTGTAAGTCTGAAACCTAAAGGAAGATGTGTGTCATCTCGTTGGTCAAAGTCAACAAGTAAAAGGAAAACAATATGTGAAGAGGAAAGTCAGGAAGACGGAAAAAGGAGAATGAAGAATCATGATTCTTCTGGGGTGTGCAAGTGATAAAAATAAACCGAGGCCCAAACTATTAAGGAACATGAATCAAGCATATGACATACATAGGAACAGAGAGGGAAGCGTATTTTGCACGATGTAATAACGATATGCATGTCTTTTTATAAAAATCTCCCAAGCTCATTAGCGAAAGAGGCGGTTCATTAATGTGCTAACCATACGAGTTAATGTAAATGACTCATTTCGAGAGATACATAGGTGATGAGGCATGACAATATTACAATGGTTAAAAAGAAAGAAAAGATTGAGGATTACGAAAAACTCCCCACGAACGCAATCTTCGGCATTAATGCATAGATCTATGAGCCGTTAATAAGGAAACTTATTATAAAGTACTCTACTAATGAATCCAATATCTGATGTTTTGAAAAGGTTTTTTAGTACCGAAGGATAACCGAAGTGATAATTGAACCCAAGGATTATAATTTAATTACAAGTGCCTTCGTAGTCAAAGCTTCGAGCGTGATTAGAGTTTTAGTAGAAAGGTAAGTACATCCGTTCCTACATTCTTTGTGATTTTTGTGAGTTGGTTTAAGAAGTCTAGTTTTTCGTGAAAAGACTTGTGATAAAATTAAACCGAATCACGAAGATCCATGTGGTGTCCTCGAAAAAAATTTCCAACCTTAGTTCTCCTTTGGAAATAATTAAATATTCTAATATTACATCTTGCGATTTAGAAGATTTTAAGCGAGATCTTTACTCCCGGAAAAAGTAAAGCCATGACCCAAATAGCTAATAGTGGTATTGACCTCACTATTACTTTCCCTCTTGCTACGCCATGCCCGAGATCTCGTATGGGTATGTGCTCAACACTATGATCTTATATCTAGGGAGGTTTGGGATGAAAGGGGAGACGTGGTTTTATCTTTCTAGAGCAAGCGTTTGACATAATGTTGGGTTTTCCTCCCACGGATGAGGAGGGGCTATTACCAAGGACTCAACACAGGATTATTGGAACTCACATTCAAAGAAATGGATGAAAATCATGAATGACCATTGGTTGAATAGTCCTCAAACTTCGCCCACGAAATGACAAAGAAGCTAAATAGGGTTGAATTTATTGAGGAAGTTGGAGATGTGATTACACTATTGAACCGAGTAATGGGTATGGAATCTATTGCTTTCTTTCAGGAATGGATGTTCTAATTCATTCAGGTGATACTCATAAACAAAAGCCTCTCCCCAGGCTAAGATCATAAGTAACCATATTCATGAACAAATGATGGGAGTTTCCCAGATTGCAAGAGGAGAAAAGCCCGGAATGGTTGAATTCTTCATGACTTCTTACCTTGTTTATAACATTGATTTTCATTAAAAAATACCAGAATTGCTCATGGATGGGGAACTTAACATTTTAGAGGTGTATGGCATTTTTTATCAGCTAAGATTGGCAAGCTATGATACACATTAGATAAACATTGGAAATCACTTCTTTGCACCTACAATCTATTTATATCATTTTGACTGGGAGACTGAAAATTTATCCCCTAATGCTAACAGAGTCATTACTCAATATGGATGTTACTTCACCCATTTCAAAACCTATTCATATATCAAGGTTAGTGGTTTTAATGAGAAACCCTGTGTGTTACCCAGGTGTGTAAATGAAAAATGGGCTTTAATGGAATTGGTCAGACAATTTCTATCAATACATCAATTTGTCATGTAAAAGTATGTTACATCCCTTATAAATTTTCCTATAGTCATAGGGAAATACACTTGTCCAAACATCCAGAAAGCAAAAAATTTGGAAGGAGAGATGAATAGGTGCATGATGGATAAGTTTGAGAACAGAAAACACTATGATATAAAGTATATCTTACACAGTATTGTACCCACCAAGGTAGAGCACAAACCTCGTTATGAGGATTTTAGGATGAGTTGTGCAGATGAAAAGGAATTGAGACAAAGATAATATTCAAGAATGACTTTGTCTCAGATGATTGATTTTGGGGTTATCCAAACTCGTGAAGGGTTAGAGGATGATTGTAATGTGATTAGTAAAGAATACATTGTGGACAATATTGCTTCTTAGCCTTTGTCACCAATTAAGTGGAACATTAGTAAAAAGAAGTATAACCAAGAAAAGACTGCAAATCAATACATCAATTTGTCAAAAGGAGTGGACTTAAGTTACCATCAGACCCCACTATTAAGAGAGTATAGACATAAAGCAAGCTAGTTGATGATGTTCTTCCCCATTTCGTAGGGTTTATGCCACTATAGAGGTTTCATGGAGACAAGATTAATAAATTAGACTCATTGCTAATAACAGGTGATGTCACAGCTTCAACGATACCTCGGACACAACAAGTAAATCCAGAAATTCTTGAATCTCGCATCCCTACAATTGAAGCTATCTCCCAAGAAACTAGCGAGATGATTTTTGTTCCTAGTAAGAAAACGGGTGAGAACCCAACACGAACAAAGAAAGAATTTAGTGATCAATGCCCCAACAGTTGGAGAGATAGGGGACCAATATGAGATGGATGGAATTGAGGTTCCAGGTGGTAGACTCATAGGACTAGATATTCGGGAGGAACCTATACATGCAATTTCATAAGGTATGTCTATACTTTCTTCCTCTTCTAAAGCTCTTACAGTTATCCCTGTGGCTCCATTTCTACAATCATTGGATAAACAAGAACATCCTATAAGAGAATGGATAAGTAATACTCTCCTAAAGAAGAAGAAGGTGGAAATATAGTTGGATGAAGATGATCTAAAGAGCTTGGCTCTCCTCAATCAACGAGCACCTAAAAACAAGAGTTATTTCAGAATAGCCCTAGGCAAGAAGGGATAAATATTCATGGATGTGGCAACTCCCAAAGCTAGAGTGCTTCAAGGGGAAGCATCCCCATCTGAATTTCAAGTCTCTAGGATCCCATTAGGTAAGCCTTAACTGAAGAAATGAAATATGATTTTTCTATAGCAGTAGAAGGGGTATTCCAAAGGATCGATGAGTTCAAAGAAACTAAGGAGCTAAAGGCCAAGAATGAGGCACTATCACGTTTGGTCAAAAAAATGACCAGAAGTCACAAGGAATAACAAGATAAAGCCCTAGAGATAACTAATAATGATATCAGAAGAATAGATTACTTAAGAGAGAGAGGGAATGCCACTATCCAATGGGAGAATGATTTGGTTGCAAGGGTGAATCAATAATCATAGAATTTGTAAAAAAGTATTCCCGTATTCATGAAAAGGTAGAAGCAAGCAAGTCATTAATGGACAAATGTGACATTGAGCAACAAATGTGGAGTGATATGCTACCAAAATGGAATCCATCAAAGACTTAGGTGATGAAATGGTTGTTAAAGAAGGTATTCCTGTTTGATTTTTAATGTGAATATTACAATATGGAAAAATTAAGAGTGGAGGTTTTGGTAAAATATTTTGAGATTCTTGATGAATTGAGAGACAAAACAATGGATTATATCAGTGGCCTTCATGCTCTGATAGAAAAATTAATTGGGATAGACAGTGGAGAAACAATTATAATGGAGAGCACTGAAAATTTAATTAGAATTTTTAGGGAATATGTTATGGGTAAACTAGGTGCGCTCCGAGGGTTTTCAGTGCATCCACCATGCAAGATGGGCATACGTTGAGTTAAAAATTGACAAATTGATAAAGAGGATGAAGAAAGAAAAGTCTATCTTTTCGGTGATTGATGAAGTAAGTACAAACATGAAGTAATTTTCAATTACCACTTAGGACTTGATAAGGAAATTATTACTCAAATGTTTGAAAGTATGATACCTATAAAGATAGGGTAGGGGAAAGCTCAAGTCAATCCACTGGAAAGGACCATAAAAAGTAAAAGAACAATGAAAAAGTTTGTTAGAAGCAAAAGAATGTCTTTTCCTACTTTTCCAGATGTCATCACATGGCTTTCTTTTTCATTCAACCCAATTAGGAACAAAAGGGAATCTTTTCAGTTAGTAGATATTTTCCTTTGTAGATTTTGAATTACACGAAGCATGGATTGAAGGGACCTCTTCAATATGTTTTTGGGGAAATTTAGTTGAATGGTTATAAGTATGAGGGGTTTGTCCTCATACTAGGGGGTTTTTTTCAATCTTTTTGCAAAAGACAAGAATTGATATATTTTATGTGACATTGCTTATTTGTCTCCTAGAAATACATTCTAAGTTTTCACTCTTTCAAATTCAAATGTTAAGATGATTACAGTGTATAGTCATTAACAGTATCAAGATCAGTCATTTTCTTGTTCCCTTGTCAAGAATTTGGTGGATTTAAATGAAATTTGTCTAACTATGGGTTTGGATTTTATGTTCTAGATTTTGAGTACTAAATACTTAATTGATCAATTGCATTTTCTGCTAGAATTATGTGTTTCTTGCTTCTTTGAAGTACATAAGGCCCATCCTTACTGATTAAGCTTTGGTTATTTGTTTAATATTGTGTTGTGATCTTTTACTTTACAATATTGAATGCAATTATAAAATCCTTGCTAAAATCATTTTTTGATGGATCTTTGTAATCTTTTGAGTGTATCTTAAGCATATGAGATTAGGAGCAAGAAACACTTCATTAGAATATTTGCATGAGATTTTGTGCTGAATATTTTGATGATTGTGTGAAATATCTATCTTAATTGAGTATCAATGAATGCAAATCTTTCTTTAAGTCAAATATGTGATGAATCGATGAATTGTTATTTATTGTGCGAAATGTCATATGTGTCGACAAGTCTTGTGAGTAGTGTTACGTGGATATTTATCAGTTTGTGAATCCCCCATTCTTATAAACAAAACAAAATTTGAGTCTCATCACATATTATACAAATTTTATGACAATCACCCTATTGTGTCATTTACAAATACTATGGGAACCTTGATTTTACCCTATCCTTTCATAATTATGCGGGAGTAGACAAAACTTTCCACTTTATGCAGAGTAGCCTAAGTCCTGGTCGAGTTACATTTGCATTACTTAGCGTGACAACTCGGAGAGTTAAATAGTGCATATATTGACCATGTTCACTCAGGAATGATCTTTAAATTCCAGAGAAAAGACTAAGAAACCGTGATTACACCTATTCTTCTTGCAAATTAAGGTTACAAAATGGGTTCTCTCACCCTAGTCACAGTAGGACCTAAAGTAGCAGGGAAGGTCATCCCCTTTGTACGTGTCACCCGATCCCTCTAAATTCAGGTTCAAATAAGTTTGTCATACATTTTCCCCGGCTATAAATGACATACATTTCCAGTCTTCCACCCTTAAAGTTCATCAACTCATCTATTGATACTACCGGCCCCCAGGGGTGTAATTTTGAGTGCCAACATGCTTCTCGCACCGTTATCGAGGACTATTTCCTAAAATTGAGTAAAATACATGTCTCTGGTAATGTTTACTTGTATGTCTGATTTAAATACATGTCTAGAACCCAATCCTTTGTTGAGCTTTTCTAAAATAGAGCTTGATTTGAACTTGTTTGCTCTATATTTGCCTAGTATAAGCAAGCTTTCCATTAAATTTGACTTCATTGGGAAAATCCTAACAAAGATTGTAAAAATTTGTAAATCTTTGTTCATTTATGTATAAAGTTATCTTCTAGTGAGTGATTTCAAGTAATCAACACATCTAAGGTGTAAAACCTTAGTGGCGGCTCCATCTTCTGTGAATTTTGGTAAGAACCAGTGTAAAATATTTAAATCTTGGTTATTTTACTTGAAAATTTCATAAAATGAAGGAAGAAGATCCTTTTTTAAGTCAAATCATGTTATAAGATTGTTCCCATAATTAGGAAAGACTAATCCACAAAGAAAACAAGTTTGGAAAGCCTTGGGTGATCAAATATCGAAGAGAAAGTTGTACTATTGTTGAAAGTGATCAACCTTTGGTGGAATATTATTCCAATACTTCAGATGGTTCTAGATCGAGTAGTCCTTGCATAAATTTGTACACTCCAACTCGGGAGGGTCCTTCATTTTTAAGTGATCTGGGTATTCCTCATCTCCCTCCTTTATTGATTAGAAGTAATAGAGTATTTTGTGAAACAAAATCATTAAAGGATCATTACTTTTAAGATCACACTCCATTTCCTCAAAGACCCCCGTTCCCTATCATTTTAATCCTCCTATTGGAACACCTCCTCCAAAAATATGGCACAACCTCCACCCATACCTCCTTTTGTAGTAAACACTTACAAACCCATAGATTTTTATGGAATGATTGGTTATCCAAATGAGGTTCCACATGAGGTCCAAATAGATTGTCTATATTTCAGGGGAATAATTCCATAAGTGGGGATCAACATCTTAGACTCTTCTTAAATGTTATGGAAGATTTTGAAATTGAACATGAGGATGTGTATGTGAAATTGTTTATACATACTTTAGATGAAGATGCTAGGGAATGGTACAAGTCATTTCCTAAAATTCAATTGATTCATGGTTGGAAATGAAGAACGCCTTTAAGTTGCAATATGGTGATAAAAATGATCTTAGATTCCTCCTTACTGAGTTTGAAAATATAAAGAAAAATCCTAATGAACCTGTTCAAGATTTTAACACCAGGTTTAACAAAAATTTGACAAGACTTCCATGAATCTGAGACCGAGTGATGATTCATGTCTAATTAAATACTCATATTCCTTCGAAAAGAAAGCAACCTATTATCTGAGAGACAAGAATCCTAGAAATTTAAGGCATGATTTTACTATGGCAGTGAAAATCGAGAATAATATCAAATCAGTTGGAAAACCTCCAAAGAGGGAGGGTGTCAAGTTAGTTAACCCAGAAAAAACCCAAAAAGCAAGTCAATAGAGCTAGAGGAAGTAGTCAAGACCCTAGCAGGGGCAGTTAAGGAAATTTCTTACAAACTTGCTAGAGATGAGAAAGGCATAGGGGAAAATCCTCAAGCTCAACATCAACCTCAAGGAAAAAATAGATTTGGGAATCACCCTAGAGGTGATCATAGAGTTGATGATAGAGGAAAAATACCTATGGGGTCAGAGGAACAAGCAACCAAACCATAGAGAAAACAAAATAGTACCTGATCCACTAATTGCTAGGGTATCTATGGTTGAAGAAGATCACGTCATTAACTAGTGTGATAATTTTTTCTACCACATTCTCCTTGTAACCTCGATGTTGATAATGATGATGTTAATGATGAAGCTTCTTTTGGTGATGTTTGTATGATGGAATATTCTAACATTGTATTACTGGGGCTACTTCTACTAAATTACTCGGTGCCAAGACTGCCAATCATTTTGGAACTATTTGGAATGGGTATCTTCTTCTCCTTTTACTACCAATATTGATATAGACATGGTTCAGTCTTCTTTCGAGTTACCTAACCATGATTTTGAGTATCTAAGGGCTTTAATGATTAATAAATATGATGGTGGTATTCCTTCTGAAGAGGATAGGCAGCTCTTAATGAATGCAGTAGTGGCCCAAGAAAAAGAATATAATATGAGAAATAGGATGGTCAAAGGACCAGAGCCACGACATAAACCAAAACTCCTCTCCTCACCAATATCCCCAAAGTTGTTCCCAAGAAAGATTTACCAAACAAAGTCCCAAATATTTCTAACAAATCTGATTCCCCTACCTCTACTCAAAGTGGTAAAAACCTCATACCACCAAAAAAGTAATTACCCTACTTCTTAGTGTAGTCTTACCTAAGTATACCCCTTGTGATATGGCTCAAATTTTGAGTTAGATCAAGGTTACTGTGCTAATTGTTGAGTTGCTCAGGATTCCTGAGCACAAAAGAAGAGCATTTGAGTACTTAGGATTCAAGGAGGAGTTGGTGGCCACAGGTAAGGAGGTTAACAATGTAGATCTTCCACCGTTATTATAGAGTTAGAAGTGCCCAAGAAATGGAAAGTTCTGGGAATCACCTGAGATATATTTAGGCACTTCTTTAGTAGAATCTCAACTTGATGTGGATCCATTTTTTACTACTTTGATCATCAAAGATAGACTTGTCCACAATTATATGTTTGATTCAGAGCTTCATGTAATGTAATGCCTCTTGAAGTTATGAATGAATTAGACATCAAAGTGACAACAACTTTTGGAAAATTCCAGGCCATGGATTCAAGAGAGGTGTCAGTGATAGGATATGTAAAAGGTTTAGTAGTGCAATTGGTAACTTATCCTGGTAAATACTTGACTATGAATGTGGTCATTGTTGATTTCCTTGCTAAATGGGGTATGTTGTTGTCTAGAAAATGGGCTGCAAGTGTTGGAGGAAGTGTGCAAATGGACATGTCCTATGCCACCATACCTATGGAAGGAAATTTGGTGAAGTTGTACGAAGAGAAGAAAAATGCTACACTTGATTGAGGACCCAAACAATGCCTCCTATGAAGTGTTGTTTGTTGATGTGGATGCTTTGATAATTTTGTTGGATATGTAGACTTTGAAGACCACAACATAAATTAGAGTCCATGCTTGGAACAAGTTGGTGCCCCTTGGACTATGATGTTTTGATGGAGCATGCTCTAATATGGGTAATGGGGCTGGTGTGGTGCTTATATCCCCAAATAAAGAAACATTCAATTTTTTTAAGTTAAAATTTAAATGCACCAATAATATTACAAAATATGAAGCACTACTCCTAGGCTTGAGAATTTCATGGAGGTATGGAATAAAGGACATAATTGTTAAAGGGGATTCTAAGTTGGTGGTAAAACAAGTAGAAAATTTATACAACAAAGAACCAAAGAATGAAGCAATATAAGCATGTAGTGTGGGACTTCATTGAAATGTTTGAATATTTTAATATCTTTTACCATGATAGGGCTCAAAATGTTGTAAATGATAAATTGGTCATGTTTGCATCTCGGTTTGATAATTGTATTGTTTCTCCTTATTGTAATTATGATGTAGAAGTGTTGTCAAGACCCTCGGTGTCCGAGATAATGTAAAAATTGGCAAGTGTTTGATGATGATTCCCAAGTACATAGATTCTTGCAAAATTAAGTATAATTTACAAATCAATGCATGGATTGGGAGCCAATGGTTTCAACATGTGATGGAAAAGAAACTTTATTTGGAAAAGACATAATTCAGTTGAAAACCAACACAATTCCCATGGGGTTGGTTGCTTTGGAATCTAATTTTGATAATGTAGATAGGGTGGTCCATAGGCATATCTCTACTTCAAGGGATGTTGAGGAGTACAATTTGGGAACCAAGGAGAAGCCCATGAAGGTATGGATAGGATGTAATTTAAGCAAAGAAGAAAAGTAATCTTATGTAAAATTTCTACAAAGTATCAAGATTGCTTAGCATGGTCCTTATTCAGAATTGAAGGCTTATAGAGAGGATTTGTTCCAACATGAAATACCCTTAGAGCCTAACACTAATCCATTCAAGAAAAATAAATATTAATCCTCTTCTTTCACTTAAAATGCAAGAAGAGTTGATAAAGTTAAGGGATGGAGGAATAATACATACCCACAAGATACTCTTCATGGGTGGCCAATCTTGTACCAATAAGAAAGAAAATGAGATATAAGGCTTTGTGTGGATTTTAGAAATCTGAATAAGGCCTCAATCAAAGATAATTATCCATTTCCTAATATGGATAACATGTTGTAGTTGGTCACAGGATCTAAATTACTCTCAACTCTAGATGGTTTCTCAAGATATAATCAAGTAGTGGTGAAACAATTAAAAGGATTAAAACTACTTTCACCACCCCATGGGGAACATATGTATATGTGAGAATGCCATTTGGTTTGATGAATGTTGGGGCTACTTTCCAAAGAGCCATGGATGTTGCTTTTTTAGGTTACATTAATGATTTTATTGTTGTATATCAAGATGATGTAACTGTGTTTTCCAGGAAGAGAAGTGACCACCTGAGCCATGTGGAGAAAATGTTAGTAAGATGCAGAGAAGTATGGGATCTCATTAAATCCCAAGAAATGTCACTTTGGTGTTCAAAAGGAAAAACTATTAGGGCATATAGTATCTAAAGAAGGGGTCATGATAGATCCTGAGTGAGTAGAAGCCATTGAAAAGTTCCCATACCCACGTCAAAAAAGGGTATCCAATATTTCTTTGGGCAAATCAATTTCATTAGGAGGTTTATTTCAAATTTTGTTGAAATAACCATCCCTATTACTAGCATGTTAAAGAAAGATCAAGTTATCAAATGGGAACAAGAGGTTGTCCAAGATTTTAATGGGATCAAGGAAGCATTAAAGAATGCCCCTATTTTAGCCAACCTAGATTATAATAAGGTGTTCCAAAAATTTTTTTTGCATCCGAGAACACAACTTCTATTGTATTATTGCAAAAGGATGATGAAGGGAATGAGAGACCTATTGCCTTTTTCAGCAAAGCTTTGCAAGGAGTTGAATTAAAATACACCATCATGGAAAAGCAAGCTTTTGCACTTGTTCAAGCAACTAAAGTTTTCAGCCATATATATTGAGTTCAAATATTATATCTTATGTCCCTCATACAATGGTAAAGGACATCTATCTAAAGATGGAGATATCTAGTAAAAGGTGTTGGTGGGTAAACAAATTGCAAGAGTATGACATGGACATAAAACTACCAAACTAGTTAGGGGTTTGGGCCTTACAAAATTAATGGTACAAAAAGTAACTTGCAAGTGATGGAGATCAATGAAGTTGAAGAAGGAAATGTGGATATCCAAGACAAGATGATTAATTCCACATGGTATAAGGATGTAATATTTTACCTCAATAATTTAGAGTGTCTAGGGCATCTAGAAAAAATCTAGAGAAGGACACTTAAATTAGCCTCCCAAAAATATGTTATAACTGACTATGGGTTGGCTGGAAGAACCCAGAAGGGATCTTATTAAGGTGCATCACAGAAGAAGAATCTCCCAAGATTATTGCAGAATTTCATGGGGGAGTATGTGGAGGTCACTTTGCTAGAAGAGTGACTACTCATAAGATTTTGAGAGTAGGTTATTAGTGGCCCACACTTTTTAAAGATGCAGCTTTGTTAGTCAAAAAGTGTGAGAGTTGTCAAAGATTCTCTAGGGAGGTTGAAAGCCTCAGGTGCTTTACCTTTGCAACTAGTATCAATGGAAGCCCCTTTCAAGCAATGGGGAATGGAATTTATTGGAGAAATTTCATATTCTTTGAGTGCTAGACATAGATGGATCCTAGTTACTACTAACTACTTCACTAAATGGGTTGAGGCTATCCCTACCAAGAAAGCAACCCACCAAGTGGTCATGGATTTTATTTTGAACAATATAATTTGTAGATTTGGGGTTCCTATCAAAATAGTTGTTGACAATGCTATGAGCTTTAGGCTAAACCATTAGTAGCTATGTGCAAGGAATATGGCATCAACTTGGCTTATGCATCAAACTACAATCCACAGGAAATGACCAAGCTGAGTCAAGTAATAAAAATATTCTTAAGATACTCGAAGGACATTGGAAGTTAATAAAAGAAAATGGGGTGAACAACTTAAGTTTTCCTTGTGGGCAGACCGAGTTACTACTAAAAGAGCTACTGGTAAGAGTCCTTTTGAGTTAGTTTATGGGGTCCAAGCTCTTTTCCCTTATATATTCAGTTTTCTTCTTATCAGTTCATGTAACAACTTGGGGATGAAGGGGAAGTGAACCCTTATGAAGCAAGGATAAATCAAATCCTAGAATTAGATGAAGAAATAAGGGAATCCCACCAGAAGCACTTGAAGTTCAGGGAAAGGCTTAAAAAATATTTGATAAGAAAGTGACCCCAAGAGAGTTTAATATCGAGAGATTTAGTCTTGTTGTGGGACAACAAGCATGAATAAAAAGGTAAACATGGAAAGTTTGATGCCTTATGGATGGGGCCATACTCCATTGATATCTGAATTAGGGAACACACCTTTTTCTTGAAGAACCTAGAAGGATATTTGTTAGAATTTCTGTCAATGGCAAGCATCTTAAGCACTTCTTAAACACTAAGCGATCGGGTATGACTTTTTATGGTGTACAATTTTTTGTTGTTTGTTATTTTTGTTTCCCTTTTTATTTTCTTGGTATACAAAGTGACCAATTGTTTTGATATTTCACTCGTTTGTTATGTGTATCTGTTTATAAGGCCATGTGTGTGCTTTTGTTATGACTCCCTTACCCAATGAATTAAAGCACTTGTTCTGTATGTCAAATTGTCTATGCGATTCTCGTGTCACCCGAGGGGTGCCCATCCTCGAGTCGAGACGATGTTGGTGCTTATTTTAAATTCACCTCGTTTTAATTTGAAATTCACCTCATTTTAATTTGAAGTGTGCGTCTAAAAAATTTTGTGTCCTACTTACAAAGATAATTTCCATGTAAAATTTGTTAAATAATCTTATAAATCCCTACAAAATTCCCCTAATGTGTCATCTTTTGTTAATCCTTTTGTAAACAACATCCTTTTTCCTAACACTCGGAGGCAAGTGGCGTATTATTGGTTTGCTTCACTATATCAGACTTTATCTGGATGTTTGCAAAAGTAATGTAAATATGCAAGGCACAAGATAGTTCTTGAAGTTTGATAAAATATTCCAAGGAACATTCACGTAAGTACAATGTAAAATGTGGACATATCCCCATTCCCAAAAGAAAACACATGTAAAGGTATTATTAGAGTGGGGAGATAGGCCTTTATTTTCTTGGGCACTTTATACCTGATAGAGTGCAAAATCAAGTTGTAAGTCTGAAACCCAAAGGAAGATGTGTGTCATCTCACTGGTCAAAGTCAATAAGTAAAAGGAAAGCAATATGTGAAGAGGAAAGTCGAGAAGCCGGGAAAAAGGGGAATGAAGTCTCATGATTCTTTGGGGTGTGTAGTTGATAAAAATAAACCCAAGGCCCGAACTACTTAAGGAACATGAATCAAGCATATGGCATACACAGGAACAAAGAGGGAAGCACATTTTGCACAATGCACATAACGGTGTGCATGTCATTTTATAAAAATCTCTCGAAGCCCATTAGCAGTAAAGAGGAGGTTCATTAATGCACTAGCCATACGGGAGTAAAGCCCATTAATGCAAAGGACTCGTGTAGGAGAGATACACAGGTGATAAGACGTGAAAAGATTGAGGATTACGAAAAACTCCCCACGAACGCAATCTTCTGCATTAATGCATAGATCTATGAGTCGTTAATAAGGAAACTTATTATAAAGTACTCTACTGATGAATCCATGATCTGATGTTTTGAAAAGGATTTTGAGTACTAATTTAGGATAACCGAAGTGAGAATTCAACGCAAGGATTAGAATTTGATTGCAAGTGCCTTCTTAGTCAAAGCTATGAGCAAAGATTATTGGAGTTTTAGTAGAAAGGTAAGTACATCAGTTCCTATATTCTCTGTGATTTTTGAGAGTTGGTTTAAGAAGTCTAGTTTTTTCATGAAAATATTTGTGATAAAATTAAACCAGAATCATGAAGATCCATGTGGTGCCCTCAAAAACAAGTTCCAGCCTTAGTTCTCCTCTAGACAAAATTGCAGATTCTGATATTGTATCGTCATGATTTAGAAGATTTTAAGTAGAGGCTACACTCCCCTGAAAGAAGTAAAGCCATGACCCAAATAGCCAATAGTGGTATTGACCTCGTTGTTTCTTTCCCTCCTGCTACGCCATGCCCAAAGCTCATATGGGTATGTGCTCAACACTATGATCCTACAACTAGGGAGGTTCGAGATGGAATGGGAGATTTGGTTTTATTTTTCCAGGAGCAGGCATTTGACAAAATGTTGGGTTTTCCTCCCAAAGACGAGGAGGGGCTATTACCAAGGACTCGACACAGGATTACTGGAATTCACATTCAAAGAAATGGATGAAAATCATGAATGACCATTGGTTGAATAGTCCTCGAACTTCTTCCCCTATAATGACGAAGAAGTTAAATAGGGCTGAATTTATTAAGGAAGTTGGAGATGTGATTACACTATTAAACCGAGTAATGGGTATGGAATATACTTGCTTTCTTTTAGGAATGGATGTTCCAATTCATTTAGGTGATACTCATGAACAAAAAGCCTATCACTTAGGCTGAGATCATAAGTTACCGTATTCATGAAAAAATGGTGGGAGTTGCCCAAATTGCAAGAGGAGAAAATCCTAAAATGGATGAATTCTTCATGACTTCTTACCTTGTTTATAACATTGTTTTTCATAAAAAAATCTAGAATTGCTCATGGATGGAGAACTTAGCAATTCCAAGGTTTATGGCATTTTTATCAGCTAATATTGGCATGCTATGATATGCATTATATCAACATTTCTAATCACTTCTTTACACCTACAATCTATTTATATCACCTTGACTGGGAGACTGAAAGATTTTCCCCTGATGCTAAGAGAGTCATTACTCAATATGGGTGTTACTTCATCTAATTCATAACCTATTCATATATCAAGGTTAGTGGTTTTGATGAGAAACCCTATGTGCTACCTAGGTGTGTAAATGACAAATGGGAATTAATGGAATTAGTCGAAATTGCTATCGAGTACATCAATTTGTTTCCCAAAAGCATGTTACATCCCCAATCAAATTTCCTATAGTCATAGGGAATTACACTTGTCCGAACATCCAGAAAGCAAAAATTTGGAAGGAGAGATGAATAGGTGCATGATGGATAAATTTGAGGACAGAAATAACTATGATATAAAGTATATCTTGCATAGTATTGTGCCCACTCAAGTAGAGCACAAACCTCATTATGAGGATTTATGAATGAGTTGTATAGATGAAAAGGAAGTCAGACTAAAAGAATATTCAAGAATGAATTTGTCTCAAATGATTGATTTTGGGGTTATCCAAACTCCTGAAGGGTTAGAAGATGATGATAATGTGATCAGTGAAGAATATATTTAGGACAATACTACTTCTCAACCTCTACCACCAATCAAGTGGAACATCAGTGAAAAGAAGTATAACCAAGAAAATATTGCAAATCCCATCCGAATCTCCATAAGGTGGCTATTTTCAAAAGGAGTGGACATAAGTTACCATCAGACCCCACTATTAAGAGAGTATAGACATAACAAGCTTGTTGATGATGTTCTTCCCCCATTTTAGAGGGTTTATGCCACTAAAGAGGTTTCATGGAGACAAAATATTAAGAAACTGGACTCGTTGCCAAGTAATAGGTGATGTAGATGCTCGGGATAGAAGATTCAGGACTCCCCCTCCTCAAGTAGCCAAGAGAACCGAAGAGATGCCTTAGGAAGGTATGGTCGAAGGTCCTATTGTTCATACTACTCCCTTATAGATTATTCCAACATCTACTTCAAGATCCAAAGGAAAAGAGAAAGTGATGGAATCCACTCTTAAGAAGCCTAGGGAGGAAAAATTGTTTAAAACTCCCCATACTAGCCTGCGGGAATCAGAGGAAGAAAAACAAGTCCAACTTAGAAAGAGAAAGCAAACTAAAACATCTGAATGAGTTAACTTGGAGGAGGAGGAGACCCCTAGACATGTAATGAATCTTGGTGTTCTAATTGTCTCATATGTTATCACCCAATCTCCTGCAACTTTGCTTATTGAGAAAATTGTACATGTGATAACAACCCTTACCATTCCAATAGCTCAAGTTGCTTCACCTATCAAGGATTAGACCCCCATGAATGATCTTATACTTGATGCCTCGGTGATTCCATAATAACATGTCGAGGCCACTTGAGCCAACTCTAAGTAGTGTGGTAATGGAAGAAGAACGGAGTGTTAGACATAACGTATAACTTCATGTTGAGGAAGTTCTAGTACAAGCAACATGAGAGGAAACTCCAAATGTCACAGATTACAGAAAATACCTCGACACCAAGTAAATGCACAAATTCTTGAAGCTCGCATCCCTACAATCGAAGCTATCTCCCAGGAAACTAGCGACACGATTTCTATTCCTAGTAAGAAAACGGGTGAGGACCCAACACGAACAAATAAGGAAGTTAGTGATCAACAACCCCCAATAGTTGGAGAGATAGGGGACCAATCTAAACCTATGGATGGAATTTAGGGTCAGGGTAGACTCATAGGACCGTAGATACCTAGGAGAAACCTATACATGCAATTTTAGAAGGTATGTCTATACTTTTTCCTCTTCCAAAGCTCTTACAGTTATCCCTGTGGCTCCAGTTCTACAATCATTGGATGAACATGAGCCTCCTATAAGAGAATGGATAAGTAGTACTCTCCCAAAGAAGAAGAAGGTGGAAATACAGTTGGATGATGATGATATATAGAGCTTGGATCTCCTCAATCACACGAGAGCACCTAAAAAAAAGAGTTATTTCCAAAATAGGCCTAGACAAAAAGGAGAAAGATTCATGGATGTGGAACTCCCAAAGTTGGTGTGCTTCTAGGGGAAGCATCCCCATCCAAATTTCAAGTCTCTAGGATCCAATTAGGTAAGCCTTCAATGAAGAAATGAAATATGATTTTTCTATAGTAGTAGAAGGGGTATTCTAAAGGATCGATGAGTTCAAAGAAACTAAGGCATTAAAGGCAAAAAAATGAGGCACTATCTTGTTTGGTCAGAAAATTGACTAGAACTCACAAAGAAGGACAAGTTGAAGCCCCAAAGATAACTAATGATGATATCAAAAGAATAGATTAATTAAGAGAAAGAGAGGATGTCGCTATCCATTGGGAGAATGATTTGGTTGCTAGGGGTGAATCAATAATCATAGAATTTGTAAAAAAATATTCCTATATTCATGAAAAGGTAGAAGCAATCAAGGCATTAATGGACAAATTTGACGTTGAGCAACAAATGTGGAGTGATATGCTACCAAAAATGGAAGCTATCAAAGACTTAGGTGATGACATGGTTGTTAGAGAAGGTATTGTGTCTCCTGATTCTATAGGGAATCAATATGAATATTACAATATGGAAAAAGTAAGAGTGGAGGTTTGGGTAAAATCTTTTGAGATTCTTGATGAATTGAGAGACAAAACAATGGATTATATCGGTGGCCTTCATGCTCCCTCCCCCTCCATATAGAGAATGAGAATTCTAGATAGACTCGAGAGCTAGCTAAAGAGAGTAGGAGCCGCCGGCCCGATGGATAAATTAATTGGGACATACGGGGAAAACAATTATAATGGAGAGTACTAAAAATTTAATTAGAAATTTCAGGGAATATGTTATGGGTATACTAGGTGAGCCAAGGGTTTTCAGTGCATCCACCATGCAAGATTGGGCATACATTGAGTTAACAATTGATAAATTGATAAAGAGGATGAAGAAAGAAAAGTCTATATTTTTGGAGATTGATGAAGTAAGTATGAAACATGAAATAATTTTCAATTACCACTCAGACTAGATGAGGAAATTGTTACTCAAATGTTTGAAAAGTACGATGCCTATAAAGACAGGGTAGGGGAAAGCTCAAGTCAATCCACTGGAAAGGGCCATAAAAAGTAAAAGAATAATGACATAGTTCATTAGAAGCAAAATAATATCTTTTCCTACTTTTTCCAGATGTCATCAAATGGCTTTCTTATTCATTCAACCTAATCGGAGAAAAGGGAATATTTTCGTTAGTAGATATTTTCCTCTCTGATTTTGGATTACATGAAGCAAAGATTAAAGGGACCTCTTAGATATGTTTTCTGAGGGAAAATTTAGTTGAATAGTTATAAGTATGAGGGGTTTGTCCTCATACTAGGGGGTTTTTTCTGAAGCTTTTGCAAAAGATAAGAATTGATATATTTTACGTGACATTGCTTATTTGTCTCCTAGAAATACATTTTAAGTTTTTACTCTTTCAAATTCAAATGTTAAGATGATTACAATGTATAGTCATTAACATGCATTGAGATCATTTGTTGTCTAGTTCCCTTATCAAAAAATTTGTGGATTTAAATGAAATTATTCTAACTAGGGTTTGGATTTTATGTTTTGGATTTTGAGTACTAAACACTTAATTGATCAATTGCATTTTCTGTTGCAATTATGTGTTTCTTGCTTCTCTAAAGTACACTAGGTCCATCCTTAGTGATTAAGCTTTGGTTATTTTTTCAATATTGTGTTGTGAGATTTTACTTTACAATATTGAATGCAATTATAAAATCCTTGTTGAAATTATTTTGTTGATGGATCTTTGTAAGCTTTTGAGTGTATCTTAAGTGTATGAGATTAGGAGCAAGAAACACTTCATTAGAATATTTGCATGAGCTTTTGTGCTAAATATTTTGAGGATTGTGTGAAATATTTGTCTTAATTGAGTATCAATGAATGTAAATATTTCTTTAAGTAGAAGTTGTGATGAATTGATGAATTGTTCTTTATTGTCTGGAATGTCATATGTGTTTAAACAAGTATTGTGAGTAGTGTTATTTGGAGATTTATCAGTTTGTGAATCCCCCATTCTTATAAATAAAACAAAATTTGAGTCTCATCACATAATACAAATGTTTTGTCAGTCACCCTATTGTGTCATTTACAAATACTATTTAAAGGGAACCTTGATTTTACCCTCTCCTTTCATAATTATGAGAGAAACAGACATAACTTCCCATTGTCCATAATAGCTTGAGTCCTGCTCGAGTGACATGTGTATCACTTAGCATGACAACTTGTGAGAGTTAAATAGTGCATATATTGACCATGTTCACTTAGGAATGATCCTTAAATTCCAAAGAAAATACTAAGAAACCGTGATTACACCTATTCTTCTTGCAAATTCAGGTTACAAAATGGGTTCTCTCACCCTCTCATGGGTAGGACCTAAGGTAATAGGGAAGTTCATCCCCTTTATACATGTCACTTGATCCCTCTAAAGGTCCAAAAAAGTTTTTCAGACATTTTCCCTGGCTATAAATGACATACATTTCCAGCCTTCCACACTTAAAGTTCATTGACTCATCTGTTGATACTGTTTGGGCCCAAGTGGGTGTAAATTCGGGTACCAACATGACCTAAGAAACAAACAAAGGAAATTGAAACCTTGAGTAAAAGAGAGGAAATAGAAGACTTAGTTGATTTCGTAATAAATCTCGAGGTGTGTCGAGTGGAAAAATGATGAAATAGGAGAACAAACTGTCGCAATCAAACCAAGAAATTTCAGGATTGTCAGATATGTCAAGATTGGGGCACCTGGACTAGGTTAGAGGCGCTAGAGTTTGCTCTAAGTGCCTATGACTATAAAAATACTCAGAAACTATTTTTTTGTGTCACACATGTGTCACTAGCCTTCGTTGTTTGTTGCTTATATATCACACTATGCTCGCGGAGTTCGCTTATAACCTACAAAACAAAAGACCTCCTGTAAAACTCCAAAACAACATCAAATCCTAAAAATAAAAAGATGCAAATGGGGAATTAGATGACCCTAATCGCTACTCGACAAAGTGAACTTACGATCGAGCATTGCACTACATCTCATAATCCATGTTGTTACGTGTGTGTAGAATCATGTCCTAGAAGCTCTTGTGCAAGATGCATTGAATAACAAGCAATAGCTAGATGTAGCAATGTAAATAGATGTGTGGATGTCAAAATGAACTTCCCCTCCTATGAAGTGTATGCATAAAAATGTAGTCCCTTGTCCCTTGAATAAAGCTAGATGAATGCCTATATCTATTGAAATGCCTTTGGATGCAACCTTAGGTGATAGTAATAGATGCTTAGAGCTTGGTCCCTTATTATGGTCACATAGATTTGTATTTATATGATTCCCTTGGTTGAATTTCATAATTGACAACTAAAAGTCGACCACCAAGAAAATAAGATGCCCAAAATATAAAAGAGGCCCAAAAGGGGCGAGTAAGATACAAAGAGGTTGGGGGCACCCATGGGGACAAGGGTACATGGGCACTAACATCTTGGCTAGGCGTTGGTGTCTAGAGCCAAGAAAGATAAAGCGATAAATGTTAGACTAGGAAGTGGGGTATGCGAAGAGCACAAAGAAAGCAAGAAGGCGAAGAAAGAGGCCAAATATAGATGTCAATTCTTGGGTTTCTCGCGTAGGGATCATATGAATAATGGTATGAGATTAAGACCTAGAAATGTACCCAAGTGTGTGATTTAGTGTCTACAAATCCTTATTGTTCTTCTTTCATGCATCCTAAAATTCCTCAAATCTCCTTGCATGACTTAATTCAAATGCACCCACCTTGCAAAGAGGTTCTCCAAAAATCCCTAGACACTATGTATCTCCCTCAATATGCCACCTACACAAGTAAGTGTCATATTTGATCATCTCTCCATGACCCTAGCCTTCATGATACCACAACCAATCAATCCATTTGTAAATCAATTCAAGCTTTACATTGTTTATTTCAAGATAAAATTCAAGCTATGGAAACCACAATTACATCTCTCACTGCTGAAATCCAACATCTCAAGGATGCTTCTCAAGCCCATGCTAGTTATTCTTCTACACCTCATCCTAATCCTATGTCTTCTACATGTGCTCATATCATTGAACCTCAAGTCTTACCGTTACCAACACCCCTCAAGTTTGATCTAAATGTTAAACAACATGATATTCTTCTTGAGCTCCTCAATCACCAATTGATCAACTTGCCAACTACTCATTGTTATCTTCCTTATCACCTTTCCAAGTCCACGAGGTCTTCCATTTTGTAATTACCATATAATTAACAAACACCATTTCCATCTTGCACACATTACGGATGTTTCTTTCACCCTTTGGTCCCACAGGCTTCACACATCCTTGCGAGAGCGTTCCCATAAGATCCTCTTCATGTACTAGTCTTGTCGAAGCACGCATATGTAGGATTCCTACATTAATTTCACCCTCCAAAGGCCATATAATGTCCCCTACCAAGTGTTTCCAAGATTACTACCATCTCTACAAACTCCTCCAACATGGTCATTTCAGACTATAATCAAAATCTTGGAGCATCTTAAAGAAAACCTATCCAAACAATCCAACTCTCTTCAATCCAATGACCAACAAAGTCACTCATTGGCTTGAGGGGGAACAATATCCTTATCACAAAACTGGGGCATCCTCATGCTAGTTTTTTTCTTGCATCCTGTGCCTTCAGACAACTCAAAAAAAAGGGGCAAAGTAGACATCACTTTTTAACCCCTAGGTGACCCAACATACATTAATTGCATTATTACTAGCACCATTATTATTCCTATCCTAAGTATATTATAAACTACCATTGTAAATCCTAATTTACCCACGTAAATCTCATTTACCCTCCCCTAACTATCTAAAGCCAACCTAGCCTAATTTATCCTACCCATCATAACCCCCTAATCTCTTCCTACCCAAATTCCCAACCTCCCACTTTGTTTACCAAACAACCCTATCCCTCATATGGTGTGTGGTTTTAACCATTTTCCATCTTTTCATTATTTGATTTGTCACCTCTCTAGACAATCAACAACGATCCATGATCGTCGATGATCATTGCGAGGCCTTGTCGATTCTACTTAAATCACCCTCTTACCCATTTTCACAGTTATAGAGGTAAGTTATTCAAAAGATGGATTGGAGAACAAACCTGTTGCACTGCGAATAATGTCATTACACTCCGGATCATCAATACCCTGCTATCAAAATCCTAAGGAACCTCATCGGACCACCAACCAACCCTTTTGAAAGCTCTATCACCTTGAAACATCTCTCGAGTTAGTATAATACTTTTCATCTTTATTAAGCATGTTTTAAATTCATTATAATCTTTGATCAATCGTTTACATTGTCTTTCGCATCCCCTTCAAGTTGTCTCTCATTTAGTCATTTATCCAACCTTTACAATATTGGCATTTTTAAATAGTGATCATCATTGATCGGTATCCATAGCCACTTTGTTTCTTGTTAGCCCCGCAAACACACCTAAATTTCTATTTTCATAATCTCAAAGGCTTCTAGACTCCTTCTAGTTTTCCTTAGCATCATCAATCTTCATTTGGCATTTATTATTGTTTGTTTTATCAGTGTTTTATCAAAATAAACATATTGAGCTAGATCATCTTCAATCCACGATTCGTCATCAATCCCTATCTTTTTAGTCATTTCTAGCATGTATCATACTCACAACAATCTATTTTGATCTAATCAATTATTTACAAGATGTATGTTTTGTAGATGATTGTTTCAGGTCCTTCACACCCCATCACCAACATATATGATCTCCCGATCATCCAATAACCTTTCGTGTGGGAACAATTTGACATCTCACACAAGCTTAGCTTATGTGCCATCACACTTACACCAGAAATTGAAGACATTGAAAATCAACTCGAAGTGATACGAGAAATACATGATGCAATAGAACAAGCTTGGTTTGACTATTTCCTAGAATTTGAGCTCACCACAACCCTAGCTTCGGCCACTTACAATGCTAAACATGATCTTTCTATCCCTCTTGAGTTCTAAATCATTGTCATTTATCTTATCATTATCAAATCACTTAATTGTATCAAACGAGTTGACACCCTTCATGGAAGCCCCTTAGGATTTCTAATATTGGCCTCCACCAAGCAACTTGTTATCATCTTTATCTAATTTTTACCTTGTTTAGCTGTCTTTGTACACATGTCTTCTCACTTAGTGATAGGGGAGCCTCTTTCATTGCTCGTATACCCAATCATCCTAACGTTGCGATTGTCGGCGTAGGTATCGGTAAACTTTTCCTTATTTGATTTTTGGTATTTTCAACATTATTAACATTGACCAAAAAGCACCATCAACAAGGTGTAGACATCAAGGTTACCAAACAATGCAAGATTACTTTTAGTTTTAATAAAAAAATCATTGATGAAGTTATTTTGGATGTTGTCCCTCTTGATGTGTGTGGTGTAGTGTTTGATAGTCCATACTTGTATATCAAAGATGTCATCTTCATGAGAAGAGCCAACTAATACCGTTTGGTGAAGGATGGTAAGAGCTATGTCATTTCAGCCTTTGCAAGAGACTCGAAGACCTCTTTGGTAAGTGCCACTGAAGCCCAAAAGCTTATTAATGCTAGTGGGATATTTTCATTACTTCTTCTAAGGGATAAACAAGTTGAGGAAGTTATTTTTGAGACCACTCATAGCATGGTTACTAATGAAGAGCAAAAGTAGATGGAAGAGTTTGTTTGACAGTTCAAGGAAGAGCCTATGGGGCTACCTCCGGATAGGCCCATCAAGCACATGATATAGCTGTTACCCGATGGTCCAATTTTAAACTCATGATTCCACATGTAGCCCATACATGATGCCTACAAAGAGAAACATCAGTTGTACTCTTTGTTTGAGAAAACACACACTTTAGGGATAACTAGTCACTCTAGTGTGATAGAGATTGTTGAGCACTTACACAAGGTATGATTTTTGCCAAACATGCAGATAGAACTTGCTAACTTTATCATGGGTTTTGTTTCATGTAGTGAAGGAGAGTTGGGGTTATGTATGCCATTATTAGTTTCTTCCCGACCATGGGTAAGTTTCTCCTTGGATTTTATGGATAGTTTGCCTACTTCTAGAAAATGGTATGATGATATTTTTGCTAATGTGAGTATTCACATTCCTTGCAAGAAGACCAATGATACAATGAAGTTGTTTGTTGCTAATGTGTGGGTTCATTTTGGTTTTCCTATTTCCATTAGGGATTGATAGTTCATCGGTAATTTTTGGTCTATATTGTGGAAGAAGATGGATACTAAGAGGTCTACCACATTTCATCCATAGTCCTATGAGCGAGATAAAAGTGGTATGACGTACCTTGGAAAAGTAAAACAGAAACATCTTGGGACTTGGGATGAGAATTTGGTGCATATCCAACATTCTTATAACAAGACAATTCATGCTTCTAAGTAAGACTCATTTTGAAACATGTTTTGTTTATTTTCCTGAGAGTGCATTTGATGTTGTTTTGAGATTACCATGCGAGAAAACAAAAGTGGATTTGAAGACCCACATAGCTGAAAGGTTCGTCGATAAAATTCAATAGATATACCTCCGGGTATAGGAGAGGTAAAAGAGTCATATGCCAAGTACAACGCACAACATGATTAACATAGAACTGAGCATTATTTCATTTTTGGTGACAAGGTATGGTTGTACTTGAGCGAGAAATACTACGGGGAAAAGCTAAGAAACTCAAGCCACTTTGATATGGCCCATTTGGAATTCTAGAACGAGTGGGTGAGAATGCATTTCACTTGGATTTGCCTCCTTATATGAGGATGTATTTAGTTATGAATGTTGAGAATTTATGTCTCTTTGAGCCCTCCATGTTGGATTAAGAAGAAGATGGATTGTTGCTACCATCCATTGAGGATCTTGCTCTAAATAATCAGTTGGAATTGGAGGAAGATGTGGAATTGCAACATAAAGAGCAGACAATACAACGAGGAGTGCAAGACAGGTAGTTGATTGGTTTGAAAGGACAGTTACCTACCAAGGCCAAGTGGTATTCTAGAGAAGATGTGGGAAGAAATTTCCTCACCTCACTAGTCCTTTAAGCTTTTAACAACTTAAAAACCTCAAAATGGGGAGTTATGATCCAAAAATGGATCTAGAAATACCCAATTCTATGAATTCTCCTTAGTGAGACTTGTAAAACATACCTTCAACACGTTCATTGTTATAGGAAAATGATTAAGTCAGGTTGACGGTGATCCAGACACCTTTGAATGACAAAAGAGACCATTTTTGTTTTGTTTTGTGTATTAACTATGTGATTCTTTAGAATTGTCGTGGAACTCTGCGTTTTGGCCGCTTAACTACCACACTCTTCTGTCCCAATAACGCCAAAATGAGGAATCTAAATAGTTACAAATGTTTGTGTTTATCAAAACAATTTATTGCGCCTTCCTTCCATCCTTGGGCAAAGCAAATATAAACATAAGTGCATTTATTTATTCTAAGAAAGTGATTTTGAGGGAATTCAAGTGTGAGCAAAGATGAGGAGTTGGAGTTCTTTCTTATTTTGTTCTTCAAGAGGGAGTTCTTCATAGTCGAGGATTGTAGGTAAGCCAATACAATTAGGAGGGGTGTTGAATTCTTGTTGAAGGCTAATCTTTGGCAACAACTTTGTATTTTGGAGAATTACATAGTGAAAGGGAAGCAATTTGCTTACCCACTAGAGTTTTTCCCACATTAGGTTTCTCTAGGATAAATTCTTGTGTCTCCTTTGTCTTCTATCTCTCAATTTTTAGTATAGTAGTGAATGTTTCATGCAAATTGTATTGGTTAAAAGGAACTTAGTCTTTTCCATTCAATTATCACTAGAACAAGATATGTTTATTGTTTTAAAGAGGCAATTTACAGATCAATAAAGATCTCGATAATTACATGCACCTTAACATTTTTATATAGACAAGTTTTTGAGTCTAACCTCTTAATGCCATATTGTTATAAGTATAATATAAATGTGAAAAACATCCATGTTTTTATAGTAATTTTACCATTTTTTCAACGAGGGATTGAGATGTCCTATTTTATTTTCGATTATGTAATTCTTGTTCAATAGGAAAAATTCACGCCATTTACCTAACATCAATTATAAACGATCAAGACACTTGCGAAAAAAAAAAACGTGCTTAATCTCTATTTCACGTTTTTTTAATCAATTAGAAAATTCTATTGTTCTTCAACTAACCACCCTTGTCAATTGCATTTCATCTAAAAACTTATAGTCAAAGTACCTATCCACCTTACACAAACATCTATGAATGATGTTGCTATATTTTAATATACAATAATTTAAAAAAATTAATAAGTTCTCTTAAAAACAATAGTACTACTTCGGAGGCAAGTAGGGGAAAAGAGCCAATGACTGTGCATAACTCTCAATGGTTATGTGAAGTATAGTACCACTAGTCAAAATCAAAGTCAACATTTATCATTTTCACACTTAAAATTTAGAAAAAAGGTAGCCAATAACACAAGTCACATCTACAAATCAACCAATAAAATGGTGACACATAGGCTGTCTCAAAAAGATGATTTTATTCACAAGTCCCAGCTCCTATTAATTTTCTTTGTATTCAAAAGTATCTGATTTAAATCTCTTAAAAATATATTTTCCACATAATTTAAATGCACAAAAGAAAATCTACACATAAAAAAATCATAAGATATATATTTATATTTTAATTATACGATAAATAAATAGCTTTGGGAGCCCCTTAACCATTAGGGGTTCAGGTCATTGGCTCCTGTCCCACTAACGAAAATAACGAAAGAAAACGTTCCCCGCGCTTTAAACTTTACCCTGATATCCCGATTCCCAATCTTTTAACTGGAGTGGACAAGACTGCCGGGAAACGTCTCTTAAAAGTTTGAATTCCTCAATGTTGTTCCTGGTTTACAAAAACGTTGCGGCGGTGTTATACTCACGGATTCAGACTTGATTCACTATAAAAACCAAACTCTGCCCCAGGATCCAACAAATTGCAATGAAAGGTTACGGTTATGAAACCCCGATAGAGTGGTAATGGCATTCACCCGCGCCGCTCGAAAGGCCTGGTCAAAGGCAAGCTCGCACTGGTCTTGGTCTCGACTTCCCGCACCCTCAGACCACTCGCCTTCTCCTTCTCCTCCTCCTCCTCCTTTGCCTCTTCGTTCCTTTTCTTTTGATATCCGCCCGGTCTGGTCTAGTTTTCCCTCTCCTCTAAACCCTAATACTTCTTCTTTTACCCTCAGCTCAACCTCCTCGCAGAGTGGACTCTATTTTCCCTTTAACAAGTGGATTGCATATTCTGGACCATTGTTCTTGTGCTCGCCGACGTGGCAACTGTCCCAGTCAGCCACCCCTCTTTACCCCCTGGAAAATTTGTGTTCAGAGACAGCGAGTGGGAAGGGGATAAAAAACAGAAGAAAGAGTAGCGTATAAACTTATTTGTTAGAAAACATTTAGCAGAGAATGCAAGGGTCAGGTGGCAAGTTGCAGATGCTCAATTATTTGACGGGGCGAGCTTGTTGAATGCAGGGGCCTCGGAATGGGAAAATTCGGCTTCCAATGCCATTGCTTCTGTGAATTGGCCTAACGCCATCTCCATCGCCCGAATGCTGTCTGGTCCGTTGCTTGGATGGTATGCATATGTTCTCAATAAATATTTAAATATCTTAATTCAAGAGGAATAAATAACAATAAAATACTGAATTTGTTATGTTTTCTCATAGTAGATGGATAATGCAGGACAATATCTTTTATTCTCTGCTAGCCTGATCGCATCAACTGGGTCACGTGGGAACAAGGTTCAAATGTTTCAGTCTTTTAGGATGCCTAGGTTGCCTGCTCTTCCACGTGAATAAACAGCTTGGTTTGCCATGAACTTATGGAGATTTAGATATTTTCCTTTGTGGATTTTTTAATAGGATTTGATTCAGTCCCTGATCATGTCTCTTGCACAAGTAATCATTTCTTCAATGACCTTTCTCTCTATAAAACATAAAAGATAAACGAGAGATAGAGTATTTCCACAGTCCATAAGAAATATAGAGTAACACGTGAAAAACTTTCTGCATGCTGTATTTTTGAGGTCATGGACAGGTTAGATGTACGATCCTTTCTCTTTAAAGTGTTAAAGATAATGTTTTATACCACGGCCAAGCCAGACACCAATCTGGAGAATGAGACCGCCTTGACACTCTTCTCTCTATAAAAGGCAAAATATAAAGGTTATATTTTCAGGACACAGCCAAGCCAGACACCAATTTGGTGTATGAGTTCTGCTTCTCTCTATAACAAGTAAAAGTTAAATGCTATCTTTTTAGGTCATGCCCAAGCCAGAAACCAACTTGGTGTATGAAACTCCCTTCTCTTTATATCAAGTAAAAGATAAAGGTTATCTTTCTAGGTCACGACTAAGTTTGACACTAATTTTGGCATGCGAGACCCTCTTCTCTCTGCAACAATGACGAAGGAGCATCTAGGGGGTATGAACAATCTTGCATCAAACAAAAATATGTAGGTTGTGTTCTCATTTGTTGCATCGTGGAAGTTGATCGACGTGTGATCCAAAATTGGATCATATACATCAACAACTTTAGTTCGTTGAGTGAATCAACTTTTAGTCTTTTAGTAGTATTTAAGAAGTGGTTGCGGTAGTTGACCAAAAAATGATAGGTTTTGGTGTAGAGGAAAAAACATAATGTGGAATACATATTTGGATTCTCCTCGAAAAGCTATGCAATTTCAAAAATTGGCTTTTGATTTCGGGTTTGTATGCAAAAGTTATGGCCTTTGGAAGTACGGTGACAAACTTCTGATCTGTATTACAGGGGTGATTTCACAACTTTAAGAAGCAGTTTTACAATTGTCAGGACGGTTTCCCAACTGTGGATCTGCATTAAGCAGCAGTTTTGTCCACGTTGGTTGCACAAGCAGAGTGATGGTCAAGGATGATTGGTTCTCATCTTGGGCATTTTTAGTAGTCCTTGGTCTTCAAAGGGACATTTTTGGAAGGCATGAAGGAAGGTTCTTTTGGATGGGAAAGGCAGTTCTTAGGTGGTTTTTGGTAGCACTTGAAGAGGAAAAGTCAGAGGTTTGAGGATAGGAGGTTTGTGCCCGAGAGATAAAGCTCTCTGTAAGAGCAACAATAGGGTTGTACATCTTGAGATGAGCACAACACTTAAGGTAACCTCTGAGAGAATAGAGTTGTAATGGGTTTTGAATCTGTTATGTAATTCAATTAGACTTGAAAGATAATTAAGCTTAGAGTGATATTTGAGCCTAAAACTGAATCCACTTTTTAAAGAGATATCTGATTTATATTCCTTTGTTGTTTAGCTGCTTGTAAAATTGAGATGGATGATATTGTTGTGGTTATGCATTTCCAAGCTTTGTAAGGTCTCTGTAGTATTGAAATATTTTGATGTATGTGATCTCAAATGAATCTGTATTTGCAAGTAGAGTGAGTTGGGTTCGAGTTACAATAACAAGGTAGTCATTCATTTGTTTTTTTTATTAGATAAGGCAAAAAATAGGGATCGGCTCCCAGGGGCCGAACAAGAAAGGAACACAAACATAAACAAACTAGAAAGAAAAATCTAGAAAGGGGTCCTAAAAAGATGAGTTAAACAGGCTTAACTCTTACAATGCAGGATTTGGACCCCCAAAAGGACAAAAAGACCATGAAAAAAACAGGGCACCACAGTTTGCCCATAGTCCGCACAAAGTTCAGAGACCTACAAAGCCTCCACGACTAACAAAAAAACCACCAGAGGTCCCATACCAGCAATAACCGACCAGGAAACCAGAACCAACCACCATCTATTCCTCCTCCGAGCTGCTAATGCGGAGGTTGAATCTCCTCCTTTTCTTTTCCCCTTCGATCTCCTCCACTCTGTCAAGCAACACTTTGACCTGAGTCTCCAGCTCCTTCATTCGGTGTTTAATCTGGACCTGGTCCATGACCATCTTCTTCGAAATGTTGATGATGTTCAAGATGGACTCCCTTTGCCCCTCGTTCGTGTCCTCCATAGCTTTGAGGACCCCCTCTAAATACACCATCTTCCTGCTCCATTCTTCAAACACAATGGGGTCACCCACACATTCATTCTTCCTGGAAGCACTGGCTTCCCCAACACCTCCCTCATTATTGTCTCTATCTTTTCCAATCCCCCTTGGGGATACTTTTACCCTCTTTCATTTTAGTAAGACACTCCACCGAGTAATGTCATCTTCCTCGTCTTGCTCCTCCAGGGCCGTGACCAAAGGGTGATCCAGAACCGGCTTGCCATTCTCGAACAGAAGAAGAATCAGGCCGTCGGCAAATTCGAAAGAGAGGTAGCCAGGAAAAAGGGAATACTGACCATAAACTTGTGACGGAACATGTTGAGGAAGGTCATGTGATGGGTATAGATTTTTCTATACTTACCCTCCAACGTGATATATTTCATAACTTGAAGGCAAACATCCTTCCAGATTCCAGGAATACACGAGCGTGCAATGCCATCAGTGAAGAAAAAACAAGTCTCCTTGCCAACAAAAAAAGCTCAATCTCGAGGTCTCTACGGGTTCTTTCCTTGTAGATTTTTAACCCATCCATCTTCATTTCAGTCACCCTGGCAATATTGGACTCCGAGACCTCAACCTCCACACCGCGGACAGTAAAAACCCCCTCTTTCCAAGCTTGGCCGAAATCCTTGGATAGAGCAGGGTCGTGACCATGTAATTTAGCAATAAAATTACTAAATCCACCAACTTTAAGCTTGTTCCATAGATCCTTGTTACTCTCTTCCATGTTCTGACTGACGGATTCCACACGAATCCTGTCCGCCACCCATCTGCACTTTGTCAAGGTTGCCGTTCTAGCTAAAACTTTTCACAATCCACAACCTGATCTCCCTATCCAAGTTCGAACTGAAACAATGATTTTTGTATAAAGTATCTTGGTGCCTGAAATACTTTCCCCGCTCGTGCCGGCATCATGAATCTTAGTGCCTTTTATCCTTAATGATTTCATCATTAATATTAGAGGGTAATCTCTCCCCTTTGCACCAAATTTTGTATTCATTACAAAGGACTCCCACGTTGGCCGTCTTGTCCGCACATTTATTTCCCTGCCTCAAAGTATGATTGATAGATATCTTGTCAAAAAACTTTAGCAATTCCTTGATATCTTGAATGATATTTTTTATCGGCCAATTGATCTTACTTATTGAGAAGAGCATTTATAACAATTAAGGAATCACCTTCAATCTGAATGTCCTTAAGGCCTTTTTCCTTAGCGACCAAAATACCCCAAAGGAGGGCTCTAGCTTCAGCCATGTTATTAGTCTGCTTACCCAGGGGACCAGCATAGACGAATAACCAATCACCCTCACTATTCCTTAAGATACCCCACCCCCAGCTTGGCCAGGGTTCCCCTTTGAGGCCCCATCAAAATTGATCTTGATCGTAGTCATTCATTTGTCATCCTAACTTGACCGCATCAATTGGTGTCGAGCAAGAATATCTTGCAAGCGTGTTGAGAAAGTGTGAAGACATCTTCTAACAAAGAGTGTTGGGTAGAGGTTGTTGTAGTTGAATGCCCTCTCTTGTGAGAAGCTGGTAGAGGGAAAGTAAGATGGTGAGTGTTCTCCTTCTTGATAGGTGGGTAGAGAACAAAGAGATAATAAAGTGTTTTGAAAAGAAGTGACATATGCAAGATTTGTATCAATAAGACAGTGTTTGGTGTGTGTCAAGATGCCTCCAGGAGACAGATAACATGGCAAGAAGGTTGGAAAAATTTGTGGCTTTGATGAGTGTTGGTTGTAAAATCTGACTTGTGGACAAGCAACAGTCAGGGGACAGCAGTCCCTCCTCTTTATGGGAGAGGTTCCCTTATTGAACACACAACAAATAAGCAAATCTACTTATTTACAAATGTACAAACTATCAATATTTCAATGAGGATTTTGATGCTTTAGATGTCTTCATCTCATAAAATTTCAATACGAAGAGAAGAAAGTAGAAGAATTAATATTTAGAAAATGAAGAAAGCAACACTTTTAGACATATAGGTTGCAGAATGATATCCTACTTATGCATGCAAGAGTGACAAGATTAGAATTATATACACCCGAATACATGACATATATGCAATAGACACAAAGTTCTAAGCACAACATCAATTGAAGGACACAAAGTTCTATTATATATATATATAACTTCACATGGATTAGGTAGAAAGCGAAATAGATAGAACACAAGAAAAGATAGAACTTCTTCTGTATTGATTACCAATTCAATACTTTTTTACATCCAAGACATCCAAAATCCGACCCCTTCAAATGACAAGAAAAGCTCCTTAAATATCCTCATGGGCGGTTATAAAAGAGTCTTTTCAATTTCCTTTCTTTTAATCAAAGGATTAATATCTAATTAAGCATTATAACATCAAATTGTCTTTTACTTCCATATTATATGACTAGAAAGAAAATAGCCACCTTAATTAGATAGTCTGATTAAAAGATTAAGAACTAGGAGTTGGGACACTCAAAGGAGTGACTGTGACACTCTTCGACTTGAGTACTTGATTTCTGAATCTCTTCAATGCTTCAGCGTATGTCCATGCCTCGAGGGATGGTGGTATTGCAATGACATTTGTCCATAAGTTTAAGCAACCTTCCATTTCTTCCCAAAAATCTCCATTCTAGTGAAAAACCCTTGATTGCCTCAATAATTATAGTCCGAAGTGCACAAATTTCTTTCACCTTTTCTTTGGTCACATCCTCGGACTTGAACAATTTCTCCTTGATAAGGTTCTTGAACTCAACTTTGATATCTTGCACTTGTGTTCCTATTGACAGAGTCTTCTTTGAAAAACTGGCAGCGAAGGTCTCTGAATTCATCTTGTACATAGGTCTTGAAGGCCTCGCCCCTTTGAAACATATTCTTCAACTCATCAATTGCCTCTTCAAGAACCTTTATTTTCCAGTCCACACTATGCACCCACTTCTTGGACAGATTGTTCTTTGGATCATCAAAGACTTTATTTGCAATGAGAGTTTGCTCATCAGTTGTACTTATCTGTTTGAGATCTTGTATACAATCTACCCATAGTTTGAGCTCCTTTTCAAAACCAGTGATGATATGTGGTGAATCTTTGAATTGAGAAAATATTATCATATACTTTATATGCTTCATCCATAAAATTCAGACCTGAAACTAGCATATCATCTACCATTGCTTCCATTGCCTTCCCATAGGCAGCATGTTTATGAATATCTTTGATAACTTGGACCTCCTCATTGGTTAGAACAACAGGAGGGGGCATTGCATTCAAAGGAGTAGGATCAATTACCTTATCACTGGCTAGGAGGGATCTGATGAAGTCTGAGAGGACTTGTATATGCTCCTCAAGCTGCTCTTGAGATTGCTTTCCTTTTTCTACTCTCTCAATCACCCTAGACACTGTTTCTTTCAAATTGTGTACTTCACTTTCAGAGTAGATTCTCCCAAAGGGATCCTTGTCAATTCCAAATCACTCATCATCAAATATTTCTCATTCTTATCCACTTTAGGCTTAACAATCTCCAAGAATTTTTGACCCTGAGAATTAGACACCAATCTAGAAGTGGTTTTTGCCTTCTTGTCAGGAGGAATTGGAGTTGTTTCCAAGAGAGTAGCCATTGCATCAAATTTGGGGGCGACAATCTTGGAGGGAGTCTTCCTTTTCTTATTGTCTACAAATGGTTGAACCCACGTGAATGAAGAAGTGGAAGAAGAAGAAACAACTGGCCCCAATGCTAGAGTACTCATTGACCCTAAGGTATGTGCAGCTGATACCTCCAAAATGGATGTCCCAACATTAGAAACAAGCACCTCCACAACCAGAGACTCTTTGACAGATGCTTCTAGAATGACCATTGTCTCAGTTTCTGAAGTATGACTCTTTTGTTTATCATCTTCTTCTTCCTCTTTTTCTATACTGCCTCCTTCAAGGTTGCTTTCTTCAGATCTCCAGTTCCTTCTTCTTCATCACCACAGAGATCAACAATTTGCTCAATATCTAATACTGTTTCAGATTGCTTTGGAGGAGATAAGGGTTTACCTTCCTCTTCGTTGCCTCTCTTATACCATTTCCATCTTCTCAATCTTCCCCTTTTTGGTATATACCAAGGTTGGAACTTCAGGAGGGGAAGAGGCAGTCTGAGTTGACATCCCAGGTGTAGGAGTAGGGGCCTCTCTCTGAGATGAGGAAGCTTCCTGAGAAGGGGATGTAACTTTGTTGCTTCTGTAAGCTCTCATTCTCTTATCAAACCAGACCTTAGTCCTGACAATGACTTGGACTTTATGATCTCTTGCAAGTTGTCCTTTTCTTTCTCATACCAATCAATAGTTTCCAAAGGAGTATGCTTGATGGTTCTATCAAACTCAAGAGATTGCAGCTCCTCATTGTCATCCTGTAGCTCATCAGGTACCTTGTAGATGCCAAAATCCTTGATTTGTTGTAAAGAAAGATGACCATAAATCTTCTCCTTGCTTCATAATTGTCTGAGCAATCTGCCCAGTAATCTTCCACATCATGAAGGTGATGGAAAGCCATTCTTACATTGTTGTCAATGAAACCTTTGATATCAAAACATGACCTTTTATGAAAGAAATGGAAATTGAAAGAAGCCACTGTTCTCTCTCTATATTCGAGCATCTAAAGCACTTACAAGTGTAATTGCCAAGAGTGATTGGGAATTGTATACCTCCTATCTTCTTATCCTTACAAGTTATTTGTAACTTATCTAGCTACTGCCTGCAAAATCTCTACCAAGGCAATCTTGTCATCTGCAGTACATAGGAAGCTTGTATGGAGAGTCCTCAAAACATGCCAACCTGATATAGGAGAATTTTCTGAATTGGATATAATAACTGCCATAAATGGATATTAACTGCATGGCCTCATCAGAGAATCTTCTAGTTGTATCACCTTCCAAAAGCCGAACTATGTACATTGTGAAAGCATCATTGACTCTCCTAAAATGATGATTGTTGTTCTTCAGGGTCAACTTTGTGTAGTAGTCATACACTGGAGCATTCTTTTTATCTTCATCTGAGAAAGACCCAACCATTCCCTGTATGCTCCAATAGTGTACATTAGATAAGAAGTCATGTAAAAAGCATGAGTCCTATGTACATTAGCCAACTGTTCAGTCAAGTTAGCACAAATGATTTCTCCCCAATCCAAATTCTGTTTTCCCTCACATATGATGTTGATGAAGGGACACATCCAATAATGAAATTCATTGCTTACAGGGAGCCCCATTATCCTGGATAAGAGAATGATGATGTTAGAGAGCTCTTCTTTAAAATCACTTGGTACAAAGCCTTGGGCAATCTAGAAGCTCCTTTCTTTGGGACCTTAAACCAAGATTTGGCCACCATGTTCTTGTATTTATCAGATTCTTGATCAAACACTTTGTGCCATGGAAAGGACATTGGCATCTTCAAAGACTAGAATTCCAAGAGCAACCCTTATACACTCCACGTCCAATTTGGCGATTACTTGTCCTTGGGAGTTAGTAATTTCTCTTGTATTAGGATCAAAGTGAGAAGCACACGCTAGAATTGTGTCCGCGCATTAGACCGAGACTGGAATCCCCTTACATGTGCTATTCCACAATCTTTGATGTGTTGCGCCACAGTGTGGGTTTGCATCACGGGTTGTGGGTTTGCATCATTGATTCGTGCCCAAAAATCATTGAAATCCAAGTGTTGTACATCCGTGTCCCCTATATTAGGTACAGAGGTTTCAAGGGACGAAAGATGTTCGTGGCCTTTATAATGAACCTTCATAATGATGGCAGAGAGCCGAGGAACAGGAGATGAGAAGGTATCAACTTCAAAAGTAAAAATGCGGTAGGGCACGGGAAGAATTGTCCTTGAAAAACATGCAGAGGGCTATGGAAGACTTTTGACTTTTTGAAAGGATGACAACCTTCATTGGATCAGAAAATACTTCAAAAATTTGAAAATGGCGAGAGAGAGAGAGACCTGTGCTACGGCTAAAAGCACAGAACGTGGTGTGTATGGCTCAAGTTAAGACTGTGATGGTGAAGGGGGATAACGCATTTGCTTATATAACCCCGTTTGAGGAAGGTTGAAAGAATTAATTAATGCGGGCATTTAATAACTTGGGATATTTTGGAGACATGGTGGACAGACCAACTTCCCATATAGTGCGGGTATGGCGGAAGAAAGTAAGTGATAGGCAGGGAGGTTTGAATTCGTGAGGGACATGAGGGACGTGAACACCAAAATGCCCGCAGTGGGAGAAGTGCGGCAACAACGGGTCTACAGGGGGGAAGCAATGGTTCGGAAGTAGTCTAGACATTTGGGACATGAAGGACCAAAACTTCCGCACAAGGCTAGCGGATCGTGGAAGTCGGTAAATCAAAGTAGAGTAACGCCCTGGAGGTCCGCGGGACATTGGGACATGAGTTCACCGCAAGGCCGAAACGCCCGCACAACGAAGGGGACTTGGCGAATTGGAAGATCTGCGGCCAATGCGGGAATGTTGGGAATCTAAGGCACTTTGAAGCACAAGGGACAAAAGTTCATTTCAAGGCCGAAACGCCCACAACACAAAGGAAAGGTAGTTCAATGCGGGAAAGGCGGGAATCGGTGAATTAAGAGAGCCCGGAGGAAAGTGGGACACGTGGGACATGAACACCCGAAATGCCCGCAAAACATAGAAAAAGTCCCAAAACTCAAAATTTCACTAACTGTTGGAAATCATTTTTCTCATGGACCTTCACAAGGACATGGATAAGGCATCTTACCAATTTTTTTTTTTAAAAATGAGGCAGAAATACACAATTTCTGGGAGGATGACAACAATGAGAACCATGCACATGAGAATAGAAGTTCTTGAAACAAATAGAAGAAGGAATACTGTGCCTAGAGAAGATGAGAGTGATTTTAAGAAGAGTCCAGAGCTGAAGAATAACAAATGCAAGGTGTTGGTTTAGCAGATGAAAGAGAGGAATGATTTCTTACAACCATACCAAAGATTGAAAGAGGAATGGAGATGGGAGTTCCAAGCTTCTCAGCAACCTTGAATCATGGACAGTTGATAGATTGGGTGGTTGAGATGGAAGAATTCTTTGATTTTGATGAGGTTAAAGATCCCATGAGAGCGGTGGTGGCTAAGACTAAGCTGAAAGACCATGCAGCCCTATGGTGGAAAGAGGTACAAACAGACAAAAATAGAAGAGGTAAGTTAAGGATTTCAAAATGAGAAAAATGGTAGTTAAGTTGAAGGAATAGTTTCTTGAATTCCTCCTTTGGATTACCAGTTGACGCTGCTGAAGAAGTTGCAAAATCTGAGGCAAAAAGAGTTGTTTGAAATATTTTACAAAGGAGTTCAACAAGCTGACTGCAAGGTTGGCACATAATGAGCTGGATGAAGAGAAAGTTTCAAGGTATATAAATGGCCCAAGTTTGAGCATTCAAGATGAATTGAGTATATGCTGAAGTTGTATGCATGGTTGAAGAGGCATACTTGTTTGCTGTGAAAGCTAAACCAATGTTGAGTAGAGAACGAAAAATAAAAGGGGAAGGAGCAGTGTGATGAAGGATAAACATGCAAGAAAATCAAGTTCTGCAGCTGGAAGGAGAGGACAGCTTTTCTTCATATGTACCAAATGAAGAGGAAGATGGGAGGTGGGTGCCTTGTGTGATCACGAAGGTGATGAATCTTAATTAGAAAGATTGACATTTTATGGAGATTGCTTTTGGTGTGGAGTGTATGGGCATAGGCCATTTGAGTGTCGTCCAAGAAGGGCTGAAATAAGTCATGATAATGAAAGCCAAGGAACACCAGGGCAGTCATGTTAACAATCAGCAATGAACGACTTCTGAAGGTTCAATTAGCCACGAGACCAAGAATGAATCTGCTGTTGAAAAGGAGCTCAAAGATGCCATGTCAAAGAAGTTATATCTTCAGAACTAAATGCAAAACAAGAGGTAAATGTTGTAAGATAGTAGGTAATGGAAATATTGATAATCTATTGTCCACAGAAGTCGCAGATAAGTTGAATTTGAAATGTATGCCACACATTGAGCCCTATAGGGTATCTTGGTTAGTAATCACAATGCGGGAACAATGTGAAGTTAATGGGACAATAAGGCTAGGTATAATGGAAGCAGAAATGTAGTTATAGTTGAGAATAATGGAAAGAGGTGGAGACTACTACCATTCTAGGAGGAGATTGGGTTCGTGAAGCACATAAATCATTTGATTTTCTAAATACTAAAAGGGAAGCTCTAGCAAAAGAGGAAAAGGATTGGGTATTTGCAAGTCAGATGCAACTAAGTTTGATGACGAGGATGCAAGGGAGATAGAAGACTTGTTTCTAACATCCTTATAGACATATGATGAGAAGTTCAAAGGCTCATATGAGATGAAAGAAGCCTATGAAGGTCCAATGTGTGATCAAGGGAATGGGAATAAGGTTTATTTCTATCTTGAAGAAGAAACCAAAACGGTGAAAGAGGAAGGGCAACTCTACTATCCAGGCCAACAAGGGCAATTCAGAGTGAGGTGAAGGAGTTATTTGAAGCAATCATGAAGATTGAGGTGGAGCAAGAGAATGCTATTATGGTAATGACGAAGGAAATGTCCAATATGGCCATGAGATTAATAGATTAGCAAGAAACAAAGTTTCTTTTAGCAACAACAATGAAGGCTGTGGCTTATCAACACAACCCATTGGTAATTCAAGGAAATAATCAAGGCTCGGTGTATCAAGACTTGAAAAAGAATGCAAAGAACAAGAGGAAGAATAGAACATGGTGGAGGTGGATGGTTATAGGTTGGTAGAAACCAACAAGAAGATGGACAAAGAGAAGGAGAATTAGAGCTAGGCGAAAGAGAACAATCTTTGGTTCAACTGGTTGTTGGAAAAAGAGGAAACAAATTGACACATTTAAGAGGCATCTATTTAGGTGGAAGGGAACATCATGGCCATGGCAGTAGGTCAAAAAGTGGTTTTACCATTCAATTTACATTTGTGAGCAGGAGCTCAAAATTTTTCTAACATAGGGTGTCTGATGTAGGAGCATCTAGGGGTTATGGCAATCCTGCATCAACCAAAAATATGTAGGGTGTATGACTATGCTTTCATTTGTAACATTGTGGAAGTTGATTCGTGTGTGATCCAAAATTGGATCATATATATCATCAAATTAAGCTTGTTGAGTTACTTGACTATTAGCAGGATTTAAGAAGTTGTGACAGTTGATGACCAAAAATATAGGTTTTGGCGCAGAGGCAAAAGCATAATTGGGAATACATCCCAAGCAGTTTTAGATTACATATTTGGATTCTACTCGAAAAGTTATGCATTTTCAAAAAGATGGCATCTGATTTTGTGTACATATGCAAAAATTATGGCATCTAGAAGTTGTAGGACTCTGTATTGTGATGAAACTGTTGGTCTGCATTAAGGTGTGGTTTTGCAATCATAAGTGGTGGTTTCACAGCTGCCAGGGCGGCTCTACATATAATACGATTGTACATAATATTGATTAAAACTAGGTGTATTATGTAGGAGAACTCTTGTCTTGTGGTAGATGAATATTTCTTGTAGGAATATGAGGAGTCTTCTTGGAAGGTGAAATGAATAGCCATGCTTTGGCTATATGTGTTTGTAATCTGTCTTCATTTGAATTGATGTGAATATGATTTTGGTTTGCACCAGATTATTGTTCATTGTCATTCCATTATTCCTAGCTTGACATTGGTATCAGAGCTCAGGCTATTTTTATTTCTTAATCCTCCATTCCTTTTCCCTGCCATACACAAGAATTTTTTTCTATCCTCCTTTGTTAGCTGTACGGTGCCTCCTCATTATCAACTTTGGTGCTGGAATTCTGTAGGTACAGCTGTGTTTGAAAGAAAAGACTATCAAGTCTGTCATTTGGTCAATCTTTTATGGGTATTCAATAAATTCATATGCATTTTTACTGAAATCTGTCATGGCTGCTGCGTCAGATTGTTAAGAGGTGTTCCAGACATTGTGTGGCTTCTTAACTCAGACCCGTGCCCCTTTATTCTGCTGCAATCTCCGACAAAAGACATTTAAGTGTTGATATTCTTGCCCAGCTCTGTCCCGTGCTTTTAGACCAAAACAAAGGTGCAAGATCGCTGCAAAGAGGCACAGAAGAACAGAGGATATGCTACAAAGTCTGCCCTAGCTGTTACGCTCCTAAAAATTCCAAAGGTTGTGTTCAAAGCTAAGTTGTCAATGCTGTGTAAATTTTAATAGTTGCTTTAATATTTTGTGGAGTCTTTTTATAGTTCAAATAAAAGAAAACAGGAAAGAAAAAGCAAAGATATTATTATTTTTGAGTTTTTGATTTTTTTGGTAAAACAAAAAAATTGCTTTGGAATATAATGTGTTGTTTTGGAGGATATCTGCTAAGCAAATAAAGGATTTTTATTTTTATTTTTGACTTTTAATAAGTCATTCATTGTGCAAATCAATTGAAAAGAAAATATCTTTTTCAAAATCAAGAAATGTTTGAAAAACAAAACAAATTGTACAAATTCAAAACAATTACATTGTTCGGTATTAATGATGCCTCTATTTTGCACTTCTGAGTAATGTTGTTGTGATCCAGCTATTGCATCTGCAACAATGACATTTGCGGCATTGTTCCTATAAATCGTTGGGAAGAAATAAGGAAAAATTTCATTTTTTGGTTATATCCACTACCCATATCGTCTATTACGAGACGTAAATCTTCAAAGTAAGGAATACCAAAGAAAGAAGAAAGTTGCGCCCGTGTACAAGGTTTCCTTGCTAAGTGAGTGTCATTGATATAGCGAATCCTTTTCGCGTACTATCTAGGAACCACTCACTATTATGCTCTCACGTGTTTTAATGTCTCTTTCATGTATTGATAGGTATATCGAAAGGACAAACTTCTTCTATGTACTAATGGATATATAGGAAGAGCAATCATATCGAGAGGTTTGGTATATCAGTTTGATGGTATATAAAAAGGGAACCTTTTGGAGTGATAATGAACCAATCCACCTCCCTTTCTAGCAATATTAATTCAATAAAATCAATTGTTGGAAGTTGGAACAATGCTTACAGGAAAAGGCACTTGGTTAGAATAGTCTTGGAAAATGGAGAACACTCTCATCTTCAATGATCTGTAGTTCGACATTTGCGACGGGAAAGTACAACCAACAAAACCAAAAGATGCAAAAGAAATTCAAGCTCTGGAAGCACAAGAATTTGAAAGCATTGGCCTTGATAAGGGCCTTAGTTGATGAAGAAGTTTTTTGTCATATTCAGGGGTGCAATACTCCATGGGAAGCACTTAGCAAATTGGACTTGTATGATTCTCACTCAGAGTCGGAGTTCATACAGTTGAAGTTGAAGTTGTTCAATCTTGAATTGAAAAATGGTGATGTGATGAGTCTAGCCTCAAGCTATCAAGCATGATGTTGATGTTACTGGTGTAAAAATTGACATATATATGACAACATTCATAAAAGCCCTCCTTCCAACATACTCAACTTATTTGGAGTCTTTACAAGCAAGCAATCAATTGAAGACTTTCATCTTTTAACTATTTGGTAGAAAAGATGGCTGAAAGGGAAAAGGTTTTGGAAGAAAAACTGATTCCATGGGTGAAAGCATTTTCCATGCCCATCAAAAGGGTAATTCTTCCAAGGTTTCTTCCTCCAATAAGGCCTCATTTTCCAAAAATGATGGAAATGATAAGGGCAAAGGGAAGAATAAGGGATCAGGAGGCAAAAACAATAAGAACAATGGACAACAAAATGATAGAAAAAAAATGTTTTGCAAAACGTTGTGGAAGAAAAGGGAGTCACGAGGCTTATGAATGCAAGACTTCATGGGAGAAAATTGAAGCCTATCACAAACAAAAAGAAGAAAATAAAGAAAAGAAGAAGACCAAAGAACTAGACTTGGCCCAATTCACAAGTGAATATGTGCTTTCTAGCTTAGATGAAGCAAACAATGTCTTAGTGAGTACGACATGGTTTGATGCTTGGGTCCTAGATATTGGTGCCACTCAACATATGACTTTTCAAAAGGACTTCTTTGAGGAGTTTTGCGAGGAAAGTTGTGGTTCAAATACTTGGCAGATAGATCAAGTTTGCAACCAAAAGGAAAGGGTACAATTTGATTCAAGTGTCCGAGGCTTCTAGATTTCATTCTTCAAAATGTCATATACCTTCCTCAACTGAAATGAAACTTGTTGTCCTTGGTGCTCATTTGTCAACAAGGGCACTCCATTTTGTTGGACAATGGGGAAGTCACTATCAAAAGGAAAAGTGACAATGCAGTTGTATTGATTGGATTTGAGGAAGGCAAATTGATAAAATTTAGGGGCGAGTCATCAATTTCAAGGAATTTTGCTCATCTCGTTGAAAATGAAATGTCTAGAAGTATGTTATGGCAAGCAAGATTTTGGTATACCAACTACGATAGCATTCACGAATTGCAAAAGAATGACATTGTAGGTTTGCCTACCCTACCCGCAAAATTTGAAAAGTGCGAAGCCTGCATTTTGGGTAAACACACAAGAGGACCTTTTCAAAATTCAGAATGGAAAGCTGAGAGAAAATTGGAGTTGGTTTCACTCGGTCTTGTGTTATCTTCCAATTCTCTCTTTTAGTGGTCACAAATACTTCATGTTCATCGACCACTACAACATAATGAATTGGATACATTTTCTCAAACAAATATAAGAGGCCTTCCGAACGTTCAAAAGTTTCGAACATTGAAAGATTTCAGTCCTGAATGAAGTGGGGAAAATTGGCACTTGGAGTGCACATTCAGCCACACAACAATCCAACAAGTGCCTAGAAAAAGCACAAAATAAAATTTAAAAGCTCACCTTATATGACATTGCAGGAAGAAGAACTCAATGTTGCATTTGATTAAGAATCGACCTCCTTTTAAATAAGTGAGTCCTGGAGAAAAGCAATGAAAGACAAGTATGTGTCTTCCGCAACAAATACAAGGCTGATGGCTCGCTTGAAAAACGTAAAGCAAGGCTTGTTGCAAAGGGATATGCCCAAAAGTAAGGGACAAACTACAATGAAACCGTTGCACCTATAACAAAATGGACTACCATTCAAACTTTGTTGGCTTTGGCAACACAAAACGGATGGAAAGTAAATCAAATGGAACATAAAAACTACATTTTGAATGGTGATCTCAAAGAAACTGTGTATATGACTTAACCATAAGTTTTCACAATGGACAACAAAGAGCACAAGATGTGCAAATTGGAAAAATCGCTTTATGGATTGATATGAAAAGCTCATTGAGAACCTTTTGAACATGACCTTCAAACATTTTGAGTTTGAAGATGCAACTCTTTTTGTCAAAATAGTTGACAAAACAATTGTATTTCTGGTAGTGTATGTGGATGATTTGCTCATCATAGGAAATAATGAGAAAAACACTGCAAAAATCAAAGTAGAGTTGATGAAAGGTTTTGAAATGACATATTTGGGTTATCTTCATTACTATTTGGGTATTGAAGTAATTCAAAAATCAAAGTATATCTTCATCACTCAACAAAAATACACTCAAGCGAAATTCTAGGCAAGTTTGGAATGATAGATTATAAGCCTCTCGACACCTATGGAACAAAATTTGAAATTGACATTAGAAGATACCACAAATTTGGTCGATGCCACTAAATACAAACAACTCATTGGAAGTCTGATCTATGTGACCACAACTAGACCAAATATTTCTTTTCTTTGTTGGTGTTCTTTCTAGATTCATGCAACAACCTAGAGAAAGTCATTGGGTAACAACAAAAAGAGTTCTTTGATATTTTAAAGGAACACAATTTTAGGCTAAATACTTCTGCTACACCCTTAATCCTAGGTCATATACTGGGATATGTATGGCCGATTTGTGGTTAACATTATCTCTTATCATGTCATATCACATTTATTTATGCTTTCATATGCTTAGGAGGTAGGCCTTGGTGCTTGCATAACATAATAGGGTGTATATAGGAGTTAGTAATTGTTGTCGCTTGAGATTGCACCCTTGTTGAATCTACCAGATTCAACACCTCAGTGAAACATGGGAATGTCCCCAAGGTGTGGACCTTGCTCCTTGGGACAGCCTCCGAGAGAAGGCCGACTTCCTCTACCTATTTATCCTAACACTAATCTTAAGCTAAACTACCAATTTGTAAGGGAAAAGGGGAAGGAGGAATGCATGAAATGAAACTAAGCTAAGGAAATGGCGATGGCGCCAGAACAAAAAGGGATCTCTCTCCGTGAGGGGAAGAATAGGAAAGAAAACACAACGATGAGAGGGCAAATACATGCCATAGATCAACACTATGCGAACCATTCCATTCCACACATTTTAGACACAAGAGAAATGAAAACACATGCAAGTATAACCCACACACGATATGCCAAAATGAACAAAGAGGTAAGAGACACAATAAATGCAAGTAAAGGGCAACTACAAGCCACAATAACAAGATTCTATTGATAAAGAAATACACAGTCCATTACATTACTGGGGAAGGGCACTGAGCACATTACATGTGATCGGATCGTCAGGTCTCTGAACTCATGAAAGCTCGGCCACTGTTTTGACATGGTGACTTTACAGTCGGGAGAGGATCCTTTACAAATGATATTGAGTTGCCTCTTATAGAAAAAAAAGAAGAGTGAGGAGAAAATGAGATCGTGCAAGGTGTGGAGAGAGCCAACCACCCGCCGCCCACCAAGGACCAATCGCGATTCAATGCTTGTAGACATGCATGGCTGACAAAGGTTGCTTGCAAGGCACTCTATCAGATCGTTTGAGAATGTGGACTTGATGTGCAGGATTTAATGCTGGTGGTTGGGATTGGTTCGCACTTTTGAATTGAGTTAGGCGCGACATTATTCTCTGCAAGTTTTAGATGATCCGCTATCTTTCTCTTGTCTTCCCTATCATCGATGTTTCTATTGTGATCAACAACCCTTGTTTTGTTCTTCATGGTTTTTCGGCTTTTAGTAGCTTCCGTATGATCCGCGGACTTGTTCGCCGTGTTCTCCTAATCCGCAACCATATTTTTACTTTCTGCGACCTCTTCTTGTACCGTGGGTCTTCTTACTTAAAGACTCTGCTTTATTTTGCCTTCGGCCATCTTTTCCGCGGTGTCTTAATCCTTCGTATAGTGCTTTATTACGCCGCTTTTAACTTTACTTGTTTCGCAACAACCACTCCTTCATTCTGCAGTTTTAGTTTATTTCGTGGCTTTTCTTTGTTGCGGACTTCTTTGTTCTACGACTTTTCAATTTACCTTGTTCCACATACATCCTTTCCTTCGTTCCGCAGGTTCCTTTGATATGCGGATTTTCTTCGTTTCGCGGAACCCGCCAACTTGCACTACTTTTGTTTCCAAACTTCTCCAACACTCCACACTTCACTTCTCTTCCTTTACAATGTTGCATGGTCTTTTGCCTTTGTCCTGTGGCATATTTCCCATGATGATTTCCTTTGTTCCATGACTTTTACCGACTTTACGGAACACTAAGTTCCCGATTCCCACGAAAACTACATTTTTCATTCCTTTGCTCTGTGACTTTTCTATCAAGAAGCGTTTAAGTCTTTAACTTGAATGAAGTTGTCAAAATAGCACAAGAGCTATTTTGGACAATAACTAGTAGAGGATCATCATATTGAGCACTTGAGTCTTATTGTATGGTTTGGAGGTTGCCCCCTTGAAGTGGCTAAGACATGCTACTTGCATATTGTGATCATTTCTCTATATTTTGGTGTTCCTTGGTATTCTATTGCTGTTGATATTCAGATCTATCTAAGTAAATTCATTAAGAGGTATTAGAGCCTCGATCTGGGCCAAAATCATGTCAAAAACCTAATTTTGAAGATTCGGCTATATCTCTAAAAGGTGGCAATTTTTTCTACAATATTTTAATTGAAGTGGCAAAATTAGTCAAGTAAGGTTGTCTCAGATTTCAAGTTTTTGACTTGTTTTGTAAGCTATATCCATTTTAAAGTTTTTTTATAAATTTGCTCCATAAGCTGCAATTTTTTAGATTTTTTCTAAGTTTCTTTACATATTTAGAAAACTTGAAAAGAATTAGTTAGGGTTTGTTGCTTGGGTTTCTCTCTATTAAGCTGAAAGCCATTTGTAATACAAACCCCTAAATCCCTACCCTAAGCTTGAACCCTAGACCCTAAGCTTGAATCTCAAAAAAAGCCATGACAGGTCCACAAACAAGAGGGAAATGCAAAGGTAATACCACTCCTGAAAAAAATAATCAAGATATGGATTTGGAAGGAAGACTTACTAATTCCTCAATCCTAGGTGTTCCTCAGCCAGATCATAAGGTCACTCACTTAACGCGACTTGCGCGCGATATGCAATCAATAGCAGTGACAAAAGATGATCTTAATGCCGACATGAAAACAATGGAATCAAAACTCATGGCATCCATTTATGGTCATCAACCATAGGCCACCAACTCTTAACTAGGTCAATCAATTCCTACCATCAACCATACCTCCAATTCCGCACAACCACATCACTCAACGTATTTTAATGTGGGGAGTAGAAATATGATGCCAAAAGTGGAGATGAGGAACTTTGATGGTACATATTAAGTCACTTGTATCAACCAAATGGATTTTTTTGATGTGCATCAAATTCCAAGTGGATAGAAGGTGGTATTGGCATCCTTGTATCTGGAACCAAAACAATTCATTTGGTATAGATGGATGTGCGAGCAGAAGAAAAAAAGGTCTCCCAGGTTACCCAACCAATGTTCACATATGAGCTCCAGATACATTACAGTAATAGTGTTACAGAAAACTATTTCATTAAGATAACAAAGCTTCATAGATAGGGACAATCAAAGATTATATCCAACTGTTCCAAAGTCTTTCCTTACGTGTGGATGGCATCTCAGAGGACCATCTAAATGATCTATTTTTGGGTGGTCTCAAGGATAGCATCCAACTTGATGTTCGCCTCCTTAATCTCGATACGATATCGAAATCCATAATAGTTGCTCATTGGGTGAAGGAAAGAGATCTTGTAAAACGGAGGGGTCTCACTACTCATAAGGAGCATATGATTCCAACACACTCATTTCCCAACCTACCTACCCGATTGACTCCTCAACAAATTGAAGAGAAGAGAGCAAAAGGTCTATGTTATAGTTGTGATAGCAAATGGAGCAAGGACCATAAATGTGCCTAGAAGAAATTATTCTACATTGAAGGGCCTAATGAGGAAGAAGATGAGGATGAAGCAACCGATGAAGAGGAAGAGGTGCCAGAGGTTGAAGTCAAGAATCGAAATCTCAACCTACTATCTCTTGCCATGCGGTTTCGAAATTAGCACCCCGTAAACACTCAAGGTTGTTGGTTTTTTGAAAAACCAAAGGGTGACAATAATGATTGATTCTAGAAGTACTCACAATTTCATCAATCATAAGTAGGCCTTGTGGTTAAATTGCTTTGTTTATCCAACTCTAGAGTTTCAGGTCATGGTGACAGATGGAGGTAAAGTTAGTTGTTCAAGAAAGTGTCATAAGATTAAACTATCCATGGGAGATTACTTGCTAAATAGCCCCATGTATGTCATTTCAATGGGAGGCACAAACATTGTGTTAGGGGTCCAATGGCTTACTACCTTGGGAATTGTTGAGATGAACTTTCGGATTTAATTATGTGGCTCCATTCGAAGGGATGATTGTTGAGTTGCGCGGATGAAGGCAAAAGCTCCACAGTTGGTGAGTTCTCATCAAATGCAGAAGATGCTTAAGAAGGTGCTAGATGGGTTTGTGGCACAACTATTCTCACTAGAAGCTCAACCATTAAAAGGTCCTATACCATCAGATCTATAAGCAATTATTAATGAGCACTCAGTTTTTTGGGGATATGTTGAAAGGGTTACCTCCCAAAAGAGATCACAATCATGCTATTTAGCTAGTACCGGAAGCCAACCACCCAATATTCGACCTTATTGGTACCCTTATCTACAAAAGAGTGAGATTAAAAAGATGGCAAAAGAGATCTTGGAAGTAGGTATTATTTGCCATAGTCAAAGTGCTTACTTTTCTCTAGTGGTGATGGTACGAAAGAAGGATGACGGTTGGTGCGTGTGTTCAAACTATAGGGAGCTCGAGAAATACATTGTAGAAGATAAGTTTCCTATTAGAGCTATGACTTTTGGGATTAACTGTGTAGATTTTTTTGATCAACGCATTTTGAGTCATAATCCATGATTCATCATGAGGATCAAGATTATTGATAGAAAAATACAGACTCTAGCTTCCTTTAAATAGTTTTAGTTACAGTATGAGGTGTCTACATTCCAAGAACTTCATTCAAACTGATCGTTTGGTTGCTCATTGAAAATAAGAAATACATTAACATCAAGAATTCTATTGAACTCTACTCTCTTCTCCTCTTTGTAGTTGTATAGAATAGTTGCCCATATCCCATATCTATAAATAGGGATAAGGATATAGAATCTAGTCGCTAGTCTCTAGTCGTAGGGAGTAGTAGTTCACTGTCTCTAGTTGTACATCATCCTCGTTTCTTTTATATATATATACGATATGTGATACGACTCTGTCTAGTTGGAGATGCCTATCTATCACGGGAGATGCCTATATACCCGAGGAGCCTATATATCTATCTCGGGAGAATCATAAGAAGTAGATCTAGTCGCAGATCTAGTTGGAGATGTCTATATATCTATCTAGGGAGATTCTGAGGTCTAGCTGCAGATCTAGTTAGAGATGCCTATATATCTATCCGGGTCCCCTATCTATAAATAGTTTCAACGGGCATCCAAATGGTTAATTTGAATGAAGTTCTTGGAATGTAGACACCTCATATTACTGCAACTAAAACTATTTAAAAGAAGCTAGACTCTGTATTTCTCTATCAATAATCTTGTTCCCGATGATGAATCATGGATTATGATTTGAAACACGTTGATAAAAAATCTACACATGTAATCCTAAAAGTCATCACAGCTAATTTCATGACCTATGGAAAAAAAAAATCTAAAGTTTCCTATTCCTATCATTGAGGATTTGCTAGATGAGTTACATGGTGTTGTTTATTTTACAAAATTAGATCTTCGATCGATATCATCAAATCAAAATTCGTGATGAAGATATTCATAAAACAACATTTAGGACACATGAGGGCCACTATGAATTTCTAGTAATGCCTTTTGGCCTTACAAATGCACCCTCTACATTCTAGAGTTTGATGAATTCAATCTTTAGGCCATTTTTGCAAAAGTTTGTCCCGATATTCTTTGATGATATCTTAATCTATAGCAAGACATGGGAGGAACATTTACATCATGTCAATAAGGTTCTGGACACTCTTGAACAACAACACCTTTATGCCAAGCCCTCCAAGTGTGCTTTTGGAGTCATGGAGGTAGAATACTTGGGTCATATCATTTCTCATGAAGGTGTAAAAGTGGATCCTCACAAGATTCAAGCCATGGTGGATTGGAAGATACCTAAAACCCTCAAAACTTAGGGGCTTCTTGGGGATTGTAGAGTTACTATCGTAGATTTGTGAAGAATTATGGAAGAATTGCAACACCACTCATAGCCTTATTGAAGAAAGACTCCTCTCATTAAAATGAGTAACCCAAGAATTTATGACACCGAAGAAGGCCATGTGTACCACTCTAGTTCTAGCTACCCCATATTTCTCCAAAACCTTCATTGTTGAATGTGATGCTTCAGGGTGTGGCATAGGTGCAGTACTCATGCAAGAGGGCTGCCCCATTGCATTTGAGAGTCGTCAACTCAAGGTAAGAACTTATCAAAACCAACTTACGACCATATCTCATGCGAACAAACAACTTAAAGGAAATGATGGCTATTCTTCATGCGATAAACAATGAGACCATATGTCATGTGTTGTCACTTTACGGTGAAGGCTAATCATGATAGTTTGAAATACTTCTTGAACAACGATGTCATCCAAGAACAAAAATGGGTCATAAAGATGTTGGGTTATGACTTTGAGATCATTTACAAGAAAGGAAAGGAAAATGTGGTAACTAATGCACTTTGCTCAAAAGAGATGAGTCCACAAAAACATTGTTATTGTTGAATTTTAAGTCTCTTTCCAAGAATGTCATGGAGCATTGTAATGCCCACAATTTCAACACCAAAGTACAATAGTAAAATTTTCGAATAATTTTTTTGTCTTTCATTGCTCGTAACACGACACCACATGGGAGAAAATAGAGAGTCAACATCACATAAGACACTTACACAAGCATGGACCCACATAGACAACATGATAACACCATGTGCAAGTCGATGCCACACTTTCCCTAACGATCAATTACTAGAAATGATCTAACCACAAAAAGGACCCAAGGATTGGCAAGTCCACAACACATCATTACAATGGTTACATCCTAGTTATGTTTAAAATTCCAAGAGCATTTATCGTGTGAGGATAAATTCTCATTCTCAACCTACATATTCTTAATTTCATTAAAGATTCAACTTATAACAAGCACTCTTAGTTTGGCTTTTTCTATTAACTTCCCTCCACTAGGGTACTTTATATTCCTGTTATAGCTGATATAGTTCACTGGTTGGTTTGAGTCAATTCAACATTTTCACATCCTGAAATTTTGTTTATTTATATATATATATATATATATATATATATTTTCACATCCTGAAAGAGTTTATGTTTGCTCAAAAGTTTTATCTCACCAAGGGCAATTCATATTCATTTTTAACAACATGAGAATGCCTAATTCAGTTGTAAGGACTTCAGGTATGACATTATTCCTAAATGAAAATCTCATTTACTCTTATACTCTTTCCACTTACGTCGTACTTTGGTCTCACTTTGGTCCCACTATTAGCATTGTTTTAGAACAATTGTAAATCAAAATAACACATAATTTACACTAATGGATTCGATACTACAAGGAGTGTAACCTAACACGAGACAACTCATTTCATTTCTCTTAAACACTCAAGTGTTAAATGCATATTACAACCGAGACATCTAATACAACTTTCATGCATTTCAAATACCTTCCAAGGAACTATTTCAATTGTTGGGTAAAAATGCATCGAGTTTCTTTAAACAATAACCTTAAGAGAGGTCCCACAATCTATTAACTTCAAAAGCATTCCAGGGTGGACACTACACCCTACTACAAGACAATAAAAGAGAGTTCTAATATCTTTAACTCACAAAACCTTCGAGCAACATGAGGTAATCCGCTACTACACACTAAGGGAATACTTTTATCTAAGGACAAAAGGGGTTCAAAACAAGAGTTTATTGCGTAGGTACTTGACATGTAGACTCCACTCGTGTCATTTAAATCTCACCATGAGATCAATCATAGGAATATCACCAACTACCTTTGCATGGTTTTGGCCACTCACTAGGGTACCAAGGAAATTACTCACATGGGTTTACGGGACCAAGTTTTCAGTTTCCCCATTTCTCTTAAGTCAACATCTTCCAAAACAATTTTCGTTTGCTAAGAGTTAGTTACAATTTCCACCCGCAAGTTAACCTCTTAATCAGCCAGGTTTAGTTAATTCCAATTGCACTCAGGGCTCTATGCCCATCTATATATCAATTTAAGGTGTGAAAACATATTTATCCCATAAAATCCTCGTAAAGGACCAAGATGTTATGTTGATACTAGCCAAGGTACCACATTTATTTGTGAGGAACTAAAGAGATCATTAACAAGAGTTTAATGCATAGTACAACTAGTTCACTAACTCCATTTGTGTCATCTGGATCCCACAAAGAGTTCATTCGATGATGAATTTAATCCTAGATCTAACTTCATAAGAATTTGGTGGTCCACTAGGATACCAAGGAAGTTTAGTTCTACTTACCCCATATATGGTAAGGTCTCACCGCATAGTTGTTGCTTCGAACAAGGAATCTCAAGTTATAGAAATGGTCTTTTGAAGACTTTTCTTAGGTGTAGTACAAGAAGTCTAGTTCGTGAGGATTAAATTATTTCATAAGACGTTAGAGTTTTGCAAACTTGGGTGCCACTAGATTTAGAGGGAGGGTACAACAAGGTTAAATACTAACTTCATTTATATGGTTTAATAATAATAAGTTACTACCATACATTTGAGTTTATGTATGAACCAAAATAACTATCTGAAAAGTGATTGCTTCGATCAAGTAAACCATAAGAAGCACATTTAAATCCAAATGAACTTAACGCTCATGAAGTAAACGGTACACATTTTACCCATTTACATTGTCAATTATCTTCCTCGTTTAGCTAGCTAACATAGTTGGTCATACATTCATTATGTGACACTCCTACTAGTATTCAAATGTTAGCTTTAAAACAACGTAGATACAAACCACATAGTTTTCCAGGTATAATGCTTAAAACATAAGAATCCAAAAGGAACAACGGTTTTCGACACAATAATATTAATAATGCAATTCTCTTTAATTCACTTCTATCTAGCATTTGTAATCTATATCCATGTACAATATTTCACTTTCATCTCACTTGATTACAACATATCACACTCTTAATCCTTCTTGTTCGGAGTACTTGCAACCAACGTTGCATCAGTCCTAACTGATATGGAAATCCCTTACACTCAAGCACAAATAACACATTCATCATTTCAAGTAATTCAAAACAAGGCAAAGAAGAGCTAGAGATAAGAGAGAGAGGGAGAGAGGTCATTTCGTCACACATTCACACTTTCACATTTTTTGTACTTTTCTTTTTCGATTCTAGAGAGAGAAAGTCTAGAATTCATTTTCTTTTCTATTTACCATATCATAACTACATACATAATGTATCCATTTTCATTTCATTTCAAATCCATATACATTTTCAACCCATCTACATATTCAAATCATTTACGTTTTCAAGATCAACCAACATTTCATAGTTATTTCTAGAGAGAGAAGAGGGAGGAGAGAGAAAACATTATAAATTACTAAATCCATTCATAGAAATAAATTTGATTAAAGTATACTTTACACAACCATGAAACTATATGAAAATGGTTCACGAGTATAAACAAGTCAAATGGGAGCCTCGTGAGGAATGTCTAGCTCAAGTTGTGAGTTTACGAAAATTGCCCAAAAACAACTAAAGTGCCTACAATATGGGTCCGGAAAACACTTGTTTTAAGTTCAAATGTAAATTTCAACAATTCCTATTTACTCCCTTATATACAAAGAACTCAACGGATTCGACGGAAGTCAATTACGACAAATAGGGCTCAAAATAGAAAGGTGACTCTAAGACCAATTATCGTAAACACGTCAAACACTACTTTGTTGTAAAATGACCGGTGGGCTCCAAAACCCACTTGAAACTCTAACTTACGAAATCGTTTTCGCAAAACTGAGAGTTGTTTTCAATTCTCCTAATGGATTTCTAGAGGTACATAGGGTTAGTTTTTCAATTTAGCCAAATCAATACGTGGCTGATTTGGGGTTCACCAAAGCCAAAACCAATTGCATTTTCTTAAAAATGGGAGCGTCACTCCAAGTGACTAAAATACAAAATGGGAATCGAAACTTGTCTCTCCAAGGCATCAAATTGAGTTTATCAGTTATATTTATGGCCTTCATGGTGTCCTATACCATTAGGAATAATACTAGAGTTCTAGGTTGGTAAAACGATTTTCTTTGGCGCACCATGCGCGCAGTGTATGGGATATGGAATTTTTTTTTTTTTTTTGAATAATTTGAGCAGGTAAGAGTTTTATTTTTAATTCTAATTTCATCCTCTATTGTTCTAAAGCAATTAGGAACCAAACAAGAAACAATAAAATGCGAAATTTTAATGCAAGAGGAAGGGAAATCCATACCTTTTTCCCGACGCTTGCTAGAGACATCAGCTAGGGGATTTTCGCCATGGCGCTTGACCGGCGAAAAGCATTTGGTGTAAAGTTTCTAATTCCTTTTCCACGAATCCATTTTGCACATATCCAACAAGCATGACATTCCATGAACCCATTTTTTTAACGCATTATGTCAAACAGTTTGTGTGCCTTATGAGGCCGCATTCCTTCAAGGCATTTTGTTAGACACTTCACTGTCCCTGGCAAGGTGTTTTCAACATACTCATTTTGTGCATGACCAACAATTGTTAAATCTTTAAGCACAAGATAATACTGAGAGGGGGTGAATCAGTATTATGATATTCTTTTAAATTTAACACTTAATCTCAGATTTGTAATCACAATTAATCAGTTTCACAGTGAATATATCAAAGCAATCAATGAATGCAAAGCAAACCAACACACTGCAAATAGACACAAATTTACGTGGAAACCCTTTCAGGAGAAAACCACGGAGAAAATCTTCTTTATTATATTTCTCAAATGTTTGTAGGCACCAACCTACGGGAGACACCAATCCCCAAGTTACAATTTTGTAGGCACCAACCTACAGGAGCACCAACCCCTTTTTGCTAAGCACCAACTCAGCAAGAGACACCGATCTCTTCAAATATGAAGGCACCAACCTTCCTTACGAAAAACAAACTCTTTCCTATCTTTTATGTTGCTGCTGCTTCAACAGATGATAGAACAAAAATGCTGCTAAGAATATTCTTCTGATTTATTTCAGTCCCTTCACATATATAAATCGCTGCAACTCTTCATTAAAAATAAATCTGCCCTTCACTCCTTTTTATATTTCATATTCTGTTCTTCTTCTCTCCCTTAAACTTGAATGAAGCACTCAAATTGCTTGCCTAAACCAAATGATTCCATCTCCTTATATATCCTTCTCACATCCTTTCGAAAAGACACATCGTTCCAACCGACACAACCTTTCCATTAACACAACTTAATTAAGTGCATTAGCTGGCTAAAACCAAAAATAATTAATGCAACCCATAATTATTAAATGCACATTAAACAATGCAATTAACCACTTGATAGGAGTGCTGCCCCTCAGACAAATCGCAGTTATCATTAAATCGTTGCCAACCATCATTAAATCTTCTTTTTCACCATAAAACATGGCATATGAACACCTTAAAATGCTGATATCTCTCTTTTTCCCAACAGCTGTGTATATCTCGCTTATACCATGATAATCCTTATGCAAAAATGCTTCTTTTCATGTATTTAAACTTTCGTTTTCTACTCTTCTATATTGCTGGTTATTTCCGTTACTTTCTACCATTTCCGTCAAAATCTGTCAACAGTTCTGTCAGCTTCCGTTACACAATTCCATTAACCAAATACATCAATGATTAAGCCTTTGACATCAATGACAATATTTCCAACAAAATCCCCAAAATCCAACTCCCCTGACACATTCTGATCAGCAAACCCACATACCCTGCTTATACGACATTTGCTTGGAAGGTTCCAATGCCTTTCCACAAACCCATTTTTGAATACATGGTTAGAGGATGCGTCCCTGCCACCATTAGCCAAAATACCTCTCTTTGTTGCTTGAGTGACACCCATACTCTGTTCAATGCGCTTAATCCGGCATAGGCGTGGAGGAAGATAGCAAAGATTGTGGGTGTCTTGTATCAGGCCAGTCCATTGTAATTACTTTTCAGGAAAATGACGTTGCTGCCCAAACAATAGGTCTTCCAGCGCACCCACAGCTACCCAATATGACAAAAATCCCTCTCCTCCATGCTTGGGTGGTCATCCATACCCTGTTTCGAAGATCACATTTTGGCGGCCAGTGAGAAGGTTGCTTGCAGAGGCATACGTGGGATAGCAGGAAAGGGCACTCTCAAAGCCATAATCCATACTCCAAGTACTCGAAATAAAATATAAAGAGCAGGAAAAAAGCGAACTGGTTGTGATCTACATCAATAATGGTGCTGCAAAGGTTACAGTGCACATAGGACAGGTGGACACAAGCAGAAGAAGTAAAATCAATACAGCTAAACACTATGCCCGAATGAAGTGCCTCCTAATCCTCAACCTTATTCTTCTTCTTCTGTATATAACAACAAAGCAGCTGCAGGCAGCAGTTTCCTTTCCTCTCAGAGACAAAATAACCCACTTCAGATGCAGCTACAGAACCAGATCAATAAATTGGTATATAAAAAAATGAGGAGATAGTACGGTTACAGATTTATATTTGTGTGCAGGGCTGATAGAGTGCTTACAACCAAAATACTAGAAAATGTCTCAAACTTATTCCCAAGATTTTATTTGGATGCATTCAGAAGAATGATGGCAGCAAGGTTCTGAGGCTTGGCTTGCATGCGCTTATTGCCTTTTTCTTAAAAACTATTCAAGCTTTTCTGAAACCCGCGTTGTGCAATTGTTATAGTCGGTGCGAATGTATTTCTTCCATGCATCAGGCCGAACATTTCACATGCCAAGTGTGAGCTTCAACTTTTTCTTATCCTGTCAGAAGGGGGCGGTTGGGTTGCAGGTTTAAGAAGATTTATTTGACAACAGAAAGAACATTTTCATGAAAGTCTCTAATCCCCTTTTTTTTAAACCCATTCATCCAAATTACCATTCCATATTTATCAAAGGCATGTATGTGTTGTGTTGCCTCAAAATATAGTGACAAGTGGCTTAACCACAAATCTCTACACATTATATCCAAGCGTTAAGTACTCGGTGCATATGTTAACCTAAAAACAATTCGTGCCATATGTTGATGGCTGAATTTTTAGGGGCACTACAAGCATGGGGACGGATGTTTAGTGGCTGCTAGTTAAGTGTTTAACCAAATGCAACCAACAGGTGTCCAATCTGATCAGTTCACCTTTGGTAGCATACTCCCAACTGTGCCAAAATAGGAGACTTAGCAGGGCAGTTTGGAGATGCAAGACTAGTTCTGGATTCTTGGTCAACATCCTTGAAGCATTCAACCTCCTTAAGTGGGATTTATTACTTAGACCTGTTCAAAACTCCTTCATGGGCGAGTATGACAGTTGGAGGCCAATTTTGGTACAAGAAATTTAGCAAAGAATCCAACTGATGAGAATAAGTCAAGTTTGACCCCTATACACCAACAAACTCCTATTTTCCAGCAAGTTTAGACCAAGTCAGTTGCAAGAATATGACACGCTGTTCTCCACTGCACCCAAACAGCTACTCAGCCCACGCGGAACAGGTCTAAGGCATTCAAAGGAGCTGAATGCATTCCTGGATTGTAGGCAGTAATTTTGAATTCAGTTATTCCTCTCTCATTGACTGATACTCACTTCTATATAGGACAGTAAAAAACTGACTAGAAGGAGCCCTCTACTTTGGTGTAACAAAATTCTGCTCTTTTGAAGATTGTACACAGGCTTTAGCCTTGACATTAATAAAGAATTGATCTTGCCTCTCTCATTTGCTGTTATATTGTGTATATCTCTGAGTTTCAGGTGTGTCTTGTGGATTACCAGTCTCTTTTGGCCTATTTCAAGGTGAATTGTAGACATTTCATCCCTTTTACAGCTGTATCTCTCTTCTTTCTTGCCTATGTTGCAGTATTTTCATGAGAGTTGTGTAAATGGTTATCAGTTCTGAAAGTTGTCTTGTGCTGATTGAAGCAAGTTGAGGAGTTCTCTAAGCTTTGGTGCATCACCATTTGTGATTTTCAGTTTACCTCTATCCCCTTTTCCATGACAAGAAGCTACGTTGCGGGATACGGATCACGAGTATCTGTTTGGATATGGATACGATACGCGGATACGTCAATTTAAAAAAACCCTTGGATACGATACGTCCGTACATATATATTAAAAAAATAAAATACATATATATATATGTATATACATATGTATATATATACATATGTATACATATGTATATATATACATATGTATACATATGTATATATATACATATGTATACATATGTATATATATACATATGTATACATATGTATATATATACATATGTATATACATATATATATATATATATATATATATTTATGTACATCTACTCATTTTACTCATTTTTTAGTCCATAAAAAACTGAAATAGTAATACAAAACTTGAATCAATGTTCAAAACATTCAATATACTTAAGACTTTGCATTTTTATTGATCATGTGGCTGCCATACATATGATATACGAATATCATGTTAACATGAATACGAACAAAACTTGAAATTTGAAAAATATACTAGTAACTAGATCCATGTTCAAATTTTCAAAACAAACAATATACTTAAGATTTTACATTTCATTGTTCATGTGGCTGCCATACATATGATATAGGAATACAAACAAATCTAGAATATATCATCTAGATTTTCCTCAAAATCAAGTTCATGTGTGCCACTTGCGCTAGCTCCACTCTCATTAACTCCACTCTCCGCTCCTTGCGAACTCCCTTGAGCGTCATCTTCGCCATCAAATAATGAAAGTTGGGCAAGCGTGGCTACGGAGGCATCCAAGTCTGTGGTCTCTGGAATAAGATCCCAAAGTTTGTGAGGCCCTTTAGCATACTCCTCAGACTTGTGTGACAAGAGGCGCAAATTGGAGTGCACATATACCAAATCCACGCTTTTAGATGCCAACTTGTTTCTTTTAGCTGAGTGGATAAAGCTATAAGTACTCCAATTTTTTGAAGAATTACTAGCCACCTATTACAACAAAGTTAGAAAATTGAAATTCAAAGACAAGTTAGTATCCTAAGTTCTAACTTAATAAAATTTAAAATATTCGAAATGATTCTAAATTTTAAAATTTATAAATGTTATACCTGTGAAAGAACTTTTATAGCAATAGGACGTAAGTACTTGGCATCATGGCCATGTACACGCCACCATGTGGTTGGAGTCAAGCTACTCTTGTCGAAAAGAGCCTCAATCGATCCCATGTTGCCTTCTGAACCAGTAAACATGCCCATTTCACTTCTGACCACACTGGCTATAGATGGATCAGGAAAAATTCTTCTGAATGCTGCCCTGGTTCCATTTCCAACTTCGGAGTCAGAAAATGGTGCTTGCCTGTTTGGTAGCCCAAGTACATCAGAGCTATAGTACTTTGGGGTCAGTGCATAAGCAAGGAGATGTAATGAGGTGGTCATTTTATTCCACCTCTTCATGACCACCTTGACCTCATCGTAGAAGGTCTCTTCTGGATCTAGACCTTTTTTGTATTATATCTTTGATACGCTCAAGCATGGAATCTATGCCATCATATATCTCTCCCAAGCATGCTTCATCAGTATCTACATATCGGATCATGGAGAGAATGGGTTTTGTAAAACTCAACAAGTACTCAACCTTGGCCCACCAATCCTCATCAAGGACCCATGATTTTACCCTTGTAGCTTTCTCTGTATTTGACTGCCTCCACACTGACCAAACATTGCTGATCACCATACTGCTTAAAGCCTCTCTCACCTTCACAAGCCGTCTCAAAACAAGCGTGTGAGAGGCAAATCTAGTTTCAAACCTTCAACAACTCTAACCTTGAGAATTTCCTAAAAATGGCTTGTGACATATGATGGTTTGTGATAAACATTTGAATGTCATTTGCCTCAGAATAAATTTGCTCAATCCATGGGATTTTCCCAATCTTTTGGAGCATCAAGTTAAGGGAGTGGACAGCACAAGGGGTCCAAAAAATGTGCTCATATCTACCCTCTATGATCATTCCTGTTGCTTTACAATTTTTAGCGTTGTCCGTGATGACTTGGACAACATTATGGGGGCCCACCGACTCAATTGCCTCTATTAAAATGTTAGCAATAAATTGTGCATCCTTGACTTGCCCTTCACAGTCAATGGCTTTAAGGAACATTGCCCCTTTAGGGCATACTGCAACAACATTTATGAGGGGTCTATTTCTAGCATCTTTCCATCCATCTGAAATGATGGAAACCCTTGTTTCCTTCCATGAGTCTCTGATTGGCTGCAAAGTCTTGTGAATGTGTTCCACTTCCTTTCCCAAGAGTGTGGTTCGAACTTTTTCGTAACCTGGGGATTTGTACCCTTGTGGAGCTTCATTGATACCCTTCACCATTTGATGCCAATATGGAGATCTCAATACATTAAAGGGCAGCCCACATGCATAAATGCATCGAGCAACAACCTCATCAGCAACCTCCCTCTTTTCAATATTAAATGCTTTCTCCAATGCTCCTTTTGGCCTTTTTCGTGAGCTCTCTGGACTCTCTTCATCAAATGGTTGACTTTGAGTTTGAATGAAAGGATGAGAAGTAGGTCTAGGTGTGGGTGGTAGTGATGAAGGCCTTCTTTGCGAAGGAATTGTTCTAGTTCTATTTCTTTCAGCTTGTTTATCAGCCTCCTCTTGCTCTCTTAGGTACTCTGCCATTTTTTCATTTGATATTTTTGGGCACCTCTTTATCCCCACACCTCCAACACCAGTCAAATGGATTTTCACTCGACTATATGAGGATCTGTACTGAGCTTGGCAACCATGACATATCCAAACCCGACACCCACCACCAACAATGTTGTCTACCACTGTCACATGTCTCCAAAGAGGGGAATTAGGATCATGTCTCACAGGAACTGATGTGTTTTCAGCTTGGCCTTGCACTCCACCCGAAGCAGAACTTGATGCCATCCTAATCTGTTTTTGATCACCAAGATCACCATAACGGCGCGAGGTGAGAGCATACACAGAGTTAGGATGTTTAAAAAATTAAAAACATTTTGCCTTAACATAAATAAATTAGTTATGTCATCCTAATCTGTTTTTGATCACCAAGATCGCCATAAAGGCGCGAGGTGAGAGCATACACAGGTTTAGGATGTTTAAAAAATTAAAACACAATTTGCCTTAACATAAATAAATTACTAATTAGTTATGTCATCCTAATCTGTTTTTGATCACCAAGATCGCCATAAAGGCGCGAGGTGAGAGCATACACAGGTTTAGGATGTTTAAAAAATTAAAACACAATTTGCCTTAACATAAATAAATTACTAATTAGTTATGTCATCCTAATTTGTTTTTGATCACCAAGATCGCCATAAAGGCGCGAGGTGAGAGCATACACAGATTTAGGAAGCTAAAAAAAAACAAATACATTAACATTGAACAATGCATTTAAAATAAAAATGATTTTTTACCAATTAATAAATTAAATAACCCTAAACTATGCCATCCTAATCTGTTTTTGATCACCAAGATCGCCATAAAGGCGCGAGGTGAGAGCATACACAAATTTAGGATGTGTTTAAATTATAAAATTTTAAAAAATGCAACATAATAAATAAATAAATAACCGTAAAAAAATAAAACGAAAGGATGAATTAAAAATAAAAATAAAATTAAAATACGGTATACCTGTAGAGTGTAGTGTAGAATCGTAGATCCTGGTTGCCTCTAAAATTTTAAAACAATCTCTTCCTCTCAAGTCTCAACAATGGCTTCTTCTCCTTCTAAGTTCTCCTCCTTGCAATGATGGACTCCAAACAATAGAAGCAATCGCTGCCCCTCCTTCAAATCTTTGCCTCCTCTAAGCTCTTTGCAAAACCTCCTTCCAATCTTTGCCTCCACTAAGCTCTTCACAACTCTTCTTTGGCTCTTTGCTCATTCACTTGCAAAAAGACAATGAAATTGTTTGTGTGATTTCAAATGAGAGGGGTGGGTGCTTTTTATAACTTTTTGTGGGGGAGAGGGTGTATTATTTTATTCATTTAGTGTTTAGGGTTCGGTTTTAGGGAGTAGAAAAGTCAAACATTAAAAAAATGAAATAGAACTTAAAAAAGCATATTTAACACTTTGATATACGCCCTTGATACGTGCACGTGCGTGCGAGTGCGTGACGGATACGCACAGCACGTATCCGTCACGCACAACCGTATACCCGTACGTGTCGGGGTGTATCCGGGTGTATCCGTATCGGATTCGTATCCAGCAGGATTCGGGGGGGTTTTCAAGTATCCGTGCAATGTAGACACGAAGTTTAGTATCAGCTGTAAATAAGTCTTTCTAGTGGTGTTTTTAGGTCTGCAAACTGATCTTACATCAGGTGCACTTAGTTTAGGCAGGAGTTGGCCTTTTTCGAGGTTCATCCCAAGGAGCTAGGGTCCCACACCTTGGGGATGTTCCCATTGTTGCACTGAATCAACTTACTGATCAAACGGGTGCAAGATTCATGTGACAACAATTATATGACATGTCCATATTGCCGGCCGCGATTGGGTCGATCAAACAAGATTAGAATGGCGAATGACACATAAACCCACACAAAATCTCCAATAGGATCCAAACATTTTAGAAAAAAATGTATGGAAGGGGAATGCATTGTGGTACAAGGATCGGTTGTACTTATGCAAGAATTCCACCCTTAAAAGTCAAGTTCTCTCAGAGTTCCATGCTTCTTCAATGGGTTGTCATTTTGGGTTCCTTAATTAAACAAGATTTTTTTGGGAAGGGTTAAAAGGGGATGTCCAAAATTTGTGGCAGAATGTTTGGTGTGTCAGTGTAATAAGGGAGAAACTATAAAGACTCTAGGTCTTCTAAAACCTCTATTTATTCCTAGTGAACGTTGAGCGAGTTTTCCATGGATTTCGTGCGGATTGCCAAAATTTGAGGGAAAAAGTGTAATTATGTTGGTTATGGGTAGACTCATCAAAGTTGTCACATCCCTTTACAACGAGTACGGTGGCCATATCTTTTATGGATATAGTTCATAAACTACATGGTACATCAAGATTATAGTCAGTGATCATGATCCTATATTTACTAGCAATTTTTGGACTGATTTATTCTCATGTTTGGGTACTCAACTATCTCATAATTCATCATATCATCCCCAATCGATGGATAACTTGAGGTAGTAAACAAATGTTTGGAGGGGTATTTTTGATGCTTTGCTTCCAAAGAGCAGAGAGAGATGGGTTCAATGGCTACCACTTGCAGAATGGTGGTATAACACTTCATTTCATACCTCATCCAAAATGTCTCCATTTTTGGCATTGTATGGTTACCATCCACCATCCCTCACCTCCAACTTGAGGGTCCCGTCTAAAGCGAGAGCGATTAAGAGCGCAATAAACACAAACAAGAGGTACTCTCTATCCTCAAGGAGAATTCGCAATGATAAAAACCACATGAAGCAATAAGTTGATTAACACCGTAGAGAGTGAAGCTTTGAAGTTGGAGACTTTGTATTTGTGCATTACGAACTATATAAGAATTGTCTTTGAAACAATAGAAAAAGGATAACAAGCTTTCACCTATAGAGACGAGACTTCAGCTTATCTCGTATAGATTTGAGTCATATAAAAGAGCAAGCGAGTTGCATTCAACTTTGGCGTGTTTTAATATTGTAGAAGAGCCCACATCTGGGCGAGATGTGCATAGATCAAACCCACATCGACCGAGCCCGAATCAACTATTCTACATTGCCGGGCTATCAATCAAGTTGCATGGTGAGCCGAGTTTGTTGCAGGTACTGGCTAAGCCGTGCCTACACACCATACCCTTGTCTCGCACGCCATACCCTTGTCTGCTGAGCTAACCGATTTAGCTCCCACAATTGGTGAGCCCGTGATTGATCAAAGCTCCAAGCGAGATGAGGTTTAACCGACCCTTGTTTGAGCTTGTGACTTGCATGGAGAAACTTTGTGGAGCAATAACGCGATAGAGACTGCAAACAAAAAACGACAACCGAGCAATAACAAAATATTACAAAGTATACACAAGCAGATTATGAGGTAGCGATTTTCAAGGAAAGCCTAAAACCATCTATTCTCTCATTTTGCCACATGGCCCTCTGAGGACATCGCCACATCACTTTTTAAGGTTACTCCTCTTTGAAAGTTGGTTAAATACAATTTCCTGCATTTTAACTCCCATGCGCTATAAGTGCTCCTTTGACTATTGTAAAGTGGTTAAGGCATTGGGTGAAAGGAGGTCATGGGGTCGACTCACCTTCCCCATCTTCTTGTTTAAGTTTGGTGAATTTTTAACAAAGACTGCTAACTTTAGCGGTAAAAACCTGTCAACCAGTTACCCGATGATGCAACACAACCAAGTCGGTTTGATAGGGCCAATCAGAAGGCCAAATTGATTATCTTGTTCGCAGTGTCCGATGACATGCAACCCCACATTCAAGATGCCAAAACAATGTAATATCCCCTTTTGGGATATTATCCAAATATGCAATTTAATTTATTGAATCGACTCTAGAAGGACTAAACCCTCCTAGTTCGACCTCAAATAATCCAATGTTAGCTTCAATACAACCCAGATGGGGTTGGAGTGAGCCAAGGTGGTGGATTAGATGGGAGAACCAGTTAGAAATTAATCTCTTCAAATCTGAAATTAATTACAACAATAATTAATTAATAAATGCACTAGACTGCTGAAAACTTCAAAAATTAATAACTCCTTCACCACCCAATATTTTTCTATCAAACCAATGCCAAAATATTCTTCATATTTTTAGCTTTCCAACAAGCTATAGAACACAATTTTTGGACAAGTAGAAGGCATGCAAATCAACCCACGAAATCTGAAACTGTGTAGATGAAACCCTGGCACATAATAATTAAATATTGCTCACAGACAGCTGAAACTTTGAAAATTCATAACTTGCTCAATACTCCATATTTTGCCCTCAAATAAATTGCAGAATTTTCTATAAATTAAGAGCTTTCTAAAGAGCTACCATTCTGAATTTTTGAAGCACTGCAACCCTTCCTAAACAGTCCCCAAAATCCCAAACCCAGTCGCTAGGGTTAGCATAAAATATGTAAAATATTTCCAGCTCTTAGAACTCTTCGTAAACATCCCAAAATGGCTGCCCACACTCAGAAAAATAAGCCAACTCAGATCAGATTACAAGTATAGCTTGTTCACCTTTAAAACATGCCAAAAGATGCTCAAATCAAGTCGCCATATTTAGAATAAAACCAGCAGTAACCAGCAGCTTATAAACACTATGAAATCCCTCCAAATTCCCTTAAAACATCAACCCAATCAGCTGGAATAATTATTAAATTGCAGCAGTATGAAGATCTAACCCAAACACTCCAAAAATGCCCAAAATGATCACCCTTGCCAGTCGCTATAGCTGGAATAATTTGCAGCATTAATAACAGATCATAAAGCACTCAATAATCACCATTAATCATGCAAATATCATCATCAAATAAATGTGCCACACATCCAAACAAGTCGCCAAAGCTAGCAAGCATAAACCATGCACAAAAGACACTTAAACACAATGGAACACAATGATTAGAACAAGAGAGTCTTCAATGTCTTCAACAATGGCTTCCAATGAAGCTTACAATGCAAGAGAGAGAGCTAGGGCATACATCCCATTACTCCAAGCATGGAGTGAAATCAAAATGATCAATCAACATAACCCTCACAATGATCCCAAAATCTCCTTTTATAAACAAGGAGCACAAAGTTCGAAGTCCCTAAAGGAGGGAAATCATAATTTAAAAATAGTTTATTCTCCCTAGGTGTGGCGTCCCCTTTCTAAGGGTGATTTTAATATTAAAAGCCACCCAAAAGTTATTTAATTAATTCCCTTTTTAATTTTGCATTGTGGGAATTAAATTAAATAAATTACATAATTAAATAATTATTGCTTTATAATGTCAAATGATAAAAATCACTCTCCAGGCAATAATATTTAATTATTTAATATAATTTTCCCCTTGCAACATCCCAAAGCCCACGGGGAAAGATAGGCTAAGGGTCTTCAAAAATGGGGACATTACAAACAACCAAAGAAGCACGGACAAGTTGAGCACAATGTACGAGGCCAAGAATAAGAACACAATATTGAATTTGCAGAGTCAGTTGCATACACTAAATTCAACTTGAATGAGAAAGTTGAGGCTTTCTTGCATAGAGTTGCAACATTGAGGGCTTCACTTCTAGCCCTGTGAGAGGAGATTTCAGATCTTGCTCTCGTGCCCATTGTTTTGAGAGCACTTCCTCATACAAAATTTTTGTGACGACAATCAATTTGTCAGATCAGACCATCTATTTTGAGAGGTTGGTGAATTTGCTGCAGCAAGAAGGGTTAGTGTATTACAAAGATGAATAAAAAGAGCAAACTCTATATTCTCATCAAAAAGGGAAGAATAATCACAGTCTTCCCAAAAGTCTTAAAAATAACATCAGCAAGGGGACAAACAAAAGAAGAAGTGTCCTATCTGCAAAACAAGGACATGAGTTGAAAGATTGCTGGTACAACACATACAAGAAAGGGTCATTGAGCAATTTTGGACCTAACAATCAACAATCACAACAGGGACACTCACACTACAAACAAGGGCCAAAGAAGGGGAACTGGAGAAAAAAACTCCATCAACAAGGCAATGTAGCTCAACAAGAAGACCATTTGGATGATGAGGACTTCTTGTACACTGCCCATTCTAGTTAAGCAACCACGTCATCTAGTGCAATCTGGTACGTTGATTCAGGAGCCACTCAACACATGACCGAGACAAAAGATTGGTTCTCCACCATATGAGCCACCCTCTAAAAATCATGTTTCATTGGGGGATGACTCTTCCTACACAGTCCAAGGTATTGGGAATATTTCTTTACCTCTTGGTTCACAAAATTGTAGGTTATCAGATGTCTTGTATGTCCCTGGTTTGACGAAGAACTTACTATCAGTCAGATCAACTTCTAGATCATAATCTGAAGATTGATTTTGGTCATGTCACTCCGGTAAGAAAGTATGTTTGATTCGAGATAAATCCAGAAGCTTGAAAATTGTTGCAAGAGCTTCAAATGTGGGATGATTTTGTCCACGGAGATTAGACACTATTGGCTAAGAATACTTCCTCTGCACAATTGTGACATTAGAGACTTGGTCACATCAATTTTGGATATCTCGATACACTTCTCTGGTACAACATGGTGAGAGGTTTGCCATCTCTCAAGAAGGATACAAACAAGTGTCCTAACTGCCTTATAGGAAAACAACACAGAGCCTCATTCCAAGAAGAGTACATATCAAGCTCCAAGTAAGCTTGATTTGGTGCACACCGATCTTTGCGGTCCGATGCAACCTAGTCATTTTGGATTTCAGTATTTCATGCTTTGTGTTGATTATTTGAGAAAAATGTGGATTTTTGTCTTCGTAATAAAAGTGAAGCTTTTGAGAACTTTAAAAAGTTCAAAGTGGCTATTGAGAATGATACTGGTCGCAAAATCAGATCTCTCCGCTTAGATCAAGGGGGAATTCACCAGTAATGAGTTCAAAGCCTATCTGGAAGCTCATGGGATTCGTCGATAGATGCCTCCACACACACCACAACAAAATGGTGTTGTTGAGAGAAGGAACCGTACTATCATGGAGATGGTGCGTTGTATGATTGATGATTTAGGACTAACGAAGACATTTTGGGCGAAGCAATGAAGACTGTAGTGTATTTGTTGAACAGAGTGCCCATAGTTGCTCTTGATGGAGTAACTCCACATGAGGCATGGTCAAATCGGAAGCCATCCATTGCACACCTCAGAGTATTCAAGTGCAAAGCTAGCATGCACATACCCAAGCAAAAAAGAAAGAAGTTGGACATGAAATAAAAAAATACATCTTCATTGGCTACAGTGAAGAAGCTCTTGGGTACAAATTGATGGATCCAAAGACCAGGAAAGTCTACACCAACAGGGATGTTGAGTTCTTTGAGAAGAAAGAAGCTGAGGCTCCTTCCATAGACTCACCTGATGTACATAGCACCCCTGTTGTGAAAACAGAAGCAAATGTTCCCACTGATGATGGGGATGATGGTGATGATCAAACAGGACCACAACCCATAGAACAACACAACGTATGCCCAAGTGGTATACAAATATGATTCGAGATGCGAAGTTGGATGCTCCTTCGAACACATCCACCATTGGACCACACTCACAGTAAAGCTCATGAAGAGGTAAATTTTGCTTTGATGAGTAGAGTTGTTGAATTTGTTGAGCCCTCTACTGTCCAGGAAGCCCTACAATCAAAAGCTTGGAAAGATGCCATGGATGCTGAGTATCAATTAGTGATGAAGAATAACACATGGCAACTTGTTGATCTTCCACCAGGAAGAAGCCCATTGGTTGTAGATGGATATTCAAAACAAAGTACAAAGAGACTCGTGAAAGAAAGGGGTATGCACTTTGAGGAGACATTTGCGTCCACAACTAAGATCAAAATGACCAAGATGATCTTTGTTCTAGCTGCACAATTTGGGTGGAAAGTGCATCGAGATGGACGTGAAAAGTGCCTTTACGAAAAAATATCTATAAAAAGAAGTCTCATGACTCAACCAGAGGGTTTGTTGTACTGGAGAAGAAACAAAGTTATGTAGACTCATCAAATCTCTATATGGCCTTAAACATGCACCCCAAGCTTGGTACATCAAGATTGATGAACATCTCGTTCAACATGGATTCGAGAGGAATCCATATGATCCCAATCTCTACCTCAAGAGGCAAGGAGGAGAGATTGTGATAGTTGTTGTATATGTCGACGATCTAGTCATCACTGGTAGCACAGTGAAGATGATCGATGCAACGAAGAAAGATCTTAATCGATCGTTCGACATGATAGATCTCGGGCTCATGCACTACTGTCTTGGATTGGAAGTATGACGAAGGAGAATCATATCTTTGTTTCTCAGTTGAAATATACCAAGACAACACTTGAGAAATTCAGGATGATGGATTACACACCGATTGTTACACCTATGGAGACGAGACTTTAGTTATCTCGTACAGATCCATCTCCTCTGGTAAATGCAACTCTCTATCGACAGTTGATTGGGAGTCTCATTTACCTGACATATACTAGACTAGATATCAACTTTGCAGTTAGCTATCTTTCATGGTTCATGCAAGAACCCAAAGTTTGTCATTGGAAAGTAGCAAGGCGGATCTTGAGATATCTCAAGGGCACTATGGATCTTGGTCTAGAGTACAAGAAGAATGATCAATTCTTCTTGACTGGATATTCAGATTCAGATCATGCAAGTAACATTGATGACAAGAAATCCACTTCTGGATTTGTTTTCTTTTTGGGATCTAGTCCAATATCACGGGGAAACAAGAAACAAAACTTTGTTTCTCGATCTTCCATAGAAGTTGAATATCGTGTTGTAGGTGGAGCTGTCTGCGAAGTGATATGGCTACGTTGCATACTTGAGGGACTTGGAGTACCATAGGAGAAATCCACTACCTTGTATGTTGACAATGAGGGTGTTCTCAAACTTGTTCGCAATCTAGTGTTTCACGAGAGAACGAAGCACATTGAGGTACAAGTTCATTTCATTCGCGAGCATGTTTTGAAACACAACATTCAACTTTAGTTTTGCCCAACATCGAACAACGAGCAGATGTTTTCACGAAGTCACTTGCATGTGACAAATTCAAGATGTTCAGAGAGTTCCTCTCCTCTTCTCTTGAGGCAATGCAAAATTAAGGGGGGAATGTTAGGTAAAACCTAGTAATAGGTAATTTTACATTGTATTTACCTTAATTACTTTTACCTTAGGTAAATCAGTCATTTACATGGGTAATTAGTTGTTTTATATTTGTTATATGGTTTTGGTTGTTTAAACCATATATTTGCCGTTTGGTTATTGTTATCCCCGTCAACAACTTAGTTATTTGTATTCATTGTATAATGCATATATACATTGCAGCTCCATGGCTCTGTAATTTGGGTTTTCCATATTAATAAAATTGTTAGGCTTCCTCCTTGTTTTCTCATCTACAAATACTATGACCCTTATCAAGTGTTGTGAAAAATTGGTAGTGTGGCATATAACTTGAGCTTCCTCAATCAACTAAAATACATCCAATTTTCCATGTTTCTTGCTTGAAGAAGGTCATTAGACAAAATGTGTTTTCTCGATCAGGTGTTACCCAAGCTTGATGAGGAGGGATGTATCATTTTGTAGCCTGGAGGAATCGTGCAAACACACACTAAGAAGTTGAGGACAAGGGTCATTACCGAGTATCTAATCAAGTGGAAGAATTTAGACATTGAAGATGCAACATGGGAAGATGAAGCATTTTGGCAGCAACATCCAAAGATTACCAACATTGAGACAATGTTGCTTTGAAGGGAGGGGCATGTTATGCCCTTAATCCTAGGTCATATATTGGGATATGTATGGCCGAATTGTGGCTAACATAATCTCTTATCATGTCATATCACATTTATTTATGCTTTCATATGCTTAATAGGTCGGCCTTGGTGCTTTGCATAACATAGTAGGGTATATATAGGAGTTAGTAACTAGTAGATGATCATCATATTGAGCACTTGAGTCTTATTGTATGGTTTGGAGGTTGCCCCCTTGAAGTGGCTAAGTCATTCTACTTGCATATTGTGATCATTTCTCTATATTTTGGTGTTCTTTGGTGTTCTATTGCTGCTGATATTCAGATCTATCTAAGTAATTTTATTACAACTTCAAGTTAGGAGACTTCAAACTAGTTGGATATTCAGATTCTAACTATGTTGTGATTTTGAAGATGGGAAATCCACTTTGGGTTTTTTGATGAATTTGGGAACAATAGTGATCAGTTGGAAGTCAAAGAAGCAATCAATGCCGACAATTTCTTCAGTAGAAGTAGAATACATGGCAGCTTTAGAGGCAACCAGAGAAATTTTGTGGCTCAAAAGGATTCTTTTAGATTTGCAGGAACAATAGGTTTTGTCAACACCACTCATGGTTGACAACACATCCACAATTCAAATGGCGAAGAATCCAGTCTTTCATGATTGAACTAGACATCAATACAAAATTCCACTTGATTTGGCATTATGTGAAAGATGGTAGTGTAAAATTGGTACAGTGCCCTACTGCAGAGCAACCAACATACATCTTTACAAAAGCCTTTGGAAGAGAAAATTTTGAAAAGTTCAGAAGCATGCTTAGTCTCATAACCACTCTTGCGGATTAAGGGGGGATTTAATATTATTGTACATAATATTGATTAATCCTAGGTGTAATGTGTAGGAAAGTTTTTGTCTTGTAGTGGTAGATGAATAGTTCTCGTAGGAATGTGAAGAGTCTTCTTGGAAGGTGAAATGAATAGCCATCTTTTGGCTATATATGTTTGTAATCTTTCTTCGTTTGCATTAATGTGAATAAATTTTGGTTTGCACCAGATTATATTGTTCAGTTTTATTCCATTATTCTTGGGCTGACATTATAATCTTACGTGGTGGTGTCATAGCCACCGATCTACATTAAGTGGTTGTGTTGTCCGTGTTGGTTGCACAATCAGAGTAACTGTCAAGAATGACTGTTTTTCTCCTCTTGCTTGTTTTTCGAGTCCTTGGTCTTCGAAGGGACATTTCTAGAAGGCATAAAGGAAGGTTCTTTTGGATGGAAAGGTAGTTCTTAGGTGGTAATTAGTTGCAATTGAAGAAAAATCAGAGGTTTGAAGAGAGGAGGTTTGTCCTCGGACACAGTTCTTTGTAAGACCAACAACATGGTTGTACATCTTGTGATGGGTACAACACTTAAAGCGACCTTCGAGAAGTCTGAGACAGCAGAGTTGTAATAGGTTTTAGAACCCAAATCGTACAGCTTGTGATGAGTATGACACTCAAAATGACCTTCGAGAAGTATGATTGAGCAGAGTTGTAACGGATTTTTAAACCCAGATCGTACACCTTGTGATGAGTATGACACTTAAGGTGACCTTTAAGATGTATGATTGAGCAGAGTTGTAATGGGTTTTGAACCCAGATTGTCATTCAATAAGATTTGAAAGATACTTTGAATCTTGGAGTGAGATTTGCGTCTAGAGCTGAATCTATTGTTTATACAGATATTTGAGTCATATTCCTTTATTGTTTAGTTGCTTTTAAAGAATGAGAGGAGTAATATTGTTGTGGTTACGTATTCCCAAGTTTTGTAAGGTTTCTGTAGTATTGACATACTCTGATATATGCAATCTCAGTTGAATTTATGCATGCTTCTATAGTGAGTTGGGTTCAGGTAGCAAAGACGAGGTAGCCATTCACTTGGCCCCTATCCTCAACTGCATCAAGAAAGGAAAAATCAAAGAAGTTAGTAAAAGTTGACAGTTCTGAAAACTTGGCCTCTCCTTGATGGGGAAAGAAAATTATTTATGATACTTCTATGCATCATGGATACTAGAGCTAGACAACCAAGAAACAAGGGTCCTACAAAATATTTGATGCAATGGAAAGATGAGTGCCCGAAAGATGGTTCTTGGGAGGGAAAAATAGTTCTTGGAAAGGACTTGATATATGCCAATGTCCGTCATTGTTTACATTGATTGGTGCCAAACCAACTTAGAAGTTGTGAGCTTGTAATGAGCCTGGTACGTTTCATTTAGGACTCTAGATATAAGAGAATTTCCCGAAAGAATAAATTTTCTTTAGGAAGATAGAATAAGAATAAAACATAGATTTCTTTTGTAAAATACGAAGAAACTAAAGCACAAGTTTTAATAGGAAACTAAAAAAATCACAGAAAGCTATTTAAAAGGCAAAAACAGTCTAAATAAACTCATTCAAAGCCTTTACTTATTAGTTTTTGTCTCTAAATATAGGAGATGACTTCGTTTTCTATAATTATTCTAAAATTTATTGCAATCTCAAAGAACAAACAAAAGCTTCCTTGGCTCTGCCAACATCCGCACTCAAGACATGCTCATTGGCCGAGAAACTCCAAACTCGAGGAACCAATCCAGAAGAATAAACAAGGGCCCGTCACAAACACTGTCATGGACTCAACAACATGAGCAAATCAATGGACCCATGAAGCATCACACCTTCATGAAGAGGTTCAGATGTAGATGTAGAAGCAACCATACATTCTACAAACTGATCATCAATGTATCCAAGCTATCCACAAATTTACAGTAAAGATGGCATCTCCTAGTCATCAAGATAATTCACAAAGAGACCAAAGTAGCAAGACCATGCATTTCCAAATCAAGGGTGACATCTTTAAAGCAGAGTATTAAAACCATGCAGAAAACAACCAACGATGGTATCTCAATCATATAGATCATCTGCACAACAACCAACCATTGCACCTTTAAATCCAAACATCAAGACCATCCACAAAACAACCAAAGATCGTCTCTCCAAATCAAAATGACAAGACCATGCACAAAACAACCAAAGGTGGTATTTCAAGCATTAACGGACAAGATCATCAAGACATCAACTCTTGTATGGTGTAGCCCAGTCATTCTTAAGAGACATTTAACACTAACATAGGCCTTTATTCATGAATCAAGGCTACAATATTATGAAGCAATCATAGATGACCCCAACAAGCTAGACAAGCGGTCAAAACAGGTCCATGGAAGTAACAAAATGAATCGTTGATGCATCCAAGCCATCTTCACATTAAGCAACCAAACATTCTGTAAACTCTTCATCAATGAGTCCAAGCCATGTCTCAAACCAAACAAAAGATAACATCTTCCAATTATCAAGGTCATCCAACAACCAACCAAAGGTGGCATATCAATGTAGCGAAAACATCCACTCCTAAATCACGAGCAAGATCTCCACAGGACATTCTCAATCATCTAGACCATCTACAAAACAACCAAGGATGATACCTCTGAATCAAAACATCAAGACCATCCACAAAAAAACTAAGAATGGTACTTCAAGCATCAAACACAATATCTTCAAGGCATCAACTCTCATAGGATATAGCCCAATTGTCCTAACAGCTCTTTACACTAACATAGGTCTCACTACTAAAATCACAGCTACAAGATCAAAAAAAGCTAAGATTACCCCACCAAGCTATGCAAGTGGTCAAAATAGGTCTCAGAAAATAACAAATCGAGAGTATTGAGTCTTATAGGAAGAGAAACAAATAACTAATAAGAGAGCTTTTCGGTAAGGCTCCTCATATACAAGCTCATAATCATCATTCAACTCTCCTAGAATCATCATAATTATATCCTTCAAGAATGGCTAAGTCCACTCACAAAATGATGTCAGATCATATACAAGATGTCAATAATCACCTAAATGGCATATATACAAGCTTGAGGCCATATGAGGTATCACTGCTGAGGACACACCGTTGTATGATTTTCTCAAGGATGGACACGAGGAGGTCCATGCCCTAGCTCCAACACATCAATAGTAAACCCTCATTGCTAGTGTCGAATCATAATCATACCATCTGCCTCCTATCATGGTCAGAAGAATGTCAGAACTTAAAAAGACTGTCAGAACTTGTATTGACTTTTAGAATGCCCACATTTTTCCAAATGCGAGGTCTTTGAATAAACAGTAAACTTAATCTCCAAAGAGAGGATGCCGCTAAGGTTTAGCTGGAATGATGCAAAATTTCCCCATTGTTTTTAAGCTGTCAAGAGATGGATGCAAAGACATGCTTTCAGACTTGGATCAATAAATTTTGGATTGTTTTCAATGTTCTCCTTATGTATAGTTCATTTTCCAAAGTAATTTTGAACCAATGCCCCTCATACGCCTTCCACGTTAATTTATCTTTTGAAGTAACCTCTATCCAAATCCCATTCCTAACTTTTTGGGTTCATGATATTTGTGGACAGGTACAGCAGTATTGTGTAATGAGCCATCACTTCTTGAATCATATGAAGAGACACCATCCAAGGAATCAGTAGAAATTGAATCATCTGAAGAAAAATATTGATCCTCATCTGAAGAATTGTCAAAAAGGTATGATCTTGTGAAGTTTCATCACTATCCAAAACATTATCATCAGTGATAAAGTCTAAATAAGCATCCTCAAAAATAGTTTTATCTTTTGAAGAAATGTTGACATCAATATCATCATGTGAAGAAGAATGTTCTCCTATTGGTTTAATGGTGTCTTCTCCATCAGCATTATCAAGAAGTGCTTTAACATTCTCCTCTAAAGAGGAAGAAGACTAAACAAAATTGTTATCAACAACATTACACGAGGCATCATGATTCAGTTAAGTATCATCAAAGACATCATCAGTGATAGAATGCTTAGGCCTCTCGTCATTATGTTCCGGTCCACTATAAGCATAAGAGGCAACAAATTATTGATCCATGAGAGAATTCATCAGGCATTTGTATGACAAAAACAATTAATCATATAGGTTTAGTACGCGATTCTTTTGTCAAGCAATCATTTTGATTCTTCAGAGGTATGTATTCCTTCTTAAGCATATCAAATTCTGATAGTGCTTTGTATAAATCCATCAGCACGGGTTTAAGGAAAATAAGGTCAGCATACCTTTTCTTAACATACCTCCTCAGTGCCTCATGCAGTCATGGTCATTGCTGGAACAAGCAACGGAACGATCAATTTTTTTGTTGCGGGATAGGAGTCACTGGAAGCACCATCTTCATCAACCTCATCATATTCAATTGAAGAAACATTATTCACTATGCCTTCTAAAGGCTTGTCCTTCTGATTAATGAGTTCTTGATTTTGACCTCCACTAGTATTTTCTGGAGCCATAACACTCAATTCATATTCTGAGATGGATGTCTTCACTGTCATTATGTAATGAAAGCAGTTTCTTGCTTTTTCATCTCAAGATACTACAAGGTATTGGATGTTTTCACATTTCTGATATAGGGTTGCAATTCGTCGTTGATATGATGGATAATAAGTTCACAAGCTTCAGTTGACCTTTTTAGACATTTGTTTTTCTCCTTTCTCTTGGTGGACAGCCTCATTTTGCCACTAGTATGTGCCTCATAACCTTTGTTTTAATAAATTCATCATACTTTGTTCTCAATCTTCACAATTATTCACATTGAGTATCACAATATTAGAATTTGAGGCCATACTCAGTGCCTCCTAACAAACTATCAAATATATGCACAAAACCTGATGCAAAACTCATCACAATCTAGAGCTCATTGATACCTTTATCAATGCTTCAAATGGGGCGAAAAGAAGAGCTCCCATGAACAAGTTATGGCCTTCAAAATTTGCCTCAAATTCCCTCGAGTGCCCTATACGCGCACCCATGACCTATGTACAACACAATGTGGACCACGGGTAATTTTGTAGGACGTGGCTATGATGCGATTCCTCCAAGCATATGCCTACAGGAATACATCCTGCATTGTAGTGCCAGCACACTCGCAACTATTTATTTTAGTGGGCATATTACTTCCCAGCACATCAATGCTACTACAAAGAATACAACAATATATTCTACCAAGCATAAAATTTACTTTACTCTCTAATCTTATTTGTGCCCTATTTGTAATTCGTTAATTTCAAGAACTTAATTCAAACACATCAAAATAAATAGTTCATCTAGACTTTTAGCTTTAAATACATTCAATTGAATATTATTTTTATAAGATCAAAAACATTATAATTCAACATTATAATTCCTAAGATCAATTAATTAACAAGAATACCATCTTTGCATTAATTCGAGGCTAGAATACATATATTTTATAGTCCTCGGAAATGGCCCTACTCTCCCTTGTGATCGGAAGCATAGTCCTTAAGCTTGGTTGCAAGAAGGAATCAATAAATTGCTTATACGCTTTGCCTAGTTAGGAACCATCCAAAGTATACGTTGTATCCTTGGCTGGACACAAACTGTATGCCCCTTCTCTTATGCCCACTTCCTACCTTGTTCTGTCACGAAAAGATTCTGCATGCCCTATTTTCAAGGTTTTCAATACTTATATAGTTTTCCAAGGTAGTTATACAACCAACATACCTGTTCGTAATTATGCCAGAGGCGTTCTACAATGGCAGGCAAGGCTATAATGGAGTGCGTTGTTCACTTTTATTATTGACGTTCATTTGAACGTAATGTGACAGTTCATTCATAAATTTGACTTCTATTGGACTGTCACTTAAATAGTTTTGTTTCCTTTTGCTTGGAGAAGTCAATAAAAAATAGTAATAACTAATATCTTGGTCATGTAGTAATGTTTGGGTCTTTTTTTCTTGACTAGATATTTTTGAGACCGACACAATTGTGTAACTAAATGATTCCAGTGGCCTCAAATCAACGGGAAATTGATAGAGAATTTAATGAAGTTGTTGATTAAAGAGGTATGTAAAAAATCAAACCTAAGAACCTTGAAATTGATATCTATTGATGTATTTCATATAGATACATTTATTATAATATACTTATTATATTATATTTATTTTTAATTGTTACTTATTTTTGGTTATATACTTATACTACACTTGCATAGTTAAATAGGTGCCTCGTGATTGATATCTCTCGCGTATTTTAGATAGATGTATTTAAGATATCTATATTAATGAATAGTCATTACATCTTTAACACAAGCTTTACTACACCCCTTTCTCTTTATTAGGTATTTATTTTATACTTTCCTCTTTCACACTCAACACTTTATCTTTATATCTTCTTTTACAGATTCCTTTTACCCACTTTAATTATATACTACGGAATATTAATTCCTTATTTCTCTTGACAGGTATGTTTTTTTAACACATTCTTTACTCACTTGATTTTTACCAACTTTCATATATATTTTATGAATATTAGTTCCTTATATCTGCTGATGGGTAAAAATTTCATAACACTATTCTCATATTGAATGCTCTTTGAGTTGATTTCTTTTTCAACTGATCTTCTCTACACTGAGTCTTGCATAATGTGTGTGTGTGTGTGTGTATGGTTTCCTAGCTTAACCTGCAAGCATCCTCCTCTTGAAACCTAAAACATGCATTCTGTCCTCTAGCAACTCATGAGTTTCCTGTTGATCGACATATTGACACCTGTCTCATGCAATAACTAGGGAACAGCTCCTCGTCCCTTTAATGGTTAATCCTCAGCCTTTGTCCTTTGCTGACGAGTTGGTGCCCATGTCTCGATGCTTTACTCTCTTGGCCTCTTCTTATTTTCCTCCCTACCATTCTTGGTTTGGCACTCTGATGATCCTCTCCTGCTTCTCCTTTCAGCAATAACCTCTTCCTCCTTGAACACTTCCTTCGATGGTTACCCTTTTATTTCCTTATTCCTCTGTCAAGGCTCTCTCTGTTTCATGCTTGTTCCCTTACTTTTGAATTGAACACCACCCATACCTTGGCGTCATCCCTCGATTCTCTGTATCAGATTTCTTGCTAACCATTTCCCTCCAAGAGGGCTTCAAACCCATGGGTCATAATGGCAACTTTTGGGGCAAGAGGCATCCCATCATTACAAAATTAATACCTGTCCCAGCTGTGACAGAGGGTTGTGGGGGATGATATTGTCCTCACTACCTAGAATGTCTCTTAGTGTTCCTATACCCACAGACCTGAGATGGGATTGAAGAGGAGGTGTGGCAGGATGAGGGAGCGGAGATGGGGGAGGGGGGACCAAGGAGGGGGAGAAGATATAAAATTCTATTCACCCCCATTCAAATAGGCCTTAAGGACCGTTCCCCTCATAGGAAATGAGTTTAAGTTTGAGTCCATATAACTTCACCCAGTTGCTTAATTCATTTGACATCTTTGAGATGAGGATAGCTTCTTCACAAGTAATGGTAGATTAGCAAACCTGTCGGCTATATATTGGTAGTCCTCTTCCATTGATCTTGTCAAATTTGGAAGCTAGATACCCTATAGTTCTAATAATTTGGTTAAGCTTCTAGTGGTATTCTCTGAATTATGATGACTTTAGTCTTATCAGTGACCACGCTATAGTCCATTTTCAAATATTAAAGAACAATCTGAAAGCATGCCATAAGCCCCATCAGGTTGCCAGTTGGCAAGTTCTATGCCAGTTGTTAGAGACAATACCAGTCTATCAGAATAACCTCGGAATTAAGGATCTATAACCACCTCTTGCAACTTTACCCATAGTAACGAGATTCAGACTCACTAAAAGTTTGGCAAGCCAATTTTTAATGCGGATCTGAACTTGGCCAAGACTTGGAAAATTTAAAAATCATTAAAAGATAGTTAATTTAAGGGGAAAGAATGATTAAAATGCATTCCATATCAAATTTACTTAACATACACTCAAAACTAATCAATTACATCTAACATACACATTTATACACAAAGAACTAAGTAAATAATACATATTGATTGTTTGAACTCTGTAACAGATCCTTGTTGTCACTGGCTTCACTCATACTAATAATATGCCTATTCTGAATTTGTAAGGCCCAACCAACACATGAATTTATTTTCATATATCCAGGACTATTTTATGACCATGGGATAAACATCACCACAAACCTATTATCTCTATGGTATGAGTGACATAGATCCAATTTTACTAGCCTTAAGTACTGGACTCGGTTAATTTTTTATTGCTATAGACAGCAGAAGAGAATTTTAATACTTTTGTAAACAGGGTAAATTGAATACTAAATTCCAATCAAAGCTCAACTTCGAATAAAGCCACAAGTTCTGAATCACTCAGCGAGTTAAACCAGCTTACCTTCCTATAGCAAGTACAAAACATGGAACATGTGTGTGTGGAGGGGGATAGAGATTGAACATGATAAATGTAAATTTCAACTTAATAGAAACCTCTTGCAAAGAAATCAATTCCTAATGCGTATAGTTGCATTGGAATTGTTTGGACTGTAAATAAACTGCAATGATATCATTGGGATAGACTCTAGTATTCTTGTCATTGTATATGCATCCAAATCATGTCACAAGAAGCTCAAAAGAATATTTACCAACTTAAAGCAAAGCTTTTACATCTATATGTGCCACTATAACTACCTTCTAAATTCTTAGAAGTTTTTAATCTTTTTGTAGTGAACGCCATACTCTAGTATCCCCCATGCTTGATCTCAATATTCCTTCCCTGATCGTTGCTAGTGCACCATTAAATGCCCCAACTGAAGAGGCGTTAAGGAGGATAAATGAACTGTATTGTACTTTTTTGCTGTTAAAATAAAATAAAATGTGCTGAGTCCAGATGTGGGACTTGCAAGTCTCACCTATGGACTCGTTATAGATATAACTTATATCCATCCCCATTAATTGACCCTCAAGGACCATTACCCTTTTGAGAAATGAATTTAAATTTGTGGTCATATAGCTTTACCCAATTTCTTAATTGGTTTTCCGTATTGTAGATGAGCATAGCTTTTTCATATGCAATGCTAGATTAGTCAACCTGTCGGCTATCTTATTGGTAGGCCTCTTGACATTGTGGAAAAGGACCTTGTCAAATTCATGCTTGCGAGATACCCAATAGCTCTTATAATCTGGTTAGGCTTCTAGTGGCTGTTCTTCCAACTACAATGACATAGTCTTAGTAGCGAGACTTGGACTCAACAAAACTCGTCAAAGACGATTTTTAACTCGGATCTGGACTTGGCAACAGAAATCTCCCAAGACTCGGGAAAGATTTAACATTCATTGAAAAATAGAAAATTTAGGGGGGAGTGTTAAAACACATCTTGTATCAATTTAACTTAAAATACACTCGAAATTCATTACTTACATTCAACATACACATGTATGCACAAAGAATTAAGTAAATATGATATTGAATGTTTGAAGCCAGTAACAAATTCTTGTCGTTAATGGCTTCACTCATAATACAATAATATGCCTATTCTGCATTTATAAGGCTCAACAAACACATGAACTTATTTTCATTTCAGAACCAAATTATGACTATGGGCTAAAAACTACCACAAAACCTATCTCTATGGTATAAATTGACATAGATCCATTTTTATTAGCCTTAAGTACTGGACTTGGTTAATACTTTTTTTTCGTTAAAGACAGCAGAAGCAAATTTTAATATATTTTTGAAACGGTATATACCGATCAAAGTTCAGCTTCAAATAAAGCCACAAGTTCTAAGTTACTAAGCGAGTTAAACCAGCTTACCTTCCAATTGTAAGTACAAAACACAGAGCATTTGTGTGTGGAGTGTGAGGGAGGGAGGGAAGGACAGAGGGAACTAAGTAAAATCCTCTTGCAAAGAAACCAATTCCAAATTCCTATGGTTGCGTTAAAATTATTTGGGCTGTAAATAGACAACCATGACATTGGGATTAGCTCCAGTATTCTCGTCATTGCATATGCCTCCAAATCATGTCACATGATGTTCAGAAGAAAATTTACTAACTTAAAGCAAAGCTTTTACAGCTACATGTGTTCGACTGTAACTACCTTTAACAGTCTTAATTAATAGATTTGAATCTCTTTCTAGAGACTGTCTTACTCCAGTATCTCCCATTCTTGATCTCAATATTCCTTCCCTGATCATTTCCAGTCCACCATTAAATAGTCCAACTGAAGAGGCATTAAGCAGGATAATTGAATTGTATTGTGTTTTTATTTTTCTTTGGCTGTTTAAAAGAAATAGACTCACCGAGTCCAGATGTGGAACTCGCAAGTCTCACCCATGGACTGAGCTAGTCTGCTGAATTTTCTCAAAAAACACTGCTGAGGCTGACTTGGAATTGATTGGCGAGTCCTTGCCACAACTCGCCAAGTCTCAATTCTATGATCCTTCACCAATACTAGATTTTCTATAGAGGCCCTATCCATGTTGAGCTTTTCAAAGGGGTCCATAGGTAGGTTCCAAACTATTTTATCATGATACACCCTCATCATGCTCAGGCCGCTTGTTGGGAAGGATGATAATTTTGTTTTGCCTTAGACTGGAGGACGGTTTCTCTATGGATGTGTCTAATCATATATTGTGTTGACATTATCAACAGTCATATTATCATGCCGGACACCATTGAACTCAAGTAATGATATTTACAAAAGCTATTTTCTTACAGGTGCTTTGATTATTGACTTTTTGGTTTGTATGATAAGATTAATTTTAGGCCCTCTTTCTCATCTTTGTATGCTGGATTCAGTACTTGAAACATAGTTTTGGTCCTTGGATTAATAGATCCTTTCTATTGTCTGCGGAGGGCCGAGGCTTTTTAGTCAATCCTTTTCCTTTAAACTTCCATATATGTTCTCTTTTCTAGATCCGAAGGTAGTTTCTTGAGATAAAGTTTCTGTGGATGTGTCATAACTATTATATGAGTGACATAAAAATGCAATTGGCTGAATATAAAATCTTCAATTTTTACTTTTTGGTTTCAGGTAAACCATGTTCTTCCCTATCTAAACACAAATTCTATAACAGAAGATTTGTAATTTTCTAGAAGTTTCTGAATATTTTTATGAGGTTCTGATTTGTCCTCAAATTATTTAAATGTTGATATTTCAAATTTCAAAGGAAAGAATCATAAACACACTCTTACTGGAACTAAGGTAGTAAACTCCATCCAGGCACTGGTATCTACTGTTAGAAATAGGGGAGGTGGCCACTATGGCCAAAAACTAAAACCCATCATAAAAATGAGATAAATTTCCTCTTTGGTGGATGTGATTGCATTTTAAAATCCCTTCTCACAGGGTTGGACATCCGTGTGTTGATGGCAGGAATCCTGACATTTTGAAATCGATCTCTGGAGTCCCAAAAGATGGCCAACACTGAAAAATGTGATAAAGGTCAATCCATTGATTCCAATCTTTTGTTCCTAATAATTGCATGATTTTATATGAATATTGGAATCTGTTAGACTTGACAATTGGGCTTTGAAACTTCCAAAAGAAGGCTTAGATTATTTTCAAGATCTGCATAAATTTTCCATGGAGGCGGTGTTTGTATGGTTAATCTCTTTTCTTTTCGACTTTTCAGAGGTCAAATTGGTTCCTAAATGAGTTAAAATGAAACAGAACTTTTCCTTGAATATACATGAAAATGACTAAGCATGAACACAGAACACCGAAGACCTAAAGTAATCACAGGCTTCACTTATTTCAAAAGCATTTAATGCTCGACTCTTATACTACAATACCCCACATTCAAAGAAAAGCGTGTTTTGTAAGCCAATTTGTAACATGCCCACCAAGTGTAATATTATTTATTCTTTTCACAAGAGCCAACTTTCATACAACCCTTGATAAGTTGAACTCAGATAATTTCTGGCTGCACCACTAATTTTGGAAGCTTTAATAAGCCCGTTTGTAAAAACTGTTCTACAGTGACACTGCTATTCACCTTTTCATCTGTTGAGTATCAATTTTCTAAATACAAATGTGTTTGCTTCTGAATTGGTTTCTGATACATTTGGTGATGGGTATGATTAATGTGACATTATTCTATGGAGAATTTTCCAAGAGTTATAAACTCTGCATTTATTTTACTCTTACAAGAACTTTCAATGGAAATCAAGCTAGTAGTTTTGTTTCCCTTTGGAAGCATATTGTCCCATTCATGTTTTCAGTTTATTGTGCTTTGAAATCCCTTTTAGATTCCTGTATTGAATGGGCAACCAACTTCCTTCATATAATTATGAATTTGTACTCTAGCTCCTTGAGGCCTCAATTTGTTTTCATTTTTGGAAGATTTTGAATTCAAACATCTTTAATAGATTAACAGTGATCTCATTTGGACACTTGATTTGGAGTGAAACTTTCAACCTTGATTGTGATGTTGAATTTGAATTTAGCCCATGATTATTTTACCATTTCGGTTAGGGAAATTGAGATATTCTTCTATCATGCTGCAGGATGATTCTAAATGATTTATACTATCCAGCTTTTGTGGCACTGGTGTTTGCCGGAGCTAGTGACTGGGTGAGGAGGAACATTGTGATCACAATTCTTTGCACCGTAGTTGATTAACAATTGTTTATTACATCGTCTTCAGTTCCTTCTGATTTCAGACAATTAGACAGTATTTTATGCTGAAGATTAAACACCAGCGTACGTCTAATCTGGCATTTATCTTTCAGCTTGATGGCTATGTTGCTCGAAAAATGAAGATTAACAGTGTGTTAGGATCGTATCTTGATCCTCTGGCCGATAAGGTTAGTAGTTATCTTAGTTTGGTTGATGGGCATTTAACCAAAAGGTCAGGCAGAGATTTTCCCATATATCCCGTTTTTATGACTTTGGTTTCATTGTCAGTTTCAGTACAATCTTTATGTCTTCTGTTTCCTGCACAGGTTCTTATTATGTGCGTTGCAATGGCAATGATTAAGAATAATCTTTTACCTCGTAAGTTATATTTTCCAGCTTGAGGACACTTCTCTTGACTTGTTTCTTCTTGATAAATTGTTAAGAAAAAGTGGGTTTGAATGCACTAATCTGGGATAATAATCTCAAATAATCTGTAGCATGCATCCACAAGAATTTTTTTCTATTTCAAAAATACTAAGGAAGATCATGTTTCATAGCATATATGTGAGGGTAAATCTTTTTGGCATGTAAAATGAGCTGTTAAATACAAGATAGAGTTCTCTATCCATATATATGAGCTGTCTGACATGTCGATCATTTTAAAATTTCAATAATTTCTTCAGATACTTGAAACACTATTTATTTTCAGATTAATTTTGACAAACCTGGTAAATATAGCTGATTGACAAACATAGCCTAAATGTTATTATTCTTGGTCAGCTTTGTATAAAATCGTTGAAATGGAAGAGTCGTGTTGAATTCTCCATCAACCTTGTAGGACCCTAACCTAGGACTTTCCAAGCACACAATGGGTGCTCGTAAGACTGAGCTACTGGCCCTCTATACGGTATGGAATGGGGATTGTTCCAACACCCCCATAAGCCACATTTTTGTGCTTGGGAGCTCCTAACTTGGCTGTGATACCATGTTGAATTTTCCATGGACCAGCTAGGACTTAAACCTAGACCTCCTTCATGCACAATGGGTGCTCCTCCCTCTGAGACTTGAGTTACTATCCCTCTATATGTTTCAGAATGTGGACTGTTCTAACAAGTTGAAATGAGGCTTGCAAAACATGATGATATTTTTAAGTTTAGTAGCTAGAAACCTCAGGAAAAAGAACTAATGCAGTGAAATACTGTAGTTCCAAAGTGCCTTTTGGAAGAAAGGAGTGTTCTCAATTCAAACCATTTGTTTTCTCCGTCTTTGGAGGGGGAAGGTGAGAAAGAAGTTAATCCTTATCAGATAGAGCTATTAAGGCAAAAATCCAAATCAACAGAATTGAGTTTATCACTAATGGAGATACTTGTTTAGAACAGAAAGAAGTATCGCAAGTATTGGAGAGTTATTTTCATTCATAGGATATTAGATAGCATTATTGAGGAAACCCTAGTTAAATTTGGAAATATTCTGATGATACATAAGCAAATTCTCTTTCCATACTGGAATATTTCAAGTTATATTCTAACAACCAAGTGAAGAGTCATTTATTAATCTTTATACTGTTTCCAAAGGCTTCAACATTGCCACTGATGTTCTTGAGCGTTATCAGTTTGGAAGTTGAATTTGGGTTGTGTTCTAGATGATGATTTCTTTTATTGGATTAAGTATAACCATTTTTTGGCATGTTATCAAAATGGGTTTTGTTAACATTCAATGATTGACATGACATTGGCAGCCGCTCTTGTTGCGTTGGTTGTGGTAAGGGATTTTTCACTCGTGGCAGGTGCGTTTTATAAACGAGCCCATTCCTTGGGTTGGAAAGTAAGTATTGCGGCTCATATTCCTTATGGTTGCTGTTAATGTTAATTCCTTTTGTCTTTTTAGTGGCTTGAAATACCATATTTCTTATTGCTACATTATGTGTTATTTGCTATAAATTTGTAATCAATTCCATAGTTTATTATCGGTTGCCTACATGAAATTATTTACACAATCATTATCAACATAATAAAGAGATATGATACAAAACACGGACAATAAGTAAATAAGGAAAATTATATCTAATGCAATACTCAACACATTAGGCCATGGCTGTTACAAATTGCATGCTTATAACACAATATGTGATGAATTTAGGTGAAGTTGTCAAATTGCTGTTTTGGGCATTGGGCTAAGCCTAACTTGCATGTGGGGATGCAAACTTATCAATACATGATATTTACCCAACAAAGGGTGATTTCTCTCATCACTTGTCAATCTAATATGCTTTTGGAAACAACTTTGTAAAAAGAGCTTGAAATATGATTATTCGCCGGAGGCGTTTACTTTGAAGAAGGCATTGCTGGAAAGTGTCAAATTCCGGTGGCTTAACTTTACAGGTTGCCGGATTTTAGATATTTTTGTAAGTCCTAGATATTTACTATTTTTGCTTTTGGGAGTGGCCGGCATGAGAACTTACTGGCAGTCATAGCTAAGATTTGCGTTGTACCGCCCATTTTTATTCGGTGGCTGTCTTGCCAGTGATTTTTCTACGGGCAGCCGCACCAAAACAATAATGCAACCCGCACCTTTATACACAGTCAAACAATCCAAACCAAAACTTCTTCGCTCCAGAATAAACAAATCACAACTTTTTCCAGTGTACTCCGTCAACGTTAAGGTGGCGAGATTCATATGGTCTGTAAACAATTAAAAATGCGCTTTTTAAGGATCTTGGAGTACATCTACTGTTTCTGCAGAATCTTGCAGTCGCAATAAAGTTTGTAGAACAGTGCCCCGAAGGAAATTTTAGATTCAGCATTATCTTACACCTGTAAAAATCAATACTTTAGTTGCAGGAAAACTTTGAATATTAATGGCTTCCTTTGTTTGATACTGTTTTGAAATTGTGCTGAGTTTTACGTTGAAAACATGAGGTCACATGTGAATATGTGGGACGTCATGCATCTTCGATTCGGCAGAGATATATGGGTGCACGTAACAGAAAAAATAAAGTTTAGGTACCAACATAAAAAGTCAGTGAAGAGGAATGGTGGTAAACACTGAATGACAGATTGAAAAGAATATTTGGATTAATGTTCACAAATGACAAAGAGCAGTTGTGGCCAATTACGTTTAAGAGTACCATTACAAAGACTCTGGTGGACGATCCTCCCGTCTCCCGAGCTCTCACCTGCTCCTCAAACCCTCACTCCAACTCCTTCAGCGGCTTCTCCCTCACCCACTTCAGACGGCACCTTGCAATGAATATATGTAACGTTTATGGGTATAGCCGCCCACGTGTAACATTTAAAAAAAGGGATTTTTTTAATTTAGTTTTTGGTTATTTAAATATGTAAATCTTCTTAGAAATCTGTAAAATGTACAATAGATTTTACAATTTGGAGATGGATTCCATGTTGTGATCTAAAATGTGATGGAGACAAATAAAATTTATGCGTTTTTTTTTCATTTATTGAATAGGTTTTTTCGTTTCTAAGTTTGTAAAAATTGAAATGTAGTTGTAGGTTTTTTCGGATGGGCAAATAGAATTTGTACTTCTTTCTTAGATCTATTGAATAAGTAATTTGGTCTAAGTTTGTAAAATTTGAAATGTAAAGTGTAGATAAAGTGACTAAAGAAGATGGGTATTATGCTTTGTCTATTTATAAGTTAATTTCAATGGCCGCTTGCAGACGCGCATGATGGAGAACATGCCCTTTATTTTGTTGTCGTAGTAGCTGAGAGTGTTGTAGGGCAGAGGCGTCGAGAAACTGGCGTACATCGCAAATCCTCCCGCTTCCATTACAAGACTGTAAGGCCCCTCTCGACCCGTCCTTCTCGGAGGCCCGACTGACCAGCTTCTTCACAGTGTCTATCTTTAACGACTGCCCCACCAGAAGAGTGTCTGTGGGATGATCGAAGCTCTGCCACACGCTTCTGTTGTTTTTGTCGTACAACACCAGGTTTCCGTTGGTTCGGAGTTCGATCCCCGCAACGCCCTTGTTGAAAGTGTTGGTAGACCAAACCAAGGTGTCGTCTGCGTGGATGAGTGCCTCCGAGCGGAGCTCCATTACGTATTCCTTCCATAATTTATTTTAACTTCTAAACATTGTTCTTCATTGTGCCTGGTTGGTTTTTGTATTAGGCTAGACGGTGGATCATTCACCATTTCTTTCCTATTTGGCGCTGCTACTTTTAGATCATGGGTTGTCAGACTCATTTGCGCGTATGCTAAATATAATACTTTGGTTTGATTTATTATATGGGGTGTCATCGCCGTATAAATTCTTCCTACTAGTTTTTTATTTCTTGCAGATCTTGTAAAATGCATTTCATATTTTATTTTGATGGAGAAATAATTGGTTGTCTAGAACCGGCGACTTGCATTTTGTAACTGTATGAAGATAATTCTACAAATATTTTGACATATTTTCAAAACAGAAGATAATTCTACAAAATGATTTTCTTACGAGACTGTTTGATTATCCAGTCTATGTAAGTCTGGAAGATAAGCTACTGCAATGGAGTCCGTTTCAGGTTTATTGTTAAATAGGATGGTGGCATTTCGTTACAGTAGTTATGGTCCGTATACACTGAAATTATTCATGGGGTACCGCTTAGGAGAAAAGTAGATATGGGTCCCGGTGATTTACAAAATGAAATTGTTTTAATTACGACCAATTTGCGGGCCCGTCGGTGTTTCTAGAAGGGATCCTCTTTTTGCTGTATTGTTTTTATTCTTTTTTTTCTGACACAGTTCTATCATGGAATTAATATATTTTTTTTTTCCAAAAGAAGGTCACTTCTCCTTTATTGAATTGAGATTTGTAATGTTTAAGGATTTTTCCTTAATATAACCTGCCTATTTTAAACTATTATCATAGATATTTCATCAATTTGAATAATTTTAATCATGTATGTTATGATTAGAAAATTGATGATAAATCAAAAAATAAAGACATGAATAGATGTTTTTTTTTTTGTTTTGACGCTAAAACATTTTTATGATTGACAGAGGCGTCGCTCATGTAGAAGAATCCCGAACTCCTCTGTCAGAGGAAGAGTGCAGGGCAACAATAGATGAATTGTGGCCTAACAGATTTAAGCAAGCCATTATGGAAACACTCTAGCAGAAGATATGACTTAAATCGACAAAAAACATTGCATTGATTTTGTGAAGGACCAAGAGAAATCTGATTCTCAAGCTTGACTACAGAAGACACAACTGCCAACTCTGTGTCGGTCAGTTTGTTGTAGACAGTCTCAAACTCTTTGAAAATCTCACCAATCAGGTCAATCCTTTTCTTGTCAATAAGAATGTAGAGAAAATTTAATGTATAAGGCTGAAACTTGGCATCATTTGTAATGTCTTCGAGAATACCCTTTTTCTTCTCGTCTGGTATGATTGGATTAACAAGGAAATTAAAAAAAACCTTATTGGTTATGTATTGAGAGAGCTTATCGATGTCTCTACTGATAACATCTAGGGACTTCACAAACTGGGCCAATTCTGCTAGGGATGTGGCATATGACCCCGTGCTGTCTTGCATAACAATACGAGTTCTGTTTTTGCGAGCCACTTGAGAAACTTTGGAAGGGAAGGCACTGTGTGTCTTGAAGAGCCTTGTCCCAAAAAGACCATATTTTAAGGAGATGTGGTAGTTTGATGCATTAGCCCCTTTCAAAAGGGCTCTCACAGATGGCGCATAGTAGACATTCAGGGCCACGGGAGACTGTTTCAATGATTCCATCTAACAAAAAATAGAACCAAATCTTTGGAGATCATGTATCCACCGAGAAATTTTTGTTAGATCGTGTGAAGAAGCAAGGTTAATTAAGAGCCAAAGCATTTTCTCTGGAAGTCAATTAAAGAATCCGATGCAGTTCTAAATGAGTTGCAATTTACGCCAGAGAGGATAACAATGTTTAGTTTATTGGAGTTGTAATTTTTCTATTTAAAGTTTGTGTGATGGGAAGAGGATAATATAGTAACTTCCAACAAAACAAACATTGCCTACTATGCCTTGATGGATGTCCGTACGTTGCTATAAAGCTTGTATTTTGTTATGGGCCACACGTATGTTGGTATAGGTGAGTTGATCGGGGTGAATATACAGTTGTTTTATTTGATGAAACAATCACAATGTCTCTTGATGATGACCATGTCTTCTGTAAGATACAATTATGATATTCATTTAAAAGATAACATGTTGTATCATTTAGTTGAACACTTGGCATTTATTTACAAAAGTTCATATTTTGGCATTTAAATGTTCCCAAAGCGTAGACAACAATCCCATTTTGTCAGTATCCTTCAATCACTTCATTCCATGAGATGACATATCTCTAGGGAATTTTATGTTTGGTGGGTAGATGAGATTAAGAAACCTGCCAATGATACCCAAGATGTTGTAGCGGAAGAGCATCTCCACGCTTCTTATAAATGAGGCTTCCATCTTTGTGTTCTTATCCATCCGATTCTACTCCTGTTTACATTTGCCAGCATACTCCTCGCCTTGTTTCACCATATGCAACAAACAGGGCTCCAACCCAATTAGTTTAAATTTGCCAAAGTACTCCCAACCTGTGCCAAAATATAGAGGAATTTTGTTAGATATAGTTGCAAATGTTTTGATAGACATGTATGCAGAATGTGGAACCTTACATAAAGACATGTGAACTGTTTAACAAAATGTAACTTATGTTCTTCACTCAAACATCTATCATAGATCATAGAATATATTTTACATCCAAACCATATTATACACATAAAATTCAAGCCCTCTCCGGCGTAACTTGCAACTCATTTGCAATTGCTAGTGTACATAAAGTAAATGTGGCAGGGAGAACTTCCAGAGATGCAGTGTTCACAGAGCCAATTATTGATAGTGGGATTCCTCTGGCTAGGTTCTGTATAAGTGTATGGACCATGAACATCCCTTATGTCTTGCTACGTCAATCAGTCCAATGCTTGACCCAAGGGTTTAGAAGTTATGTCTTGTTAAGATCTAAATATGAATGCATAATAAACAATGATCACCTGTAGTTTAGGGTCAATCGCAATGTACGCCAGTCTTCAATTTTGGTTCTTTGATTGTAGATCCTTTTATAATATGTACCTTTAGCTGGATAAAAGTCTTCCCCCAGTTACAAACTTTAAAAGTTGGGCTTGAAAATTGGAATACAAATGCACAAGTCTGTTCATAACAGGAAATTTATCACCATATGTGCTGATATAGATGCCGGATTCTGAACTAACATAACTAATTTTCAGAACAGCATTTATGTCTGACAACATTTTCCCTTAGCTGCCTTACAACCATTCTTACATGGATGGCGGAGAATAATTAGGATTTAACTCCTCATACGGATGACTTTGCTGTTGTTTATGGAGAAAATCATTGATTTTTAGTCCATCTATTTCATAGCAGGAGCAGGGGAAAAGTATCAGATCAGTCTTTAGCAGTCGAACTGAAAGGGTGTTCAAAATTTATTTCCTCAACCCTTTGACATATTTGGCTCTGATATTCAAATATTTGGAAAGAGGGAACATTAGCATTTCAATTCATAACATAATCATTTCCAATGCTCCAATTGAGAAAAGCAAGAATAAAAGGTCTGAATGACTCTACTATTGTTTGCAACTGCTCACAGATTCAGAAATCTGCCTCAGATACCAAAGAATTTTGTTGCTCGGGCAAAGTTACACTAGCTAATGCTGGTTCTCTGGAAGCTTCACAGTCAAAGCCTCAACAATGAATCTTCTTAGAGGCTTTTAATAAGATAAACTAGAATTCTCCCTTGGATCTGAACTGGGAGGTCATTCGAGGTTTGTAAAGTGGAAATCCCATGGTGAATGTAGAGGATGGCCCTGAAAATATTATTAGGACCTGATCACAAAGTCTTAGCTTAGCTTAGGCTTAGGATTAATAAATAAAATTTTGTAAAAGGGGCACGCATCTTTATTTAAAGACACCCACTTCATTTAGTTTGTGTTAGTAATAATTGCTTATGGGTAAACTTTCCCGAATAGGAGTTAGGAAGGTACGGGGATTAGGTTTGTAGGAAGTTATGTGGTCGTTTGGATTTACTGGTACAAAGCTGAATCAATAAATATATGTATCGCTAGCTTTCAAGGGTAAACCATGCAAGACACCCTCATTGTACTTGTTTTTGAAGATTAATAAATTGCTCATCTCCATTATAGTGGAAACAAGATTCAACCTAGATTTTGGGTTGTTGTGATGCTTGTTTTAATGGTGTTCTCTAATTAACATTGGTATCAGAGCTTGGTGGACAACGAGAGAATGAGGAAATCTTGGTAGAGAAGAAAGAAGTTTTGAAGAAGCTTTTACGTGAATTCAGAGGAGAACAAACTCATCTGAATCAAGAAATCAACCATTTTCACATGGGCACAGCCATCAAGAGTGCAAGTTTTTGCTGTTTTGACTTACTCTACACCTAGCTGCCTTATCTTTGACTAAGATCTGCTGTTTTATACTGAACTGGAATTCATTGGACTGCAATTCGTTGGAATTTGCAGCCATGACGTTGGAATGATTAAACATGGCATGGGAATGATAAAACTTGGTGCTATAACCCTAATATTTGTAAGGAAATTACTTAGATGGATCAGAAGAATAAGAGAAACAAAACACCGAAAGAGAGATAAGATGATAATATGCAAGTATAAATGACTCGACCACTCCAAGGAGACAACCTCCACACCTTGCAATAAGACTCAAATGCTCAATATGATGATCAACTACTAGTTACTACCTCCTATATATACCCTACTTATGCTATGTAATCCACCTAGGCTGACCTACTAAGCATATGAAAGCATAAATAAATGTGATATGACATGTTAAGAGATTATGTTAGCCACAGGTCGGCTATACATATCCCAATATATGACCTAGGATTAAGGGCATAGCATGCCCCTCCCCTTCAAAGCAACATTTTCCTGGTTGCTTCTTCAAACAAGTGTAGTCCTCAACGTTGATGATCTTTGGATGCCGGTACAAGAAATATTCCTCCTCCCATGTTGCAGCTTCATTGTCTTGATTCTTCCACTTGATTAGATACTTATTAATTACTCTCTTCTTCACCCTCTTTTAGTGCGCATCTGAAGAATTTTCTTAGGCTCCAAACTCATTTGGACTCTTTTATCCAACCTAGGTAACTCAGATAGGCTGGAACATTTTGTACAATGGCATTCTCAAAAGTGTGACTCATTATGCAAAAGTGGAAAACTCTCTTTGAGACTAGAGAGTATCTCCTCCTATGCTCACTGTGTTCTTTGACTGCTCGAACCTTTGGTTGGATCTTCTAGGTTGAGATGGTGGATGGGGCCGGAAAGCAGGGGATCTCTTGGATAAAGTGTGCCGCATAGGTGGCTTGGCTAATGGCATATCCTCCACAATAATTGAATAATTTTCCACCCTTTCCTAAAAATCTAATTATTGTTTTTTGTCCACAAAATAATTGTGTTGCGGGGCCCATGATTATGTGCATTTGATGAGAGATTACCCTTTGAGGTGACTTTACACACCCTTTCAACTCAAACATCTTTCCCTTTGAACAAAAATGCATGAATAATTCTTGGAAGTTCATTTCAATCATGCCCAAGGTTGTGAGCCATTGGACTCCCAAAACAATATCTACTCCACCCATGGGAATAACAAACATAGGGAATCTAGCTTGTAGTCTCCCATTTCAAGTTTGATACTATGGCATTTCCTTGAACAATTGATTTTCTCCCATCTACAATCATGACCTGGAATTTTGGAGTTGGGTAAATAAAATAGTTTAGACTTGGCTGCCAACTCATTATTGATAAAATTATGTGTACTCTCCGAGTCAATCAATATTGTTACCTTATGTTCCTTTAGAATACCTCTCACCTCAAGGGTTTGTGGGAAGATAACATCTGACATTGCATGGTAAGAAATAGTTGGTTGGGAATATCCAAACCCTAGTTCGTCCACAACCTCTCTTTCTGTTTCTTCATCTTTGACTTCATCATTAATGGCCTCAATGTAGAATAACATATTTTCAACACATTTGTCCTTTGCTATTTTTGCTATCACAATTGAAATATTGGCCTTTGTTCTCGCTTTCTCTTCTATTTGTTCAAGAGTTAGTTTGGTAGGTTGAGGTATTGATTGTGTTGGAACCATACTCTCTTTGTTAGTAGTGAAAGTCCTCTGTTTGATTAGTTCTCTGTCCTTCACTCGTCGAAGACGACAACTATCATGGATTTTGACACTCGAATTTGGATTTAGGAGGTGAATATCAAGTTGGATGCTATCTTGAGACCACCCAAGAACATATCATTTAGATGATCCTCTGAAACGCCCTCCACCCATAAGGATAGGTTTTGGAACTACTAAATATAGTCCGTGACTGTCTGTTTTGTCGCAACTTTGCTATCTAGCTAAAATAGGTCTCTGTAACATTGTTATTGTGTAGTGCATTTGGAGCTTATCTGTGAACATTGACCACGTAACAAGAAGACCCTTCTTTTCTTCTGCTAGCACATCCATCTATACCAAATGAATTATTTTGGTCCCAGATATAAGGATGCCATTACCGTGTTTTGTCCACTGGAACTTGATGCACATTGAAAAATACTTCATTTGGTTTGTCCAGTGATGGAACTTACACATTTCCACTTTTGGAATCATGTTCAATCACTGGCTAGAAGATCCACCATGGTTGGGTTGTGTAGAGGATCCACCTGGTTGGGTTGACTTGGATTTGAGTGTGCATTGCTTGAGGATCTTGTGTGACTGAAATGGAAATTCGTGAAAGTATCCATTAAAGAATTAATGGACAAGTGGAAGCTATTGTCAAATTCTGCCTTCAATTCGCCCTTCATTAAGTGTAGGTTCTTTATTGAAATCCGCCATCTTTTCACCTTTCAGTGATTACAAGTTGTGGTTGAGGTCATCTTTATTTACCATGTTTTTTACCTTTTCATGAAGTTTGGTGACCACCGTTGATGCCCCAATAGCCAAGAATCCGAATCCATATCTTCCTTATTTGGAGTGCATTACCCCTTTTGTTGGGTTGTAGAGTTGGTCTCCTTGTCATGACGTAGGGTTTGAGACTTAGGGTATAAAGATTGGGGGTAGGAATTTAGTGTTTGGGGTATTGTGTGGATTTCGTCCAAATAGAGAGGAACACAGAGAAAAAGCCCTTGCTAATTTTTGCAAAGCTTTCGAGAATGTACAGAACTTAGAAAAATTCCACAAATTGCGGCATATGGAGCAATTTTATAAAAATGCTAAAATGGCGATAACTTTTGCAAAACTGATCAAAAAGTCTGAAATTTGGAGAGAACCTTACTTGATTGTGTAACTTTGTATAACATGACCGAAATATTCGCAACCGATTGTGACATATGTTTAAATCCTCAAAATTAGGTTTTTGACCTAATTTTGGCCTGAGTCGAAGCTTTGATACCACTTGTAAGGAAATTACTTCGATTAGAAGATAAAAAATAGAACACCAAAGAACACCAAAATAGAGAGATAAGATGATAATATGCTAGTATAAATGACTTAGCCACTTTGAGGGGCAACCTCCATACCTTACAATAATACTCAAATGCTCAATATGATGATCAAGTACTAGTTACTACCTCCTATATATGCCTTACTTATGCCATGTATGTAATTTCTCCTTTTCGAATTAATGCCAAATGGAGACTTCTTGCCACTCTCTTCCCATGGCCAAGAAGAATAAGTGAACAAGGGAAGTAATTGAACTTCATTTCAGTTTTCTTTTATTATTTTTACTGTTTATCTTTGGTGTTTATCTCCCCAAGCCAGGTCGGCTGGGATTATGAGATTCCCAACAAGGAATTAAAAGATAAAGTGAAGCTTGGAGGTTGGTGCTCACCTATTTAGCCTTTGGCGCCAACCAAGGGATATAAAAGAGGTTGTATGGCCTCATTTGGAGATCATCTTTTGGCACATATACACATATACTTCGTTTTTTGGGCTGATTGCTCAATACCTTTCCACTTGAGGACGAAACCCCTCTTGTGTGGCATCCAAGGAGGACGAAACCCTTCCTTGTGGCTTAGTGAAGAATGAAAACTCTCTATATTGATGAATTGAAGATCTCTATTGAAGACTTCCTTGCAGATTTGGATCTAGGGCATCAAGAAGAAGACCTACAAAGAACTTTTATAGGATTTTGAGTCCCTCTCCTAGGGAACGACTAGGGAAGAAGTCATTCTGAGTGCCTTCTTGGGCATGACACTCATTTATTTATTGATATTCAGATTTGATATAATGCATAAGGCCGGAATCATTCATATTTGGGCATTGTTTGGGTTTGGAAACCCTCATTTCAATTATTTCTCTTCGCTGTACTTTTTGCTGTTAATAAATACTTTTTCCAGTTGAGTATTAACTTGATTTTATGGTGAAAATTGCTCTAAAATATTCCTAAAGGGTCTATGAATATTGTGGATGAATTGTTGGGTGAAATCTTATGTTTTTCAGTGTGCTGTTATAAAATTCAGCTCGCTGTTATGTATTGATTTAATTTTCAGTTTGCTGGTCCAAAAATCAGAATTTACTTCACTTGGATTTGTGTAGTTTCCACCTTTTTCAGTTTCAGCTCTAGAAAGGGACATTACAAAGTGGTATCGAGCATTGATCTTTACAACCCGGAGGGTTTCTTTTGTGGATGAAAGGCAAACAAAATGATGAAGATGCAAGAAAGACTAGTGGACACCTTGGACTCTCTTGCCTTCACCATGCAAAACCTACAGAGGGGAAGGACATTCAAGGAAGAGCCTAGGGTTTCAAAGGTTAACAAGGTTGCAACTAGCTTTGAGGAGTATCAAGCCCTTCCGGAAGTTATTCGTGATGCCCTATCATTTTCCGAGTTTGTAGGATGGAGAAAAGATAGAGTGGGCATTGGAACTTGGTCCAAGCCCCGAGCCATGCACAAGGGTCATGGGAAGGATATCCCAACCCTAGTGGAGAAGAGCCCCATCTTGTTGGCAAAGCAAGAAGAGGCTACAGAGCTTGAGGAAGAGGGAGCCAAACTCCCAAGTTCGCTAGGCGAGGATGGACATGCCTATCCCTCTAAGGTTAAGGAGGAAGATATATTGCAGCAGCTGGTTACTAAGAGGGAGCAGCCCTTGGGAGTCTTAGAAACCCCCAACCCTCTTGCCAAAGTGGATCTCTTGGCTGATTTTCCAAACAACACCATAGTGACACAAGGGTTTGATGAAATAGTGGAGCACGAGCCAAGAAAGGAGAAGGAGATCAATGAGCATACAACTCAAGGTAAAGACTTTTTGGTATTTGATGTTGACATGTTGGTATTTAATGATTGCATAGGGCTGAATTTTAGCAAGGAAAAATCAGATTTGGGGAAGGAACAAGGGGATGGCATTGTTGGAAGTCATACCCAAGAAGAAAGGGCATTTCCGGTGCCCATAATCACTCTCAGCCTGCTGGAATTGTCCTAACAGCAGTCAATGAAAAGCAAAATGATGATGGATTAGACTTCCATAAGAGCCATGAAGACATTCCAACCACATATGAAGACAACCAAAGGTATGAAGCTAATTCAGATTTGTTGCTTTCTACCATACCATCTCAGATTTGTGGTCATGGGCAAAGGGTTGAAAAGGATGACCATGGGGCAAGTTTGATGCTCCATAGGAAATCAAGGCAAAGGGGCACTCCTCGTGGTGCTAAGGATGTGGAAAAATCAGAATTACAAGGGGTTAATGGGGCTAGAATTCTGGGTGACATTGTTGGGAGGCATGCCCATGTAATAAGGGCCTCTTTTGATGCTCATGATAATCCTCAGCTTGCTGGAAAGTTCAGGACAACCACATATGGTAAGCAATTTCATCATCTTCTAAGCAAGGATTTACTACATCACCTTCATACTGTGTCTTTGCAATGTTTTGGTTATCCTAAGAAATATGCTAACAACCTTGTGAAGATGAAGGGTACCAAATGGGAAGAGGATTCCACTTCAGCCCTGAGAAGTGGACTCTTTGTTGACAATCCTAAACATGGCCCACATATTTGGGACTTATGGGTTCCTCCTATGTCGCTGCCATATTTGCATCATGGAGGGCATCATGGTCAATTTGATAAGAGGAAGAACATGTTGAGGGACAAGGGGGACATAGATTCTTCCTTGCAAATTTTGGATTGTTTGCACATAGAAGTTTGGGATCTGGGGAATCTTTTGAAGGATGTTGATACAAGCTTGAGGACTGCTGTTATCTACATCCTTATGGCAGCCATAAGAAAATTGGTAATCACAAGAAAAATGCATTTCTCACCCATGGTGGAAGATATAGTGTTTGCATGGGATACAAGATGGTCTTCCACCACCATCATACCAATTTTGCTTGAGACAACACAATGCTACAGCCATGGTAATTTGCATTTTGGATGGATAGTACTCTCCTTGGACAGCTGTAGATTGACATTTATGATGAAGTTATTTGGTTTTAATATGATGTGTGGAAGGGATTTTAAGTATTACAGCTGTTGCACCCTTCCCATGTCAATAAAATCCAAGAATTTCGAGTGAAAAATGCTATACTACAGCCATAATGGGCTGTCCTCTTCAAAATTATGTATGGGGCTGTGCATATCTTCCATGGACAACGAGAAAAGGCAGGTTTGGAGACACTCTTTCCACTTAATATGATGGGTAAGAGGGTTCACACATGGAGATTAAGCAAAGCCAACATCCCAACATCTTTGGTGTTGCTTACAAAGAAATTTAGAGCTGTACATGGACACTACACCCACTCATCCACACTTCTATGGTCTGATCCAAACCCAATGGTGAACAAAATTCAGTGGGACAACTTCAAGTCAACAATTGGAAACCCAAATCAGCAAGGTAACAACCATCCAAAGGAGGTGAGCATAAGTTTTGGTATGTGTTGTTTGCATCTTATGTTGAAATGCAATGATAAAGGGAAGAAGGCAATGCTTCCAAGCGTGGCTAGCATGAAGAAGGAAGAGGCATATCTTCTTGGGTAAGGTGCTTCATGGTGATGATTTTCGGATGGTTCCAGGCATGCACAATACTACCTCCATGTGGGGAACACTTGAGGAATTAAGAGCAAATTGGAGCTTTCTTGTTGAAAGCCATTTTCCACGCCATCATAGATTTGTTAGTCGTCATTTTCCAGCATATGTAAGACAATTTTCAGCCCCTACACTACTCATGAATTTGCCTTTTTCTATAAGATTTCAATTTGATAGTTGTTATACCATTGTCTTAAGGTTGAACATGCAAGAATTAGATTTAGGACTGCCATTAATAGTCATGAACAACTATGAACTTATATTTTCAAAGGAAATTCCTTTATGGGTTGATGTGGGAAGAAGGCTACAGCTGAAAGGAAGAAACAAATCAGATTTGATAGCCTTGAATTGGATAAGATTCCATGAGATTTATGGCTGTGGTGAATTGTTTCCAGCCCCTCCACAATCTGATTTGCATCTTGTAATAAGAGAGATAGCTAGTCAAGTTGATTATTCATCCATTTCTTGCTTTATGATGGAAACTACATCAGTTTGCAGGGATTTTGGTACAACTGAGTATGCAAAGAAAGGAGATGTCACTGTTGTTTTTGAAGTGGAAGATGAAGAAGACTTCAATGAAGAAAGGGGCAATAGAGGTATGAGTTTGTTTGGGTTGAAGCTCCTTCATTTAACGGCATATGATCCAGATTATGGGAGTACTACAACATGTTCCTTCACCTTGATATGATGATACTTGGGCATATGAGTTTGCAATTGCTTGAGGGCAAACAATTTTGGGAAGGGAGGACTGTAATGTCCCCTTTTTCGAATTAATGCCAAATGGAGACTTCTTGCCACTCTCTTCTCGTGGCCAAGAAGAATAAGTGAACAAGGGAAGTAATTGAACTTCATTTCAGTTTTCTTTTATTATTTTTAATGTTTTTCTTTGGTGTTTATCTCCCTAAGGCAGGTCGGCTAGGATTATGAGATTCCCAACAAGGAATTAAAAGATAAAGTGAAGCTTGGAGGTCAATCCTCACCTATTTGGCCTTTGGCGCCAACCAAGGGATATAAAAGAGGTTGTATGGCCTCATTTGGAGATCATATTTTGGCACATATACACTTATACTTAGTTTTTGGGGTTGATTGCTCAATACCTTTCCACTTGAGGACGAAACCCCTCTTGTGTGGCATCCAAGGAGGACGAAACCCTTCCTTGTGGCTTAGTGGAGAATGAAAACTCTCCATATTGATGAATTGAAGATCTCTATTGAAGATTCCCTTGCAAATTTGGATCCGGGGCATCAAGAAGATGACCTACACAGAGCTTTTATAGGATTTTGAGTCCCTCTCCTAGGGAGCGACTAGGGTAGAAGTCATTCTAAGTGCCTTCTAGGGCACGACACTCATTTATTTATTGATATTCAGATTTGATATAATTTATAAGGTTGGAATCATTCATATTTGGGCTTTGTTGGAGTTTGGAAACCCTCATTTCGATTATTTCTCTTCGGTGTACTTTTGTTGTTAATAAAAATTTTCCAGCTGATTATTACCTTGATTTTATAGTGAAAATTGTTCTAAAATATTCCTAAAGGGTCTATGAATATTGTGGATGAATTGTAGGGTGATATTTGGGTGAAATCTTGTGTTTTAACTTTTTCAAACTGCTGTTATAAAAATCAGCTCGCTGCTCCGTACTGATTCAATTTTTAGTTTGCTGGTCCAAAAATCAGAATTTACTTCACTTGGGTTTGTGTAGTTTCCTCCTTTTTCAGTTTCAGCCCGAGAAAGGGACATTACAATGTAATACACCCAGCCTACTTGCTAAGCATTTGAAAGCATAAATAAATGTGATATGACATGTTAAGAGATTATGTTAGCCACAGTCAGCTATACATATCCCCATATATGATCTTGGATTAAGGGTAGTGCAATATTTAATCAAATTTGATATCAATAGTTAATCAAGTCAAAAATTCATCTGATGGGCGCCTCTAACTTTCATCTCCAGCCAAACAAATCAGATTCATGGGTATGTGGAAATAAATAATTTCTCTTGTTTTAAAAATTAAGAGAAATATTTAGCAAATAGTGTATTTAAATAGGTTATCTCTTTGTAATGCTTGAAATCCCTCGTAATGCAAGTGGTTACAGTAATTTTGTGAGTCACATCTTAAGTGAGGGAGTTGCAAGGTTCAAATCCCCTTCTTATCTTTTTGGTCATTTTTTTTCGGGAGATTTTTTCGTGGAATATATATATTTTGCACACTTGCATTTAATGAGAGTAATAAGGGCATTATGAAATGAATTTCTTGGTGATATAAGGATGTATGACAGATTCGAGTTATAAGGTGTACTTTTTAGTGATATAAGGGTGTACAATCATTTAGTCTGTCCTTAGATACAGTTAAGTGCTAAACCAGTCAAAATTGATTTTTGCTGGAGGTTAGGCACACAACCCCATAGAAGCAATGTTTGTGTATGGCTGTGCATTTCTCTTTTCTCAGATCTTGCATTTATTTATTTTTTAATCATTCCTAAAAGTCAAAATTTGCTCTCTATGGTGATCATTTGATGTTCTTGAATTATCCCAACTGGAAGCATTTAATGCAAGTGTCACTTTTATTTAATGAATTTTGGGATATTGTGAAAAATGATAATCCTGTCTTGCCAACCTCCCAAGATAAACTTGATGCCTTTAACTTGAAGGATTCTAAGGCCTTAGCTTTGATTAAGTGTTGTTGTACTAGAGATACCTATGTTCATATTGAGAACTCTCCCCATAGCTATACTGCCTGGAAAATACTTTCTAACTTGTATGACAAAAAGCCCAAAAATAAGAAGATTGACATTCATATGCAGTTGTTCACTTTATCTTTGCCTGATGACGGGGATATGGGAACTATACCTTGAAGTTGAAAATCATTGATACGGACTATACTAAAGTAGGGTTTGGCAAGCTAGATGATGACTTGATTGTTATTACTGCGTTTAAAGGGATTCCTAGTTCTTACAAAAACTTTGTTGAGATGCTTCATGTTTCTGATAAGATCACAAGAACACTTTTGACAAACTTGTTGAGTATTTTATTCAACATGATCTATCCCTACCCCAGAACAACAAGAGTAGTAGAAGCTCATGCCACTACATCAAAACCAATTACATCTTATTCTAGTCCATAGACTTACAGAGGGGGTAGAGGTCACAAAGGAGCGATATTTCAAACCAGAGGAAGGGGGAATTATCAGTATTAAAACAATCAGAGTGGTCATTCTTATCATAATGAACCGAATAATGATAGAGGACAATGTCAAGTACGGGGTAGAGGCAGAGGAAGATCAGATATGGTCATATTGCAGCTCATTTCAAGATTCTTGAAAATATTCAGAAACCACCACAAAAGATGCATAAGTTTGACTCTACACAGTATGCAGAACATGATCATGATGAGTTGGGTAATATTGCACAAGTCCACTTTCACAGCATTAGGAGAATCTGTTTGTGTAGCTCACGTGGACTGTTTAAAGCAAGATCAACACCATAATGATCTAAAGTTAAATGCAAAGCTAAGGAATGAAACATCAATGATAAAATATTAATAGCATAACAATGGAGATTAAATGAAACTAACATCTAACATCTAAGCATGCCTACTAGTATGTTTGATTAACTAACATAGACCTAAATAGATCTAGGAGCAATCAAATTGGGAATGGTTATTACTCCACAAATGGTGAGAGATCTCTCTAACACAAGACTACAATGTCATGTTAGAATACCCTCCTACTAACCATAATGAAGGCTTTAGGAAAAGATGAGCATGTGAATCCTTAAAGGAGTTTAGGCTCTTTAACATATGTATTATATGAGGCTACTAATAAAAGCATGGTGTAAAGTATAATCTAAGAGGTGCCTTTTTATAGTTTTTCCTTTGAACAAAACTTGTATTTTGGTGCAATGTGGGGACTAAAAGTACAAATAATTATGATTAAGCTTTAAATCATGATTAAGCTTTGTTAATCATAATTAGTGAATTACCAAGTGATTAAGAGGTATGAAGCCTTAATCAACCACTTAGGGTCAACTAGGAGGCTAGGATAAGATTTTGAAGCTTGCTGAGACGTTGTGGAGGAAAGTGGGGTGATTTTGAGTGGTCATAAGAGGGGTTTAAGCCAATATTAGGTATATTGACCAAAACAAGGGAAAAATAGGCTTAATTAGCTAATAATTACGCTAATTGTTTGTTTTGAAGAGGATTTTGACTTACAACATGATTCGTCAAAAGTGGCATCCTTGAATGCGAAAGAGGTTACGCAATCAACAAAGTGATTGTTAATTGACCAAAGTGGTAATAGAAACGTTAGTTAATTAGCGAAATCACTAATTATAATGGAATTGGTAAGAATGAGAGTGATTTGTGTGTGTTTTGGCAATAAGATTGCAAAAGCGGAATTTAGGTGTCTACATTTGCCCCTGTTTGAGGTGAAGTAAGTTAGTGACTTCACTTCAAATATAGTAGACAAACATAAACAAGTAAATTTTTGAAGAAAAATTAGTGAATGAAGGATGCCCTCGAGTGTCGATGGGGTGATAGAAGAAGTCAATCGACGATCGAAAATATGATTGAAATGGATAGAAGAAATAGATAAAATGGGCGAAACCCTTGGTTATTTTAGAAGAAAAGGATAGGGATAAACATGGTTGTTTATTGCCCCAGGTGATTTGGAAGAAAAATTAGTAGTGATAAGTGATAAGAAATGATTAATGGAGAATATAGGACAAGCCCAATCTTTGCATCCAACCTTTCAATAAGCAACCTTATTTATATCATTTTTCCCCTATGATCTACATCATCGGCCTTTATTTAAAATAAACAAAAGTATAATATAACATGAAAAGCTAAATTACTAACATTTGTTTACTACTAAAAATATGTAACTCCATGCAACATACATTATGCAATGCAATACGAGAAAGTAAAATGATATTTAACTCCATGCAACATACATAATGCAATGCAATACGAGAAAGTAAACCAACTAACCTAACAGAGAAACTAGTACAATCACACATATACTCAAACAAACAACATTTAAGACAAGTTGTACCAATGTTTTTGTTATCAAGTTATGCAAGTTCCCAAATGTTCGTGTTGTAATGACAAGGGTTAAAAATGGTGCCCCAAGCAAGGATACATGCGAGGGGAATAACAGAGGACACAAGTAGTCCCATGGAAAAGCTTTCATGCACTATGACACAATCTTCCTGAAACTCACTTTGCAGATGGGAGTACCACATAATAAGCATGTAACCTAGCTTTTTGTTAATGGAGGTAGATCACAATGATCCACAAGTCATTTGAGACCAGAACAAGCAAGAACCTTAGAAAGATGTTTTTGTAGGACATATTTCGATGTTTGAGGATAATGCAAGTGATACAAGCTTCAACTTGTATGCATGTTGTTTACCAATTTTTTTACCAATTTTTGAAATTTTTTTTAATTTTTGCAATTTTTTGGATTTTTGATGATTTTACCAATTTTTTGGGTTTTTGATTGTTTTACTAATTTGTTTGGGTTTTTTTTAAACATATTTGAATGTTTTTTATTTTTGAAACATATTTGAATGTTTTTGATTTTTTGAAATTTTTCTGAAGCTATGTACAGGAAAACAAAGAAGCGTGGATGTCCCCAATGTTAGATGAGATGTACAAGGGTACAATGCCACACACATGCAAGAAAGTGAAGATGCAAAATTGTCCCCAACGTTAGATGGGAATATTCAAAGGAAAACTCTTCACACACAGAAGTTGGATCAGGGCCAATATGGATAGGTTCAACATGATGATGAACTTAAACCCATGAAGTGCTAGGAAGGAGCAAGGATGCCCCCAACGTAAGCTGGCCAAGAAGCACATGATAGAAAGAAGTGGAAGATTATTTTTGAGAAAGGGGACAAAGGTGCCCGCAAACATGGAAAAAGGCAATATTATACACATGGATGTTCTAAAAAGTAGAAGAACAACGTGAATGTTGTGAATGTAGCTTAGAAGCCTCACGATGAAGAAGCGATTAGCCAAAGGCACGAATCATGAGACAAGATACAAACTAGAGTAAGAGTCTAACAAGGTCCAAAAAAAGACACTTGGTAACATACTAATCATGTTTGCTCATAGAGATCCAATGTGTGCACATGTGAAAATTTATTACCTCTTGAGAGGAAGATTTGATAGACAACAAGTGAAGACACCCTAGCCAATGTGTAGGAATGATTTATTTTTCAAAGTTGATTTTTTTTTTTTGTGAATGGATTTGTGGAAGGAGAGTCATACATTGCTCTGCTTGCTACCAACCAGGCATCCATAGCCCCGATGAGATGCATTTGATTCTAATCACAACATTTCTCTACTACAATCAGTCAGATCCATAGCCTCGGTAGAGATTATTGGAAATACCCCAAGAGAGAGTTATATATCAATTTGCTTTTGCTTTTAGCTTTGGCTTTTTGATTTGATTGATTTTTTTTGCTTTCTAAAACTTATTTCAGCTCTCTTGTTTGACAAGGGGTTAAGAACCACTGATGGCTTGATGGAAGGAGGTGAAAGTGCTTGTGATGATGACATTGGCTAGTGTCAAAAAATATGTCCAAAATTTCTTCACAACAAGTTTTTTAGATGTTGATTGTGATAGGATCTCTAAGAGGTCAGTCATTCTTTAATTTACCAAGGTGATAAAAGACCAAGGCCAAATGGATACCATAGAGATAAATGTCACAAAATGTGTGTGAATAGCTAACCAAAATATCACCAAAGGGATGAAAATGGTAGGAAGACTTGCAAGAAGAAGAAAGAAGAAAGGGAAGAAAGAACATCCATGTGTATGCAATACCTGATTGCAATGTGTGTTCGTTTACCTTTGATTTTTTTTGAAATGTTTTCTCATTTTTTTGTATTTTTGTCTTTTTTTTTTTTTTTTTGGGACCAAAAGGTCAATTCAATGTCAATTTGTGTGATAAGATCCAACAACAATGTTATCAATTTCCTTGATAAGGAAGATTAGGCATGTTTTCTTATCAAGAGTCATATTATCCCCGATCTCGATGATCGTGGTGAGCTCATACTCAACAAATGACTGTGATTTATCATGAAACATGGATTTTGTGTGTGGGAGATTGGTCCCTATCCAGAGGTTTATGCACTTTGCGCCATACTTGATGGGTGTGTTGATGTACATTTTTGAATCGTGTTTGATTTTGAACTTTAAGATCGTTTGAATTTTTGGGAGCTTTGGAGCTCTTGGAATTTTTATCTTAGTTGGATGAAGGAATTGTTTGGGTTTCCTATAAGCTAATACGTGACTTGTTTGATCTCAGAAGTAGGAGAAGAAAGTGGAAGAATAGAATTGATGTGAGAAATGATGGTGGGCTTTCCACAATCATTGATAGAAGAAAATGTGATGGATGTGAAGGATATAGTCCAAGAATTGAAGAGGATGGGCTACTAGAGGTGTCCCATAGAATGAAGATAAAGGACTACAAGGATGTGGCCCTAAGATTGAAGATGAAGGACTACCTAGGTGTCCCATAGATAGAAGATGATGGGCTACTAGGATGTGGCCCAAGAATCAAGATGAGGGATTTTAGGATGTGCCCCAAGAGATCAAGAGGGGATGGACTACAAGAGGTGAGCCCATATAAACTGATGGGCTACCAAGAGGTGTCCCATACATACAAGATGAAGGGATACTTAGAGGTGCCCCATATATAAAGATGATGGGCTACCAGGTGGTGAGCCAAGAATAGAAGAAAATGGGCTACCAGAGGTGAGCCACATATAGATGATGAAGGGCTACTTGGAGGTGCCCACATATAGAAGAAGATGGGCTACTAGGTGGTGACCCAAGGTGAGATTTGATGGAGGAATCCTGATAGATAAAGAATGATGTGAAGAAAAGATAGGATCTTCCTCAATGGTCTTAGGATCTTCCTCTTTTTATTCACAAAAGGAATCAATTTCTTCTTCCCAATACACAAGTGTATCAAAGTCAAGATTAAATCCTTGATTGTAATCCTCTAGGGAATGCCATCATGTGACCCCAGAATTCCATGATCATCTCCTCATCTTGAGATGAATCGATCGGTAGGGGTATTTTTGTTCTTTGACCATAGGAGGTTGATTAGAAGAAATGGGTCCAACTGGTGTGGAAGATTGAGAAGATGATGACTCAAGAGATGAAGTAGATTTGGATCTAGATGTCTCACGAGTAGAAGAAGACATGGCTTTGAGATAGCTGATTGGTATTGGCTTTCCTAAAAGATGGCATATTTTGGAAACAACGAGGATCATGTAGAAAATCAACATATGATTGTGACATAGGAGTCATCTAAGGTGTTTGTGATGTATGCGTCGAACTTAGATGATTGTGACATGGGAGTCGACTTAGAAGATTGCGACATGAGTGTCAACTTAGATGATGATTACGTGAGAGTCGACTTAGATGATTGCGACATGAGTGTCGATTTAGAGATGACATAGGAGTTGACTTATGGATTGGACATGAGTGTCGACTTAGATGAATGTGACGTGGGTGTCGAATAGATGATTGTGACATGTAGGTGTCGGCTTGGATGAATTTGGGGTCACCCAGATCTTCAACGAGGAGGAGGTTGTCGAGGTGGCAAATAAGGGAGGTCCTACAAAGCAAGGGAGGACCGCGACTCAAGAACCAAATTAGATGTTTGATTGATGGATCTTGGAGCCACACATCTTCTTCAAAGGAGGAAGATGTCATTTAGGTGACTGATAAGGGGAGTCTCTGCGAAGAAAGGGAGGATTGTGACTTAAGAGTCGAATGAGATGAATAACTTTGATGAGAATTTTTAGAAGATCGAGGTGAATCAAGAATCGAATAATAGTTTGGATTGAGTCAAAGAAGAGTGGGAGGAACCCGAATAATAATTTGGATCAAGTGTCCAAACCATACCACCGACTATGAGATGAAGGTGGGGAACAGGGTACCCAATGGGTTCTCTAGCATGAAGAACCAAATGAGGCTTAGTCATGATAGGCATCCTTTGATGGGAATGTAGAAACCTAGGTTCCCTATTGTCATATGTATAAGGAGCCATGCGATAGTCAATCATTGTTGGAAAAATGCCTAGACCTAGATAGCGCATGATTTTTCCAAAGAGAATCTAAGGAAAATAGGTATCGCAAAGACACAATTTTGACAAATCAACAAGGTTTAGACAACAAGTTGTAGTTGTAAATGTCAAAATATTTGATCAAAATTGGGCAACACAAAGGACACAAAGGAAAACTCTTTTCCTATGTTCAATTCGATGCAAGAGTTTCTTGATAAGGGATGTTTTTGCTAAGGTTTGACAAATGTGTAGAAGTACTACAATGAACCTTAGGAAAAACAAAGGGATTGGACCCTAGGTAGATTTACATAGCGTAACGACACTTAAGTTGTCACAAAAAAGAATGATGACTATAAAATAGCCACGAATCCAATTACTCAATGTGAACCCTAGATAATGAATAAAGGATGATCTACCCTAACAAGGTAATATATATCAAGAAGCACTTAAGATATGACAATTAAGCACATGACTATAATCACAATCACAACAATAGTTTACTCCCTATGTTTGTTTAAGATAGGCTCAAGAACAAATAGTGACAATACAATATTACCACCTAGGTCAAGTTTAAAGATAAACAAGACCTAAATACTAAGAGAGTATTGACATGATCCTCCAACAAGGTGTACAAAAACTAGTTTTGGACACAAACAATGTCTAAGTCCCTGAAAATGGAAGTTACCAATGTGAGCAATGTAACGACACTATTTGGGCATGTCAATCAAGCCTTGTAAGAAAAGCAAGATTCTAGTACCAAAATGATGCTATCACGATGCTAACAACGCAACGTCAACACCCTCAAAATCTCAAGACAATGTTGGAATAAAAAACTACGCTAAGTATACCAAGGAATTATTACTCATGCGAGCAACGTAACACTACAATATGGAGACTTAAAACAAGTTTCACAAATGGAAACAAGATGTAAGTATCACAATTGTAGGGCTATAATGTGGGTAAACGTAACAACTCAAGGGAAGACAATGATAAGACCACCTAACTAGAATGATAATAAGTCTCAATATGGGTGTTGAGACACAAGGGGCCTGCTAGAACGTGAGCACGTACCATTCACACTTTCAACTCTTGCATTCCGCATTGCAACCTAGTCATGCAAGAAGACTACAAAAGTGGTGGACACATGTTATTTCTAGTGGTATCCGTGTATATTTGTTCTTCTTTTGTCTCAAAATGAGCAACAAGAAAACAAAGGAGTAGACCAAATGGTGATGAAACAAACTAAGTATACTTTACCAAAGTTTCACCTTGCCTTAGGGAAAATGAAAAACTAGAGCAAAGTAACACGTCATAGGTTTCATGATGAAATGTCACACGGTTTCAACTTTAAGAGATTCTTTCCCTTGTTTGAAAAACAAGAGTTTGAATCCAACAAAGTTGTCACTTTGTGAGAGCTCTCAAGTATAATAGCTAAGACAAAATTGGCTCCAAGCCGACAAGCTTTCCTAGGGTTCTCTCTCTAGGTGTCACAAGATATCTAGAGCGAGCTCGATTTACCCAAAAATTTGCACTGACTAGTTTGGGAGTATCTCGGATTTACTTTACCCCCTTCAGTATAATGAGCACCGAAGTGCATTCAGTTATACTTTCACTGGGGTCACGATATAGATATCTTTGACTCTAATCTCACCAAGGCGTACTAATCAAGTGGGTAGTTGGAGCACTTTCCTGTTTCATTCACAAGGTTCCCTCTTGCGTGAACTACTTTAGGGTTCCTAGAACCACCCCTCTTGTGAGCTTAAGGCTTATGCCAAAGAGGTTATGTTCTAGTTGAGTGGATGAGCTTTAGCTCTTAACCAACCTGCAAATCAAGTGTTTTGTATAGTGGTGTATTTTTTAATCTTTTGGATTAAGTAATTTGGTTTTGACCACCATTGACAACCTACAAGCACACGTGAATGTTAGAGTTTGGTTTGAAGAGAGCCCTTATTTCTTTGACAAGTGTTTTAGGTCCTTCACACAAATGGTTAGTAGTTCAAAAAGATTCACAATATCATAAAAAGAGGATTAAATGTTGTTTTTGGTTCTCAAGATCACACTAGGTGCAAGAGAAGAGCATACACAACAAAAATCCTACTAAAAACAATGAAAAGCTTGTAAATCAACTAACTACCATAAAAATTTGTAAAAACAAGGTTTATTCCCAATTAATCCAAGTGCTTCTTAATGAAAGACTAAACTTGCTTTTGGTTCCCAAGATCACACTAGGTGCAAGGGAAGAGCATACACAAATTTTAGCCTTGATTATTTATCAAGTGAAAAAGCTCTTAAACTAAAAGATCAAGTACATGTCAAAAATGAAAATTTATTCCCTTAAGCATAAAATGAATGATGATTGTTCCTACTTACTCCAAATTAGAAAAAGTGGTTTAGAGGTGCTTTTGGTTCCCAAGATCACACTAGGTGCAAGAGAAGAGCATACACAACCCTATTCCAAACTCATACAAAGCATGAAACAAAATCACTCATCAAACCCTAAGTTAGATATGTTAGAAAATGACTAGTTTTCAAAAAATGAATACCCTAAATTTTTGGTAACTCTAAAACCCAAATTTATGTTACCATTGCATAGTTTCTTCAATACCTTTCCAATGCAAAAAAATGGAGTCGTTTCGAGGTCGGGAGCAAAATTATGGCCTTCGGAAGATAGGTTATGCACTTCGTATACATGCATAAGCCAAAGCGATGCACATGCCCCCCTTTGATGCACATGTGCACTCTTTTGATGCACATGCATGCTCTTTGATGCATAAAACCCTCTATCAAGTTTTACACATTATTTATGCATATGCATGCCAGAGAGAGCACATGCACACTCCTTGATGCACATGCACACCCCTTTGATGCACAGGCACACCCCTTCCTGTAGGTGCTCAAAATGTGAGTTTTGACAAGGATTTTTGAAAAAGATCAAAACTTTGGCCTTTTGAGTGAATTTTGACAGCACTTCACCTCCTTTTATCCTACAAATAACATGAAAACATGACTTCTACCACTAATCTAGTTGAAACAACTATCAAAATGAAAGTTTATTCCTTTAAGCATAACAATGAATGATGATTTTTCTTACTTACTCTAAATTAGCAAAAAAGGTTTAGAGGTGTTTTTGATTCTCAAGATCACACTAGTGCAAGAGAAGAGCATACACAACCCTATTCCAAACTCATACAAAGCATGAAAACAAAATCACTCATCAACCCTAAGTTAATGTGTTTAGAAAATGACTAGTTATCTAAAAATGAAAACCTTAAATTTTTGGTAACTCTAAAACCCAAATTTATGTTACCATTGCATAGTTTGCTTCAATACCTTTCCAACGCAAAAAAAATGGAGTCGTTTTGAGGTCGGGAGAAAAAGTTATGGCCTCCGGAAGATAGGTTATGCACTCAGTGTAGCACAAGCACGTGGCAATGATGCACAATGTTCCGCACTTTGCATGCCCCTTTGATGCACAGCACACTTTTTTGATGCACAGAATTCTTTGATGCACAGTTTTGATGCATAGGTGCATTTGATGCACATAGCAGTCCTTCCTAGGTGACCAAAATCTGAGTTTTGACAAGAATTTCTTCAAAAAGATCAAATTTTTGGTATTTTGAAGCAATTTTGACAAGGCTTCGCCTCCTTATATCCTAAAAGAACATGAAAACACAACTTCTACTACTAATCTAGTTGAAACAACTACCTAGCTTGAAAAATTGATCTACAAAACTTTGAAAATTACTCTAAAAGCTTAAAAACTTTGAATTTAATCTAGGAAACTTGAAAGTAAGCTAGAAAACTTTGAATTTAACCTAGAAAACTTGAATCTAATCTAAGAATTTGAAGTTAATCTAAGAAAACTTGAAATCTAAAACAATTTAAACTATGTTTAAAAAGCTTGAGAATGAATGCAAATGGGGTTTGAGTCCCACCGGGTGCCAAATGATAACACCCCAAACTTTTAACACAAATTAACTAGTTTAAAGCAAGATCAACACCATAATGATCTAAAGTTAAATGCAAAGCTAAGGAATGAAACATCAATGATAAAATCTTAATAGCATAACAATGGAGATTAAATGAAACTAACATCTAACATCTAAGCATGCCTACTAGTATGTTTGATTAACTAACATAGACCTAAATAGATCTAGGAGCAATCAAATTGGGAATGGTTGTTACTCCACAAATGGTGAGGAGATCTCTCTAACACAAGACTACAATGTCATGTTAGATACCCTCCTACTAACCATAATGAAGGCTTTAGGCAAAGATGAGCATGTGAATCCTTAAAGGAGTTTAGGCTCTTTAACATATATCTTATATGAGGCTACTAATAAAAGCATGGTGTAAAATATTAAGGTAAGAGGTGCACTCTTTTTATAGTTTTCCTTTTGGGAAAAACTTGTATTTTGGTGCATGTGGGACTAAAAGCCCAAATTAGATTAGAATTGCTAATCATGATTAGGCCTTGCTTAATCACAATTAGTGAATTACCAAGTGATTAAGAGGTATGAAGCCTTTAATCAACCGACTAGGAGGTTAGGATAAGCTTTTGAAGCTTTGAGACATTGTGGAGGAAAGTGGGGTGATTTTGAGTGGTTGGAAGAGGGTTTAAGCCAATATTAGGGTATATTGACCAAAACAAGGGAAAAATAGGCTTAATTAGCTAATAAATGCTAATTGTTTGTTTTGAAGAGGATTTTGACTTACGATTCATCGTAAAGTGGCATCCTGAATGCGAAAGAGGTTTGGTGATCAACAAAGTGCTTGTTAATTGACCAAAGTGGTAAGAAACGTTAGTTAATTAGCGGAAATCACTAATTATAACGGAATTGGTGAGAATGAGAGTGATTTTCAAAAGAGACAATATTTTATGTAAGGCTTGCATCTCAGGCAAACAAAATATGGATAAGTTCCCTAAGGACTCTTCTTGGAGAGCCAATGGGTGTTTACAGTTAGTGCACAATGATGTTTGTGACATGAAACACTCATCTATTAGAGGGTGCAAATATTTTGTGTTGTTCATTGATGATGTTTCTAGGATGACTTGGGTATACTTCATGAAAAATAAGTCAAAAGATTTCACCAAGTTCATTGAATGATTAAATTTAGTTGAAAAAGAATCAAGTTTGAAGTTGGGCACACTTCAGTCAGATAATGGTGGTGAATACACTTCGAATGAGTTTTCAGATTATTGTTGGGAACATGGAATTAAATGGCAATACAGTAATGCTTATACTCCACAACAAAACGAAGTTTCTGAGCGCATGAACAAAATTTCGGAAGGTACAACACGTGCCATGTTACTACAAACAATGGGATGACAAATTTTGGGCTGAAGCTATTGCTACTATAGTGTATTTGAGAAACAGGTCCCCAACAATTGCTCTTTTGGGAAAAACTCCATAGGAGGCATGGCATGGGTTTAAACCCAATACCAAACATTTTCAGAATTTTTGGATGTACTTGTTATGCTTTAGTTCCTATTGAACTCCTAAGTAAGTTGGAACCACAAAGCAAAAATGCACTTTTGTTGGGTATTCTGAGTACAAAAAGGGGTATCGTTTGCTTGCACCACATACTGGTAAATTCATAGTCAGTAGATATGTGGTCTTTGATGAGTTTGGAAATATGAACATTGTAGAAATTGATTCAGAACTTGATAGGTTGGAGAAGAAAATACAGAAGCATCAGAATGCAAAGGGATGAAGGAATGCATCTAATTCTCATAGGTTGTGGTATGAAGTTGATTTAAATCAACCAAATGTTCCTTTTGCTTATTCTATTTCACAAGTAGCCAGTACTACTTCAGATTCTTTCGAAACTAACTTAGAAATGATGGAAATTATCTAAGTTCTCTTGCTACTTTTCCTCACAGAGAGATTCATAGAGGTGACTCACAAGAAGAGATTTCTAGTGTTCCTGATCTTCAAAACTGACAAAATTATCCTAAATGGGTTCGTCACTTTTGTTGACTTGAAAGCAGATGCAATTGGCAAAACAGGTCCCAGGAGTACTGCAAACAGATAAACCATGCAATGATTGCTACTTCTTTCGTAGAAAAATCTAATTTTGAGGAGGCATCTCATGAAAAAGTTCTGAAAAAAGCAAATGCAAGATGAGTATCATGCCATTATGAGCAATAACACTCGGATTTTGATTGATCGTCCTCATTTTTAACCCATGTGATGTAAATGGGTTTACAGGGTGAAAAACAAATTTGATGGTTCCGTTGATAAACATAAGGCACAACTTGTTGCGAAGGAGTATCCGCAACAAGAAGGTATTGATTATGAGGAAACATTCCCATCCACTGCTAAGTGGCATACTATTCGCATGGTTCTTGCACTTGCTGCACAAAATGGGTGGAAAGTACATCAGATGGATGTTAAAAGTTCCTTTTTCAAGGGTGATTCACAGGAAGAAGTTTAAATGACAACCACAAGGTTTTAAGTTGGTCGGTGCCGAAACAAGGTGTGCAAATTGATCAAAGCATTATATGGGCTCAAATAGGCACGGAGAGCTTGGTATGCTAAAATGGGCTCCTACTTGCAAAAAATGGCTTTGTTTGCAGTGAGTCTGATGATACACTCTACATTCAGGTGTATGGACATATGTTGGTAATTCTCATTCTCTATGTCGATGACTTATTCATTACAGGAAATGATGAGCCTCACAACAAGGCAATGAAGGAGTTAAAACAAGGGTTTGAGATGAAAGATCTTGGACTTCTTCACTATTATCTCGACATAGAAGTAACTCAGAAAGATAAAAGCATTTTCTTTCTCAAACTAAGTATAATTTTGAGTTATTAGAAAGGTTCAGTATGCATGACTGCAAATCTGTCCTCATACCGATGGAAAGTTAACTTGAATATATCTAAGGACGATGGTGAGGCCTTCATTGATGGCACAAAATACAGAGAGTTGGCAGGAGGATTAATCTACTTGATGACAAACAGGCCATATATTTCCTTTGTGGTGGGAATTTTATCAAGATTCATGCATGAGCCCAGAGAAAGTCATTGACAAGCAGCAAAATGAGTACTTTGTTACCTACAGGGAACAAAGACATATGGCCTTGAATACAACCAAAATAAAAATTTCAAACTTGTTGGATATTGTGATGCAGATTTTGGTGGTTGTGTGGATGAAAGTGTCTCTACTACAGGATACACTATGCATATGAGTTCAGCTGCCATTGCGTGGTGTTGTAAAAAGTAGGATACTATGGAAAATTCATCAGCAGAGTCAAAATACATAGCAGCTTGGGATGCTTATAGAGAAATTGTCTACCTTCATCGCATCCTTGAAGATCTTCAAATTCCTCAGATTGCGCCTTCACCTTTATGCATTGATAATCAAAGTGCAATCAGGATGTAAAAAAATCTAGTTTTTCATGCCAAAACCAAACATATGGATGTTAAGTATCACTATCTACGAATGCTGGTAACGAAGAAAATGCTTGACCCAATTTTTGCCCAACACAGATCAAACAACTGATAGTTTCACAAAATCCCTCGATTAGATAAAATTTGAAAAATTTGGGAGGCAACTTGGTATGTCTCCAAAGAACTAACTTTGGATCACTGGGGGTTTGTTAGGCCTTGATCACAAAGTCTTAGCTTAGCTTAGGCTTAGGATTAATAAATAAAATATTGTAAAAGGGGGATGTATCTTTATTTAAAGACACCCCCTTCATTTAGTTTGTGTTAGTAATAAATGCTTACAGGTAACTATTCCTGTATAGGAGTTAGGAAGGTACTGGAATTAGGTTTGTAGGAAGCTATGTGGTAGTTTGGATTTACCGCTACAAATGTGAATTAATAAATATATGTATTGTTGGCTTTTGAAGGTTAACTGTGCAAGACACCCTCATTGAACTTGTTTATTGAAGATTAATAAAATGCTTGTTTCCACCATAGTGGAAACAAGATTCAACCTACGTTTTGGGTTATTGCGATCACGATGCTTGTTTTAATGGTGTTCTCTTACTAACAAATATCTATGTTGACTGGTATTGGCATGGCTTCTAACCTCTCCTTCTGAGAACCACAGGTGCTCAATTTGCACCCGATTTGGAGTTCTCCATCTGGATTTCGGTGAATGGCAACACCCCCTCTCGACCTCTGACAACCACGATTCTAGTTTTCTGCTGCTACAGTTTCACAAGGCCATTTCAATGCTCCCTCATTCTGTTACTGAAGCTGTTTTTGATGCAACAATCTCTAGGGCACAAGTCTTCTTGCCGTTGCCGCCCACAAAACACCACCAATCTGTTTCCTCTCCTTTTTCTAGGCAACGGGAAGTCAATTCATAACTTTCTTCAAGCTGCATGAGATGTAATCTTGTTGGAACTGCTTTTAGCGCCTGCCCCCTTCAGTTAAATTCTTCTCTAGTCGGCCTTTCTCAGCAGAGTTCCCTGGCCCATGGAGATTCCAACATGGCTCTTCTCTTCTCCATTCAGAATATGATAACCCAGATGAAGTTGCACCAACTAGTTCTCATCTGGCACAACCAGGCCTATCAGAAAGTCACAGACATCTCCAACAATGATCAAGTGGCTAGAAACTGATGTATTAGTCTCGGTTTTTGTATTCAGGTATCAGAAACTAACTGTACTGCATTTGATGTATCCTCTAGCACTGTTGATATGGACCTGCGCACCACAAACCGAGGAAGTCCAGACCTGCTGGGTGCTTTGATGCTCATTGCAATTCCAATTGAAAAGGATTACCTCGAACGGTACTCACCCTTTGAGTGATGAAGTATGTCTTGTTTCAAGAGGGTTTTGGTTATGAATCATGATGATGCCATGGTGTGTTTGGTACATTCGTGCCCATCATTGTCTTATCCGTCTTTCGATGGGTTTTATATGGCACTCTGGCTGTTTTCTTGTCTTTCTTCTGGTAGCAGATAGTTAGATTTATAAGTCTTTGCTTGGGTGTGTGGTAAATTACTGAAATATTTTCTTCTGTTTTCTGTTCAGAAAAGATAAAACTGTTTTACAGCACTGAAGAGTGTCTGAATTTTTAACGCCTTTAAATTATTAACATATAATCTACTTTTATTCTGTCAATCAAAGAGAGATACGTCCCTGGAGGCACTCAAATGTATCTCAATTAGCAAATTCAATGGCAAAACAAGGACCCTGCAGTGACTTACCTCAAGGCCAGACCGTATTCGTGGTTTGGTAGGAGCATAGGTAGGTCAGCCACGACTTTGAGAGTAATACACACACACACACCCTTTAAGTTATTAAACTTCTGTCATCTTGATCTACACAATGTTATTTGCAGTGATTAAGGCACATGCACAAGTTCTTGATATTGCTGACGAGCTTAGTTTTCTTGGACAAATGCTGTAGGTTTTACATGAATCATGAATGTAGTGGTTGCCTTTGTGTGCTCAAGGTTTTGAATAAGTTAGCTAAAGTGGCTCAGTGTTGGACTCCAATCATGTTTCCTTAAATATGGTTATTTATGGTGTTTAGGCAATATGAATCGACGGTGACCTATCCTACATTAGTAATGGTGTTATTTTAATCCTTTGATACTGTATTTCACTCATAATGTTCTTGGGATATGAAGGCTTCTTAAAGGTGTTGCATTTGGGCTTTAGAATTCTATGACATTCTATATTTTGTATATTCTTCTTGCTTTAATAGTGGTTATTGTATCTTGCTATGTATTCTATCATTTTCCATTACTATCATCTGTTTTGTTCTTTCTTGTTCTTTGCGCTATATGGTCTTTGTGCTTCATGAAATCATTATTTACTGTAGCTATAATATATAAGGTCAACGATCATTTCTTCTTTTACTGAAAGATCAGGTTTCCTCTCTTTGTACATACACATAAAGAGGTGTATCATCATATCAAATTGTTTATTTCTGCAAATGCCTTGAGCAGTGAAGGCAGTGTACCCAAACACACTTGAAAAGTGAAAAATCCAGAATCTTTCAAAACTAGGATAGCGAGAATATAAGACATTTGGCAAGGGAACCATCTTAAGGGAAATATCATGAAGAAACAGATAAGGCAAAACCAGTGCAGGAATATTTGATTTTCAGAGTTAAATAAGAGTAGCTTTTAGGAAGAATCTGTAGGGTGAATGACTAATCCTTGGTAATTGAAGCCTTTTTGGTGGAAAAAGATTCATTAATTCATGTTTTCTTTCAAAATCCTTCTAGTTACAAATTAAACTAACTGCGTTTTGCCTAATTATTCACTTCTGTAGCATGTATTAACTAACTATTTTTGGAAATCATCTAAAGAATTGTTTCCTGCTCCAAGTTCCAATGCTTTGTTTTTCCTAGAGGTATTCATTTCATCTGACAATCAATATTGTACAGTGGAAAAGTTGGGGGATTTCTTTAATGTTGACAACAGCGGTGTGGAAAGGATTGAACCTCTTTTCCTCAGCAAGGTTTGCTAATATTCCTTTCTATTGTACATAAACAATGGTTCAAACAGAGGTCTTTTTGTTGTTATATTCAGAAGGGGAATAAGTACATTGAAAGCGATCTGGAATGGGTGTTTTTGCTGCCTTTTTCATTTTTATTAAGTGTAATGACTGTACCTTGCCTATCTTTGGGATTGAACTGATGTTTGACTGGCGCACTGAACTACAGGTGAACACGGTCTTGCAACTGGCCTTAGTTGGCACAGCTCTACTTCAGCCTGAAATAGGAACAGAGGATTCGCTTCTATCTGTTGACATGGTTAAGGTCTATCTCTCAATCTGGACCTGTTTGCAAACTAATGTTTCATTAACTCTGGTGAATTTCCCTTGAATTTTTGTATTTTGTTCTCCTATTTGAATTGGAATAGAATCTTACAAGATTCCCATGTTGATTCAAATGGATGATACAATGCAATATCCCTTGTGGTTCCAGCTGGTTGGTTGCAGCAACAACATTGGCATCATGGGCAGGTTATGGATTGTTGCTTTTTCAGAAAGGTCCTCAACCAGCTATACGAAATTCAAGAATGATTTCTGGCAACAAGGCTAAAGACAGTCAATAGTCAGCCCTGTGCAAGTGCTACTCTATGCATTTGATGTTCTGACTGGATGCGTATTTGTTTATGGAATGGGCTCCATGCATATGAATTCTCTCTGTTTCTGTTCGTTGGATGGTGTAACCTTTGTCAGGTGGTCAGAAGAGATAACAGTATAGTCACTCACATCATGATCCATATAAGGAATTACAACCTCGTGTGTTTAATATATGGGGTAATACATGAGGATGCAATTTATGGGTGGTCAGATCCATTAAAAGGTGGAAAGATAAAGGTTGAAGAGAGGAATAGGAATATATCAATTTATTCATCAAACAACAAGTAACATCCCCAATGGAATAATTTACGGTAAGGATAAATATTAAAAAGAGAGTGAGTTGATAAGAGATGCAGAAATTGACTTTCAATAGCAGGCTTTTATTTTAAATTAAAGTATAGCCAAATTGTGTGAATGCATTTACATAGGAGAAATCAATTACAGGCAGTAGAAATTCTTTCTCATGGAACATGTATGGCTTAGGGCTGTGATGTGATGTATGTACAGGACCATCCCATTTTTACATTTTGCTCCACATGCTTTCAATCTGGACCACAAATAATTTTCATTGATTGATCTAGTAATTGAAACAATAGCAATTCCATCCAAAGACTGAATCGTTAATCATAGGGAGGGAGTTCACATGAAAAACCTTTAAAGTATGTTAGTATGTGCGTGTATATATATATATATATATATATATATATATATATATATATATATTATATATACACACATCTGAATCGCCATGCATGCACCTCCCAGACATTAGAGTCATTTCACAACCTCAAGGACTTGTCTATGTATGCATACTACAATTTCAATTACTTCATTCTAAAACTAAATTTGGATAAGCATCTTGTTGTTAACACATACACCTTTTATACAATACACAATGACATGATTACATATCTACTCTAGGCCTTACGGAATGTCAATAGTTTAGTGGCATTGTCTTCTTCCAGATGGGAACTGATTAGGATGGAAGTGTTTATTGGCTGCTGAAGTTGATTGCATATAGTTTTGTAGGTACATGTTTTCGCATTGCATCCAAAGGAGATTTATTCGAATGAATTCAGAGAGGGCTCAAAAGAAAAAACTCTTGGTTGGGGAACTCCAAAAACAGAAGACAGATCAATTTTAAAATTGGAGAAGATCATTAGTATTCCGTATCAGCTCTTGGAATTATGTTTACTGAAAACTGCTGTTATGCTGCAGCAAGTTGGTTTATTTAGTTATATACACAAAAATACTCAGTCTGCTCCATGCATCTACTTTTCATTAACTATTGCATTATCGTCAAGACTTCTTAATTTTACTGTCATGATCCAATGGGTTTCTTGATGGCTACCTTGTTTTCCATAATTTATTGTTTTGTAATTTTTTTTTTTTTAATTTTGCATTATCTGCTAGGTGTTGAAAGTTACAGTCATGGTCCAGTTGTTTTCATCTTTTCCTCCCGAAACACATATTTAAAAAAAAAAAAACTGAGCACCTTGAGGTTATCTATGTTTTTACTTATTTTATTTTATTTTTATTTGTTACCTTTGACATATTTTCCTGCCCTTTTCATTCACATATATCTTTTCCTTGTTAATGTAGTGATTGCAATGTTACATCTAGGTGTTTGGGATGACTTGAGGTTGGCGGAAACGTCCCTCCCACCATGGTTCCTAGAATGGAAAAATGGTCGTGACGTCTTCAAGATGTCTAGGGAAAATAGGAGACATCCCCCTTGTTTTAGGATGGTGGGGATGGTTGGACGTAAAAATAACATAAAAGAAACACAATAACTCAAACCTAACCATAAAAGTGACATTCTAAATTATAAAATGACTTTATTGTAGTCTCCTATACATCTATCCACTAATCTTTCTTTTAACCCCAAGTGCGCCGACCTATCACCCAAGTGTTGGGCGCTCACCCGAGGTGTGCGCGGTGCTTTGAGCCCTCCTTTATGTGAGTTTCACGAGAATATTCCGCCATTAATGGAGGAAAGGTTTGTAGAATAAGAACACATGCATTTACTCTAGTACAAAGGTAGTGAATCTAGTTCTAAGCATAAATGCTCCATGAGATAAACATAAACATCACAACAACATAATGGAAACAGATCTAAACCATGAATAACATGAAAACACACTAGGTTTTAGTCCATAAACACAAATATACAAAACAAAGCTCCATATATTGATTAAATCCGTTTACAATAGCCATATTACATCAAACAAGGTCATCTCAGACCATATACATCATGAAATAACATTCCAACCTTATAAAACTACTCGAACAAAGATCCTAGCTACACTTTCCCATTACAACCCTTGTTCAGACTCGAGTGCATACATATATGCCTAGTAACAACATTCTTGTAGCACTTCGTTGCCTCTCTAACTCTATTTATTTCGGACCCAAGCACTCCTTTAAATAGAATCTAGATTCACCACCATAGTTTCACCCATGAGCAGATCGCATGCCAAGTGGAAGTGTGGTCCTCCATGATCGAGTGCTTATGCTAGCTTGCAAAGGCCTCCACTAATTGTAATGATCCTCTTGGGAATATTCCCTACGTGGAATATTCTTTTCTTGACCTCTAAGGCTCCAGGATGGCACCTTATCCATTCATCACGCCTACTCGGGCCCTCATGTGTTTCTCCTACGATACCGCCTTCGAAATGCGGCTAAGTCCCCAAACCTTCTTCTGCTTCCGTGCGCCAACCTCTTCTCCCGCACGCCTTTCCTTGAGTGCCTTCTTACTCGCTTGCCTTGCGTGCGCGTGCTCCTTCTGCCTTGGGACTTAGTCAATTCAGGGCCCAACATTACCCCACACTACGCATGTTATCCGTCCCCGAAAACACTCTGTTCTTATACCAAGAATAAAGAATAGGAGAAATGAAATAATCTACAATTGAATAGAGAATAGAAGGATCCTACTACTGCTGCATAAGGAGTGGGAAGTATTTCTTCACAGATGCTTCAATCTTATCCCAAGCATCTACCTCACCCTGTGCTTGTTGAAGTAAATTACCCAAGCATCTACCTCGGGGCTCATCAACGTGGGACTCAAAAGCTCATGATAGCATTTTCCTTATGCGTGGGTATTCACTCTCTTCATCAAAGAAGGCCAAGCAAGTCGTTGGTTTGTGGGTATTGTGCTTTGGAAACACGCTCGTAATATCTTGTTTGGATCATTGATGTAAGTCATAGCGTGTTCTTGCGCCGCTACTACTCCCTTTCCACCTATGTGTGTTGCCTTGGGGACACTCACTTTGCCAGGCTGGGATCTCTACCCATGCTTCCATACTCTTTCCCTACACTCGCACTCTCCTTTGTTTCCTTTAGCACTTTGTCGGCGTTGTGCTCCACCTCGTGCTCCACTAACTGTTGTATAATACCCGCCACCTCCTTCTCTATTGTGTCATCTATCTATTCTTTGGTCGGGGTCGGGGTCTTTTGAGCATGCATGTCTACTTCCTCACTTCCTCCTCTGTTATGGGTGCCCTCCTCATACTCATTCTTCTCTTCATCTCTTTCTTCATCGGACTCGTGTACATCATGAATAGGGGACTCTTACCTTCATCGTGCTCTTCATCCTCCTTAGAGTCATCACCCTCCATGCTCTTTGGTTGCTCGAGTTCGAGTTTTGCGCCACTTTTTGCTTCTTCTTCACTTACGACTCCTCTAACACAGGAGACTCTTCTTTTTCTAGGTATCTCTTCCTTAACATGGGACTTCTTCCTCCGTGTGTAGGTACTTGGTCTTGCGCTTGACTCTTGCGCCACCGTAGTTTGAATGGTACACGCGCGCCGGTGCCCCTTGCTTGCTATGGTCTCTACTCTTTATCTCTTTGTTCCCTTCTTCAAGGCAGGGTCCTCCGGGATGGATACATCATCCTTCAAGTACGCGCCCTTTTCGAACTTGGGCCTCGGGGATATACACCCTTGTCGTTGTTTTACCTGCAATAGGAATTGACACTAGCTTCATCATACTTCATGGGAGACATACTTCTCCACATATGCACGCTTCTTAGGGTAAACTAGACTTTGGCGCAACGTGCGGTAATCTTGATCTACCTCACTTAGATCAAATATGAACTTCTTTGCCTCCTTGAACCTGTTGACCGCACTTTGAAAGTACTTGCATTGTGAAGGCAAAGGGTAGTTTACACCAAGGGCTTTTTGTTCCATCAGTCAAAGTAAATCTGCCTATGTAGAAGTGCTGGTATACAACGAACTCAGCCTCACCATCCACCAAGGTTGGTAGTTGCTCAGGATTCTCCATTCTGCCCGAATGCATCGTGCATTCGCTTATACCACTTCTCTAAGCGCGCTTTGTATGGCGCAGTCATCGAGTCACAAGTGTAGGATTCAAACCTCTTCGCGGGGAGGGGTTTTCATCAGGGTATTCCCATACATAGTTGCTCGGCCCATCGGGCACTCCAATCTTTGAAAACACAATGGTAAGGAGAACGTTACCATACATAATCTTATCTCCATCATGCGCCACATCTATAATCTCCTCCGCAATGAAGGCCGAGAGGTTGTAGATTTTTCCTTCTGAAATCTTCTTGCAAATGTTCAACCATCTCTTGTTCACTTGCGTCCAATGCTCTTGTCCATTCAGCTTGGTAAGTACATGTGCGACCATCTTCATAGTTGGGTTTGTGATCTTGCTAATGTCAAAGTAGCGCAAAAACTCTTATTGTACTCGTACTCTTCTACATGCCTCTCGACGATGTCCTTGTCCTTGTCATCCAAATCATCCTCCATTGATTCTCATGTGCATATAAGTCTAGTGTACTTTGAAATCAACTGGGTAGTTAGGCGCATTCTTCTTCTTGCAAAGTAGAAATAATCCTCATGTACGCATGACATCAACCACTGTACAACCTGTCGGGTTTACCAAAATAGGGCAACTCATAGAGTTGTAGGAGTTCGGCCTTCTCCAACGTGGTTTTTACCGAGTCATCATAAACAGGCTTATCATCCTGTGTCCTCTCTCTAGTCAGATGAATTAACTCCAACGCCATCTCCTTTTCTGTGGTATTTGTTCTGTGGTTATAATCGCTTATGGCCATCTTACGCACATGAGAAACCCACTCCATTCCCATCAACACGCCATATGGGTACTGCATTTATGCATACCATTCTTCGTTAAAACTTGTTGATACGACGGGTTTTCCTTTGCTCTTGCCCTTGCCCTTCTTCGGTGAAACATTAGATCCCTTCCTTGGTGCCATTTCTTCTCATCCGGTCCTTGTAAGCTCTTCCTTCCTTCTTGTCGTAACTCTACTCAGTCATGCGGCTTTACTCTTTTGCGAAAACTCCTCCAAATCCCGTGCCCTAGCTCTACAAACCCTAACCTGAAAGTGTTCCTTCCATAAGGCAGCTTAACACCCGCGAGAATCCTACAAACACACTTCTCCGCCCACGCTTGTGTACTCCCTCTCCACTCTAGTTCACAAATCCATTGAATCTTCTGCTACGCATGCAAATCTCCACAATTTTTTTTTCTTCGCAAGGATGCCCTAGTTTGCAAGAGCTCTTCAACACAAACACAAGGTAAAAGAATAACTCACCCTTGACCTTCTATTTATAGCTTCTTGTTTTTCCCGCACAAACTCGATGCCACCTACCAACGCATTTGCGAGCACATTAAAGCCAATTTTTTTAACGACATCCCTTCGAGCTTGTCTAGCGCTTCCCTCCGTGCGTGAACTCACTCAAAATTTCTGCAACCTTATGGCGCGTAAGACTTCTTTGACATCAGATTAACTTGTGCGCACTCCTCGTGCCGAAGTATGTCAACCTCTGTGTCCTTTACCAAGTTCTTGCCTTCGCCTACCTCATGTTGCTCTTATGCTTTTTACCCTTGTACGTGGTTTTCTCAAAGCCTTTTGACACCAATCTTCTCTCATGATCACCTCTCATTTACGCACACTTTTCTGAACCACGCACTTTTGATTTTCTCACTTGGGCCGCCTATGCACATCACTCCCAACACTTCTCCTTTGACACCTTCCACCCCACACTAAATAGATGCGTGGTCCTTTGCGCATAAAAACCCTTTCAAAAAGTAACAGGCTACCGGCGCGCAAACGCGCCCAAAACGAAAAGACAAAGCAAAGCGACGAAAAAGGGAAACACAAAGAAAGGAAACTGCATTAAGGGAAATTCTAAGCTAGTTGACAATACTGCCTTATTTACAAACACAAAGAAGACTTATTTATAGTAGGGTTTCATCCTACTCCCATTGAAATACCTTGACAACCGTGTTCCATTTAGTGCTTGAATCGGCAAGCGCCGAGTCAAGTATATAGGATATAATATACGACCCCAACCAATGGACTTTTAGCTTCCCAGGATGGCACAGAAACTTAGAATCGTAAAGTAGAACCATCTGCCCAACCTCAAACTACTTATTCTTGATGTGTCTATCATGCCATGCCTTCTTCCTGCTTTTTCCGTTTTCTGACTCCATCGTGCTATTGTACATCTTTCATCCAACTGCATTAACTTGTCAATCCTTTCCTCAAGTGCTTGTTCATCAGCTAAACCTCCATGCGCAAATATGTAGCGATGGTAACATGAATTCAACAGTAACACAATCTCCACGCCAAACACCAATCTTGGTCAACACGTGACTCAAAATTTTGTTAAAAGCTTCCAAAATTTGTTAAAATGTCCTATTAGCTTGTGGGTGATAAGGGGTAGTCTTGTGATGGGCCACCATGAATTCTGCCAATAGGATTCTAATTGTCTCATTTAGGAAATGAGTAACTCTATTACTTGTCAAGCTCAACAGACATCCATCCTCGATGATTACATTCTCCCACAAGAATCTAGCTCTTTATGCCGCAGCCTGCAATCCTTCGTAGATGCAGCTTTTGCCCACCGTGTAAGATAGACTATGCATGTAATGATATAGCGCGAACTCCCCTTCGCACGGTTGGGGAAATAGGGCCTACAAAGTCAATTGCTCATTTCTCGAACGATTGTGCATCGGAAATAGGCCTTAATGGCATCTCGTCTCTCTTCCCTAGTTTGACAAGGCATTGATAGTGATCACATGCCTTGCGATAATCGATCATGATCCTTGTAAACCGTCTTCCACCAAAGGGCAACAAAAAGGATCTTGCGCGTGGTCTCATTCCCCGCATAGTGTCCTCCTACAATTCCACCATGAGCCTCTTCCATGATTGCAGCACACACATGCTCTAGCATGTACCAACACAAAACCCCATCACAACCTAGCTTGTATAAGTCTCCACCAATTAACATATAGGGTGTGACGTGTATGGCTAATTGCTTCCTTTTTAATGCCTTCATCCCTTCTAGCACCCCACTTGTTGGTAGGAACAATGCAATATCTTCCAATTAGGAGGGCGTGCGTTGCATCTGAATAATTGTGCATTTGACATCATATCCTCAATACTCTGCATGTCCTCACCCGAAGTAATTCTTGACAAATGATCAGGTCCCAAATTATTTTTCCTGGTTTCACCACAACCGTAAACTCAAACTCCTGAAACAATAGTATCCAATGACATATGCACCCTTGAAAAATGAGCTTGTTCACTAAGTACTTTAATGCCATGTGGTCTATGTAGAAAATAAAAGGAGTTGTTAGCAAATACTACCTAGAACTTGTGCAACACGCAGATCATTGATAATGCCTCGCGCTCTGTAGTGGTATAATTATTTTTTGCTGGAGTAAGCTTCCTACTAGCAAAGCACAAGAGATAATCAACAATCCCCTATCCAGGCTATGATAAGATCGCCTCTAATCGCCATTCTTGATGCATTAACATGCACATGAAAAGGTTTATCCCAAGAAGGAAAACACAAAATGGGCGCGGTGGTAAGCTTTTCCTTCAATGTGTCAAATGCCACCCACATGCCTCTCCCTAATAGAACTTACTTTTATGTTTCAATAGCTCTTCCAGGGGCACGAAAATCCGGGCATATCCCTTGATGAGTTTCCTATGGTACCCTGTATGCCCTAGGAACCCACACACCACGTTTTGACTGGTAGGCTCCTCTAATCCCAGTATAACAACTTTTACGGGGTCTACCAATAAGCCTTCTTTGCAAATAATGTGTCCCAACAACATGCCAAAAGGAGTGGCAAAAACACACTTCTTAATATTAAGGAGATGCTCAATCCTCGCATCTCTCAAACATCAACCATAGATTGTCACAATGGTCTTTTACTAATCCGTAAACCGTCCAATCATCTAGGTAGACTTGAAGAAACTTGTGAATGAAGTCTTGAAATGCCTGAACCACAATGCGTGAAAACACAGTAGGCATGTTCTTCAGTCCCAAAAGGCATTACCGTATAGGCAAAACTTCCCCATTCAGTGGTGAAAGTTGTCTTCTCTTGGTCTTCCTTTGCAATTTGAACTTGGTGATATCCGAAAACCCATCTGTAAATGAATAGATCTTGCGCCCGGCTACTCCTTCCAGGATCTCCTCAGTGAATGGGGTTGGGAAAGGATCAATTACACACACTTTGCATTCAAATCCCTATAGTCAATACAAATCCTTATTCTCCCATCCTTTTTGATACTGATGACCATCGGGTTACCCATTCAGATTCTTCAACGACTTCTATGATCCTAGATGTTATCATCTTATCAATCTCCTCCTTAACTTTGATGCGTAGATTCAAATTCATCTTGTAAGGTCTCTTCTAAATTGGGTGCGCACCATCCTTTAACTTGATTCTCATTTCTCCTAAAGGGTGAATTCCTTTAAATTCATTGTACTCTACGCAGAAATAAATCTTGAAAATCGTGCGTGAGCTCAATAATCTTTTAGAGCACCTGTCCGTCCAAAGAGTTCCCAATAATAGCTTCCTTTGGTTCCGCCTCCATACCAATGTTAACCTTATTTGTCTTCAATGGCTTGTGGTAAGCGCACACTTTCTCATCAACGCTATCTAACACTTCGCACGTACCTTCTGTATGGTTAACATCCAAGTTCTCCACCTCTTCATCGTCTATCAAGTAGACCAACTTTCCTTTCTCCTTCTCTAGGCAGGCACACTCAAGCTGTACTTCCTCTGATTCTTCCTCCACGAAGTGCGCCCCCAACTCTGGTTCACCTAACAACTCTAGAATCTTGTCCTCCACCATGGCATTGTCTCCCAAGGTAAGGTGCTTGACTACCTGCAACGCCTCATTCACCAATGGCTTAGTACTCCAATATTCAAATGTTTGAACAAGATCCACCGTCAAACTCTTGCCAGTTCCCTGTTTGACGCTACAAATCTGAATGAATATACCATGCGCGCATGTAACCCTGTAAGGTGGAATAGAACTTATGCACCCATAGGGAAGGGGGTAAAGCTTCCGTGCCTCCCATCCAAGTCTTCTCACACTCCTGAACATGGCATGAGGTGGATCCCTTCCCATCATAGTCACAAATTTGAGATGGTGCATTGCTTCGGAGAAACCTAACAGAGAGCACGATTCTCACTTTGCGCCACTCTAGAAGATTATCTCAATGTGTCACCCACAAACGTGCTGTTGTCTCGCGTAAAGTATAGGTAAGCATATTCCTTCTCTCCACTTGACACTTCCACTGGGTCTCCATTTCGTGCAAAAACATTAGGGTTGGCTTCCCTAGTGTACCGTGGCAACTTCCTTCCTCCCAAGTGCCTAACTGAGCATGCTCTGACAACTCGAGTCTCAATATCCTTTAGATGCCTTCTAACTAACTCGTATGTCCCATGTGCCCAATTGTCACAAGCAACGTTGGTTGTATCACTTATGGACTATGCATCATCCCATTGAATGACCCCTTCCTTTGATGGCTAAACGAACTCCGGTCCCTAATGGTGCACACATATATCTTGTTTAAGTCTTCTTCACCCAATGGCTCCACATAAGGTGCAAACCGTCCATTAGTCAGGGGATGATTGCGCACACACTTCCTTGTTCTCAAAACTGATGTAGCCCTTATTGAAACACAAGTCAACATTGTTTGCATAACACCAAGGGCGCCCAAGTAATGTTGGGAAACTATCAGCCTCAACAAACTCTAGAACCTCAAAGTCTCTAGTAAACTTTGCCCCTTGAATAGTAATGGATGCACCTTTCAACACCCCTAGAGGCACAACCTTTGTCCTGTTAGCCATATACACCACATTCGAAGATGGATGCAATGGGGCCTCCCCATTTGATTCCATACATCTAGAGTAAGGACATTGACGTCTGCACCTATGTCAATCAATATATTACTCAGAGTCACCCATTAACAACTTCATTCAGTGTGATCTCCTTGTCATAATCAATGCTATGGGTAGGTAGGTTAGCATGTAAGACTTGTCTCTCGCGCCTCCTCCAACGCGCGATACCTTTTTTCTCAGCCATTCTCCCAACATGGGAATAATGTTCTCCTGCCGCAACATTCAACACACTTCCCTAACCTCATCCATATCCCGCTGAGGAACCTCGAGTTCTTCTTCTGGTTCCAACTGGTGTGATTGCTCCTTCAAACATTGGATTTCTCCTTACAAACTCCTAATCACCTCCATGGTTTCTTAGTACACCTCCTTATGGTGGGTAGGATTAGGATATTTCCCATGTAACACTTCTTCTCTTGTGATAAGGGGCCTCTGCTTTGGTTCCTCAAGGGCGCGTGTGGCCTCAACATGTGCAAAGTGACTAAAACAAGCTCTAGCTCGGAGTTAAGCACTACCCTCGGCATCCATTGTGGGTCTGGTCCTCTTTACACTCACCATTCCCATGCCTTTGTCCTTCGATTCTTGCTCATGTGGTCATACAACTCTAGGCACTCTTCATACTTGTGGTTCTTCCCGCACCATGAGCACTGCAACAAATTAGGGCACTCGCGCTTGTAGTCTTTAGTAGATCCACAATTGTAATAGGTCCCACGGGGAAAGTAACCTCTTCCTCCACGACCATTACGACCTTTGAAGCCTCCGCAAAAACCTCTTCCTCATCCTCCTCCATCAGTGCATCCTTCATACTGACGATCCCTAGCCTTAGAAATGCTCCCAATGTTGGTCTGGCGCACACCGAGATCAATGGTGTCATGGATTTGGTGTATCATTCTACAATCCTTCATATTGTGAGTAGTGGATGTGCAAATCTTACAATAGCAAGACACGTTCTTGCGGATCGCGCATTGCAACAATGGGCATCTACTTGCATCATGATCTCTGTAACAAATTTCACAATCTACTGACATGGCACACACCATCTTTCGAGGGAAACTATCCTTCGTGTGCCCCTCTACTTCACAATCCATGCACCAAAGTCCACCGCGTGTTTCATGAGCTGAATTCGTAGACAACTTCTCAAGTTGTTTAACCATGGAAGCAATCTGAGCTTCCAAAAATGGACTCACGCTAGTGTCAACGCTTCCCACAACCTCAACATGCAAAGCAACCTCCAAGGCCTCGCATAGATCCGTGAAAGTTTTGTGTGAAAGGGCTTGCCTGAAGGGCGTGATCAAGCCCCCAACGAACCATTGTGCATGCTTTAGGACAGATGGATATCATATGATAATTTTGATAGGAGAGTCTTAAAATGTGCGTCATACTCCCGCATGCTCTCCGCCATACCTTGTTGGATTTCCTTCAACGCGCTGATGCTCTTCTGTTCGAACTTAGGAATGTGGAAATCTATCAAGAATTCATCGTGCAATGCAAAGATAATCCACCACCGTTTGATGGGGGTCATACTTTCATGCCAGCTATGCGCGCGTCCTTGCAATGTAGTTGTAAATTGACTTGCTTTCCTCCAGGGCGGTGATGCCCTTCGCACGCCATAAAGAATCTCGCACTTGTGTGTGCATGCTCTGCAACGTCTTCCACACCCTTGTAATTAGGCAAATGAAAGGACATCTCAAAGAACACTTGTTGAGGTGGTTGAGGCCCTTGTCCACCAGATCCAGAACCTTGACCTCCCCCTGTATTTCCTCCACCACCAGCACCACTAGATCCACCAACACCTATCCCTCCAGATCCTCTAGACCCTCCGAGATCCTTCTCTGTCACAGTAAGGGCCTTGAAATAGTTGCGCTCTGCGAACCCACTGTCGTGCTAAACTACACACGGATAGTCTGTGATACCAAACCACTCCTAGATGTGTTTCCTCGCGCCACTTCCAAACGCGATACCCAAGCCTTATGAACCCACACCTTGCCCAAACGATGTGCTAAACAAAATACCTCCAAACACCGGAAATGTCTGCGCGACCATAGATGGGTGTAATGTAAAATGATATCTACTTGAAGCTATTTGCTCACCAACACCAACTGAACTAGAAGTACTTGTCTTAGATACTGGAAAACTAACCACCAGTGTTTGGTCGCTAGGTGGGCTAAGATGTGTGCCTATGACTCTCCTTTCTCCAAACGACAAGCTCTCACTAGAATTCGAGGTGGTTTCTCTTCCACGCTTGCTAAGAAAGGGTTGCATAGACTACTCAGGTCCTGTGCCCTTCGCGTGAAACTCAAATCCTTCCCGCAATGTATCCCTCCATAATTCCATCACACCGACAACTTCACGTTGTCTTACCAACTCCCTTTCTCGCTTCATTGTACTTGAGCCGCCTCTCCTCTCTTTCTGCCTCCGCCACAAGGTCCGCCATCTCCACCACACCGCTTCCGCGCCCGCCATAGGAAATGCTTCCAAAATCAAAGTAATAATCAGGATCTTGATTGCTAACGGAAAAACACGCAAGAAAGATCCTCTGGGTTCTTGCAAGAACTTGAACTCAGCAACCTTCGGACAAGAATACGTTGATATTGTGTACTCCAACGTGTAACTAGTCAACACACCTTTCCACCAATGATCAACAACACGAGTCCAGGTCAGATCAACATCCTGCAACCGCTAATATTCCTCCTGGGTCCAAACACGAGGTTTATAGTACCAACTCGTCCTTGATGTATATGGCGAGAGCCATTCATACAACTCTACTGGGAAACAACAGAAGAATATCTCATAGAGCTCGTGATACGGAGTTTTCTCCACCCATTTACTGAACCTCTGAGCAAACTCATCCTCCATGTTTTTAAGACAGGTCTCGATGCTGTCTAAGGATAGATGCTCCGTCATCACTCATCATTCTTGCAACAACTTCAAAAGGGGTCTCGACAACGGAACCAAAATGTAGTCTCCTTTACCTCTGTCCTCTAATCTTTCTTTTAACCCCAAGTGCGCTGACCTATCACTCAAGTGTTGGGTGCCGAGCCCCTCCTTTATGTGAGCTTCGCAATAATGTTCTACCATTAATAAAGGAAAGGTTTGTAGAATAAGAACACATGCATTTACTCTAGTACAAAGGTAGTGGATCTAGTTCTAAGCATAAATGCTCCATGAGATAAACATAAACATCACAACAACATAATGGAAACAGATCTAAACCATGAATAACATGAAAACACACTAGGGTTTAGTCCATAGACACAAATATACAAAACAAATCTCCATATATTGATTAAATCCATTTACAATAGCCATATTACATCAAACGGGGTCATCTCAGACCATATACATCATGAAATAACATTCCAACCTTACAAAACTACTTTGAACAGAGATCCTAGTTACGCTTTCCCATTACAACCCTTGTTCAGACCCGAGCGCATACATATATACCTAGTAACAACATTCTTACAGCACTTCGTTGCCTCTCCAACTCTATTTATTTCAGACCCAAGCACTCCTTTAAATAGAATCTGGATTCACCGCCATAGTCTCACCCATGAGTAGATCACATGCCAAGTGGAAGTGTGGTCCTCCATGATCGAGTGCTTATGCCAACTTACAAAGGCCTCCACTAACTGTAATGATCCTCCTGGGAATATTCCCTATGTGGAATATTCTTTTCTTGACCTCCAAGGCTCCAGTGACACCTTATACATTCATCACGCCTACTCAGGCCCTCACGCATTTCTCCTACGATACCAGCTCCAAAATGCGGTTAAGTCCCCAAACTCTCTTTTTCTTCTGCACGCGAACCTCTCCTCCCGCACGCCTTTCCTTGAGCACCTTCTTACTTGATTGCCTTGCGCTCGTGCGCTCCTTCTGCCTTGGGACTTAGTCAATTCAGGGCCCAACATTTATGGCCTCATTCCATGTCACATTCAATATTCACACTTGAGCAAAGTGAAGAAGAGGAGAGCAATTGCAAGAGCAATAGGAAGGGAAATTGTAAGAGAAAGAGCAAGCAAGATGTATTTATAATTTTATTTGTTTACATACTTGATAATACTCTCTAGTTTTTAAAATTTAGTTTGTATTTGTATTATTTAATTGTTGTTTTTAAGTTTTTGTATCTACATTCACATTGTAATCTTGTTTATAGTTTTTAGGATTTTACAAAATGCATACTGCATAGGGTTTGGCTATTAGGGTTAATTTTTAAAATTTTAAAATATAAAACTCTTGATTATTGAATAGGTTTGGCAAGGTTTACCATGATACACATTCTTAAAAACATTAGGAATACAAAAACTTTGATACACATGTGAATGTAGATACAAAAATGAAAAACTTAATATTCCTATTCACATGCTTTTAAGTTTTTATTTTTCAATATTTTTTGCATATATTTATGGACCCATGACTAGTTTTATTAATCATTGTGGATCGCATATAGTTATGGATTTTTTATTCATTGCATATAGTTATGTCCATTTTACTTTTTTAATTATTGCACATAGTTCGGTTGTTTTACTTTTAAATTTTTTTATTGCATGTAGTTATGGTTGTTTTTAATTCATTGCATAAAATCATAGCTATTTTTTCAATTCATCAGCCCCTAACAATCATCACTATGAGTTCTTCTCGTATGTATGGCTATGAATCGAGAGGAGGAGAGGGCTGAGATAGGTGGAAGTTTTGGTGATGAAATTATTGGGGTGTGGGGTTGGGGGCACAAAAGTGAGACAAAATGTAGTGGCAACGCCAACTTGTAGTTTAGTTGGTAGTGCTACCAATTGCCATTCTCAAGTGTTGGCCACATTCGCCATGAGACCATTCAATAAGAAGCCATTGCAACACTTTTCTCACATAGTTGCGAACCCTAAGTCCGGAGGGGAAAGTAAACTATAGAAGTGTAATATATGTTCAGAGACTTGGCATTGTAGCATCACCAGGACCAATGCACACTTGTTGCACCTTACAAGAAGGGGAGTTAGTGTTTGTAAGGCTCTCTCACTTGATCAAAGAGTAGAGATGTTGAGACTTTATAATCGAAATACCATTAATGACATTCCATAAGTTCGTGGTACTAGATCTGAGGCTAACATTCCTTTGAACTTTCTTAGGAATGACAATAATAATTTGGTTAGTTGTAGTTTTGAAATAATAAAAGTGAAAAGATGAGGGAAGAGAAAGACCATGGGGTTGCCCCCCAATTCAGCTTTTAGATATGTTTGATTTGAAGGCAAGGGAAGAAGCGGAGATGATGCTATTGGAGTTTGTTTATGCTACTATGATCCCATTTCATGCCGCTCGCTCTCCTTATTACAAGGAGGCTATGACCAAGGTAGCAAAAGTAGGTACAAGTTATGTGCCCCTTGGAGACACCAAACTTAGGACAACAATATTGGATAGAAATTATTCCAAGGTTAATTTGTTAATGGAGGAGATGAAGATCACATGGGTGTTACATGGATACAACATTATCATGGATGGGAAAACATATATTAGACACTAGCCACTCATCAATATCATTGTCTCCTGCAAAGATGGGTCGTATTTTTCGAGAGCAATAAATTGTTTATTGGCTTAGGTTAGGGAGGTGTAGATGTTCATATGCAATGTGCCACATCGTTGGCACTTTCGAAGCTATCTGAGGAAGGAATTCCTCAAACTAGTTGACATCCGCTTTGTAATCTATTTTATTTTGAAGGAAATAATGTTGGAGTTACAGAAGCCCCTGCAAGTTATGATCATGACACAAGATTGGACTAGGCGACATGAGTCCAAGACAAAACAAGGGGAAAGAGTGAAGGAAGTGGTGGCGAGGGAGACATTTTGGGCTGATGTGAAATACATTATATCAATTATAATTCCGGTTTTTGGCATCATCAAATATATGGATTCTGATAGCCTCAATCTTGGTGAGATATATAAGTGCATCGGAAACATGTTTGGGAAAATGAAGGCAACTAGGCTAGTGAGGGACCCCACTTTCTAGCTCTACCATGATCATAGTCAACCCATCATTCAACATAGATGGGAGACGTTGAACACCCCACTTCATATGGCTGTATATGCACTTAATCCAAAATGTCATGTGAAGAAGCCATGTAGAATTATCCCTTTGAATGACGAGGAGGTGAAGAAGGGCCTTATGAAGGCCCTTAAAAATGTATAGTCCAGAGGAGGCTTCACAGGGCCAATTGGAGTGGCCCAACTTCACTAAACTTGAAGGGTACAAAACTTCAACGAAGATGAACATGGTAACATTGGCACATGATAAGCTAATGAGTTGGTGGTGACTATATGGACGTCTAGGGATCACGAAACACTTGTGGTTTGCCTTCTTTCCCAGGTTTCTAGTTCCTTTGCCTCTAAGAGAAATCGGTCAACATATGGTTGGATCTACTCTGTTAAGAGGAGTAGACTTACCTCTAAGAGAGTGGAGATACTTGTAGTTGTGCATGGTGCTTTGTGTCTTATAGATTGCAAGACAACCGAGTAGAAGCAAACTCCAACATGATGGTGGGATGTAGATCCCGAGGTAGGTAAAAGAGGACAATCTTGTGTAACATGGATTGATTGGGCTCTCTCTGTTGAGGATGAGGATGATAGTTTAAGTGAGGATGAGTTCATGGATGTTGTTTCATATGTTGATTCTAATTTTTGAGCCTAAATTTGTCCTCTTCTTTTTGTAATATTGACAATTGTTGGTGTATTTGAATTTCGTATTAATGATATGAATATCAAATATTGTCAATTGATCGATTACAATGGTTTTATCAAGCATCTTATTTAAATTTTAAATCTCAAAATGAAATGGTTTGATTAAATTATGTATAATTTATAATTTGGTTTTCTTTGACATTTATCATTTCAACTTATTTAAATTTCAAATGGTTTTATTTCAACTTATTTAAGTGTTAATAGTTTTATTTTAGCTTATATATATAGTTTAGTCACAATGTATCTATATTATTTTAATGAGCCGTCCCTTTGCCGTCCCCAAAATTTAGAATTAATTTGGTGTCCCAAAACCCTCTAACTATGATTGATAGTCTTTATTGGTCAATGTCCTTTCACATAGTTGCATAACAATTTTTACATTTTTTTCTATTCTCCAAGCTTCTCGGATACTCTTTACATGAGGTACCTATTTTACATATATTTTCTTTCTTTTGTGCATTTATGAGTACCCTTCAAAGTGGTCATATTGGAGGTGAACAAATAAATTATTGGCTTATGATCCAAAAATTGACGTTTAAACAAATTGACTCAGTTTCTCCATTTTTGAATACATATCAAAATTCTTACAATTTCCGTAAAATGTTAAGACATTTACATAACTTGAGATGAAATTGATGGGAAATGCAAAATAACTTTACTTCACCAATTCCGAACATTTAATAATCCATTTCAGGTAGAAATCGGTATAATAATTAAAAATCAGATTAAAATCGATTATAAACAAGTATATGAACAAAAGAGATAGAAGTGCAAACCAGATTGATAATGGAGTTTGTCCAATGTGGACTCCCGCTAGCATCAAATTCAATTGCGAACAAGTCTTGTTAAAATGTAATCTTATAATAATAATAATAATAAAACGATTAAAAACTATTTAGAAAATATTAAATAGACATATTGATTAAGGGTTAAAAATAAAGTAATGATAATATTTAAGGAGTAAAATTTAATATGGTAATGGGAATAAATAAAATAAAATTTATTTGCGTACCAGGGGATGAGTAGGTGAAATTTAAAAGAGAATTGTGGAGGACGATGTTCTGTGTTGGGTGGAAAGAGCTCTGGCAAGGTATGGGCGGCCTGCAGACTTTTCATTTTCCTTGCATAATCGGATAGTACAAGCACTTAACCACGTTGAAAACTGAGTTAACGTTGTAAATTTTAGCACTAATCGGATAGTTGTAGCGAAGGAAGAACGTTTAAGGGAACTGTGCTAAACGGAGCTCTCGTTAATAGCTCTCCTAAAATCAGTATTATTACTGGTTAGAGTGGCCCTGCACAGATAAATATTTAACCGAGGTATCTCCTCATTTTACTAGGTAAAAACTACTGCCTGCCGCTGCTATGATGTTGTATGCAAAAGAAGAAGTTTTTGAGATTAAGAGGCGAAATGTCTAGCTGTATTGCTTTGGCTACTTATACTTCTGAGCACCACGTTACATGAAATGTAGCTACCACTTTGCTCTTTTTCTTTTACTTCGAGTAGTTGTTGTTTTGGTTAAGACATTGAGAGTGCCTTTCCTGCTATCCCACTTATGTTCTCTGCAAAATTTGAATCTTTCACTCTTCCTCTGCGTGAAACCCTCTATTTTTCCTTTCTTAGTCCAAATGCTTTGCCAATGTCTTGCTATGGTGGTAGGGGATTATATCTTTCTCCTCCATGTTATTGTCATTCAATTCATGCTTGGAATGTGCAAAAATAAATTTCTACCAAGGCAAATTTTCCAACTTTGCATAGATCTCCCGTGTTGTGGTGTGATGTCTTTGCACGAAAGCATGCATAGTTTTATGGCCTTCAACCCAACTACATCTAATTAATCTCTTTTATGTCCTTCATCCTTCTTACTACTATATGGACCGAACCCCATGTGCAATGATATAAAAAATTGATAGAAGAACATAATTTGCAGAAGAGGAATTGTGGTTTCACGCAAATTGTTTCCGAATGCCTGAAGCTGATGCGGTCTCGTCGAATGCGGTGATCGTGAATTTTGCGTAAAAGTCGTGGTTTTCCTCTTTTCTCCTGTCATAAATTTCTCTTTCATCATTTCTAGTTTCTCTAAATTATTTGTTGAATAGTAGGAAATGTAATTCCAACAAATGATAAAACCATACCTCGACTAAAACTACCAAAACATAAAAATTCCAACCCCGAAAGTCATGCACATGAGCGCCACACCCAAATGTACCACAAATCCGAAACTCTTAGCATGACCCCTGTAATGTGGGACACCATGGAAAACCTTAACCAAGTTGTTTGAACTCATTTACCACCTTTTCAAGTTGAGTTTCAAAGCCCATTTAGCTTATCAGTCACTTGTAGTGACGTGCACATTTTAATAAATACGATTGGTTCTAGCTTACGGTTGTCGCTTAGTTTGAGCGAAACTGAAAACCACTGCCACCTACCTCTAGACTACCAACAAGAGAATTGTAACCAACCTTCATTTCAATGAAAACACTTTCGAGACTAGTTTTGTAAGTGGGTTTTGGGGCCCACTGGTCACTGTGCGATAAGAGTCCTAACGCAATTACGATAACTAGCTCCTCAGAGTTTCCCTTGTAACTTGAGCTTTTCTCATCGTAATCAACTTCCGTCAGACACGATGAATTCTCTACATATGGGGGAGTAAGTAAGAATCATACTTCCATCAAACTTAAATCGATTGTTTTCAAGAACCAATTTTTAAGCACTTTAATGTTTCGCCAACTTTCACAAAATTACAACTTTAGCTAAACACACCTTCTAAGGGTCCCGTTTGACTCCTAACTAACCGTGGAACCTTGTAGATATTGTTTCCATACTTTATAGAGTATAAATTGATCAAATTCTTGTATGAATGGTTTTGGGAAATTATGATGTTTCTCTCTCTTCCCTTTTCTCTCTCTAGAAGTAACTATGATATTTTGATTGGTTCTAAAAATGTAAATGAGTTAAAAATGTATATGGGTTTGAAACGAAATGAAAATTGGATAATGTATGTGATTATGTATGTGGTTATGTTTTCTCTCTCTCCCTTTTCTCTCTGAATGGAAAAAATGAAATGAAAAATTATACACTTTCTCTCTTTTATAGAGTAAATCTATGAAATTTTGACTGGTTTTCCTTTTTCTCTCTCTAAAACATAAATGGGTTAAAATGTATATGAGTTTGAAATGAAATGAAAATTGGATATGAGATGTATGTGGTTATGATATGGTGATTTGAAAAGAAAATGAATCCTAGACTTTCTCTCTCCTTTCCTTACTCTTCTCTCTAGAAAAAAAAATTGTAGAATGTGGAAGTGTGAATGTGTGAAGAAACGACCTCTCTCTCTCTCTATCTATCTCTCTCTACTTTCTACTTCGATTGCTTGAAATGATGGATGTGTGGATTTTATGCTTGAGTGTAGGGGATTTCCATATCAGTCCTAGGATTGACCCTACGTTGGTTGCAGGTACTCCGAACAAGAGGAATTCAAGATGTGATATGTTGTATTTAAAGAGTTGTTATTGTAAAGTTATATTCATCTTGCAATATGTGTATTACCATAGAAAATGATATGTAGTGTTGTTTTGAAAAATTGTTCTTTGTACATTTTGAAAAGGAAATATCAATGTGGCTATATTTTATAGTGTCAAAATGGATGTGAAGTTGTACTCAATGTTGTACCTATGTTATAAAGATATTAAACTAATCTTTTACTATGTTAATTATTGATTTATCTCCTAACACCCACAATGCTAGGTAGAATCTCATCTCATCCAAACTATGAAATAAAAAATGAGTTTATAATCCCTATTGTACTATCTCCTCCCAATTGAGCCTTTTTCAGGGTATATAAACATTTATCATGTTAATAAAATACTCTAATCTCATTAATCACCTTCTTGTTTTACATCTAAGACAAGTCCTACAAGTACCATTACCTAAATTTAAATAACCTTGTGTGAGGAAATGGCTATTAAGAGTACCCTATCATACGTGGGGTGAGAATGACCATCATTTCTAGGTGTCGTAAATCTAACCACCTCATGGGAAAGTTGTAATGCTTAGGTGCATAATTGTCCTTAACACTTTAGTGTGTAACCTAGTCCTTGTGGGGATAGTTTGGGGTGTTTTCACCTATGTCTTATCTCATTGAGGGACCTAACTGAGGCAAGGGGATTCTAAGCACCAAATTACCTATGCATTAAAATAATGTGTCAACTCATTAATCCCTCATAGATAATATGTTACCTAGGGAATGTAGTCTTGGAATACCTCAAGTGGCACGAAGGCTTTGCAAGATAAGGACATTTGATTACTCTAATTTTGTCTTGTAGTAGGGTGTAGAAACCCTCGAGCACTAATGAATGTAATAGATCATGTGACCTCTCATGATGTTAATGGTCAAAGGAGCTATGATGTATGGTTACCAATGATTGTAAATATTGCTTTAGAAGGCTTTTGAATGCGTAAAATTTTTATTGAATGTCCCACTTGTAATACGTGCATAACTTTTGAGTTTCCTAAGGAAAATAAAATGAATCTTATGAAAGGAATCACACTCCTTGGAGATGGGAATCCTGTAAGTGTAGAATTAAGTAGCATATGAATTCATTTGTTTTAAACGATGCCAATTCTTGACCAAAGTAACCACGTAAATGTAGTTAGAACAAGGGTAAACAAGAATAAAATTTGTAATGATCGCTACGAAAATCGTATGCCCTTGAGCGATGTGAAACCAACTAAAATGCCTAATGTGATCATAAATGAATGTAATATAGGAGAGTTGCACAGGTGATAAAACAACCTATGAAATTGGGAAACCAACTTTGAGGCTTGAACACAAACTTTGTATGCATAAATGTGGTTAAACAATGATGCTAATGAAATAATGAACATGAAGCCTTGAGAATGGAATACCTTGGGTTGTTTCCAAGGTCTTGTGAGTTAAGAATATTGCACCTAGTTTTAATTGTAAAAGATAGTAGAAACCTTGGGCATAGATGGGAATACATTAAACCTAAGATCTCTTAAGAAGTAGAATTTATGGTCGAAACATGTAATTAACCCATAAATATCAAGAATGAATCCTTAAGATGATGAATTATAAGTAGAGTGAAATGTGAGATTTGTCACTTAAACTCAATGCAAACCTCTATAATGTTAACACAAGTGAAATGTACCCTTCCATGTGCAACATGATTGTGAAAATACAGATTCCTAATTGGAGAAATGGATTGTGAATCAAATCACGAATGATGCAAATTAATTAGTTAACTTACATAGTTGGTTGTAATAACTTGAAGATGAAAAGAGTGTACCCTTAGTGTTAAAAATGCTATGAAAAGAACTCGGAATAGGTCCACTCTTGACCTAATAACCTTCCTTTTACTTTCGTGAACTTTTCCTCCTTGTAATGAAAGTATAATGCCAAACCAAGTAAACATGATTCTTAGAAATGAATTCTCAGGAAAAGTGTTGGTAGACTCATGGGTTTCTAAATGCTCCTAATGACCATCGAGTTATATAAATTAATTGTGATAAAGGAAACAAAAATTCTAATGGAACCATTATAGGTGAAATGTTAAACAAAAATATGCAGCCTAGTTTTAAGAGGAAATGAAGGGTCCCATGTTAAGTGTTCTTCATATAATTATAGTCAATTAATAAAAATAGGATGGTAATAAATATGTAACCATGAAAAATTTTGTTGTGGAAGTGCCTATCAGTAAGTGTATATTATAGTGGGATCGTTGTTGTTTTTTTTTTGGGAAATGTGACTTTGATGTGCATCATGTGTTTCATGTTATATATGTGGGTCATGGTTGTGCAAACATCTCATGTGTTATATATTATCCTAAGTGATCCCATGTGGTGTTATGTATCAAGCAATGTAAGCCAAAAAAATTATCCCGATATTTTGTGTTTGTATTTGTGTGTGTAAAATGTGGGCGTGACATTTGGTATCAGTGAAGGTTCATGCTCTCAAACCTCTAGGGAAAGATTGAGTTGTGATGATTGTGCATGGTGGTGGAGGAGATGGGAAGAGTAATGTGATATATGTTGTGATGTGACCAACATTGTACTTGTGATCTTATGAATGCACCTATTGTGCATGCCACTTAGAGTGGTTTTGTTATGATGTTGATGTGCTTGTGATGAGAGTAATCACTCTCTTTTTGTGAATTCAATGTGAATTTCATGCATGATGTACCGACTTGTTTGTGTGAAAAGAATGTTATTGTGGACTACAAAGTGTTGGAGTGTTTTGTTATTTTGTGATATGTATGTGTGTTAATGTGTTGTATGACAAAATTGTTTCATAGTGAATTGGATCATATCGTGATGTCGCCACCATGTTGTGATGTATCATGTTGTGTCACCATGTTGTATTGAAATTGTTTGTATGTTGTGATGTTAGTCACTATGTTCATCATATGTAATTAATGTGTTATGTGATGGATTCATGTCATGAATTAGGGGCATATGGTGATCATATGAACCCTATTGTATTGTACTTACACTTTGGGTGCGTTATGTGGAAATGTGATGTATTGTAAACCATGAAAGTAATGTTGTGTTATACCCTATAAATATACCATGTGTAAGATGCTATGGTTGATGTGTGTGAATCACCATTGTGTTAGTAATGTAGTTATGTGTTATGTTTTGAACCCTACACTAACCGACCCTAAGGGAAGCAATCAAAAAAAGTGTATGTGTGGAGAGAGGAAATGAGTACCGTTGACCAGTCACTCAAGATGAGTATGAGATAGGAAGTGGAGTCTTACATAGACTGAAAATCCACTTTTGTTCATTTGGTATGTATGACACATTTCCCAATGGGCACCATGTATATTGTGTTTTGCGAACACCTTAGGCTCAATAGATGGTGACATGTACCTTTCTCTCTCTCCTATATGGTTTTCGTATAGATGACCTATGTGTACCTTTGGTACCATTGACTAGTCACTCGAGTCAGAGTATGATAGGAAGTGGAGTCTTACATAGACTAAAAACCCACTTCTTTTGTTTGGTATGCATGGCATTTCCTAATGGGCACCATGTATATTGTGTTTCACGAACACCTTAGGCTCAGTAGATGGTGACTTGTACCCTTTCCTCTCAGACTATGTTGAGACTATGTTTGAGCCTTGTGGGAGTATGGAGGGATGATTCAGGTAAAGATTATGACAATTATATTATTTGATATGTTATTATATTATTTTGCAAGTTGAGGCTCGATGCCCGAGTGTCCAACAACTCGATGAGTACCCCTTTGGTGGCCGTATAAGGCCACATAGTGATTGTGATGTGATATTTCTTTATATGTATTTTATTCATAAATTTGACTTTTCTTTTCTCTTCCTTTTCTAGAACCAACAAATTATTCTATTTAACTTTTGGTTGAGTTATTGTTACAATTTTGGGCATTTTATTTGTTGTTTCACTAACATGCGATGATTTTTGCACTAACTATGCTAATTAGCCATTTATTTTGATTTGATTGAAAGTTGAATTTAAGTTAAAATTATTCCTTGAGTTTTAATTTATTTTCTTGCTTGGCCCAAAGCGAATTGAATTTGATGCCACTTGGACAATTTTTCTTATTGTTTTGGCATGTTAGTTCTAATGTTGTTATGTGTTGTAATAGGGACATGGGTTCACCAAGATTGGTGGTACCTATGGCCCACTTTATTGTATGGGGGTACGCCCCAAGGAGTTACAATAACTAACGGTTTTGTTGAACCACATGTTATTATGTCACTTGGGTTAGAGGTGTTTGGGCTCTATGTGCCTAGGGCCATAGGGTGATTGGCCTCTTTGGAGCAAAATGGAGTAAAAAGGGAAATTTGTTTTCTTTGGTGGAGAAAAAATGGATTTTTTTTTCTTTGGTGGAGAGAAAAGGGAAATTTATTTTCTTTGGTGGAGTGAAAAGGGAAAATTTTCTTCTTTGGTGGAGTGAAAAGGAAAAAAATTTTCTTTATTTTATTGCTTTAGGAGGTATATGGATTTTTTTTTGTGATGCTTTGGGAGGTATATGGAGTTGTGTTTATGATTCATGAGGTATATGGATTTTTTGTGTTCTTTTGCTTTGGAGGTATATGGAGTTTTTTTGAGGTTTATGATTCATGATTCTCATGATATTCTCATTATTTTTTTATGTTTTGGTGTGAGGATTGATGTTCCTCATTGTTGGTATGATGTTGATCCCATTTTGAACTTGTGTAGTTTTTGTTATGGTTTTGAGTTGTGTAAAACCTCTATATGAGTACTATTATGTTTTTATTGTGTGTGTGTGTGTTGAGTACTATGTTATGTGGTTTGTGTGTTCTTTCCATGGTTGGGTTGAGGCCTTGTGATGTGATATAGTCATGAAAAGTGTGTAACAAGATGCCTCATGGGTCATTAGTGTTGTGTTGAGTTTTGTGTGGCATCTTGATGTTAGTTGCTATTGGGCACCCATGAAAATAAATCAACTAAATCCTAAACAATGAAATATTAAGAGCTTGAGATTAATAAATATTCTTAAGGAAAATATTAACTAAGTAATAATGTAAATTAAAACTACCAATCTTCCATAAACATTAAGAAATTGTCAAAACTTGCCTTCTTCCTTGTGGTCACGCTTTGGCAACAAGTATCTTTCACTGGTGACATGAGTTGTTGATTGTTTTTCTCCTTTCTCATTAGTACTCCTGACCTTTGCATAGTGTCGCATCGAGGACGATGCTCTTATAAGGGAGGGAGATGTAATGCCCCAAATTTTACCCCTCCAATAATGACGTGTCATTTTCAAACAAGTCTTGTTAAAAAATGTAAGATAAAAATAATAATAATAAAACAATTAAAAACTTTTAGAAAATATAACTATATAAATAGACATATTGGTTAAGGGTTAAAAATAAAGTAATGATGATGGTATTTAAGGAGTGAAATTAATACGGTAATAAGAATAAATAAAATAAAATGTTATGCATCATCAAGAGTGAGTGGAAAATTTAAAAGAGAATTGTGGAGGATGATGGTGAGTGTTTGGGATGTGGCATGTAGAAGTGGGATTATGGTATATGACTTGTAGACTTGTCATTTTCCTTACATAATAATACAAGAACTTTATTTGAGATCTATAGGCACTTAAACCATGATGAAACCCAAGTTAACATTATAAATTTAACAATAATTAAATTTTAGCGGTGATTAGATAGTTGTAATTAAATAAAAGAATGTTTATGGAATTGTGCTAAATGGAGCTCTCACCAATAGCCATCCTAAAATCAGTACCATTATGTGGTTAAAGTGGCCTTGCACATAGATAAATTTTGCCCAATATTTCCTCATTTTACTACGTATACAAAATGATTGATCTGGATATGTATCTACATATGAGGTGGGTTCAATTGTCCTCTAAGAGAAATGAAAAACTACTGCCACTACTTTTTTTTTCTATGCAAAAGAAGAATAAAAAGTTTGAGGATTGAGAGGCACTTCATTTAGGTGAAATGTCTATCTATATGGACTTATTTTCTTTTTGCTTCTTCTAATCCATACATTTGTGTGATACATGTATCTGTAGCCATTAACCTTTAGCTATAACTTTCATTTTTCCTTCTCTTTTTCTTTTATTTCAAGTAGTTGTTGTTTTGTTTAAGACATTGAGTGTTTTCCTTCCATCCCACTTATGGATCTACAAGATTTGAATCTTTTCACTCTCTTCATGTGCGTGAAACCCCAATTTTCCATTCGATCCATTAACACTTTGCCAATCCTCCTTCCTTTGGTTCCAAAATGGGAGATTATATTGTTATCCTGAAAAATGTTATTACCTCAAGAAAATGCTGGAATTTGGATGGAGTTCCATGTTTTGCATTCATTTTTCAAGGGTTTTGTTGAATTTTTTGGAAACTTGAAGAAATTAAAAAATGTGGGTGAAGTCGAATACACGTATGTGGTTGTTATTATTAAAGGGGATACCTTTGCAAAGAAAGTCTCAATCATGCATAGTTTTATGACCTTCAACCCAACTACAAATGTAATCTCTATTATGTCCTTTATACTTATTCTTACCATCTATAAATTAAATGCAATAATGCATAAAAAATTTGAGAGAAGAAACATAATTTAAGACATGTGAACTACTTGATAAAATGCCTTAAAGGAATATGGTCTCTTGGAGTGTGAATAGATTGATATTTAAATTCCTTAAGCATTATGACATTCAACCCACTGAAAAATTAGGAGCTTTAAAATGAGATATGGATGTAAATGGAGGAATTTTGGTTTCATGCAAATTGTTTCCAATGCCTAAAGATGTATGCGGTCTCATCAATGTGGTGATTACGAGTTTTGTGTAAAAGGTATGGATTTTCCTTTTCTTTTGCACTAAATTTTGTTTTTTCATCATTTCTTGCATTTGGAAATTAAATGTTAATTATTAGGAAATATAACTCCAACTAATGATAAAACCTTACTTCAATTGAAACTACTAAACATAAAAAATATGACCTCGAAAGTTACATGCATGGAGCTGCCACACCCAAATGTACCACAAATCTGAAACTCCTAACATGACCCCTGGTAATGTGGGACACCATGGAGAACCTTAACCAAGTTGTTTGAACTCATTTAACACCTTTTCAAGTAGGAGTTATAAATCCCATTTAACTTATTAGTCACTTGTAGTGATGTGCATGTTTTAATAAAACATGATCGATTTTGGCTTACGGTTGCCACTTAGTTTGAGTGAAACTGAAAACCACCGCCACCTACCTCTAGAATGCCAACAAGATAATCCTGAACAACCTTCATTTCAATGAAAATTTTTGGAGACTAGTTTTGTAAGTGGGTTTTGGGGCCCACTGGTCACTATGTGAAAAGAGTTCCTGACGCAATTATGATAATTAACCCCGGAGTTGCCCTCGTAACTTGAGATTTTCTAATCATATTAAACTTCCATCAGACATGATGAATTATTTATATATGGGAGTATATACAATCATCATACTTATATTTATAACTTAAAATATTATTTTAGGCCCAATTTGTAATCACTTTAGATATATATATATATATATTTCACTTTGGGGAACTTTAGGTAAACACTCCTAAGGGTCTCTTTTGATCCTAACTAAACTGGAACCTTTAGATTGTTTTTATGACCCATTTATAGAGTATGAATTGATAAAATTCCAGATGAATGGTTTTTGGAAATTATGTTTCCTCTAGCTAAACACACCTCTCTAGAAGTAACTCCCGATATTTTGACTAGTTCTAAAACCGTAAATGACTTTATAAATGTTTCCAAACTTTAAATGAAATGAAAATTGATAAAATTATGTGGTTATGAATAGGTTAAATAGAAAATAAAATGAATTCTATACTTCTCTCTTCCCTTTTCTCTCTCTAGAAATAACTATGAAAATTTTGATTGGTTTTGAAAATGTAAATGGGTTAAAAATGTATATGGGTTTGAAACAAAATGGAAAATTGGATACATGATGTATGTGGTTATTTTATAGTGAATGGAAAAGAAAATGAAATTTTAGAATTTCTCTTCTTCCTTTTTCTCTCTCTAGAAGTAACTATGAAATTTTGATTTTGAAAATGTAAATGGGTTAAAATGTATATGAGTTTGAAATGAAATGAAAATTAGATATGAGATGTATGTGGTTATGATATGGTGATTTGAAAATAAAATGAATCCTATACTTTCTCTCTCCTTTCCTTACTCTTCTCTCTAGAAAAAAATAATAGAATGTGGAAGTGTGAATGTGTGAAGAAATGACCTCTCTCTCTCTCTCTCTCTCTACCTCTCTACTTTCTAATTTTTGCTTCGATTGCTTGAAATGATGGATGTGTGGATTTTATGCTTGAGTGTAGGGGATTTCCATACCATTCCTAGGACTGACCTGCGTTTGGTTGCGTGTACTCCAAAAGAGGGAATTCAAGATGTGATATGTTGTATTTAAAGAGTTGTCATTGTAAAGTTATATTCATCTTGTAATATGTGTATTACCATAGAAAATGATATGTAGTGTTGTTCAAAGAATTGTTCTTTGTACATTTTGAAAAGGAAATATCAATGTGGCTATATTTTATAGTGTCAAAATGGATGTGAAGTTGTACTCAATGTTGTACCTATGTTATAAAGATATTAAACTAATATTTTACTATGTTAATTATTGATTTATCTCCCTAACACCCACAATGCTAGGTAGAATCTCATCTCATCCAAACTAACGAAATAAAAAAAAGTTTATAATCCCTATTGTACTATCTCCTCCCAATTGAGCCTTTTTTAGGGTATAAACATGGATCATGTTAATAAAATACTCTAATCTCATTAATTGCCTTCTTGTTTTACACTCAAATAAGTCCTACAAGTACCATTGCTTGAATTTAAATAACCTTGTGTGAGGAAATGCAATTAAGAGTACCCTATCATACGTGGGGTGAGAATGACCATCATTTTTAGGTGTCGTAAATCTAACCACGTCATGGGTAAGTTGTAAATCTTAGGTGCGTAATTTTCCTTGACACTTTAATGTGTAACCTAGTCCTTGTGGGGATAGTTTGGTGTGTTTTCACCTACGTCTTATCTCGTGGAGAGACGTAACTAAGGCATGGGGATTCTAATGCTAGCTTACCTATGCATTAAATTGATGCGTCAAACTCATTAATTCCCCACAAATAACAGTGTTACCTGGGCATGTATTCTTGGAATACCTCAAGTGGCACGAAGGCTTTGAAAGATAATGACATTTGATTACTTTAATTTTGGCTTGTAGTAGGGTGTAGAAATCCTCGAGCACCAATGAATGTAATAGATCATGTGACTTCTCATGATGTTAATGGTCAAATGAGCTATGATGTATGGTTACTAATGATTGTAAATATAGCTTTAGAAGGATTTTGTATGCATAAAATTTTATAAAATGTCCCACTCGTAATACGTGCATAAATGTTGAGTTGCTTAAGGAAAATAAAAATGAATCTTATGAAAGGAATCACACTCCTTGGAGACAGAATCTGTAAGTGTAGAATTAAAAGCGGCATATGAATTCTTTATTTTAAACAATGCCGATTCTTGACCAAGTATACTGTGTAAATGTTGTTAGAACAAGGTTAAACAAGAATAAACTTGTAATGATTGCTACGAAGATTGTATGCCCCGTTAGTGTAAATCTACATCACCCCTAAATGACCTCCAGATCTGTAGTTCAAAATTGGGTCATTTAGTGTGATTGCACAACATTGAATTTTCTCCAAGGTGTGGTACCTTGCAAGATGAGAAAAATATCTAGAGAAAGATAGTTTTTGCTCCTCTGTTTAGGTGTATGCATGAATTTTGCAGAGGTTTAATGCTAAATCCTACTCTAAATTCCAAGGAGACAGAGATAAAGGATGCAAAAAAAAAAAAAAACTAAGTAAAAATGGTGATACACCAAAGGAGTGATGAACTTCTATCTTGAAAATAAACACAAATCATAGAGATGTAACACCAAGCATGCACAGATTGCCAGAATGTAATGAAAGACCAAAAAACAATGATAAACACATGAGAGGATTGGAAGATCATTCACAAAACATGGATTACCATTCCCAAACTTGATACAATGCATTACACTAGCGAAAAGGAAAAAAATGTGTCACGAGGCTCCATGAAAGGTCTAAAACTCCTTGAATTCATGTGCGAGGGAAGAGGGGAGTCTGCAAGAACAAAACGTCCAACTCTTTACAAATGAGCCAAAATTGGCTTTTAATGGCAAAGCAGAACCGAGGAAAAGAAAAAAAGTAGGAAAATTGATTTTTGATCTCCAACCACCAACAAGACTCATTAAATAAGCAAGGGAACCTTCATAGATCCTTTTTAAAATGTATTTGACCATCTTTGGAGAATAAATGAGCACCATACTTCATCAATTTTGGTGGTTGGGGGTCTGTTTTGCATTTTTTCCTGTCTTAAGAGGCATCTCTTCATTTTCTCCTACAAAACTCCACCAAAAATCAAAATTGAATAGTCCATTGTGTAGAGAATTTCAATAGCTTTCCAATGACACAAAAATCGAGAAAACTAAGCTCTGGTTCGAAAGATATGGCCCTCTAAAGATTTAGGGCAAAATTGGCAAAATTAGGGCAAAAATGGGTCGAAATTTGAAATTTTTCCCCTTTTTCAATTTTGGGAAAAAATCTTGAAAAAAATTCACTGCCCAACCTCTGCTACCATATGGCACCATCTCATTGATCCGCGGGTTCAAACAATCATTTTTTCCCTTTTGCAAATTTGGAAAATTTTCCAAAATTACTCCGCGCCTCCGCCGCTCCAGGACACGTGTCACCACTTGGTTGCTTGGCGGGGATGCGCTATACTCTTTACCTTTTAGCTGTTAGCCACTTTGGAAAAATTTCCAAAGTCCTTCCGCTACTCCAGCCACTGCCGCTGACAGGACACGTGGCAGTTTCTCATTGCTCGGCGGGCTTCCGCTCGGATTTTCCCCTTTGACCCTTTTGACACCAATGCCAAAAAGTTTGAAGTCCTTCCCCACCTTGCGTGGTGCCCTCTCATCTCCTTGCGGGATTTCGAGCAAAATATTTCCCTTTACACCTTTTGATCAAAGTGTCAAAAACTTGAACTTCCCTCGACGCCCACCGCTTCGCCATGACACGTGGCATCGTTGCATTAGTTGCGGGCCTTCCCAGGGAAAATTTCCCCCAAAAACTCCGCCGAGCCATAACTTTCAAAATATTTGGAGTTAGGAGGACTTCTTTACCTTTTTGGAAAGGGAAGAAAAATCCTATTTGATGAAGCCATCTCCAGGAACTTTTGAGTGCTTTAAAGTTTGCAAAAATCTGCCTGTAACAAAAGGAAGGAAGAAAGAAGGTAAGTTAACCAAAACAAGCATGGGCTTATTTTGGATAACAATTTTGGTGACTCAGAGGGGTCATCTGCCTGCTAGATGAAGTGACTAGCTGCTTGAAGCAATCCATTGGGAAATGGATTCATGAACTTAACTTGCTTGTTACTCTCAACTCATAGAAAATCTCTAGAATGAATATTATGAGAGTAGAACATTACTTGATTTGGAACATGATCTACAAAAAGATGCATCCTTGGGGCAAAAAAACTTGTGCCAAAGCACTTAGGGAAATGTAAATATAAGCTACAACAAAAAATGTGCATAAGCACTTGGAGGAATGAAAAATCTAAGCTAATATGTATAAGGTGAGAAGTTTCCCTTCTAGTAGAAATGCTTTAGATGGATTCCATTAACTGGAATCTGCAGTTCTTCACCATCCAATGTAGAAAATTGGAAGGAATTTCTGTTCTTGCATTTTGTGACCATGTAGGGGCCACTCTAAATGGCATCAAAATTTGAATGCCTTCTGGCTTTGCTCGGTCTGCATCCCATTTCAACACTAAATCTCCAACTTGGAAAGTTCTAGCCTTAGCTTTCCTATCAAAGCTTCTCTTGATCAAAGCTTGGTCCTTCTCCATTGTTTGGGCTGCATGCTCTCTGATTTCTTGGAGTTCCATCAATTTTACATATCTAACCTCCATGGGCAACTCAAGTGACATTGGCAAGATTGCCTCTCTCCCATAAACAAGTTTGAATGGAGAGTTACCTGCGGATCTCTTGGGAGTTATCGTATTAGCCCATAAGGTTTATTTGAGCTTAGTGTGCCAAGTCTTTTGATTTTCATCAAGAGTCCTCTTGATGATCCTTAATAGATTTTTGTTGGTTGACTCAGCTTGGCCATTACCTTGAGGGTAATAATTTGATGAAGTGCTCGAGATAGATCCCATTTCTAACAGACCCATTCGATTACCTTTGATCCTATGAATGCCAATGCATTATTTGATATTATAGTGATAGGTATACCAAATCTGGTTGTTATCCCCTCATAGAAGTCTAGAATTCTAGATTCATTTGCCTCTTTGAGTGCCACACCTCGAGTTGATTTGGTGAAGTAGTCTTCTTTGTTAGAATCCACTTGTGTCCTTGGCTTGAGTTTGGATTAATGACTCTAATGAAGTCCAAACCCCATTGCATGAATGGCTGGTCAACTAAGATTGGGTGCATGGAAGTGCGGTTAATATTTCTTTGCACTGTGAAGAATGAAAATTTCTTGAACCTCTTGATCTATGCATAACAATCACTAAAATTTTGGGCCAATAATAACCAGCCTTCATGATCTTGAGAGCTGTCACTCTTGGAGAAAAATTCCCCCCAACTGATCCGCCATGAAACTCTTCAAACATTCTCTCAATCTGATTTGTCTTAATGCACCTCAGCAACACTCCATTGATATCCTTTTTGAACAAGACACCATCAAAAAGTGCATACGGAATAGCCTACAATCTGAAGTGTCTTATTTTTTCTTTGTTCATCTCTGGAGGGCATAGGCATGTTTGTGAGAAATGCATTATGTCTTGGGTCCAATAAGGAGTAAGCACACCACCATTTTCTTCTTGAACATCTCTTTGTTCTTGGCTATCTTGCAACACCAAAACAACATTCTTCTCTTTTCTTGCTTCAATTGATTGGCTCAAGGCCAATTTCTCACACAATCCCTTTCCTTGGACCATCTTGGTGACTTTTATCTCAATGTCACACTCCATGACACAAGTAATCCACCCTGCACATTTTTCATTCAGATCTTTGTTGAGGAGGAAGTCTTTAACTCCCACATGAGAAACCAACAGTTGAACCTTGTTATTTGAAACTAGATGCTTAAATTTCTTAAAGCTCCTAATTGTTGCAAGAACATGTTTCTCAATGAAGGAATACCTTACTTTATAGTCCTCCAAGCTTTGGCTAAAGAAGGCAATTGGCTGCTCTGCATTTTCTTCGTTCTGCTATATACTAAAATTGCAGAAATTGTATCATCACCGCCAAATGCATAAAGGATGAAATATTTGGAGAAATCAAGGGTTAGCGAGAGTTGGAGCTTGTGAGATAGCTTCTTTGATTGCGTTAAAACTTTCCTTACCTTCAACTATCCATTTGAATGCCACAATCTTCATCAACATCATGGTTATTGGCTTGACAAGGGTTGCAAAGTTTGGAACAAACCTTCGAACAAAATTGATTCTTCCCAAGAAACTTTGAAGAGCCTTCTTATGTCTTGGCAATGACAGTGCTCTTATTGCTTCAACCCTCTCTGGATCAATTGCTAACCCCTCTTTGGAAACAATGTGGCCTAGGAGCTTGCCTTCATGAGCTAGAAAAATACATTTTTTGGGATTCAAGGATACCCCAAATCTTCTACATCTTTGGAACACTTGCCTCAAATGAAAGAGATGGTCTGCTGCACTTTTAGAAAATACAGTAATATCATCTAGGTATATCAACACTATTTTGTTGATCAATCCCTTGAACACCATATCCATTTCCCTTTGGAAAGTAGCTCCGGTGTTAGACAACCCACCATTTAGTGGTGAAGACTGTTTTGAACTGATCATCTTCCTTTACCATGATCTGATTATACCCTGAATAACCATCTAGAAATGAAAACCTCTCAGAGCCAACAACTTGCAAAATCTACTCCATAGAAGGAAGTGGGTAGTGATCCTTGAGGGATGCTCTATTTAAATCTCTAAGTTCTACACACAACTTGATTTCTCCACTCTTCTTTCTCGACATTTGAACCATGTTTAACCCAGCTTGAATGCTTGATGGGGAATATGATACTTGCCTCTATTAACTTATTCAATTCCTTCTTCATGAGAGGTTCAATGTGTGGATTGACGGGTCTTTGTTTTTGCTTGATGGGCTTAGCACTTGGATCTAGTTCAATTGTGTGTTGAGCTAGCTTGGGATCAAACCTCTCAAGTCTTCATAGCTCTAAGCAAATACATTCGGGAACTCTTGGAAAATTTGCATGAACTCATACCTTTCGTGTTCGGTTGCTACTTTGCCAATTTGAAGTGACTTACCTTCTCCAACCGAGATGGGCTCTGAATCCTCTCCCTTGACTTGGATGTTTGCTTGGTTCTTAGTTGTACCACTTGATCACCATACTGTTGTTCTAACTTTTCCTGATTTTTGGCTAAGAACTCAGCTTCCTCTTGCAAGAAATTGATGATTTGTTGGTCAATCTCAAACACTTGCCAACTTGTATCATTGTCAGCACTTTGATGGCCTCACAACCACATGGATGTTTGGCTGCATTTTATCTCTTTTGATACTTTCCACAACATCAAAATTTGCTCCAACTGCTACAAGCCTATCAGCAGCTTGGTTCTCTTTCCTAGGGATGGAGTTGATGCCAAAGCTCTCAAAATCCTCAATGACGTCCCACACCCTATTCTTATAACTCTTGAGTAGGTCATTCTTGGTAGCATGTTGTACTTTAAATTGATTAACAATCAACTCACTATCACCAAAGACTTGTAAGTTTTTGATACCTCTCTTTCTTGACCAATGCAATCCATGTATCAAAGCCTCATATTCAACAGTGTTGTTAGAACATACAAACTAAAATCTAAAAGCTGAATAATACTTAATGCCTTGAGGTGAAACAAACATATCTCCCCCTCCTGCACCTTGTCTACTTCTTGATCCATCAAAGAACAACTACCATACCTCATTTTCATCTTTATGGTCTGGCTTGGTGATGTTAGGAAGAGGCTGATTTTCTTCATGCATGTAATAGAATCCTAGTTTAGATTCCTCTATTTCCTTATAGGGATAAAAAGCATGCACCTTGCTTGCTAACTCATCAAGAGTTAGATCTGTAATGCTTCCAACTTTGGTGTCAGCTTCATGTGTGCTTTGATAATCCTCTTGATCAAATGCTGGACAATTAACATTGATTGGACTTGGAATATGAGGCTCATTGTGAAAGTTTGCAATAGGTTCGGACCTGATTGTGGCCTTGGCTCCATACCTTGTCCTAAACAACATGTGTGACCAGTCAGTAGATACATGGCCTCTAATTCTAGCTATGAAATCCTTTGACAAACATATGGAAAAAGTGGTGGCAAATCTATCACCGACACATCTTGCAAAATAGTGACATTGGGGCATGCATGCAAAGTGAGACTCAAATCTTTAATTACCCCAACTGTGGCTACCGTTGTCCCATATAATTGCACCACCCCTTGGATATGACTTCATATTGGAGGCCTAGCTGATCAGCTATTTGCTTGGGCATCACAAAAATACTTGCCCCGAGAATCAATCATATAATTATGTACGAGTTTGTCCCCAATGATCAATGAAACATAGAATGGTGGGGGCTTCAAAATTTTACCTTCTTTGTCCTCGAAGCTTTCCCTTAGGTTTAGTAGCATTTATGAGTACCTTTTCTTGTATATGAGCTTGCTGATTTGAGGTTGACCAATTCTTCATGGTAGCTTGTAGTAGATCCCTTTGTAATGAAATTACTTGTATAATTCAGATCATGAGCATAAATATAACACAAAATAACACAATATTCCGAATAATGATCTCAATATGCAATAAGAATAACTTCACCACTTCGAGGGGGCAACCTCTAAACCATACAATAATACTCAAATGCTCAAATGATGATGAACTACGACCTACAATCCCCTATATATACTATTCATATGTTATGGCCATCACCAAGACCGACCTACTAAGCATGAGAAAGTATAATGGATATAATAAAATGATATGGTAAGCCACAAGTCAGCTACTCATATCCTAATATAAGCAATAGGTTAAGGGCGTAGCATGCCCTTCCCCTTCAAAGCAAAATTGTCCCCAATGTTGAGAAGCTCTAGGTGTTGCTGCAGGAATGTCATATCTTCCCATGTTGCATCTTCATTGTCCATATTCTTCCACTTGATCAGGTACTCGGTAATAACTGTTTCCTCAATATTTTAGTGCATGTTTGAAGGATGCATTTAGGTTCCAAGATGACTCTCCCCTCCTCATCGAGCTTAGGTAACACTGTTTGGGTTGATACTCTTTGTCTAATTACTTTCTTCAGGCAAGAAACATGAAAGACTGGATGTATTTTGGTTTATTGTGGAAGTTCTAATTTGTATGCTACAGGATTTCTAATCTTCTGCGATACTTGATAGGGGCCATAATAATCTGGTGAAATTTTGTTATCCTTTTGTTGTTGTTTCAAAGACATTTGCTTATATGGTTATAATTGCACAAAAACCCAATCACCAACTTCAAAATGCCTTTCCGTGTGATGTTGATCAGCTTGTTGCTTCATGCGATTTTGTGCCATGGCTAAGTTCTCCTTGAGACTAGAGAGGACGTCTTGTTGATATTGAATGTGTTCTTCTACTGATCTAACCCGTGGTTTTCCTCTCACCGATGATGTGATGGATGGTGGATGGTACCCATAGAGTGCCAAAAAAGGAGACATTTTAGATGAAGTATGGAAGGAAGTGTTATACCACCATTCTACAAGTGGCAACCATTGGACCCATCTTGCTTGTTTATCTGATGTAAAGCAATGGAGATATCCCTCCAAACACTTATTTACAACTTGTTTTCCCATCAGACTGGGGATGATAAGAAGAGCTACGAGCTAATCGAGTACCCAAAAATGAGAATAAATCAGCCAAAAATTACAAGTAAATATAGGGTCTCGATCACTTACTATAATCTTCGGTGTCCCGGGAAGCTTCAACCGTGTCTATGTACAGGAAATTTATTCTTCTGCGTGCTTGCAAAAATGGGTGTGCCAAGGCACAAAAATGAGCATATTTGGCGAGTCTATCCACCACAGCCATGATGCCATTTTTCCTTCAGATTTAGGCAATGCTGTGATAAAGTCCATGGAAATCTCTTCCCACCGCTGGCTAGGAATAGATAGAGGTTGTAGAAGACTCGGGGGTCAAACTGTTTCACCCTTATTTTGCTAAAAATCTTGCATTCTCGCCACAAATTTTGGACATCCCCTTTGAGCCCTTCCCAAAAGAAATATTGTTTGACTCGATGATAAGTCTTCAAAATCCAGTGCCCCCTCTTTGGAGAAGAGTGAAGCTCGGATAGAATCCTATTTTTAAGAGTGGAGTTCTTACATAGGTTGTTATGATCCTCATGTGTGGATTTCACTAACACCTCAAGGTTTTGGTGTAACGGTTCATTACATTTGGTATCAGAGCGACCACCCGTGTTCGAATCCCACTCGGTTGGTTACGTTGTGTAGCCAGGGCCCGTGGGGCGCCTAAACTTTGGTGAAGCGAGGATCATACGTATGGGAGTACGGGTGTAAACCCAGCCCGAGTCGGGATCTATGGAAGCATGGTGGGATATTATGATCCTCATGTGTGGATTTCACTAACGCCTCGAGGTTTTGGTGTAACAGTTTGTTACATAGGTATAGTCTATCTTTATACCATAAAACATCCCCTTTCAAATACACATTTTTCAGACATGCTTGGATCATTATGGAGATGATGAATGAGGTTTTGTGTGGTTGGGTCATTTCTCCATTTGGACCTTGCCTCATCTATCCAATCTTCCTGTAATATGGATATGACACATAACAAGGCTACAGTTGATTCATCTTTCCGCGACAAAGCATCTACAACTACATTCTCCTTCCCTTTCTTATAGATAATCTCAAAATCATATCCCAACATCTTGGAGACCCATTTTTGTTGTTCTTCAGATGATAAATGCTGCTCCAAGAAGTATTTCAGACTATCATGATCTGTCTTCACTTTAAAGTGTCTTCCTATGAGATATGGTCTCCATTGCTTTACTGCATGAAGTATGGCTACAATTTCCTTCTCATAAGTCAGCTTGGAAAGATTCTTACCTTTGAATTGATAGCTCAAAAAGGCAATAGGACGGCCTTCTTGCATGATGAATGCCCCCATACCCAACCCTGATGTATCACATTCAACAATGAATGTTTTAGAAAAATCTAGAGCAACCAAGACTGGAGTGGTGCACATGGCCTCCTTTAGTTGCTCAAATGATTTGGTTGCATCCTCACTCTAATGGAGCGAGTCCTTCTTTAATAAAGATGTGAGAGGTGCAGTTATGCTTCCATAATGCCTTACAAATCTTCGGTAATAACCTGTAAGCCCCAAAAATCCTCGTAGATTCTTTAGGGTTTTTGGAACCTTCCACTCCATCATGGCTTTGATCTTATTAGGATCCACTTTAACCCCTTCATGAGAGAAAATGTGACCCAAATATTCAACCTCCTTGAGTCCAAAAGAACACTTAGAGGGCTTTGCATAAAGTTGATGTTGCTTAAGGGTTTCCAAAACCTTATTTACATGATGCAAATGTTCCTCCCATGTTTTTCTATAAATTAATATATCATCAAAAAACACTAAGACAAACTTCCATAGGAATGACTAAAAAATAGAATTCATCAAACTTTGAAATGTAGAAGGTGCATTTGTGAGTCCAAAGGCATTACCAGGAATTCATAATGGCCTTCATGTGTCCGAAAGGCGGTTTTATGAACATCCTCATCCTTGATTCTAATTTGGTGGTATCCCGAACGAAGATCAAGCTTTGTAAAATAAACAACACCATGCAACTCATCAATTACATGAATAGGAAACTTGTCTTTGATTATGTACTTATTAAGCTCCCTATAATCCGGACACATGCGCCACATGTCATCTTTCTTCCGTACCATCACTACTGGAGAAGAATAAGCACTTTGACTATGATGGATGATTCTTGCTTCCAACATCTCTTGTTCAATCTTCTCGATTTCACTCTTTTGCACATATGGGTACCTATAAAGTCTAATCTTAGGTGGTTGAATTCTGTAATAACTAAATAACATGATCATGATCTCTCTTTGGAGGTAAGCCCTTTGGTATATTTTCAAATACAACAGAGTGTGCATCCAAAATTTCTTGCATATCTGATGGTATAATGTCCTTAGAAGGATGAGCCTCCAATGAAAAAAGTTGTGCCACAAATCCCTCTGCACCCTTTTTTAGCAATTTGTGCATCTAATGAGAACTTACTATTTGTGGAGACTTTGCTCTTAAGCCTCTTAGCTCAAAAGTCCTTCCTTCAAAGTGAAATCGCATGAACAAGTCTTGGAAGTTCATCTCAATGGTTCCCAAAGTGGTAAGCCATTGAACCCCTAACACAATGTCTGCTCCTCCCATAGAAATGGCATACATGGGACTATTTTTTATGTAATATCCCATGGAAAGATTAATGCTATGAAATTTTCTAGAACAAGTAACATTACCTCCATCAACAATCATTACTTGACATTCAGGAGCGGGATAAATGAAACAATTTAGACACACTGCTAACTTATGATTGATAAATTTATGAGTACTTCCTGAATCAATTAACACTATGACCCTCTATTTTTAGGAATTCAACCACCTTTAGGGTTTTGGGGGTGCTAATGCCTTAAATTGCATGGCATAAGATCATTGGTGAGGATCTCCTGACTCCTCTTTTGGCTCAACCAAGACCTCTGACTTCGAATCTTTATCCTTCTCTTCATCTTCACTAGGCCCATCAATGTAGAACAACTTCTTTTCAACACATTTATGTCCAGGTCCAAATTTACTGTCACAGTTAAAACATAACCATTTTTCTCTTTTTTCTTTAATTTATTGAGGTGTCAATCTAACTGGTTGAGGGAGTGTTGGGGCCAAGGTGTTGCGATCTCTGGTATAAGTGAAATGTTGTATCCTAATTGAAACAAATTTATCCTCTACCCTTCTTGCCATAATCATCAAATCAAAAACCTTACGAGGATTAAACATACACACCTAATGCTCAATGTGATCCTTAAGACCCCCAAGAAATAGGTCATTGATTCTCTTCAGTAATATTTTCCACCCGTAGAGAAAGGTTTTGGAAGTGATGAATGTAATCCTTAACAGAACCTATCGCCTCAACTTTGCTAATTGGTGAAGCAATTATCCGACACACTAGAACCGTAGTGTAGTTGCAACTCTTTAGTGAATACTATCCATGTAACATTGAGACCACTCTTTTGGCTTTGAGCACATAACCATCGATACTAGATGAATTGGTCGGAGTTTGAGATACAAATCTGCCATGGTCATCTTTTGTCCGATGGAATCGATGTAGTTCAAAGAAATTCTCCATTTGGTTGATCCAATTAAGTGGATCCTTTCCATCAAACTTACGCATCTCTACTTTTGGAAACATAGTACAAGCCTATTAGGAAATAAGGGATAAAATATGCGGAATAATCCCTCACAGAATCGCAACAGTAGAAACTAATATGCAGAAATTATTACAGATCTCAAATAAAATTATAGAATAAAATAACACAACACAAAGAGACAGTATTTAACGTGGTTCACCCAATTTGGGCTACGTCCACCAAGAATCACTTGCTCAGATTTTATTACAAGCCACCGCTCTCTCAATACAATACCCAGATCCATTTGGAGCTATGCTCAACAAACTCTACAGAATTCACACCCGAATTCAAAACACATCTGCAATACATTTACTTGTACTTCTATCATATGCATAAGACCATATAAATAGACAACTGCTTAAGCAGTTTTACAAAACCGTGGGTATCAAAACCATGGGAAAAACCCATCCCATAAACCTATGGGTCAAAAAACTTGCCCATATGAGAAGAGCACATTTCCCGATATGTTGGGTGCATTTTTTCGAGGCCAAAAAAATTTACGCCTAATTTTTTTTTTTCGGGGGCTGCGCCCCCGAACCCTAGCGAGGATACATGAAAAGTGTACAGTACTCTTAGTGTACAATCTTCAACACTTTCACACATGAAAATAGGTTCCACAACTTAACAAAGCCTGCAAAGTGCTCGTATTTGAATTGTGCACACTCGAAGATCCACTCTGGCTCATGTGTCTATTATGTTGACCTGAGGATCCACCTTGATTGACATAAGTATGATTACCCATCATATGCGTATTGAATTTTTGCATGAAATCCTCCAATATTTGTTCAATACTATCCACATCTTCTTTGCTGGCCACCCGAGATTCGAGGTCTCTCAGGTTAAACTCAAGTTGGCTTACTTTATGGTCTGTCGAAGTAAACCCTAACCCTGAGGAATATGTAGCTATATCTTCTGTCTCCAAATCCTCAACTAATATCTCATCCTTTTTGGTGTTTTACCTGGAGTGATGGGATTATTTTTTCCTCTTGTGGAAGGCCCCGCCATGATGCCCCAAAATAGTAGGATGTAGGGATCACGGTCAAATTTTAGGGTTTCATATTTTGATACGAATTCGGAAAAATATAAACAAACTTAAAGAACAAACCCCAAATAATATTTTTTTACTTTCCGAAAATGTAACGAATTTGAAAAAATTCCACAATTTGCACCCTAGGGAGTGATTTTATGAAAAAACCTAAATTTGTAATAACTTTTGCAAAATAAATAAAAAAGTCTAAAATTTTCAGGGAACCTTACTTGAAATGTTTCTCAACTCTGTAAAACTATCTCCCACCAATTTTCTATGGTTCACAATATATGGTGGAAACAAAATTAGGGTTTTTGCCCTAATTTTGGCCCGAATCGCAACTCTGATACCACTTGTAATGAAATTACTTGTATAATTTAGATCATGAGCAGAAATATAACACAAAATAACACAATATTTTAGAATAATGATCTCAATATGCAATTATAATAGCTTCGCCACTTCGAGGGGGCAACCTCCAAACCATACAATAATACTCAAATGCTCAAATGATGATGAACTACTACCTACAATCCCCTATATATACTATTCATATGTTATGGCCATCACCAAGGCCGACCTAATAAGCATGAGAAAGTATAAATGATATAATAAAATGATATGGTAAGCCACAAGTCAGCTACTCATATCCTAATATAAGAAATAGGTTAAGGGCGTAACACCCTTTGGTCTGGGATGGATAGTGACTCCCACATAGATATGTTCACATTGGTATTCTTCATTTGTTCAATGATGTTGAATGGGGATGAACCAAATCTTTGCTGCCCTTTAGTCTCGCACATTCTTCTCTTTTACATGGGCTGCAATGACTAGCATTTGAGCTGGTTTGGAAGGTGGCTTGGGCTGTTCTTCGCACATTTGGAACTATATTTTGCTTGCTAACACCTTGTGGAGTGATGGAAGGTTGTGAATCACTTTGGGATATAATGACCGCCCTTCACCAATATTCCTCTTCTTTGACCGTGTGTTAGCTGTTACACTTTGAGAAGTTGTTTGATTCATACCAAAAAAATCTTCAGCATGCCAATTCACAAGTGTAGTCTCATTTGGAGTTGTATCTTGTAGAGATGTCCCTTGTTGTTGGTTTGTTTCTTGACTCACTTCACTCTCTACGCCAATTGTTGTCACCATCAAAGCTTGTATAAAAGCACCATTGAAGCACATAGACTGGTTGTGAGGTTCATTGCATGGGAAACCCCAATCATACTCTTGAGCTATATTATTTTGCACTAGCACTAAGGCTTTAGAGGTAGATGCAACATTGGGGTTATAGGGCTAAAATGGTCTATTGGCAGGAGGCCTTACTTGATTTTGATTTGCAGCTAGATTGGGTGGCCTATTAGGTTGATATGGTTGTCTATTAGGCTAAGTTTTAGACTGATAAGAAGGCCTAAAACTTTGGGCTTCTTGCCTCTTAAGCATGACCAGCTCATTGCCCAGATTTTACAATTGTTTCATAACTTCTTGAAGCTCATTTGAGGCACTAGAGGATGAAGTAGAAGTTTCATTTGAACTCTGATTTCTAGGAGTGGGAATATGAGCTAAAGTAGGTGCTTGACTAGTACTTGGGCTTTCCAAGTTTGGAGATAAGGGCATAGGAGGCCTAGGTGCAACTTTACCACTTGGATCAAACAATTCTCAGCCCTAAAGGTGATGTTGTAAGCTGTAGGTATAGTTTCACGTCCCATGGATTGGATTAACATAGAAATGTTAGAATTTAAAGTCTTGAGAAAGCATAAGAAATCACCTTGAGCTGTTGGCCTCACTTTGTCAAGGGGATTCTATCCCATGTTCTTTGAAATCTGAAGTTGAAGTCTCACATTAGAAGCTTATTGGGAGCCCTCTTGATAGTTATTAGTTACTCCAATAGAGACAAGTTGTCCCCCTTTTCTCCAAATTGGTTGTGGAGAGCTATGCACAATTGGTTCCAATTTTGGATAGAGCCTGCCTCAAGGCTCCTGAACCATTGCAAGGCTTTCCCTTTGAATGAAGATGCTGGCAATTTGATAGCAATTTACATCTCAACAATCTCATGGATATCACAAACATTAGCAATGTCTTTGACATGATCACCAAGAGTGGTCTGATTTTCCCTAGTAAAGTATGGGATGTTCTTCAATGCTACAATTGGAACTGGGTTTTGTGCATTGAGATCAAGTGGGCTGTTGCCAGTAAAGTTGACATAAGGATTGGGTTGTGCCATTATGATTGGCCTAAGAACCCTTGTTGATTGGGTGAAAGCTCTACCAGTTGGAGGAGTTGATAGAGTTCTGTTTGGTGGAGATGGAGACATTTGAATCCTTCTTCCCCTTTCACTTCTTCCTGAGGATAATTGCAGATATTCAGACAATCCCTCTTCTTTGGCCCTTGACCTTGTTTGGATTCTTCTCATGAATCTTAAGACCTGGATTGCTAAAACCAGTTGATTCTATCCTTTTGGAGTCACCAGATGTGCAAATTAGGGCTCTTTTCAAGCAAGAAACTTACAACAAATGCACATCAACTTTTTGTAATGAAGATGAAGACCTCTAAGGTCCCATCGGGCATGCCAAAACTATTAGTGCAAATCTACAACACCCCCTAAATGACCTCCAGATATGTAGTTCAGAATTGGGTCATTTAGTGTGATTACACAACATTGAATTTTCTCCAAGGTGTGGGACCTTGCAAGATGAGAAAAATCTCTAGAGAAAGTTGGTTCTTACTCCTCTGTTTAGGTGTATGCATGAATTTTGCAGAGGTTTAAAGCTAAATCCTACTCTAAATTCCAAGGAGACAGAGATAAAGGATGCAAAAAAAGAAATAAAACTAAGTAAAAATGGTGATACACCAAAGAAGTGATGAATTTATTTCTTGCAAATAAACACAAATCATAGATATGTAACACCAAGCATGCACAGATTGCTAGAATGTAATGAAAGACTAGAAAACAATGATAAATGCATCAGAGGATTGGAAGATCATTCACAAAACATGCATTACCATTCCCAAATTTGATACAATGCATTACACTGGTAGAAAGGTAAAAAACATGTCACAGGCTCCATGAAAGGTCTGAATCTCCTTGAATTCACGTGCTAAGGGGAAGAGGGGAGTCTGCAAGAACAAAATGTCCAACCCTTTACAAATGAGCCAAAACTGGCTTTTAATGGCAAAGCGAGAACCGGGAAAAGAAAAAATGCAGGTAAATTGATTTTTGATCTCCAACCACTGAAAAGACTCATTAAAATAGCAAGGGAACCTTCATAAATCCATTTTTTGATGTATTTGACCATGCTGGAGAAGAAATGAGCGCCATACTTCATCAATTTTGGTGGTTGGGGGTCGGTTTTGCATTTTTTCCCATGCTAGAGGCATTTCTTCATTTTTCTCCCACAAAAATCTGCCAAAAATCAAAATTGAATAGTCCATTGTGTAGAGAATTTCAATAGATTTCCAATGACACAAAAATTGATAAAAACTGAGCTCTGGTTCGAAAGATATGGCCCTTTGAAGATTTAGGAAAAATTGGCAAAATTAGGGCAAAAATGGGTTCGTGGGCCGAAATTTGAATTTTTCCCCTTTTTTAATTTTGGGAAAAAATCCCCAAAAACTCTGCCAACCCAACCTCTGCTGCCACGTGGTGCCATCTCATTGATCCATGGGTTCAAATAGTCATTTTCCCCCTTTTACAAATTTGGAAATTTTTCCAAAATTACTCCGTGCCTCCGTTGCTCCGGGACATGTGTCACCACTTGGCTGCTTGCGGGGATGCACTCTACTCTTTACCTTTTAGTCTGTTAGCCACTTTGGAAAAATTTCCAAAGTCCTTCCGCTACTCTCCCCTTGCCGCTAATAGGACACGTGGCGGTTTCTCATTGCTCGGCGGGCTTCCGCTCGGATTTTCCCCTTTGACCCTTTTGACCCCAACGCCAAAAAGTTTGAAGTCCTTCCACCGCTCTGACCCCCACCTGCCACATGGTGCCCTCTCATCTCCTTGCGGGATTTCAGGCCAAATGTTTCCCTTTGCACCTTTTGATCAAAGTGCCAAAAACTTGAACTTCCCCCCGACGCCCGCCGCTCTGCCATGACACGTGGCATCGTTGCATTAGTTGTGGGCCTTCCCAGGGAAAATTTCCCCCAAAAACTCCGTCGAGCCATAACTTTAAAAATATTTGGAGTTAGGAGGACTTCTTTACCTTTCTAGAAAGGGGAAAAAAATCCTATATGATGAAGCTATCTCCAGGGAACTTTTGAGTGCTTTAAAGTTTGCAAAAATCTACCACCAGTAGCAAAAGGAAGGAGAAAGAAGGCAAGTTAACCAAAACTAGCATGGGCTTATTTTGGATAACATGCCCTTGAGCGATGTGAAACCAAATAAAATGCCTAATGCAATCACAAATGAATGTAATATAGGAGAGTTGCACAGGTGATAAAACGACCTATGAAATCGGGAAACCAACTCTGAGGCTTGAACATAGCCTTGTATGTACAAATGTGGTTAAACAATGATGCTAATGAAATAATGAACATGAAGCCTTGAGAATGGAATACCTTAGGTTGTTTCCAAGGCCTAGTGAGTTAAGAATATTGCACCCTAGTTTTAATTGTAGAAGTTATTAGAAACCTTGGGCGTAAATGGGAATACATTAAACCTAAGATCTCTTAAGAAGTAGAATTTATGGTCGAAACATGTAATTAACCCGTAACTATCAAGAATGAATCCTTAAGATGATCAATTAGAAGTAGAGTGAAATGTGAGATTCATTTCTTAAACTCAATGCAAACCTCTATAACGTTAGCATAGGTAAAATGTACCCCTTTCATGTGCAACATGTTTTGTGAAAACAAGGAGTCATAATTGGAGAAAATGGAGTGTGAATCAAGCCACGAATTATGCAAATTAATTAGTTAACTTACATGGTTAGTTGTAATAACTTGAAGACAAAAGAGGGAACCCTTAGTGTTCAAACAATACTATGAAAAGAACTCGGGTTAGGTTTTTTATTGATCTAATAACCTTCCTTTACTTTTCATGAACATTTCCTCCTTGTAATGAAAGTATAATGCCAAACCAAGTAAACATGATTCTTAGAAATGAATTCTTAGGACAAGTGTTGGTAGACTCATGGGTTTCTAAATGCTCCTAATGATCATCAAGTTATATAAATTAATTGCGATAAAGGAAACGAGCCACATTCTAATGGAACTGTTGTAGGCGAAAGGTTAAACAAAAACACATGACTGGTTTTAAGAGGAACAAAGAGTCCAATGTTAAGTGTTCTTCACATAATTATAGTCAATTAATAAAAATAGGATGGTAATAAATATGTAACCATGATAACGTTGTGTCGTGGGAAGTGCCTATTAGTAAGTGTATATTGTAGTGGGGTCATTGTTGTACTTTGTCATTTTGGGGAATGTGGCTTTGATGTGCATCATGTGTTACATGCATATATATATATATATATATATATATATATATATATATATATATATATATGTGGGTCCATGGTTGTGCAAATGTCTCATGTGTTATATATTATCCTAAGTGATCCCATGTGGTGTCATGTATCAAGCAATGTAAGCCAAAAAAAAAAATTTATTTTGGTATTTTGTGTTGTATTTGTGTGTGTAAAATGTGGGCATGAAACCCTCTAACTATGATTGATAGTATTTATTGGCCAATGTCCTTTCACATAGTTGCATAATAATTTTTAAATTTTTTTCCATTCTCCAAGCTTCGGATACTATTTACGGGGAGGTACCTATTTTACATGTATTTTCTTTCTTCGTGTGTTTATGAGTACGGTTCGGTGGTTATATTAGAGGTGAATAAATAAATTATTGGATTATGATCCGAAAATGGGTGTTTAAACAAATTGACTTAGTTTCTCCATTTTCGAATACATACCAAAATTCTCACAATTTCTCGTAAATTGTTAAAACATTGGCATAACTTGATATGAAATTGATGTGAAATGTAAAACAACTTTACTTCACCAATTCCAAACATTTAATAATCCGTTTCTCAATTTTACTTATTTTTATGTAAAAAAATGGTATAATAATTAAAAATCAGATTAAAACTAATTATAAACAAGTATATGAACATATTACATAAAAGTGGAAACCGGATTGATAACGGAGTTTGTCCAATGTGGACTACGTCTCTGGGTTCACCTCAACGTATGAACCGATCAATTAAATCAATGCAAAATACACTGTTTTACATCAACTTTCTCCCAATGCGGGGCTCTCGATCTGCACACTAGTCTCTTATGTCCTCTAGGAAGGCTCTGTAAAACCTCTTGGCCGTCTAATTTCACTCCCTGCGATAAATGGAGTCTCATACTTTATAAATTGGTTATTCTCTGTCTAAAAGAGGTCATCTCTCCTTTACAAAGGGCTATTTTACTCTGTAATAATGAGGTCTCTCCTTAAAAGGGCTATCTCTCCTCACGAGAGGCTAAAACATTCTCTCTTCTTTACAAGGGAAAAAATCTCTCTCTTAAAGAGGCCCGATACCTTGTTCTCCTTTTACAAAAGGGATCACTTAGCCAAAAGCTTCTTCTTCACATATAAAATTCATCCTTTTATAACATTTCAATGCCCGAAATTAAAGGATAAATATTATATCCTTTGGCTAAATATAGTGTAGCCTTGCGTGGCCTAACGACAAAGGCCTAACTTTGGATGTGTGGGGTTGTGGGTTTAATCCCCACTCCTCATGTCTCACCTTTTGGATCTTGTTGTGCATTTTCTAAGGGTTTTAATATCCCACATCCCTCGCAGAGTCGCTGAGCCAAGTCTTTAAATAGACTTTTGGTTAGGAGGTGAGTCGTGGCACATGCATGTTTTGTATTAATGGCTAGAGAGCTCCCCGAGCTGGACATTGGGCTTGACATTGGACTCGCCGGTTGTGTAGAGCATTCCGTTTAATGAATTGTTGACTTGGCCATGATACGGTGTTGGCAATGTTGACTTGACCCATGTGAGCTCGCCATTCATTACGAACTCGGTTATTAGCTTGGTCCATGCATGGAGCTCGGTGGTGGCAAGTATGAGTTGGTTGTTGCTTGGTTGGCACTTTAACAAAGCATTGGGATATATCCCACATGCACTAGGAATTGGTCTCCAATGTGGTTTATATGTAACATCACTTGTAATGGAATGTGAGAAACAAGACGATATGGCCCCCTCTTAACAAAAGTGAACCCCACTAGTTGTAACATCACTTGCAATGGAATGTGAGGAATAAGATGATAGGGTCCCCTCTTAACAAAAGTAGACCCCACCATTGAACATCACTTGCATGGAATGTGAGGAATAAGATGACATGGTCCCCCTCTTAACAAAAGTGGACCCAGCGGCTGATGGCCCCAATTGGAAAATAACATGGGCCCCACACTCATTGTCGAAGACCAGGCCAAAACCCAAACAACCCTTTTGCCGAAATTCACTCGCACTTGTCAACACCCAATTGGTCCACATGTCAAGCCTTGTTTGAGCCACATCATCACTGTGCAACCTATTTATTATTATCTGTTTGGAACAAAACATCAACAAGCCATAACTTTCGCATATGAGATCGGTTTGACCCCATTCAAAATGTTGGAAAAATCTTGATGAGCTCTTCGATGTGCAAGTAGTTTCATCACATGTGTAGACCATCTGACATGTTTGTAGGTGGGTATCCTCTCGGATCAACTTATTACAATGGGTAATTGTACCCTTGCCTATAATAACTATTAGAATTGTTTAGTTGAAAAATGTGCCTCTATGAAAGTGGTAAGGAGAATTTGTTCCTTCTTATTGGTAAAGGCTTATACTTCATGGGGGTTATATACGATATTATGAGTTCGCAATAGAGCTCCTATGGGAATTTTCTCATTTAACTAAAACATATGACACAAGGGTGCCATGAAAAAACATATGCTTTTTCATGTTCTCAATCTAAAAGGAAAATTCATGCCCTTTCTATTGCATGTCTAGATATATAGTTCAGATTTTTTTACGAAAGTTCATTATAGTGCTTATGGTATTCAACGATAAGCTTTGTACATGGTACATAATATTGAGCATTTGATTGTTATTTCATGCATACAAATATTCTAACCCTTGGTTTTACGTATCAATAGTTTCACATATTAAAGATCTTTTGCTTCTTACCCACGTTACATTCGAAACTCTATATTGGTTACTTTTACGTGCCATTATTATGGGGGCATTAATGCCTTTCTATAAGTAAAAAAGTTTATTATGACATCTTCATAGTACTTCTATGATGGTAGGTTTATTATGACAATTTGTTACCAATGGGGCACATGTATAACAATTTTTGAACCATATAATATTTCATATCTTAATTATGTTTTCGATGTTTTAATTGTGAAACGATCATCCGGCTTCTCTTAGGGTCATCCCTCACCCCTCATAGAGGTGTCAAGCTAGACCTTGTTAGCATAGGTCATTCTCCTTTCAAAATTGTGTGAATGGGTTCTTTTTGTGTTGATGGATGTTGAAGTTGTTGGTCCTGCTCTTGACATTGACAAACTAGGGCCAACCTTGGTCTCCACCATTGTCTTCAGCTTTGGTGCCCATTTGCTTTCTTCTTGTGATCATCGCTTCTATTTCCTATTGTAACTTATCGTACTTTCAAGTTTCACATACCTGGCCATTAGTTTCATTGACCCATTTTCCATCAACGAAGGTTTCTTGGAAGGTTGATATACATAAGATGACTCACACTGATTCTTAGAAAAAGACTGCTAAATTCCATAGATTTAGGCAAAATTGAGGAGATGGGAAGGGAATCTATTGTTGGAATCATTTTATTGATACCACTCTCAGCAACATGAATGATCACCTCCTTAAAGATAAGGGATACTCCATCTAAAGTTAAACAGTGAAATTTGAAGAGCTATATTAGACAACACAGAACTGATCTTATTCTCTTAAAGGAAATTTGAATTTATTTTGTAGAATTAGCTTGTGACGTGCATTCTAGATACACGAGGCTTTTGAGTTCAGAGTGGCCCACTTCTTGAGGAAATTCTCATTGCAATTTGTTATTTTCCCTCAGTTTCATTGTCATTCGTTGTACAAAGTGACGGTGACTATTATCTCGACCTCTACCTAAAGATCTATTACTCCTCTTTGGGTTATTTCTGACTACTCAAGGACCTGTCACACACCTAAACACAATCGTACAGAGGATGGGTGCTATCTTCAAAAGTTGGATTACGAAGAGTGCAAACCCTTATTCTCTAGCAGATCATTTGGTGCAAATAGATTGTTTCTCAGAGTGCTGTGTACAGTTTTTTGGGTCATTCCCTTTTGTTTTCAGACTTGTCGTTTGCCTCCATAGGGTAATGGTAATAGCAGACATCTTTTCAGAGTGTGTGGGGTATAGCCTATATTTGCTTTTCGCTCCTCTTAGAGGTTGGTTTCTTTCCTCGTATCAAGACTTGATCTTGGCATGATCATTCTGGGCTTGGAACTGGACGCCGACCATAAAATCAATATAAACTTGGCAAAAGTAAGCAAATTTAATCTGTCTAAATGCAATATAAATACCCAAAAATTGGCAATTTTTTCTTAAAATGAGACGTGTGATAAATCCTGTTTTTCTTGTGGGTACTGTAAAACAGAAATTCAGATGTTAAAATGAGAGGGGAAGTTTACCAGCTTAAAGATTTTCCTTTTCTAATTTTGGGTATTATTGAGTGGCGAGTCTCCCGAGTTGAGTCAGCTGCATTCCTTGGGGCTCATTGATGTTCCTGAATCTTGCGGAGTCTCAGAGCTACAGATCTTTCTTTGGCTCTGTCTGATCAGAGATGGCCAAGATCCCTTCACTCTTAAAGACAATTTGTATCTTCATTGAGTGATGCCTGTAAAAGTTCTCCTTAGATGATCCCTACCCCTTCATCTTTTTCCTTCAGAGGGAGAATTCAATGCTGAGATTTAGAGGAACTTGGTTTAGGTGTTTTGATTGCGCCTCTTACACTTTAGCTTTCTATTCGGACCACCTTTTCAAGATCTCAAAAGGCCTTCCTATCCCATCATCTTTGGGCCCATAGACTTCAGTTCTCCCTTGCCTTTGGGTGTGAATTATCATCAGTTGAGAGTCGAGGCATAGGAGGGAGAACTGAATCTACAGGGTTTTGCTTCCTTCACGAGTTAGAGACCGAGTTGCAGTTCGTCTTTAGATGCCCGATTTACTATGAGATCAAAGTGAGATTTTACAGCTTAAAAGAACTTAGGGTGAATATATTTATGCTAATTTTACAGTTATTACACTCCTAGGAAGAAGGCTAGATACTTTTCTTTTTGTATTTGTATGTAAAAATATATCCTTCTTCAATAATATTTTTGGTTGGTGTTTAGATTACATCTTTTTACATTGTATTTTATACTTTTGTAGAGTGTCTAGATTGTGTATTTTGTGTTTCTTTTCCTCTTTTAGGTTGACCCCTTTTCAAGGTTGATGACCTTTTTAAAGTTTTATTCTTGGCTAGTAATGCAGTTCCATCAACCTATTTTGGTCATTTTAGACATCAATATATTTTCATTTTCTGATATACCCTCCACGAGAGCAAGATGATTGGAATGTATTGGGAATACACTAGTGTATTATGTACCGATTATGGGTGGTGCTTTGTTTTTCATTATGTTCCCGGTTCTAATATGAAGTTCATGTATGTCAATATGACGATCTAGTTTTTTCTTGGAGTACACTACATAAATAAAATTTTAAAATATACAAATTGTAGGAAAATAATCAAAAGTAACTTACATAATATGCAAAGTGAGAAAAATTTGCATGAGTACTCATTTTGAGAGTTTTTTTGTTTGTTTTTGATCTATTAATAGTTTATTGGTATGGTTACTTTCATTTTAAGGTGTTTGTTTTTTTATTGAAAACCTCATTACAAACATAGGCAACTAAGTTAATTTTTCTCATTTATGAAGGTTCTATTTGTATCCAAGTCAATTTTGTGTGTATAACAATGACTTGCCATCATTGTGATTGTCATTGTTTTAGATTAATTTTTAATACAATAATTTGTCACAACTTTGTATATTGACCTTGTGAACTTCATTCAATCCAACTTTACCAAAGAAGGTGGGGGTATAGGGGTAACTTTATGAGATTGGGCCCTTAACCTAGTAGTAGATAATTATGGAGACGTCGCCGATTTCCCTATATAACATTTTGTTTTTGGTGAAATTTTCAATTTAGGTGACTTGTGTTAGGACATGAAGTGTTTGAATGCTTCATGACAACTTAATGTTGTTATTGTTTGTGATTTTATCTCGAAGTTTGATGCATGAATTATTAGATCGAGTTGGGACCGAATGGATACGAAATTTGTTGATATATTCAATTACTCATACATCTAGCATAATCTTTAGCTATAACTAAAGGCTACAAATTTCCTAAAGTAATATCTACTTTAATCACCATGATTCAAGATGTTGCTAGTATAGATATAATGAAAAAATATTCGTTCTTTGCATTTATTGTGAGAGAGAAAGTGGTCTCTTGGGTGTAAGGGACTTGCATATGAAGTGAGTCTCAAATAAAGTATGGATTATTAGACCAATACATCTTAGCTTGTATGTGTTGTGTTCCAAATAACAACAAAAAATATAATTGCAAATATAAAATAGAATGAGTGATAAAACCGAAAAATGAGTCAATTGCTTACCTAAGAGTGGATAACACCTCAAATATGTTTATAATACAAGTACCCATGTAATGGTGACTCTCTACTTGCATTAGAAGTTGAAATGGTAAAAGATCCATTCTTTAGGGTTTTAGCACCCTTTATATCAAAACCACATGAAACTCTACTTAACTCATGACTTAACCCTTCACTAACTCTAAGCACCTAGAATATAACATAACTTAATAATAATGTTAAAACTAAAGACAAATTTAGGGGCAAGAATCATATGACACACGTTGTCCCTAAGTATACAACATGCCCTCCCCCTAAAAGAGCTTTCTCCTTAAAGGTAAAAACTTTGAAGTAAAGTACACTTGACCTAGAATTAGAGTAGGGCGAGTTAGCTCCAAAGAAAATCCTAGTGCGAAAGTTTGCAACATGGATAAAAATATATGTGAAAGATGAATGGAGGATAGAACCCAAAGACCACGACATTGTAAAATGAAACTCTTAAGCAATCCTACATAACCAAATACTTGAATGAGGATGGTTTTTTTAGAAAATTCTTCAAGCTACCCTCATATTCTACACACATTTTTATAATAATGTGGCATGTTTGAATTCCTACACGGAAAATTTTCTTTATAATGAAAATGAGGCCCTTTTTATTTTCCTTCTCCAACTTCACATGTTTTCTAGCAAATTGGAAAAATTTGGATGCTTACATGGAAACTTTTATCTCCAAATTTGCATCGTTTGTTGATAGCCTCTTCCGCTTGGGGCCGAATATTCAAACACCCTAATTCCTCAACTTTTGAACCTCCTTGATAATGTAATCATGTTACAACACAAGCTTTCCTTTTTCATCCGTGACGGAAGTTACATTTGTGACACAATCTGCGATTGTTAGGTTATCCTTCAAAATCAACAAATGTTTTGCATCTCCTCCAATTGTTTCATTTGATTCTTTAAATTACTTAGTTTAATGATGATGATGGCTCATACCCATATGAAGCCTTAAATGGTGTCATTTTGATGGTGGAGTGATGCATAATTTTGTACTAGTACTCATCCAAATGTATCCATTCCACCCATTTTCTCGGTTTATACTTTACATACATTCTCAAATACCCTTCCTAACACTTGTTCACCTCCTTTGTTTTTGGGATGGTTTGTTGTGGTTGTTAAATTTAAACCTAGCATTACAAAATAATTCTTGCCAAAAGTAACTATGAAATATTTGATCTTGATTGTAATTCTATTTTGGGATACCATGTAGCTTAAACACATGTTAGAAATACAATCTACCAACCTTAGGATCATTGTTTCCAACCATTCTTTTGGAAATTAAGTTCAATTGATCCACCAAAAGAAAAACTTCATCCTTACCTTCAAAGTTGGGAATCCTTGAGATAAAGTGTATTGACACAATTTCCCACTTTTGATTTGGTATAACATATGGTTGAAAAAGTACCAATGAAGGAACACTCTCAACCTTATGTTGTTGGAATTTACCAATTTTTTTGTTGGTTTTGGAATCAAACATGGCATGTAGATGAAGACTTGTGCCCATGTTCAAGTGCCTTTTAACAAGGGAAAGTTCATTCCTTTAGTAAATGTTCCTTGAAAAATGATGAGGCCATTCCTAATAGACCAAACCTTCACCTTCTCACCCTATTCAGTTTTTGTCGAGTTGGATTGTGGTAGGGCAAGTCGAGTAGTACCATAGAAGATTTTGTATACAAGCAAGTTGATTGATGGAGATAACATGAAAGACACAAGATTCCTTTAGGCACGATATGCATATTCCACCAAACTTTCCTCACCTTTCTTATAAATGATCTCAAAGTCATAGGTCTATAGGTGATCAATCCACTTCATTGCTCCTCTATAAATGTTTCTTGAGCCACCTAGTGCTTAAGGCTAAGATGGTTGGTCATAATATAAAAAAATTTCTTCCCAAAATAAATTGATGCCATTTGTCCACTACTTGTAGGATGTATGACATCTTGTTGTTATGTGTTGGCATCTATTAGTCTTTTTCATGCAAATCTTGCTTCAAAATGCAATGAGATGGGCATCTTAAGAAAGTATTGCACCAAGTCTAGATCTAAAAACATTGCATTTAATGGTAGAGGACTGAGAAATCAAGAGTATCTTAAATTAAAATAGACATGAACTTATTTGAAATCCTCAAATGATTTTTGTGCATCATTGGACCACTTGAAGGCATCCTTCTTGATGTGGTCACTTTGAGTGGTTAAGTTATTGTGGAGAGGTTCCTCATGCACCTTATATAAAATCCTGCCAAGCTTAAGAAACAACAAAGTTTTCTTAAGATTCTTAGAACATCCCAATCATATATTGTCTTAATTATTATAGGTGTGACCAAGGTACTCCAAAGATTCTTTTAGTAAATCCACACTTAGAGGCCTTAGCATACATCTTCTCTGTAGCCATGGTATTTGACATAATGCCCATATGCTCAATATGGGATGCCAATGAATTACTATAAACAATGATATCATATAAAAATATAAGAACAAAATTATGTAAGAGTTTACAAAATACCATGTCTATCAATGCTGAAAATGTAGCGAGAATGTTACTTAGCCCAAAAGGTGTGAGACTAAATTGGTAGTAACCTTTATGAGGATGAAATCAATCTTATCCAAGTCTTGTATTTGAATTGGCATTTAATAGTTCTAGAATTTAGATCTATCTTCGAGAAAGGTTGTGCCATATGTAACTCACCAAGTAGATAATCACTCCTTGGTATAGGAAATTTATTTTTAGTTGTGATTTTGTTCGGGGCCTTGTAATCAATACAAAGTCTATATGGCCCATCCTTCTTTCTAGCTAGTACCATTGGAGCAACATACATGCTCGTAATAAGGACATTGGTATTAATTTCTAAGAGTTATCTTATCATTTTTCCATCTAATTTTTTTGAAAATGCCTATATATGTATGCATGTACCACATTGGGCCCTTAGTAGTGTCAAACTCAATGATGGATTCAAATTCCCTATTTAGTGGAAAATTCTTTGGTAGATATATGATAACAACCTTACATTTTCAAAGTAGTTTTGAATATATGTAACCTTTTAATGTGGGGAAAATATTTGACATCCATACAATAAAGGTGACACATGAACCCAAAATGCCCTTGATTTTATTCATTTGATTAGAGATTTTTTTGATTCCCTTTAAAGGCAAGGGCTTGATAACATACTTATTTTCCTTAGCTTGAATGTAAAGAATCTCTCATGATGATTGGAGTATGTTCTAAGAGATTATTACCATTGAATCCCCAAAACAACATCCACTCCCTCAATATCAACAACATAGAATTTATCCTTGAGGACATAATTTGCTACTGAAAGTTCCACATTGTGCACTACTCATAGGAAGTCAATGATTCAATGCCTTAGGACTTAAATGTGAAATATCTCAAAGGTGTATAAACGAAGAACTAACTGATGGGCTTGTTTGTTAATCCATAATATAAGTGTACGTCTTGGATCAACCATGACAAAAACACAAGCTTTCTTGAAATGGCAAAAGAACTTGAAGGTGTGGAGACGGTCTAACGCTTTCATGGTAGAAAGTGATACTAATGGTTCCCTTGTTTATTTTGAAGGAAGAGACTTATTTTCAAGTTGATCACGATAATCCTCTTTATCGTATTGAGCATGGGTTAGATGAGCGCATATCTTCCACTATATATACATATATATATGCACACACACACACACACACACACACACACACACACACACACACACACACACACACACACACATATATACATACACACATACATATATGAATGTACATATATATATGGGAGAGGGGGCCTAACTAGAGTTGAGGGGAGGGTCTTGATGATGCAATATACCAATCCATTTCCCAACTATATAGAGAGGGAGGGGGGAGACTAGGCCTAGGTGCTTAGTCAATAATCGACACTCAACCTTACCTTATTGTGAGGGGGGGGGGGGGGGGAGACTAGGCCTAGGCGCTTAGTCGGTAGTCGGCACTCAACCTTACCTTATGGCGAGGGGAGGGGTGAGCTTGGTTTAATTGGCACTCGATTTATGCCCGGGCCCCTATCCCCTATCTATATATGGCAATCTCTATATGGGGCACCCACCCTATATGTAGATATGGTAGATATATGACACCAAATATAGAATATATTTAGGGGGATGCCCCATCGCCATCGAGAGAGAAGGATAAGGGGGCCATATATCTAGATATGGAGAGGAATAAATGAATGCCAAAAATCTTAGGCAAATCTAAAGAAGGTTTTCCTGTACGGTCATCACAGAATACGTCTAGATCCCAATATACCCAATGCCAGATAGCTGCTAAAAAGCATAAGCCAGAAAACACAATATGTGCTCCGGCCACACCTTCACAACTCAAGGGGAAAATTTTATTTGAAATGGTTGGATCCGAACCATCTCTTAACTATGTGTATGAATATTATTTAAACATAGCGGATCAAATATTGTCCCAACCAGAAGGTATTGTACCAAAGGAGATTCCAGATCGGGAATTATTCAGTTTACTCTCTGACCTTTATCTGAATCCTATTGATGAGGGGAGACATAAAAATAATAAGGAAAATTTACTTGGATTTACGACAATTTAATCAACATAGTTATTAATATTTATGTCAGTGAAAGTTTATGAAACTCTTACTGTCGAATGTGAGACAGGTAATTATCATACTTTTTGTCCAATTAGCTGTGTGTCTTGGCTATATCAAAAGATTGAGGACAGTTTCTTTTTAGTTGTGGGTACAAAGACATGTGGTTATTTTCTGCAAAATGCACTTGGGGTTATGATTTTTGCAGAACCCCGCTATGCAATGGCAGAATTGGAAGAAGGAGATATCTCGGCTCAATTGAATGATTATGAGGGATTAAAAAGGCTTTGTATTCGAATAAAAAAGGACAGAGACCCCAGCGTCATCATATGGATAGGTACTTGTACTACAGAAATAATCAAAATGGATTTGGAAGGTGATAGGCCCCTCTAAATCAGATCTATGTGGGGGAGGGGATGGCGTGCTTGCCTAAGAAAAATGATTATGTGGGGTTTAAACCCTAATTGGATTAGCACACTTGCTATTGAGTGAAGTGTTTGCGAATGATGGATCGCAATCATTCCTTTCATTGCTTGATCGGAACGCATTCATGCGCTCGACCGGCTACGATTTTCTGCGGCAAGTCCTAGCATTAGTATGAGTTCGTTGACCGCGTAAGGGCAATCCATCTTGATGACGAATTCCGCGATAACGAGAAATAGGGATTAATCGTTCGATGTCCGCTCGTTTGACCCTCTCCAATTCCCAACGAACAACATAATTTTGACCTTGACCTATTATTCGTTCAAGTCGGTCGATCTGATACTTAGTCGACTCATTCACCTTTACGTTCTCATCGAGACCCATCAATATTTGTAAATGTATTTGGGTGTTCTTGTTTAAGATGTATGAAAGGAAATCCTCATGTACGGTTTTCAGATAGGGAATTTGAGTTTTCCTATCTCAATAAAGTATATGATTGGTTCGAAGAGTGTCTCAAATTTCCACTTCATGTATGGTTACTTAAGGCTATGGAAGGTCCTATTCCTATTTCATTTCTTATACATACCACTACTATGGTAGAAACATGAATTTTTCTTGTAACTGGATTGGTATTAAGGAGTAGAAATTGATTTGGAAAAGAAGTAGTACGAAGTAAAATAAAAACCTTCCTTTCACTTTTATTTTGTACTACTTCTTCTACACAGATATTAGATTATTAGATCTAATAGCCCTTGGACCATGGGGTCCTTGAATATGGGATAAGGACCTGGTAAAAACAAGGCTAATCACAATCTTTTTATTATTTTATTATATGCCCTTGGAAAAAGGAATTTTATGTAGACAGAACATAGGTCTAGTTCTGAACAAACCTTCTTGCGAGTAGCTAAAGGAAGAGAAAGCAAAAGTGATTCTGTACTAATGGCGAGCGAAATGAGATCAACTTAAACTGCTAAAAATAGGGTTGTGGGAGAGCAATGCATATATATATATATATATATATATATATATATATGTATATATGTATGTATGTATGTATGTATGTACACACACACACACACATGCACAACTCTTGCTCCATGGTTGAGAGCATATATAAGAGGGGTAATATTCCACCGAGAATTCCACATTATGCAAAACTCCTAGGAAATCAATGATTCAATGCCTTACGACCTAAATGTGAAATATCTCAAAGGTCTCTAAATGACAACATAACTCGATAGATTTGTTTTTATATCCTAAATATAAGTCTATGTCTTGGATCAACTATGACCAAAACTTGAGATTTCTTGAAATGGTACACGAACTTGAAGGTGTGGAGGCGGTCCAAACCTTCCATGGTAGATAGTGATACTAATGGTTCCCTTGTTTCTTTTGAAGGAAGAGACTACTTTTCAAGTTGATCATGATAATACTATTTATCAGATATCGAGCATGAGTTAGATGAGCACATATCTTCCACACACACACACGCACACGCACACACACACACACACACACATGCACACACACACATGCACATTCACATGCACACGCACACACACACACATTCACACATGCACGTGCATGCACACATGCACGTGCACACACACATGCACGTGCACACGCACATGCACACGCACACGCACATGCACGCACGCACACACACACACACACACACACACACACTCACACACACGCACGTACATGCACACAAACTCGCACACACACACACACACACACACACACACACACTCACACTCACACTCACACACGCACATGTGCACGCACACACGCACACGCAAACGCACACGCACACGCACATGCACATGCACACGCACACACACACGCACACGCACACGCACACGCACACGCACACGCACACGCACACGCACACGCACACATGCACACGCACACGCACACGCACACACACACACATTTGGTTATATGCATGACCCTTGCTCCATGGTTTAGAGAACTTATCGGGGGATTTAAAATAGTGGATATAGGGCTAGACCAACAATTGAGGATTTTAAATGATGCTCATCCCAATTACAATATGCTCTCATCCCAATTACTTTATGCTCTCACATAACTCAATATGCATTATTTTGGTATCATATAACTCATCCCAATTACAATATGCTCTCACAATTATAACATTGGAAAGAAACATAATTGCCATTAGAATTCGTAAAAAACCCATCTCTCCCCACCTATGTGTAATGTTGTCTAAATATTGTAGGCCAACATTAAACTTGTCATCTTACCTTTTAATAATTTACACCCTAGATGCTAGATTGAGCTTGTTTTACCATGCGTGTGTTAGGTTGTGGAGCTAAATAGCTTCATTGGAGCATGCAATGGAAACTTTCTGGAATATACAACAACCGTCATCGGTCAAGGGGGAACCGACATCAGTCACCCAGGACCGACATCGGTTAGAGCAAGTAGGAACCGACCATAGTTAAGGCTAACCGACATCGGTTACCTATGTGATGATGTTTTAATTAACTCTCGGGAATTAAATCTATCTTTAGCATTAAAGTAGATTTATTAGATGTAATTGCATGACTAAGGTGCCCTAAGTTTATATACTTATATATAAGCATGAAAGCTAGGGTTTATATAGATAAATGAAGAGAAGGATTAAATTAGATCCTTGATTCTCTCCTAGATTAAGAGGATGAAGACGAAGAAGAAGAAGAAAAAGAAAGAATAGGTTACATGAAGACAAAGTCTCCATGGAGAGGAGATGGACAGAAGGAAATAGCAGGTACATCTGAATGGTGAGAAGAGGGTAACGTCTTCTACTGTATTTCCTTTGTATTGTTTAGTCTCATGTAATGGCTTGCATAGTATGCAAAGCACTTAGGGTTTCTTCTTGTAGATCCACATGTTGGTGAGATCTTGTATTATAGATCTATGTAGATCTAGTCTTGTATTGTAGATCCATGAGATCATATTGTATTGTTGATCCATGTAGATCTAGATATTATAGAGGTCTTGTTTGTAGATTCACAATATAGTGAGAGCTTGGCTGCACAGTAGAAGATGCAAGGTAGCTTTAGGTATGTGAGATCTGGTTGTGTTTAAGAGGCACGGTTGTAGTGCACTCAGGTAGATCTGGTTAGAGATATAGAGGAGACACAAGTGGTGGTATGGAGGCATGGTTTAGTGTACTCAAAAGATCTGGTTGGAGATCTGGGAGGAGGAGATACTCTTGTAGAGATACATGTACTCTTGTGCAGAAGAGTTAGTTTGTAATCTCTTGTTATATTATATATACAAGATCTCTATCTTTGGTGGACGTAGCCCACATTGGGTGAACCACGGTAAATGCTTGTTATGTGTGATACTTTTGTGTGATTTGGATTATTATAGTTTATACTTCCACTGTTGTAGATTTTTGGGAATTGTTTAGATCTTGTGTGCATGATTTTGTTTGTTATTAAATCATAACACTATTCCATAGTCCCGTATTCCCAACAACTGGTATCAGAGAAGCATTTTTTTCTGATGAGAAGATCACAAGAAGAGATTTAATCTCAAGTGGGAGCTGGAAGAGTAAGGTTGCTAGAGAACACAGTGACCGACATTGGTTAAGTGGCAACAGATGTCGGCAGGGTAACCATGGTCGGTTACAGGGTGACCGTGGTCGGTTACTGAGCAGCCTGGTTTTAAATAGAAAATCATATATCTGAAGAAATGGAAAGATGCATAGAATGTATCTTGTTTGCTGAGGTGTCCCTAGTTCTTGGAGGCATAAGCATGTTGGTCAGATTGCAGATCTGGTTATTGAGGTATGGTTTTATCTCGGTATTGCAGTGCTTATATTATTTTGGTTGCACATGCATGTTTGGGACTGCAGATCTAGATCTGAGAATGAAATAGAGGAGCAGTTATGCATCCTTTGGTGTAGTTAGATGCACAGCTTCGGTAGAGAGGTAGTAGTACAGAATTAAGACAGGGGCTTCCATCAGAGAAGCATGTACTTTAGCTGAAGATGCGATTCGGTATCTTAGTCTTTGGTAAGGTGATGTATTTCATCTTGATGCAATTTATTGCATGGATTTGTTGTATTGTTTTTGTATGAGATTTGGATGCTTCTTGAAATGACTGGCTTAGCTCAACTATCGGCTTTGGTTGAAGTAGGCACTTGGTGTGGTGTTCTATGCCAAATTGTGTGGCGTTGGGTTTGTTCTAGCAGCATTGACATCGGTTTGAGAACCGAGGTCGGTCATAGAGGAACCGATATTGGTCAGCTAACCATGGTTGGTTAGGGGATGACCGTGGTTGGTCTTTGTGGTAACTTATCTGTACATGGTTTTTTACAAAGAAGAGAGGGTATGGATGGTTCAGTGTCCTGTTTTAGAGGATCTAGTTACTGACATAGTGTGTACAGGTAGAAACTATGTTGATCACTTCAATGTTTGGATAAGAAAGAGGACAGAGTTGGCTCGGTTAGTCCTTTGAGACTTTAATTCAGGTATCTCTATATGGTTCATGTTTTATTTCTTTCATTTGGAGCAACTGATATTATGTTTGGATTGTGTGCACAAATTTACATCATGGTTTCTTGATGTTGTTTTAATTTTATTTCTGGTTATGTGGAATCTTTAGGATAAGGGTTTCTAGTCTAAGGATGAGATCTTCAATGAAAATTCATAGTTAGACACAGTTGCAGGTGACGATAGAGGTTGAGTACATATGGATGAAAAGAAGTTGATTCACCCACTTCACAAGAATTCCAAACTTCTGTGATGTAGAAGTATTCTTTGATAAGAAGGGAATCATTTTATATTCTATTTCATCTGGTTTTATTTCTCACCGAAATATTAGCTTTTGAGTTTGGTATTAGAGGCAGTGCAGGGATTTTGTGTTCAGTGGGAGCAAGCCATGGTTGTTGACATTGCAGGATTGGATACATGATGCACATGCAGAGTGAGAGGAGATTCCTACTATTCAGAGTGGCAGAGGCACTAGTTGGTTTTGGAGGACAGTCATGGATTTACAGGTATATTGAGTTTATTGCTTTGTGATGTCACTTCTGGTTTATTTTGTGGTGCCTAGATATCCCTATGGGATTATAGTTGATGGTTAGATTCAGCTAGGTTTTAGATGATAGAGTAATTTTCAGAGTTTGAAGGGTGAAAAAGGAGAAAATATAATCATGTTACAAAGACCGATGTCGATTAAGGTTAACCGTGGTCATCATCTTGTAATCGTGGTCCATTAGGAAGTGACTAGGGTCGGTTTGGTTACAGGTTTGATAGCAGTGGTTATTTACCATTTTAAGATGGTGCCCTTGTCTTGCTTTCATCTTGGTTAGTTTGTGCAGTATGTTGATGACATGTATGCTAATATTTGCACTTGGTATTAGTTGCATCGTTTAGCATGGATGTTTGTTATTGACATTGATGAGCACAAGATTCATATTTGGCTTTGGAGTTAGTTGGTGGAAGACTTGGAGCTTCTGGAGAGCTAGTGATATGGATGGATGTACATGGTGAGTTTGTACATGTTGGATAGATTCAGTTTTGTGAGTCTATGATGATGCAGATGTTTGATTTGCACATGGATGCTTTGAGCATGAGTAGGGGATGTTTGTATTTCCTCTTGATTACTATGTTACTCCTTGAGAGATGTTATCTATAGATGATTGTCTTGGACATGCTAGTTGTTTATGCAGGGTTGGATTTATAGATTGCAGTGTTTGGATTCTTTGAGTTATGTAGGTTTGTGGATTGATCACCCATTGTTGCAGGTAGAACTCATTTGGGTTGTCTTTACCCAGGATCTTGTTTTGCTTTCACATATTCCAGTTTGACTTGTCTTGGTCAGTTGCATTGGTGGTTGCATGGAGACATGGATAGATGGATGGAGAACATGGTTGGTTTTACAGGTATGGCTATGGTTGCAATTGAAGATTAATACTTTAGTTTCATGGGGAGCTCTTGTAGGTGTGTTAGTCATGATGGCTTGTTGCATGAGGAGCTAGGTAGGCTTGTTTGTATGAAACCAACAATTGGTATGGTGTTATGATTCAGTGGGAGCTTGAGGCTTGGTGTCACAGATCAATTGTAGCTTCGTGTAGGTTTGGTAAGTCATGGTTTTAATCTTCTTTGTTTGAGAAGATAGTTTGATCTTCCTGGTTTTATTTTTCTTTGAGAGAATTATTGAAGGAAAGAATAGATGGGTCTTCACAAAGGTGTGTAGAGAGGACGGTGATGTACATGTACAGTACAAAGATTCAACAATTTATCTCCAAGTGGGAGATTGTTCGGTTGTTTAGCTAAATAGCTTCACTAGAGCATGCAATGGAAACTTGTTTGGAATATACAACGACCATCATCGGTCGAGGGGGGAACCGGCATCGGTCACCTAGGACCGACATCGGTTAGAGAAAGTAGGAACCAGCCGCGGTTAAGGCTAACCGCGTCGGTTACCTGTTCGATGATGTTTTAATTAACTCTTGGATATTAAATCTATATTTAGCATTAAAGTAGATTTATTGGATGTAATTACATGGCTAAAGTGCCCTAAGTTTATATACTTATATATAAGCATGAAAGCTAGGGTTTATATAGATGAATGAAGAGAAGGATTAAATTAGATCCTTGATTCTCCTAGATTGAGAGGATGAAGATGAAGAAGAAGAAGAAAAAGAAAGAACAAGTTACATGAAGATAGAGTCTCCATGGAGAGGAGATGGATAGAAGGAAATAACGGGTACATATGAATGGTGAGAAGAGGGTAACGTCTTCTACTGTATTTCCTTTGTATTGGAGATCCGGGAGGAGGAGATAATCTTGTAGAGATACATGTACTCTCTGTAGAAGAGTTAGTTTGTAATCTCTTGTTATATTATATTTAGAGATCTCTATATTTTGTGGACATAGCCCACATTGGGTGAACCATAGTACACGCTTGTTATGTGTGTGTACTTTTGTGTGATTTGGATTATTTTAGTTTATACTTCCACCGTTGTTGTAGATTTTGTGGGGAATTGTTTAGATCCCGTGTGCATGATTTTTTTGTTATTAAATCATAACACTATTTGGCGATCCCGTATTCCCAATAGTGTGGACCTCCATCTCACCTCCAACTTTGATTGTGTGATCTTCATTTGTAGGCTAAAAGAGGGACAATACAAGTTTTTACCTCTTTCTCTTGATTTAATCTAAATTGAATTAAATCTAGTTTCAGAGTAACTTACTGCAACAAATGATATTTAGATGATTAAATATAGTAATGTGTAAACACTAAGAATTCAACAATGTAAAATCCTAAGAAAATGAGAGAGGGATGATGGCTTAGCTGATTTTGTGCGACTTGAGAACGATCGTGACTATGTATTTGTTGGAACATGTTGGAAACATCATTGCAAAGGATCGATGTGGTTTGAGAACCCCAGGAATGTACAAGACAAAAGCAAGAGGATAGGAGCACCCCAAACACTAATGACGATCTAGGCGCATGTGTGCTAAAATTCCTAGAACCTCGGCCTTTTCGGGTTGGAGGGTATTCGTTATTACTTTCTCTTTATCACTCTAGTTTCACTTTGTTAGGTCTTCGGTCACACCTATAACCTATAAAACAAATGACTACCTGCACATGTCCATAAATCACATCAAATCTAATAAACAAGATGTAGAATGTGGAGTTGGATAGACCCCAACGGTCACCCGAAGAGTGAAATTATGATTAAGCATTGCACTACATCTCAGACTCCATGTAGTTCTCCATGTGTGTGTATCTGTGTGTCGTGCCCTAGGTTTCCCTTGTCCAAGTTACACGATGATTGTGGGATAGATCTAGATTGTCTTGAATATGCAAAAATATGTGTGATGGAATAGAATAGAATCCCCTTATATGCAGTGTATGTAGATAAATGCAAGCCTTTTCGCTTGTATGAATGTGCTAGATATGTACTTTTTAGTGCTCTTGTGCCTTTGTGCAAGCTTAGGTGGTGATAGATAATGCTTATAGTGTTTGGCCCCTTTAATTGAAAGAAGTGACTAAGTAAATATTTGATTCCCTTGCTTGAATTTCGTAATTGACATCCGAGGACTGAACCAAAGTAAAAAACGGTGACCAAGAAGTGAAAGCGATTCAAAAGAGTAAGAAGAAGAAAGAGAGGGACAAGAGCTCCCAGGAGGGACAGGGTGTCTGAGCACTTTTGTCCTAGCTAGGAGCTAGTGTAATGGGCCATCAAAAGATAAATCAGTCAAGTGCCGACAAAACTATAAGATGTGTAAATCCAAAAGGATGTTCAGTCAAGATTAGAAACAGTAAAGTGCAAGAGATAAAGTAACCAAAAGGCCAAAAGGAGTTGTAGTTTTTTTCTTAGGAATCATGTAGACATTAGTATGATTTAGGACCTAGGAATGTACCCAAGTGCATAGATTTTATGTCTACATTCTCCCCACTTTATGTTGTTGAGTGAATACTCAATAGCATAAAGTAGACAGAAGATGCATACATTGTAAACCGAAGAAGAGTATGGCCGATAGTGTGTTGAGTGGACAAGTAGCCATGTGAAGTGTGAAGTGATCACAATGTGAAGTGTGGTAACTAGAAAAGGGAGGTAGATCTTAGAGGTGAATCATGTGAGTTGTAGCATGTTGTTTGAGCTTTTTATTTTTGATCTGATCTACTTCTTATTGCTTGTAAGGAAAAACCTGATGTATGAGAGAGTATATGATAGAAAATTTTCTTGTTTGTCTTGGATATGTTTCCAGATGGGGTTGAGAGTGATCAATTCCCAAAAACTAAAGTGTTGAGCCATATATTTGAACATCCTGTTAACAAGGATGAGGTTTTTGGGCCATCTCATGCCAAGAGTGAGGTTTTTCGGAAATCTCACGCTAAGGATGAGTTTTTGGGTGATCTCACGCCAAGGATGAGGATTTTGGGCAATATCACGCCAAGAGAATAATTTTGGGTAAAGAGATATGTTTTTCTCTCCTTCCATGACGTTTCTCAAATGATAAGTGCCACTTTGTAGATTTACACGTCCTTATTTACAACAAAATTGCAGCTGATTAAATGAATTTTGTAATTGAATGTAAGTGCCTAATACCATAGATTTGTATTGTAACTTGCCGTAAAACTGTCTTTGAACTAAGAAACTGTTTATTTTTTCCCCAAGGAAACAAGCACCCAGGTGGGACATAAGAACCCTACGTTCTGTTTGATCTTGGATGCTAGTGTTTGCTTTATGTTTGTGATCCAAGTCTCGATTCTGACCACTTTTTAGAATCGTGCCTTTTCCAATTATGTACTATGTTGTTATGTTTTGGAGTTCTGTCTTTGGAAGGGTGCTTTGTTCACCCAATAGTTTCCCCCCTCATTTGGGGTCCATGCAAGAGATATAGGAGGAAACAACCCAAACGAGAGGACTGGAACCCGATATGCATACGATAGATTTAATACCTACAGGGGGTAGGGGATGTGCGTGGTGGAAATTGAGGAACATGCAAACAATATAGGCTAAAAATAAGTGTTGATGTAAAAGAGATGGCATGCACGTGAACATAATACAATGTATCAAGAAACTATGAAGATAAGAGGGACCATGAAGGATAGGTTTCATACATGGGACATCACTCATAATGTCACAAGACATTCAGATCCGAAGTTTACATAAGAAAAAAATGATAAAGCAACACATATGACATAACCCGTAAATAGTGGCAAATAATAACAAACAAAAGTAACAAATAACTATGGTTGTATAGTATCATGCAAGGAAAATGCTACACATGAAGCACCCATTAGCCTGTTAGAAAGATAAATAGTATGTCAAAGCATGTATAGATTAACGAAAAGTAAGTGATAGTGACAAGAAGTAATAAATACTATAACAATAGGACATGTGAGTATAGTAGGAGAGTAGTAAAGGTAGATGCCCCTAGGAGCCTCAACAGGAAGCAATTGGTAAAGAGTAGTTTCGAGCATCATGCATCGTGTAATAATCTATAAAAGTCCTAAATTCACCTCAAGATACCATGTGAATGCATATGTGTGTATGGAAAAAGATAATGACATGCAAATAATCCAAATAGCATAAAAGCAAAGTGCAACATGTAAGTATTATAAGCTAACAAGAGTAAATACAACCAAGAGTAAATACAACCAAGATAAGTAGACACCATGTGAATGTGATGGTGTGATGTGATATATAAGATGTGCATATGGGAGGGACTGCATTTCCTCGCAGGCGGATGTGTGTGACGTGAGGTTCATTTAGGAAATTTTCCCTCAATAGTCAAGTATGAATTATAGAACAAGAGTTCGTCATCGGGTGACAAAGGTAAAGTATGTATACCAAAGATGTGGTAATGCTTGGAAAGGTAGATATGTAGAATGAAGCTTGAGAGATAGAGAAATAAATTCACCAGGATGTGACTAGTGAAGGGGGAAGTCGAGTGCCCCGTGATTGTGTATAGGTTGGTGAGTTAAGTAAACTCATCAAGGATGTCATCGATATCATATTCATAACCGTAGGATTTGGATTGGAGACATAATATGTGATAGTGTGAGGTTGATCATAGAAAGAGATAGTGTGGCATAAATGATACATGCCCATAGCATATTCTTCATCAATAAAAGGGGGTGCATAAAATCATGTGTGTACCATCAAATTAAGTTTTGGACATAGCCAAGGAAGGAATCATTGCAAATAGAGATGTGGCCAAAAGGCATAAGAAAGGTAATAGTAATATGGTTGGGGTCGAGGGTACCACCAATATAGTTGAGCCAAGATTGTTTAAGGGTGAGCGGAGAGGAATGATGTGTATGTGCAAGGAAGACCGATAAATGGAAGACATAGAGGCCATAGGAAACAATAATGAATACATATCCGTGATACAGGTGGGGAGAATGAGGGGGGAGGAGATCAACAAGTGTGAATCCTAATTGTGCTAAGCCTTCATGTGTGCAAACAATGTCGGGCAAGTGGGATCAAATGGAATATGAGGCCAATAAGAGTCATGTATGAGTAAGGTGCATGTGAATGGATCGAGCTGCGGATTGGAGGTGACCAGGGAGATGGAGGAGGTGGGACAAGATAGTGTATGTACAATTCCATGGAATGGAATCATGGCTATAGTAAAGGGAGGAGGTTTCTTGAATTGATACTCACCCGGCCAATAACAATGAAGGTGTCTTAGAAATAGGATTTGTCTACCTCAAGAGGAGTAAATTTGAGGTTGCGAAAAACCTATAATTTTTATGACATCGACCTCATCATCGGAATCGTCGATGTTGACATTATCTTATTGGGTAGCATTATCAAGGATATTAAGAGGAGGGGTGGTGGATGTAGGGCTAGGAGAAGTAGTAAAGGGTGGCATAGTGGTAGTGATGGAGGGAGATATGGTAGGAGGAATAAGATTAGTGGTATGTGTAGGGATGGAAGGGGTGAATGTGGAGGTAGAAGAAGTAATGGAAGCACTAGATTCACCGACATCGTATGTATCGATAGTATGGTAGGGAATTAGATTAAGTGGGGGTATATGCATGACAATGACTGGGTCTATTCAACAGAACTTGAATGGTTCGGGTTAGTGGAAATAGTATGCTCATATCCATCATGTAAGAATTTAACGCACTGATGAACCATAGAAGGAATAACATGCATAGTGTGGATCCATGGTCTACCAAGTAAATAATTGAACTGAAATGATGTATCAATGATATAGAAAAAAGTGGGAAGGGTTTTGGGCCCAATCAGAAAGATAAGATGATGGTGCCGATGCATCTTCTAGTAGTAGAGCCATTGTCAATTAGTATGCACTTTATTTGATGGTGGCCAATAGTTGCTGTAATAAGAAAAGGTGATGAATGATCACCAATGAAAGTAGGCGGATATCCTCATTACTAAATGATATGGCATGTGGTATATTTTTGAGGGATTAAATACGATGGGTGAAGGCAACAGAGGGATTGTCACTTGCAATTTGAATGGAACGTAGGGCAACCTCTAATGTATGATGAAAATCTAGTGCATTGCGTAAAATATCATAAAGGGATATTTTGGCTGGTGTATTCTTTAGTTTCTTAATGATATCATAACCTTTGGAGGTGTCGGTAGGAATTGTAGAGGTGATAGGTGGTGGAATAGAGACGGGTGGAGCCATGGGTTGCCTATTGCATTGAGTGGTGACCACATTAATAGTTGGGTCGGGAATTGGAGGGTTGAAGTGGGGAGGGTGTTAGGTACAAACTTGCATAAAATCAAAATAATGACAATTGTGAAAGAAAACTTGGTGGGTGCATAGGATGGGTAAGAGGATTGGTCCATAAATTCAGAAGAAGGAGAGATGATTTGATGCATGTTTAGAAGGTAGGGTTTGATCGATCGTGTTCATTAAATAATTTAATCTAATTTGGAATTAAATCTAATTTCGAGTAATCAGTAAAAATGATATTCAAATGATTAAATACATTATTGTGCAAAGCACTAAGCATTTAACAAGGTAAAATCCTAACCAAATGAGAGAGGGATGATGACTTAGATGATTTTGTGCGACTTGAGTGATCATGACCGTGTATCTATCAAAACAAGCTAGAAACATCATTGCAGAAAGGCTCGATGATGGTTCGAAACCCCATGAATGTACAAGATGAAGCACTCATAGGAGGACATGAGTGCCCCAGAATTAATGACTGATTTAGGTGCATGTGTTTGCTAAAATGCTCAGAACATGGCCTTTTTTGGGTCAGAGGGTATTCGTTGTTACCTGTAACCTGCAAAACAAATGACTACCTATACATGTACACAAACCACATCAAATCTAATAAAAAATATGCATAATGTGGAGTCAGAATGACCACGAAAATCACCCAAAGAGTGAACTTATGATCGAGCGTTGCACTACATCTCAGACTCTATGTAGTTCTTTGTGTGTGTGTGTATTAATGTGGCATGCCCTAGGTTGCCCTTGTGAAAGTTGCACGATAATAATGAGATAGATTTATATTGTCCCGAATATGAAAAAATGTATGTGACGGAATATGTAGACTCCCTCTTATGTAGTGTATCCGGACCAATGCAACCCTTGTCCCTTGTATGAATGTGTTAGACATGTACTTTGTAGTGCTCTTATGTCTTTATGTAAGCTTAAGTGGTGATAGATAATTCTTGTAGTGCTTGGCCCCTTTAATTGAAAGTAGTAACTAAGTATACATATGATTCCCTTGCTTGAATTTCATAATTGACAATTGAAGGTGACCAAGAAGTGAAAGGGAATCAAAAGAGTAAGAAGAAGAAAGAGAGTGACAAGAGCACTGGGAACCTCTGTCCTAACTGGCACTAGTGTCTGAGACCATAAAAAGGTAAATCATTCAAGTGCCACCAAAATTGTAAGATGTGTAAAGCCAAAAGGATGTTCAGTCAAGCTCAGAAACAACAAAGTGCAAGAGATAAAGCTACACAACCTAATATAAAATGTACCTAGTGTAGTATTAGTGTGATGTGGTATGTCTCACCTACGTGAGCTAACCCTTTTTTCTTTGAAACCATTTTACCAATACTTGGAGTGAATTTTTTTACTCTATGACCGTTGCATGCTTGGAAATGGAAGAAGTAAACTATTTGACTTGGGTGAGTGCTTTAGACACGAAGAAGGGACTGCTCTATTTGATGTGTAACTGATTTGGGCATATTTAGGAAATCATTGAATGCTTTTGGAATGATATTTGCAATGAGATATCGTAAGAGTTCCATGTGAGTTATAAAGTGACATTGACATGCTTATATAAAGTTTTATAGGTGAAATATTCTAAATAAGTCAAACCTAGGAAGATGAAACAACCCAATAAAGGTATTCACATTGAAAACAAGGTCATATAATGCAAAGGGGAATGATCGTAAAGGTCGGACAAGATCAAACCCCACATCTTGACCCTTTTTATAATCGTGGATAAGACATATGTAAAGTGAAACAAAAATTCGTGGCATGAAGTAAAAATATTGTTTACTATTTGATTTGATAATATTCCTTGAATTGATGACAAAAATGTGTATAGATAATAAAATCATGGAAGAGCTAGAGATATATATTGATTGGGTATTTCAAACATGAGCATTTGTATTAGTAAGGGAGCATAGTCAAACTTCACATTGCAAAAGGAAAAGTTACTAAATTTTAGGGTCTAGATTTTCTCCCCCTTTAAGTGTGTATTTAAAAGTATCATTCTTACAGGAATAACATACTTGAGTGTGCATGCACACTTTATCTTTGCTCGATAGTGTTTCTCTACGATGTGTTGGTGTTGGCACACTCCATAATGAAACCCACACCATAGAGTGCAATTAATGTCTATGATAGAAACCGATCTCAGTAACTCAAGGTATAAATAATACTTGTAATTTTGATCTTGCAAAAATTAAGAAAATAAGATGTAAAACATAAAATTAATACACATGTTTGTTTTACGAGAGGGAGGTTGTGCCTTAGTGACTTTGAATTATTATTGAGATGCTTTGGAGGATTGGGGTGACCGGTTCTCAATTTTTGTCAAAGGAGAAACTAAATTGTTGAGTGTAACCCAACACTAGAGAGAGAGACGATGAACCATGGTGCCTCTTTTGAAACTTTTTAAAAGAGGAAGGTCAACTTGTGAAGAACTTTTTCACTTCAATACCTTCCACATTTGATAATTTGGTAAGAGAAGAGGAAGGAAAACCTACAATCAACTTAGCTACTTTGATAACTTCTAAAAAACCCATAGACCGCACTATTACAGATGAATCTATGTCCAATATTTGTATTATTGTAATTTTTGAATAAGATAAAACAATTAAAGGAATGGACATTGCCATGCCCCCATAAGGTATAGTAATGTTGAAATTGAATGTATAGAATCTGAAATGCTATAGGGAGGAGGAACATGCCCCCAAATCTTGTTCTTATAACTAAGTCCAAATAGTGTATATGAGTCCTTTTATTAGTTTATTAGGATTATCCTACACTCATGTTGACTCATCTTGTTTAGGTGTCATAGTGCGTCACAGAGCTACTATGACATGTCATAGAACGTCATATTCTATCATAAGAGTTACATTCCTATTTCGGGAATGTAACTCCCCTTCCTATTATGGGAATATTCCCATGGAGGATTTACACAACACTTCTATTTGTAGAGGCTCCCACTTGAGTTATTTTGATGTTGGTCGTGGAGGCCTAATGTTGAGTATTGTAACTCATTCATTTGCATCATTCTCTTTTTGATTTCATGATTCTTTAAAATGTATAGTACACTCATCGAGCCATGATCCTCGTGTTCTCCAATATGGTATCGAGCGGGAAATGATATACAATTGTCAATTTTGTGTATTGTAAGTTTTATTTTGAAATCTCGATTTTTATTAATCACTCTTGAGGTTATGTGAAAATTTTGATGATTTCATTGTTGAGGGTTGTCAAAAATTTCAAGGGTTTACATAAATAAGAATATTGGTGTTTGTGTGGAAACAGGGTTCTTCGATTGTGATTTATAGGTTTTGTTTTTAGTGCCAACTCACTTCCCATCTTCTACTCACTTGCCACCCAACTTTGCTAAGCCAACGCGCTCCCACATCAGCAAGAGTTGCAGGTGACCACCTCTACTTGAAGCCCATCTCACTCACCAAGCTTGACCACTGCAAGCATCGTGGATTAGAATCCCACTTGGCCGTTGCAAAGCATCTTGTCTCACATTGATAAAGGTATTGAGATCGGATCTCAAATTTTGTGTTGGAGGTGACTCACTCGCCAACTCACCCCTGTTTGAGAAATATAGGGTTCACTATTTCCTACTCATGATCATGCCCTCCCTTAACCTACTCTTTCATTCTTGTGTTAGCACGACCTACTCATTGACAACCTTACCTGCTTGGCCCCGGTCTCAAACTCCAACTTGGCGTGCCTCTCCATGCACCATGGAACATATAGTCCAAATCCCCTCAACCTCGACAAACCTGTTCCCTAGCCTAACCAAATCGGTCTATGCACTCACTCCAACAACACATGACTTGGCCTCGAACCTCTACCTCATCCCTAAATTTCTTGGTCTCCTCTCTTGTAACTCGGTCAACAAAATAAAACTCTTGCCCATACTTAAAAAAATTCAAATTATTTTTTTGATTACTTATATATATTTTTAAAAAGTTTTAATAATTGAGTTGTTATTTTAATGAGATCTTGTAGGCATGTAGGTAACAACCATTGGAGTTAATGTAGATATTCAACCTCCTTATATAATTTTGCTAAACCACATAATAATGCATTTAAATTTGTAAGTGCAAATATTTAAATTTAGTCCTTTAATGACGTGAAACAAATGTTGTAATAACTTTTGATCAATAGCTCGAATCAAGTTACATTTTCTTCAAAAGTTCACATTTTTCGTTCTTGTTTTATTGGTCTAATCTGTTTTTGTCATCACCTGAAATTATAAAGTGCCAAAACCAAGCGGGTTATAACACAAAATTTCAGGGATGGGTTGTAATCACATAGAGACTCATTTTCAGTTGAGTCCGACGTCTCACTCTCATATTTTTTTCTACATTCCGTGGATGCATTTTATTTTTTTTTCATGACATTCATTTGAGCATGCATTTTTCACCTATGACTGTTTGTATTGATTGCTTCATATGCGGATGCACGATGGAGGATGTTATTTCTAGACTTATGCTTTGTAGGACTAATATTGCATCACAGTGCTCCACCCCTCTTGCTTGGTAGGGATAATTATGCACTATGGTGTTTGAGAAGGGATCATTTTATTGTTCACGATGAACTTTATCCATTTTTGTATGGACAAGTACTTGCCCCCAATGACCCAAATCAACTTGAAGACTGGCTTGACACTTGTAGCATGGTTGTTGGTCATTTGTTGATGTACATTTCCATGCCTCTCCACCATCATGTGGTGCACATAGAGTGTCCTCACACTATTTGGAGCATTCTTCAAACCTTACCTAAAGACTTTTCGATGATTGTAGTTTCTACTCCTTCTAATAATGTTGTTTCCACACCCACTTCATGTGATGATAGTTCTATTGATACATATTTTCCTATTCATATTCCTAATGATGAGGATTGTTCTTCTAGTTTTGATGACGTGAGTATCAATGATGATACATTTCCTCCCTCTCCCAATCACATTTAAGATAATTTTGAATCTCCTCTCAAATTTCCCACCTTCGAAGATCCATCAGACACTAGACAAACATGTTCACAATTTTATGGTGTTCTACCTTATTTCATTGATTTTTCCTTTGATCCATAGTCATTTTGTAAGGCATATTCTACTCCACCTACTTCTTATGTTGATGATCCATTCTGTCGGACATTTCTCTTCTTTTTTGAGAAACTCTTTTGGGACAAATTTTTACCAAACATCCGATGTATTTTTGCTAACCATACATGTGTTGTAGTACATGGATATGCTCTTCCATTTGTATAGAATTCACACATATGTACTTCATAGGATTTCATATCCATTAATGGGAGTTCCCCTTATTGGATATCAACCAATTTTACTATTTTGGAGATCATCATTGATCCACCTTTGTTTGTGGATCCTCATTCTACTATTGTGAGGGTTATTGTGCCTTCACTTCATATGGACATTCTTTTAGTGAATGATCCATATCCATACTTTGACATTTCTATTTCAGTGGAATTAACTTTAGTTCTTGTGCACATGTTTGTTAGACATATGCCACATTTAAGTTGTAGACTAGCTTCAAATTTCTTCGTACTACTACCTTGAGAATCATTCATGGAGTGGGTATACTTTCAATATACCTTTTTGTTCTTCCTAAGGAAGAAACATTGTTCGATGTAGATGGACCTTATTCAGGATTTAGGCGTAAGACCACATCATCAAAACTCTTGTGGGGGACTTCTATACCTCTCCTCTTCTTTCAGAGAGCTTCTCTATATATACTGGGGATTCTTTCTGAGGGAGATGTTCAAGATTTACTTCATTTTATCTCTTTAGGGGGAGTTTTTCCCCACTAGATTTTCTCCTTTTCTTCACTTTATGAGATATTTGCATTGTACATGGGTACCTCATTAGGCCTTATTTCTAGGACCCACTTTTTCTACCCACCTAAGCTATGCTTCAGGGGTGTTAGTGTAGGATATTTATTTTCCTTTTATTAGTTTATTAGGATTATCCTACACTCATGTTGACTCATTTTTCTTAGGTGTCATAGTGTGTTATATGAGTTACTATGACATGTCTTACATGTCATAGAATGTCATAGGAGTTACATTCCTATTATGAGAATGTAACTCCCCTTCCTATTATGGGAATATTCCCATGGAGGAGTTACACAACACTCCTATTTGTACATGCTCCCACTTGATCTATTTGTATGTTGGTCATGGAGGATTAATGTTGAGTTTATTGAGTATTGGAACTCATTCATTTGCATCTTCCTCTTTACAATTTCATGATTCTTGCAACTACATAGTACACTCATTGAGCGTAATCCTCATGCACTCCAATAGAGAAGGAATGACGTATTCATGCCTCTTGTATCATGCTTTGAACCGAGTAATTTGTATGTGACACTATATGAAAATTATGTAAATAAATGATAGAATTTTATAAAGTTGAAAATTCTATAGGATATGCCTCTTATCCTGGGAACGTGCATTCGGTTAAGACCGTACTACCACGTCATGACTACACTATATAGTTTTGACCTTATTTGATTTTTGTCACTTTTTAGAAGCCGTGTTTGTTTCTGAAAATTTAAGCCTTGTAATTTTTTTTCCTGTATTATGTAATCTATTTGGAGATGTAGAAAATATCCTGATGAATGCCTCAGTTTTTCAAGTGTGTCCAATAAAGAATTTGAGCATGTGGCCCAAAATATATCCATGTGCAATATGTTTGATAATATTCATAGGATCACATAAAAGGTTAGAATGGTGGCCACTTTTGGGAACCTGTAATTGCAAAAGGGGTTGCACATGATGGAAATCATGGAGTGTAGAGGAAGAAACATGCAACAAAAAACAATAAAGAGTACATGTTTATAACAATAAACACAATAGAAAAAAGTTTCAATCATGTCATCATCCATAATAGTAATAGAATAAAAACATGCATAAATCAAGCATTTTATAAACCGAGTAGTAATAATATAGTAGGAGAAACATTAATGTAGAGACAAACAATAGTATAAAAACATACTCATATGTATGCATAAAGCTGCAAACATGGGACACCCATGATGTCACAAGACAATCAAAAAATAAATCCTACTATGTCATATTAAAAAAACTAGTACATACTTGTAAGAGACATAAAACCACAAACATGGGACACCCACAATATCACAAGATAATCAAGGCACTCAAACCATATCAATAATCATAAAATTTAAATCAAGTAAGATAATAATAATCCATAAACAAGAATTCAAACAACACACAAGAATTAAACAAAGAAATAATTCACATAAATAGTGACAATAGTATATCAATCATCATGTACATAAACAATGATAGTACAATAGAGATAACAAGATAGGTATACACGTAACATGACATATGTTAGTCTTGTTAGCTAAAAACAACAATAAACACCGTCTATAATCAAGTGTGATGAAGGTGTAAAGTAATTATAATGAAACAAAAGAAATTGTAAAGCTTGGGGGATGCCCCTAAAGAGTAGTGTAAGGAATTGAATCGGCATATCATCCTATGCATGTCATGTATCAAGCTCAATATACATAGTGAATGCGTGTGTGTAAAGAGTAGATATGTTATCTATAAAACCAATGTGACAAAAACATGTATAAAACAACAAGCTAGCCAATCAAACCATAAACATGTCCTGATTTTGTATTTTTACACATATTTTCATGTTTTTGTATTATGTGATTATTTGAATGTTTTTGATTGTTTTGAAAAATAACTATGTACAAAAATGAGATAACAAAAAAATCTACCCAATTAGAGCCCCATGAAGAGACATAATGTAATTAGAGGGTGAAGGGGGTAGAAGTCAAAAGAGATGAAGGATCCTCATCTATGATATGCATAGAAGCCATGGCATGTGTTGTAGAATAAATAGGGTAGGAAGACTGTGATGAGTAGTAAGCATAGAGCGTGACCGAGTCGAGGTCCAAGAGAAGGTGTCCTATAAGAATTAATATGTTTTAGATAAACAAACATAAGGATAAGGAAAAGTTTTCCTACGAGAATTAGTATGTGACATGCTAATAGTATATGAACTAGAAGTGATTAACTAAAATTGAACTAAACTATGGGAAGTATAACAACTAGTTAATCTAATATAGGAGGACTAAAACACTGTAAACTACACTAAGACAATATAGAATATTTGTAAATAATTATACTAAATGAAATAAAACCCTAAATGTGCAAAGATGTAAAAGGAAAGGACTTAATTGATTATCGGAGACTGTTGAAGGTTGTTGCAAGTTAGACTGTAAATCCTAGAAATAGAAACAATCACTCGAGAGATCCCGTAGAGGTTAGATGTGGAAGATATAAGGGGACTGCAACACCTAAGAAGGTATTGGGGTGCCTCGGGGTGCCCTAGTATGAAGAATATGTGCCCTGGTCTCTCTGACGGCTCAAAATTTGATTTTCGTAGGGTCGTAAGATGATTAGGAATATTGCCTATTTGTTACTAATCGGATGTGTTGAGATGTGTCAAATGTTTTGAGTGATGGAAGATGAAGTAATGACCTATAAGAGAGAAATACGTATCAAAACCCTAAAAATAAAATATGCAAAATGAATGGGTCGGACTGACCTCAATTGCCACAACAGTGGGCTTACTAAATTGAGTGTTGCACTACATTTCAGACCCAAATGTAGTTCTAGTGTGTGTGTGCATGTCGTGCCCTAGGTGCTCTTGTTCCAGTTAAACTTTGTGAAGTAGCAAGCAATAATAACTATAGAAAATGTAATAACATGTGTGCATGAAATAAAATAGAATCCCTCCCCTATGCTGTGTGTGTTGATGCAGATCTCCTAGCCTTGATGCATGACATTATGTGGATGTAAGTGATGTAATGGATGCAACTCTAGATGGAGTGATAGTAGTATGTGATGCTATGACCCTCATTATGGTCTCATAACTTTATATTTATAGGGTTATCTTGATTTAATTTCATAATTAACCCCGACATGGCCGACTAGGAAAAAGATAAGGATGAAAAATGGCTAAAAGAGGCCCAAAAAGAGGTGGGAAAGTAGAACATGGACCAGGGCACCCGAGGTGCCCTAGTATAGGCTTGGGTGCCCCAATTTAGGATAAAATGATGGGAAAGTTACGAAATATGTGGACATACTTTGGAAAATACACAGAATGATGAAATAAAGGGTAAAATAAGATGGCTAAAAGGTGGGATTAATTAGTAATTTCTTCACTTGAGAACCCTCTAAATAGTAGTATAAGACCGGGATAAATAATGCCTAATGTGCACAATTTTGTGTCTACATTTTCCCCCACTTTATGTTGGTGAGCAGAACGCTCAGTAACATAAAGTAGATAGAGATGCGTACCTGATATCCATGTAGACTGTAGTAGAAGACGTGTTGGTGGACTAGACTCAAGTGTGGAATGAAAAAAAGAAAAATGTGGAGGAGCGTGGATTTTAAAGATGAAAAATGTGCATGAAAAAAATGATGAGACTGAACCTAAGGCGAAACACGTATGTAGCTGCTACAATGTTTAGTGTACCTGTATGGTTAGTAAAGGCAAGTGTCATTGGTATTGTCATTTTCATCATCATCGTTATTGTTGTTTTTGTTGTTGTTCCCCCAATTTGAATACTTGTTTCTCATACGGCTGGACCTGCAAGGAGAAAATGATCAAGTAGTCAAATATATGTGTATGTAAAAATGCTATGTAAAATACGCATGTGTAAAGTACACAAATGCAAAATACATGAAAAGAAAAGTGTAAATGGAACATGTTCACCTGATCCATGTTGAGAGAAAGGGTGTAGAAGAATATCCAATACTATCACGAGTTTTTGGGTGATTTCACGCCACCCTGGCTGAAGTATAGGGAGGAAATGCTCTATATCCTCCAACCTTTAACCGCTTCTACTGAAATGTGTGAAAAGATCTCTGTGATGTCCTATTTTTTTTACCGATCTGACGCCACTGGATGAAGTAGTGTAGGGAGGAACACCCACTGTAACCTCTAATCCTGTAATTGCTCTCGTAGAAATGCCAAAGGACACCATGTCCTATAGAGGCCACTATGTATGGAGTTTGTAGAGTGGTCTGAACTCACTCACTGTATATAAACCCACAATGCCAAGGGTGGAAAGTGCACTATACTGAACCGATGTAAATGCATTGTGTTAGTAGAAACACTCAATGATGCCCCCCCTTTGGGGGTGCATGTGACGTCGCTAAAAGGAGAATGCGGCCCCAAAAGAGAATATACCTGCACTCGACTTGTATAAATCTTCCTTGCAGAAAGGGAAAATGCTTGGTAGAAACCAAGGCGCACACAAAAGGGGATGGCTATCCAAAACAATTGTTAGTCCGAAAACACATGCATGCAATAAGACAAGTGTAAAATACATAGACAATGTAGTAACTACCAAACAAAGTAGTGTAAACACATAAGAAAATAAGTAGGCCACACAAAGTGGGTTGCAAACATGGGACATCACTCACGATGTCGCAATACACACAAGGCCATCATGGCTGCAAACAACAAACAAGTGTGCACACAAGCAAAGGGAAAAGCTCACATATAATAAAAACAATGACATAAAAGTAAAAAAACAAACAAGGAGTCATGGAGATGTATAATCCTGCAAAACAAGTGCTACACATGGAGCGCTTGTTAGCATGTTAGAGTGACAACCAATATGTCAAAGCATGTATGAGTAAGTAACATAATATTCTAAGGACAAAATGAAACAATATCACCTGGGTAAGACGAATGTGGATGCCCCCAGTGACCAATATAGGAAGGGTAAATGAGCATCCATGCCGCATGTAGATTCTTGTATCTATGACCACACTAAAAAAATGTGTGAACACGCATGTGTGTATGATATAGATAATGACATATAAGAAAGAAGTCTAACATGTGTAGTAAAGTTATCATGCAAAACACTATATTATGTTGTGGATGGACAGAATGGAATGATAGGAACAACGTGGTCCCTAAGTGGATGGAAGTGTATGCAATGAGGTTTAATTTGTTCCCCCTTAGTAGTCAAGAATGAACCGTAAAGAAGAGTGCGTCATCGGGAAATGGTCAAGTAATGTTGGTTATTTCTAGCACATTGTGATGAGTGTGTATATGTAATAGTGATGAAATGTGACATGTGGAGAGATGTGTATGAACCATATAGCTGAAGGGTGTATCACAACTTGTGGGATAGGATGAGTGATGATTTAGCCCTAAGCATGTATCACTACATGATGAAGAGAAATAGGTGACGATTTAACCTAAGGTGTATGTCACTACGAGATGAATGATAAGGGGGAGTGGTGATGTAACCTAAGGTGTATACCACTACAAGATGATAGTATAGGTGACAATTTAACCTAAGGTGTATGTCACTAATGCTGGAAATGTTGCATGGTGAATGTAAGGTCCATTTGATTGGTAAACCCTTGGCACATTGAGTATGGACCAAGGAACTAAAGTGCGTCATAGGGTGGTGATGACAACACATAGAAGACAACGTAGTATAAATGACCAAGTGATGAATAGGGTATGTAAATACACGGTGTGGGAAATGCAATATAGGATGTGTAGGGTGTGTAGAATATGTAATATGTAAGATGCGGTGATAGGTGTAGATAGAAATAGAATATGTAGTGATAAAATGTAAAGCTAGACCCATATATATAATGGAACCTAGCGTAGTGTATAGAATGTATGTAGAAATGTGGAGTATAGGTTGTGCTACAATATCCTAATAATGTATGTGATGGGTAGGGTAAGGGAGAGTATAATGTAGAATGTAGGGATGAAATGTAAAACTAGACTCATAAGTAATGACGACTAGTGTAGTATGTATGATATGAAAATATGTAGTGTATAATGTGACGAAGTGCATAGATATCGAATGAATGTAATGCGTAGATGAGGACTAGTATAATGTAGAATAATCGTAGAATGGATGGTGTATGATGCACAATGTATAGTGGAATGAAATGTATAATGCCTAGGGTATAGTGTGTGGGGTTCAGTGTAATGGTAATCCCTCAACAATCAAGTGTGAACCGAAGCACAAGAGTGCATCATCGGGTAATGATCGCATTACACTACTTTAAGTGTAATATTTCTTAAGATGTATGACATTTAGCAAGGTTTTGAGCAATTTTTCTAGAAGGGTGGTGAGGCGATAAACACCACCACCAAGCTTATCCATGACAACGTAGGGGCCAAGCCAATTGGGCTTAAATTTTCCTTTTAAAGGTGCCTAAGCCTTTTTATTTTTTTGGGTTTTCTTTTAAGACGAGGTTGCCAATATTGAAATATTGAGAGCAAGTCTTTCGGTTGTAAACTTGTGCAATGCAAGATTAATATGTGTGGAGGTTTTCCAAAGGTGCTTGGACATGACGTGAGCCCAACATCTCGATTTTTTGTAAGTGATTTTCATGATATTCATTGTCCTTAAGGACGCCTTTAAGATAGATTCGTAAGGTTGATATTTCAAGTTATAGTGGAATAATAGCCTCGGCACCATAAACTAATGAAAATGGGGTAGCATTAGTAGGAGTATGAATACTAATGCAATAAGCCCATAATGCGTAGAAAATATGGTCTTGCGTAGGATTTTGACAATAATTTTGTTGGTAGCCTCAACTTGGCCATTGCCTTGTGGATAATAAGGTGTAGAGAATGTTTTTTAAATTTTGAATTTAACACAACTTCTTAACATCTTTATTTTTGAAAGAGGTTGCATTATCATTGATGATGGTAGAGGGCACACCAAAGCACGTAAAAATATGCATGGTGAGAAAATTACAAATATCTGTACTAGTGGTTGTTCATAAGGGAGCTGCTTCAACCCACTTGGTGAAGTATTTAGTAGACATATATATGAATTTGTGTCTGTCACCTAATTCGGGTTGATGAGGTCAATTAAATCAAATCCCCAAAGCGAAAAATCCTAGGTTAAGCGCATTGGTTGTAGATCATAAGTGGGTGCATGATGGATATTGCCATGTTTCTGGCATTTTTCACAACGAGTAGCATAGTCAAGGAAATATTGTTCCATTGTTGGCCAATAATACCCTTGGCGCAAGAGTTTTTGTGACATGGCTTTACCCAAGAAATGGCCACCACATATGATATCATGGATGTTTGAGATGGCCGTGGGAATATCTACGAGAAAAAGACAATGGAGAAGATGACCATCAATAACACATTTGAATAATTTAGTCCCGACGATAACATAATGAGTGGCCTCACGACGTAACCAGCGAGCTTTGTGAGGCTGTAGGGTATCGGGATAGTTTGTTTATATAGATAATTATAAATAGGGGTGAACCATTCAATGATGTCATGACTACGCATGATGACACAAGATGCAATAGGTAGTGCAAAGATAGAGGGATGTCGTAAGTGTGTAATGATGAAAGTGGCTTGTTCATTTATGATATCTTGTAGGATAAGTGACGTTGCACTGCCATAGCATCGACATGGTGATTATCTTTGCGAGGAATAACGGTAATGGAATAAGACTCGAAGGTAGCTAAAAGGTCCTTTACAAAGGTATTATATGGAATAAGATGTTCCTCCTTGGTATTATATGTATCATTGACCTAGTTGATGACTAATTGAGAGTCACCATGAATGCACAAGTTACAAATGAGGAGATTTTTAGTGGTAAGAAAACCCAAAATAAGAGCCTCATATTTGGAAATATTATTTGTGCAAGAAAACCCTAATCGATATGCGAAGGGGAGTGGGTCACCATGTGGGGTAATAAAGACAACCCCAGTACACTGCAACCCAGAGAAGAAACGAGAACCATTGAAGTACATTGTCCATATATGGGATTCAATGGTATAGGCAATGAAATCATCGTGGAAGGAATCAAAAATATGGGATGTATCCAAGAGAGGTGCCATGGGCAATTGATCGATGACCTTGTCCCTTGATTACTTTTTGAGGGATAAAATTAAAATCAAATTTGGTGAGGAGCATGACCCAACAAGCCAAACGTCCTGAGAGGTGTGTGCGGGATAAGAGATAATGTAGAGGATCAACTTTGGTGATGATATGGACCTCATGGTTAAGGAGATAATGGTGTAATTTGTCTACAACAAAGACAAGACCGAGGCACAATTTTTCAATGTAGCTATAATTGCATTCATAAGAGAGGAGAGTATGAATGATATAATAGATGGCTCGTTTGCATTGAGTATTGTCATGTTGTGTCAATAACCCACCTAAGGTGTGGCATGGAAATATAGCATATATATATAGTTAAAAAGGTCGAGACGGCGACATGCTGGAATAAAATAGGTGGATTTAACAAGTAAGATTTGATATGATCGAATGTTCTTGTTGGTATTGTGCATCCCAAACAAACTTGGTATCCTTCTTCACGAATCATGTGAATGGTTGTGTTTTATCAACAAGTTGTGCGATAAAATGTCGGATAACCTGAATTTTAGCTTGCAAGGAGAAAAGGTGGTGGAGGTTTTTTGGTGGAGGAATGTTAATAATGGATTTAATTTTTCTAGGCTCAATCTCTATGCCACGTTGAGAAATAATATAGCCAAGGAGCTTTCCTGGTTATCCCAAAAACACACTTTTGGGATTGCATACACGATATTGGTGTAATCATTCAAATAGTATGCAAATATCTCTTGTGTGGGAAGAACACCACCTATATTTTGCTAAAATTTCATCTACATAGTCCTCAATGATCTTGTGAATGTAGTCGTGAAATATATGGGTCATTGCGCATTGGTAGGTAGCCCCTGCATTCTTAAGGCCAAAGGGCACAATTGTATAAAAATTTTTTCCCATGGTGTGGTGAAAGAGGTTTTTTCTTGATCAATGGATTGATCTTGATTTGATTATAACCCAAAAAGCCATCCATAAAGGAAATGATGTCATAACCAGCGGTAGATTCTACAATAACATCGATATGTGGGAGAGGAAAACTATCCTTAGGGAAAGCTTTATTTAGATCATGTAAATTAGTGCAACAATGCACATGGCCATCTGGTTTCATTACCGGGACAATGTTAGACACCCATTCAGGATAATCGACATCGCAGATAAAACCAACATCTAAAAGTCTTTGAATTTTTTCCTTGACTAAGAGGTCCACTTTAAGATGCATCTTATGAATTTTTTGTTGGACAATTTTGGCGCCAGGGTTAAGGACAATATTGTGCATTGCAACAAAGGTGCCAATACCTAGAATGTCACTATTATCCCAAGAAAAAATATCTGAGAATTCATGAAGGAATTTATTGATATCCTTTTGTTCAGTAGGGGTAAGAGAAGCGGCTAATAAGAGTATGCGTGGATTTTCAGATGTTCCCAAATTATATTGTATGGTTTTTCATTAATAAGTGCGAAACGATCCTCAACGTATGAATCACTTGGAAAAGTATCGAGTGGATAATTATTCTTATTGGGGCTATCAGGATCTTCCAAGAAAATCATATTAGTAGGCAGGAGGGGGGGATGGTGTCGTTTATGGTGGAAAGAGGGGAGATAGTCATAAGTGCCCATATAATCAAGTAATGCATTATTAGTAGGGAAAGTATGGATATTGTCCCAAAAGAAAGAGGCATTGTTACTAATAAGCTCAAGGTGTAACAAGGGAAGTGGCGTAAAATGACATGCGATATATGTATCTATAGGAGGTGTAGAAGGAGGTTGGTATCCCAGCCCAACCCTGTGGGTTCTTGTGTGGATGTCCCAAATCCCTGTGATTTTATGCTCTTAGTAGTGAGAGAAGAAAAAGTGATGGAAATATTTGTATCCTAACCCATATTTAGAGAGATCGGGAGTAACACCGTAGGTAACAGGTAGATGAACAATGTGTTCAACATAGTTACAATACTCAAAAGGTGAGGGGTCAACGGAACATCATAAATAGTGTCGTGATAACGAAATTTGAGCAAAGACATGGAGCGTAGAAGGGACTCATACGTACTGTAACACATAGATTTACATGCATGTAAATGACATACAACGTAATGGGAATGAAGTCCCTCCTCAATGAAGGTGAGACTTCCTTTATTGAAAACCAAAGCTGTATTTACATCTGTACATTCAAAATTGTATGTGGGGGGTGTTTTGGAACATCAATGGAAAGAAAAGTGAATGAGGGAGATGGAATAGAATGAAGGAAATGAGTGGAATGGAATGAATTGAAAGAACATGCAAGAGTTAGGTAAACATAGAGCTTAATATTGCATGAAGAAGAAAGATGAATAACTAACACAAATAAAATGGAGTTTGAGTTAGCTAAACGAGAATGAGTAAAAGGGAACACACTTGAGCAAGTAGATAATCAGAGCTTGATCACTGTGAACTAGAACAACATATTAGTAGCATTGAAAATAAGATCCAAGACAATATTTGCATGCAAGATATAACATCTAACATCTAATGAACATAAGAACATCAAATGTTACAAGAGACAATGAATGAGACAAAAAGTTTGTATTTCATTAACTCTAAAATGTCTTCACAAAGAACACAAAGTTTCTTTCAAACAAGTTTACACACAAAAAAGTTATTTTCTTCTCCTCTCTCAAAGTCACCTTTAAAATGAGCCCCATACTTTCTTTTATAACAAAAAGTTGGTTACAAAGTAGTTAGGGTTTACATGAACATTAAATAGGGCACTTAAGTGAATTTTAATTTTTCAACCAATTTTCAAAAAGTGACTAAAAATAGAAACCGCTTAATTTAAAAAGTCATAAAAGAAATGGGCACACGTGGATCCCACTTAAATGACTTGGACACACACATAGATATCCTAGTCAACAATGTGCCACCTAGATCAAAACACCTATGGTCAGTGCCTTATCCATTAGGCCAAGAGTTTTCCTATCCCGGTCGTACAGAATGAACTCATTGACCGTGCTACGTAATCCTCTAGATGACAAGAGAGATGAGCTTGAAACTTGAGCAATTCATCCACCTCTCCGTTTGAGCAACATCTTGGTGTGAGAAATTTTGTCTTCATTCGTATTCGCATTCAAAATTACATATAATTCTCCACATGCTCTGAATACCTTTCCATGGTGAATTCTTCATTTTCACGAGATCGAAGTTGTTACGCCACCTTGGCTTGTCAGAATCCAGCTTCTTGATCTTTCACCATCGAGAAGATATTCCAAGAGCCAAAATTGCAATTCACTTCCTGGAGTTATGTCTTTTGTCTTTGTCACCATCCTGAAGTGTTGCCATTCTGATCCACTCACGATCGTCCAATTCGAGAATGCTCCAACTTTAAGACTGACCGATGAAATATTGCGCCTACTACTAACTGAGAGCTAACAGTGACACACTTGAATGATGTGGCCTTGCTTGATGATCCGTACAACGATCAAGTGAAAACAATTTTTGTAGACAAGATTCTCCCATTATCGATCTCTGCCGATAACAATGGCTTTTGACTCCGAAGAGACCTATACCAATAGCTATGACTTATACCGCATAATGAGGAAGTCAGAGGTTGCTTCAGCTTCGAGCCATTGGAGTTGAATCACCACACTATGCAGTTTCGTGGTGCATCCATGCAAGTGATGACCAATTTAGAACAAGCGTCGGAAAATTGTGACTCGCCTTTGGTTGATATGTGATCGCAGAATCGACCTATGTCGATGTGTCCCAAGTTGGTATCGACGATGTTCTCATACTCTGAATGGAGTGTCGAGGTGAGTAGAATGCCCTGGAACCTATACCGCAACATAATTTTTTTTGGAGATGACATGATTGTGACAGAAAGCGTGATTTCAGGCTATTACTTCCATCTTACAAAATTGTAAAATCACTCGTAAAACTACCCCTGGGAAAAATAGCAAATCATGTCTATGAGAAGTTTTCACCGCATGAGGAAGTATATTAAGGCACCACAAGTTTGCGTGTCAAATTTTTTTCCTCAATCAAATTATTCACCAAATATTAAAGGTCATAGTTGACTCTTTCCGAAATCTGCTAGGAAAATGCAAGTGTAAATCGTGAAAATCCCGTTTGGTTTTAGCTTGGGAAAAATACCAAACGTCACCCTAAGAATCTACAACTTGGAAAGGAAGCATATGAAGATGGGAAGAACTGAAAGAAATAATTTTTTTCTCTTGACGATCAAATGAGTTCAAAATATCAACTCTCGAAGTGAGTCACCTTGACAGGCTGAAAACTGCATGCGCAGCGAAATCATGCAAACTGCATTTTATTTCACTCCGTGAAAAATATCAAACAAAGTGTTGTACATTTGAATTTTTAAATAATTATATGAATTTGGGAAGAATTCAATGAACTAAACCGTTTTTCTCATGACAATCATCTAGGCTCGAGATATGGATTCTCAAAGTAGGCCTCCGCCAAGCTGAAACTGCACGCGTGGCAAAATCAACTAAATTGTGTTTTTCTTGAGTTCGTGAAAAATATCAAACAAAGTGCTGTACACTTGAAATTTGGCAAATGAGTATACGAAGAGGGGGATAATTCAACGAACCAAACATTTCTTTCCGACGATCATCCGACTCCGAGATATCGAGCTCCAAAGTTGATTACTTCAACAGATACAAACCACGACAAAAATAATAACTTTTTTTTAAAATACGACTCTTTCTATTATTATATTTTTTTAATAAAAAGAGATTTAGCGAATGTCGAATTCAAAATGACCATACAACAATATTGAGGCAAAGCTCAAATCACCATCGAAAAATAATACAATTTTAGATCATTTTAACACTTCTAGCGACACGTCGAATTCACTCTATGCGTAAATATCTCCATCCACCTTGACATGAGAAAGCTATCGTCTCCTCAGCATGCGTAGCTCCATGAGTATCTTCCTTTTAAAATAAAATAAATCTACACTAAACTTCAATCCATTGTGCATGTGTGGATTTCTAATTTTTGGTTATATTTTAATCTTATTCATCACTCCAAAGTATGCGTGGAAAGCTTGTCTTCCATAAATTGTTCATGGATTTTCATTTTAACTATTGTTTTGTTTCTTTTTGCAAAGTGTGTGGATTTTACTCTATTTCTATTATGTCTTCCTCCCGCATGTTGCGTGGATACTCCTCTTTTCGAGTCAATGCTCAGTGTGTGCACAAATAAAAACAAATTCCATTCTTCCCTTCCAAGCATGGCGTGGGACCTAGTCTTGACTGATGCGTGGATTTGTATTTTAACTGTTGTTTTGTTTCTTTTTTCCGGCTACGTGGGATGCGTGGAAGCTAGCCTTACCTCTTCAGGTTGTGCGTGGAAAAAGACAAACCTCCTTCTCCCTTCCAAACATGGCATGGAAATTGCTCATGGCTAATGCGTGAATTTCTTTCCTTCAAATTCCACTGATTTTATTTATTATCCTGGGAAGCATATCATCTCCCTGAAATGGACTGGTTGTACATGGAAAACTTGTCTTCTTCCTACACAATCAATAACAAACAAAAACAAATGTGGAATTTCACCTTTTCCTCTGCTACATATGGGATTTATTTGAGATTCCAGATCAATCCTTGCACGTGCCTGAGATTGCCTTCACCTTTGCAAGCGTGGATCTCAGAAACTTCTTGCTATCACTTCCCTCCAATGAAGACAACTACCTAAAACTCTCAAGGTCGCCTGGCTCTAGCTAATGCCCATGCCAGGTTTCCGTGTGAAAGCCGGATAGTGCCTGTAGAATAAGCTTTCCTTCTTCTAGCTCTGGATATCTGCAATATTTCTTTATTTCTCCTTCTTCCCAATTTCCTCTCGCTTCTACAACCTCTTGTAACCGTCTCCTCATCAATTCCCGGATGATAGAAGCAAAATCAAAATTGTCTACGGCAATTGAAGCGGAAGAAAAATTGCCCCTGGCACTTGCTCACGGCAGTTACGACAATTAATAAAAAGAAGAAAAGTTCTCCCAAGTTTGTCGAACAACTTCCATCCAATATTAAAATTAATATTTATTAATTAAAAACCCTAAAATTTAATAAATATTAATTTTATTAAATAACAGGGTAAATATTAATTAAATAATTAAAATACGGTTTGTGGTGTAGCGGGAGAAGGGCTTATTCAAAATGGATGAAACGAAAGCCAAAATGACCATGAGAATAAGATGATTGTGATGGAGGAGAACAATCACGCAAGATAACACTTTTGAATTTTTTTAAAAAAATATTTCACGTTTACTAATTTTGTGAAGTCAAAATTAGTTGATAACAACTGGCTCTTATTGGGGACAAGGACTTTACGGATGCAACAACGGACCCAGACCCAAATATTCAATGAACACGATCCCAAAAATGATGGAGCATAAAAACGGGATGACAAAGAGAGGAAACCGAAAAATAGGGAAAACAAAAAAACCAAAATCCTAATTACCTATGTACATACAGGGGACAACCCGTTTTCAATTTTGATAGTGCTTGAGATATTTCCCAGCTATAGGGCAAAGGAAAATGAGTTCCATCGGGATACGCCAAGTAATAAGTGCTATCTCCACGAAATGTCTGATCTTGAATGGGCCTAGCCACAATGAATCAAACTTCCCATGCTTTCCTTTTGGTTCACGTCTTTTGTCCCAGAGAAGAACTAAGTCATTGATTTGAAATTGTCTCTCCCTAGTTTTCTATCGAACAATTTCTTTACCTTGGATTGATGTTCCTCGATCCTGTTTGCCACTTGACTTCTCTGCTCTTCAAGCTTGCTTATGAACATGATCCTTTTATCTAACGCATTGGCGAAGCATTCATCATCAATTGCTTGAGCCAATCGTAATGCTGGTAACTCCAATGTGATGGGAATTTGAGCATCGGTTCCATACAAGAGTTGGAATGGAGACATCCCGATTGCTCTTTTGGGAGTTATGCGGTCAGCCCACAATGCATCATATAACTTTTTGTGCCAAGTTCTTTGATTTTCTTCGACTAACTTGTGCACGATAGTAATGATGTTTTTGTTACTGGATTTTGCTTGACCGTTTCCCTGAGGGTAGTAATCTGATGAATGAGATAAAGATATCCCATACCCATAAAAAAACCTATCATCTCTGCAGAAGAAAAATTTGAGGCATTGTCCATCATGATCTTGTGTGGAATTCCATAACGAACCAATATATTTTCTTTGATGAAGTCACAGATTACCGCAGTAGATGTTTGTTTCACCGGTATAGCTTCTACCCACTTTGTAAAGTAGTCAGTTGCGGTGAGCACGTGAGTATGACCAGCACTAGAATTAGGATTCAAAACCCCGATGAAATCTAAACCCCATTGTTGAAAGGGCTCTTCAATGACAACTGGCTTCAAAGGCAAAGCTGCCAATTTTGGTCTTCCAACAAATTGTTGACAAGCTTCACATTTTGCTACCCATTTCTGAGCATCAAAACATAGTGGGCCAATAATAATGTGCTCACAAAATTTTATGAGTGTAACTATCGGGCTAGAGAAATGACCACCACATGCATGATTGTGAAAAGCTTCAAGCAACCTAGGTTGTTGTTCCTTATCAACACATCTGAGGAACATGCCGTCAACTCCTTTCTTGAACAACGTGTTGTCCCAAATGACATACCTGACAACTCTTAGTTTGATAGCTCATTTTTCCTTAGCTGTCAGATTCTCTAGACACTCACCGTATGTGAGAAAGTAGGCTATATCAGAATAGCATTCATCTATGGTACTGACAAAAACTACCAGTGGTAAACTTTCCTCAACTGGTTCTTCTTCAGAGTCGTCTCGTGGTTCATTCTCTGCGATGAGTTGGCAGAGTCCTCTTCCTCGAACCAACTTGGTAGGCTTGATATCCAAATCATATTCCTAGATCTTGGAGACCCAATTACCTCTTTTAGATCCTGGTTCCTATTGTGTCAACATCAATTTAATTATGGTGTCTGGAACTAAGACTTTGGTATGTGAATTCAACACATAGTACCTGAAATGTTTCAAGGCTCTCACCACCGCATACACATGTCTCTCAAGGGGAGTGTAATTAAGTTTGTGTTTCTTGAATCCAGAGCTCATGAATGCAATAGGAGATTTGACTCCTTCTTGATTTTTTTGAGTCGAGATGACAGAGATTGTGTGGCGAAGCATAGCAATAGATTATGAAATCCTTTTTAAAATCGGGACACACCAATGTAGGGGCTTTTGCAATAGCACCCTTGATTTTTTCAAATGCCTCTCTACCTTCCTTCAACCATTTGAAGGATTATTTTCCTTTCATCATATCAACGATTTCTTTAGTCATCTCGGTGAAATCTGGCACGAACCTTCTCAAAAAGTTCACCTTCCCAAAGAATGAGTGGACTCTAGGCTTACTTGTAGGCAAGGAAAGATTCTTGATCGCTTGAACACACTCAGGATCGATTTTAGTTCCCTCCTTAGAAACAATATGACCTAGGAGTTTCCCTTTCATAACTCCGAACACGGAATTTTTTGGATTTAGAGAAATCTTATGAAGTTTGCACCTTTGCAATATTTTCTCTAAATCTCTTAGGTGATCTTCTCGCTTTTCTTTGAGAACACTATCAAGTCATCTAGGTATATCATGATGATCTTGTCTTTATAATCTGTGAATGCCATATCCATAGCCCTTTGAAAAGTAGTGCCGGCATTGATCAAACCAAAAGGCATTCTTCTATATGCAAATGTACCCCAAGGGGTGGTGAACACAATTTTATGTTGATCTTCTCTAGCCACTTCAATCTAATTATAACCAGAGAAACCATCTAGCATGGATAGCATTTCCGATCTAGTTATTGCCTGTAAAATATGGTCCATGAATGATAGTGGATAATTATCTTTCAAGGAAGCTTGATTAAGATTGTAAAATCACACAAATCCTAATTTCTCCATTTTTCTTATGAACCGGTACAATATTAGCTATCCAAGTTGAATGTCGAATAGGAAAAACTATTCGTGCATCTAACATCTTTTGAACCTCATGAAATATTGTCCCTGCAATCTTGGGATTATATTGTCTTTGATTTCTTCCTGAATGGAATTGCACCAAGTTTCAAGGGTATGGCATGCTCCATTTCCCTAGGTTGGAAAGACTTCAAGTCTTCATATGAGTAAGCCAAGACATCAAAATATTTGGTAAGGAGGCTTATGAATTTCTTGCGCTCCTCAGGTGAGCAACACTTACCGATGTTGACCAGGAGCGAGGTTTATCCTTGGTACCAATGTTAACTTGCTCATAGTCAGCAAAATTCGCAGGTCCCACTGCTCTTTCTCTTTGATAAACTTGTCATGTTTATCAAAAATTTCTTCAAGTGAAACCAATCCTTTTGGAATTTTATTTCCTTTGAGTTGATGATTCCATCACTAGATCTTCGTTCTCAACTCCTTCTTGAATGGGTGAGGTCGTCAATTCACGAAATGCAGAATCACTTCCTTCAAAGTACAATTGTTCAAAATTATCCCTTTTTCTAAAAAGGCAATAATTTGTTGATCATCATTGAATACTTGCCAATTTTCTGCATTGTCAAGAACACTTGGCCTAAAAATCATTTCATGGTGTATTTGTCTTGATCAAACTCTGAATGAGGAATCATTAATGAAGCTGAGACTGCTAGAGAATTTTCTTTTTGTCATTCTTTTCATGAGGGACAAATTTTATGGAAAAAGCATCAAAGGTTTCTATCGCATCCCACACTTTATTTCTGTAGTGTCTCAAATGATCATTCTTTACTTGGAACTGATTTCTTACTTGTTTCACGATCAATTCTGCATCTCCAAAGACTTCCAAATTTTTGATCCCTTTCTCCTCTTGCAACTTAGAGGCCAAGGATTAATGCCTCATATTCTGCAGTGTTATTAGTATTTGAAAATTCAAGTTTGTAGGAAAAAGAAATATTTTACCATTTGGAGATATGAGCACCACTCTTGCACTAGAAACCCGTTGAGTAACAACTTCCATCGAACTCAAGAGTCCATATCTCATTAGAGTCTTGGAAAGTGACCTCAGGTGCATGAACTTCTATAGTCATCATATAATTACCCATACTTGAGCCTTGGAACAGGATTTGTGCACGAGGATCTTCGATTTTAGTTACCGTGAACTTTGCTTGAGTCTCTGGCATTAGCTTCTTCATTTCTCCATTGATAGGAATCATGGCGTGAGACTAGTCCATTTGAATCTCGCCACCCAAATCTCTACAAAATTTCCTGCTCAACAACATACCATATGAAGCAGGAATGTCAGCAACTAGAATGGTTACCTTAACTCGTTTATGAGGAAATTGGGCTAAAACCATTTGAGCATCTTTAATCTTCCCGATCAAAGGAACTTGTCTCATCTCCATTGAGTAACAGATCCGAATGTTCTTGTATACAAGTCAACCCAAGAGCATGTGCTACTTTTACAGGCATCACATTATCCGAGGCTCAAAATCTATAATGTAATTACTTAATTTGCATCCGTTGATAAGAAAGGACACAAAGAAAGGTTCAATCTTTTCATTTGAAGGTGTAGTGGCTACCACAATGTTTTGAGTTTTCCCATCTTTGGGAGTTTTTAGAATTCCTTTGGAGGAATGAACAATAGAGTTGCCTTTGATAAACTGGACCAATTTATCGAGTTGATCCTTATTGGACTTCAAGTACTCTTCTGTGACATGGAAATTTTTGTTTTATTGATATGATCAATGATATAAAATTTGGGCAAAGTAACCATACTTGATGTCTCAGATACTAGTTCTTTCAACTTGATGATGGCACACTTTTGACCTTTGCTTTGGGCTTGGTTGATATTGATGTGGAAGAAGAAACTTTCTTCGTAGCTGATTTATCAACTGATTGACTTGACAAAGGCCCTCCTTTCTTTAAGATAGTTTTGACCTTGGAAACCTCAGTCGCCTTAGACTCTTTAAGAGTCTCATTTGTCTTGGATTCTTTGGAAGTTTCCTTAGTCTTAGATTCTTTGGGAAGTTCCTTGGAAACCTCTTTATCTCCCACCTTAGTGGTATTCTACTCCTTTTTCTGAGAGCGTGTGAAGACAATGAAGGATTGACTATTCATATCTTCTATAATTTCTTCGTATTCATCTTCTTCTTCTGAATGGTACTCGAAGAAATGATTATTACTTTCTCCTCGGGATCTTCAACTTTCAGGTTCAAATGTTCTAGAATCCGGCTCTTCCTCATCAACCTCGATGACTTCAACTTCATCATCGCTTTCTTCAACAACATCACATTTTGAGTTAGTTGTGGGAGCTGCTTCAATAGCAAGCCTCGTCGGAGCACTTGTAATCCTGGCTTTGTTGGGAACGTAGCCTTTTCTTGGGATGTCTTTGTAAGGAGCATGTTTACTACTTTGAGCAACTTATTTTTTCAAAGCCAACACATCATTAGCCAACTTAGTGAGTATAACTTCTGAAGCATTGGGGTTTCTTGACTCTTTCCCTTGAGGGAAGTTTTCTTGAATTTTCCTGCCATGATTAAGTCATCCTCAATTTCTATGGCTAAGGATTGAGCAAGTTCCAAAGTAGCCACTCTATCCCTTCTCAACTGATAGCACACTTCTAGTTGTTGTGTATTAATAAAGAAATATTTTTGTCCATCAAGGTTTGGATGAATCCCGACAGAACTTTGTTCACCATTTTGTTGAACTTAGCCATGAAATTCCTCATGGGTTATGTTGGCTCTTTCTTCACCTGAGATAGTTGGGCAAGAAGAGCATGTTCATCTTCTGCTATCTTGAATCGATCTTCAAACTTAGTTTTCATATCATTCCAATTTGTAATACATCCATTTGGCAGATGATGAAACCAATCTGCAACAACATCATGCAATGTTTCGATGAAGAGGTGAATAGCAACATCTTCATATTCTACGAAAAAACAACACATGCAACGAAGAAAGCAGAAATATGGTCATCTGGTGACGTCTTCCCATCTCTGTCAAACTTGGGAAGAATCTTCCTCGATCCTCTTGGGAGGTCATGTCGAGCTGGTAAGGCCAATGGGCCTATGGAATTTCCCATGGTACATTTGACTGCCATTTTGGGAAAGGTGGTATGTGAAGGTAAAACAACATGAGCAAGGACAAGTGCTTGATTGGTAGTGATTCCTTCCTTCCTTGCTCTTTCAGGACTTGATGCAAGGCTTGCAGATCTACGAGGTGTGTTCTTCTTTGGAGGAGATAACTTGAAACCAAACTTTCCTTGAAAGTAAAAATGGGATTCGACCTTTAGCTTTTTCTCCTCGCGTAAACCTCTTTGTTGCCAGTTTGAAATCGGGGATCTAGTCTTTTCTCTTTTTTCTCTTCACTTTCTTTCTTGAGTTATTTGTGCCTGAATAATTCTAGCAACTCTCGCGACTTGATCTTCTTTGTTATCTAGTACTTGATGCGGTGAGATGAAAATGATAGTTGTTCGTGCGCTTTTCCCAAATATCTTGCCTCAAATATGATGATATATCTTCTTGAGTATCTGTAAAAAGAAGATTTGGTTACAAGATAGGTGGGTTACCTATAATAGTCATATAGATTATTTCCTTGGTGGAAGAGGACCACATCGGTGAACAATGATCAACACGTGTCCAGAGGTCTTCTAGCCACAAGTGCGGGTGCTCTTCTTCTAAGGTCTTCGACGTAGATTTCTCTGTCAATGGCTCTATCAACAACCACAAATTAATGTAAGCTTTCACGGTTTTCCCAAGCTCTTTTCAAGGTTAGCATCAATGTCTCCTTAAAAAAATTTTCATGAGCACAAGGTTCGGTTGAAGAACTGGAGCTTGTGTAAAGGGGATAGTCATAAAGATTTAACCAAGCATTGGTTAATGATTCTTGAATCCCCAGTAGAGTCATAAAAACTATTGGCACATGGATTTGCACGCATGCAAATGACATGCAACAGTGTGGGAACGAAGTCCCTCCTCAATGAAGGTGAGGTTGCCTTTATTGAAAACCAAAACTGTATTTACATCTGTACATTCAAAATTGTATGTGGGGGTGTTTTGGAACATCAATGGAAAGAAAAGTGAATGAGGGAGATGGAATGGAATGAAGGAAAGGAGTGGAATGGAATGAATTGAAAGAACATGCAAGAGTTAGGTAAACAAAGAGCCTAAATATTGCATGAAGAAGAAAGATGAATAACTAACACAAATAAAATGGAGTTTGAGTTAGCTAAACGAGAATGAGTAAAAGGGAACACACTTGAGCAAGTAGATAATCAGAGCTTGATCACTGTGAACTAGAACAACATATTAGTAGCGTTGACAATAAGATCCAAGACAATATTTGCATGCAAGATATAACATCTAACATCTAATGAACATAAGAACATCAAATGTTACAAGAGACAATGAATGAGACACAAAGTTCGTATTTCATTAACTCTAAAATGTCTTCACAAAGAACACAAAGTTTCTTTCTGAAACAAGCTTACACACAAAAGTATTTTCTTCTCCTCTCTCAAAGTCACCTTTACAAATGAGCCCCTGACTTTCTTTTATAACAAAAAGTTGGTTACAAAGTAGTTAGGGTTTACATGAACATTAAATAGGGCACTTAAGTGACTTTGACTTTTTCAACCAACTTTTAAAAAGTGACTAAAAATAGAAACCACTTAAGTTAAAAAGTCATAAAAGAAATGGGCACACGTGGACCCCACTTAAATGACTTGGATGCACACATAGACATCCTAGTCAACAATGTGCCACCTAGATCAAAACACCTATGGTCAGTGCCTTATCCATTGGGCCAAGAGTCTACCTATCCCAGTCGTATGGGAATGAACTCATTGACCATGCTCCGCAATCCTCTAGATGACAAGAGAGCTGAGCTTGAAACTTGATCAATTCATCCACCTCTTCGTTTGAGCAACATCCTGGTGTGAGCAATTTTGTCTTCATTTGTATTCACATTCAAAATTACATATAATTCTCCACATGCTCTGAATACCTTTCTATGGTGAATTCTTCATTTTTCACGAGATCGAAGTCGTTACGCCACCTTGGCTTGTCAGAATCCAAATCTTGATCTTTTTCCATCAAGAAGATCTTCCAAGAGCCAAAATTACAATTCACTTCATGGAGTTATGTCTTTTGTCTTTGTCACCATCCTAAAGTGTTGCCATTCTGATCCACTCATGATCATCCAATTCAAGAATGCTCCAACTTTAAGACTCGTGGATAGATGAAATATTGTGCATGCTACTAACTAAGAGTTGATAGGGACAAACTTGAATGATGTAGCCTTGCTTGATGATCCGTACAATGATCAAGTGAAAACAACTGTTGTATACAAGATTCTCCCATTATCGATCTCTATCGATTACAATGGCTTTTGACTACGAAAAGACCTATAGCGATAATTACGACTTATACCGCATAATGAGGAAGTCAGAGGTTGCTTCACTTCGAGCCATTGGAGTTGAATCACCACACTATGCAGGTTTTGGTGCATCCATGCAAGTGATGACCAATTTAGAACAAGTGTCGGGAAAATTTTGACTCGCCTTCGGTTGATATGCGATCGCAGAATCGACCTATGTCGATGTGTCCCAAGTTGGTATCGACGATGTTCTCATACTCTGAATGGAGCATCGAGGTGAGTAGAATGCCCTGGAACCTATACCGCAACATCATTTTTTTGAGATGACATGACTGTGATAGAAGCGTGATTTTAGGCTATTACTTCCATCTTACAAAACTACACAAATCACCTGTAAAACTACCCTGGGAAAAATAACAAATCTTGTCCTGAGAAGTTCTCACTGCATGAGGAAGTATATTAAGGCACCACAAGTTTGTGTGTCAGAATTTTTCCCTAATCAAATTATTCAGTCAAATATTAAAGGTCAAAGTTGACTCTTCAAAAGCTCTTGCTAGGAAAATACAAGTGTAAAATCTGAAAATCCCGTTTGGTTTTAGCCTGGGAAAAATACCAAACATCACCTTGGGAATCTATGACTTGGTAATGAATCATATAAAGATGGGAAGAACTAAAAGAAATAATTATTTTCTCTTGATGATCATATTAGTTCAAAATATCAACTCTCGAAGTGAGTCACCTTGACAGAAAAATGTTGTACATTTAATTTTTTTCAAATAAGTACATGAATTTGGGAAGAATTCAATGAACTAAAATGTTTCTCTTGACGATCATCTGGGCTCAAGATGTGGATCTCAAAGTAGGCCTTCCACCAAGTTGAAACTGCACGCGCGACAAAATCGACTAAATTGCGTTTTTCTTGAGTTCATGAAAAATATAAAACAAAGTGTTGTACACTTGAAATTTGTAAAACAAGTATACGAAGAGGAGGATAATTCAATGAACCAAACATTTCTTTCTGATGATCATCCGACTCCGAGATATCGAGCTCCAAAGTTGATTACTTCAATAGATACAAACCGCGGCAAAAATAATAACTTTTTTTTAAAAATACGACTCTTTCTATTATTATATTTTTTTAATAAAAATATATTTAGCGAATGTTGAATTCAAAATGACCATACAACAATATTGAGGCGAAGCTCAAATCACCATTGAAAAATAATACAATTTTAGATCATTTTAACACTTCTAGTGACACGTCGAATTCACTCTATGCGTAAATATCTCCATCCACCTTGACGTGAGAAAGCTATCGTCTCCTCAACATGTGTAGCTCCATGAGTATCTTCCTTTTAAAATAAAATAAATCTGCACTAAACTTCAATCCATTGTGCATGCGTGGATTTCTAATTTTTGGTTATATTTTTAATCTTATTCATCACTCCAAAGTATGCGTGGAAAGCTTGTCTTCCATAAACTGTTGCGTGGATTTTCATTTTAACTGTTGTTTTGTTTCTTTTTGCAGGCTACGTGGATTTTTCTCTATTTCTGTTATGTCTTTCTCCTGCAGGTTGCGTGGATACTCCTCTTTTCAGGCTGTGCACAAATAAAAACAAATTTCATTCTTCCCTTCCAAGCATGGTGTGGGACCTAGTCTTGACTGATGCGTGGATTTGTATTTTAAATGTTGTTTTGTTTCTTTTTGCAAGTTGCGTGGGATGTATGGAAGCTAGCCTTACCTCTTCAGGCTGTGCGTGGAAAAAGACAAACCTCCTTCTCCCTTCCAAACATGGCATGGAAATTGCTCATGGCTGATGCGTGAATTTCTTTCCTTCAAATTCCACTGATTTTATTCTCCTGGGCAGCATATCATCTCCCTGAAATGGACTGGTTGTGCATGGAAAACTTGTCTTCTTCCTACACAAATCAATAACAAACAAAAACAAATGTGGAATTTCACCTTTTCCTCTCTGTACATACGAGATTTATTTGGGATTCTAGATCAATCCTTGCACGTGCCTGAGATTTCCTTCACCTTTGCAAGCGTGGATCTCATAAACTTCTTGCTATCGCTTCCCTCCAATGAAGAAAACTACCTAAAACTCTCAAGGTCACCTGGCTCTAGCTAATGCCCGTGCCAGGTTTCCGTGTGAAAGCTAGATAGCGCATGTAGAACAAGCTTTCCTTCTTCTGGCTTTGGATATCTACAATATTTCTTTATTTCTCCTTCTTCCCAATTTCCTCTGCTTCTGCAACCTCTTGTAACCGTCTCCTCATCAATTCCCGGATGATAGAAGCAAAATCAAAATTGTCTACGACAATTGGAAGTGGAAGAAAAATTGCCCTCGACACTTGCTCATGATAGTTACGACAATTAATAAAAAGAAGAAAAATTCTCCCAAGTTTGTCGAAAAACTTCCATCTAGCATTACAATTAAAATTTATTAATTAAAAACCTAAAATTTAATAAATATTAATTTTATTAAATAACAGGGTAAATATTAATTAAATAATTAAAATACGGTTTGTGGTGTAGCGGGAGAAGGGCTTATACTAATTTTGCGAAGTTAAAATTAACTAATAACAAGACCCAAAATTATATGTATTGATCATTTTCGGAAAGAGGTTACGAAACCCCAATGTTGACTCGAGATCTCTTCACAAGGTGTTCAGAATCCGAAAGCACGCTAAGTATACATTTGCATCTTAAAATGCCTTATCTAGCCTTCATATGCTTTGTTCTAACCCCTTTCCTATATTTTACTTGCATTTTTGTCTTTAGTTACGGGGATCTCCGCCTTGCACGAGCGGTGGTCCCGTGCGCATTTTCCGAACTTTCCGGTGCACTCGTCAACGCAAAAAATCAAGTTGCACTTGTAATTCTTAGCCACTCTTTCTTTCATTAAAGTTTTAGCCGCTTGGTAAATAGTAATTTCATTTTTTTAATACGTAGAAGAGTTCAATTCGATCTTACCTTCTGGTAAATCAAAGTGTTATAAATACCAAGCTTCTTTACAAGCAAATGGCCCCTCTCTCTCTATGATTTATTATTCAAAGTGCATTTGAAAGTTATTCAATAAGTCTCAACAGTCTAGATTTTGTAAAGTTCTCACCTCTCGACTCAAGGCTCCACAGATTCGGTTTAGAGATCATTGGATCTCTCTAGTTTCATCTTGTTCCTTTGTTGTTCTCCAAACAACTGGTTTAACATAAAACAATTTTAGTTCTAGATTAAATTCATTTGAATCTTGATTCTATTTAGAGTTATAGGTTGTAGTTTCATCATAGGAAGTATAGGTCCTAGATATTTCAGTGTGTTTTTGTTGTATCCTTGCAACAATCCTGCTAGGAATCGCATAGCCAAGCTTTGTTCTCTTGTGCTATCCCTCTCCTACTTGCATTCTATTTGGCTTACGTCCAAGCTGCCACTATTCGAACATTATCTCCTGCTACCGTTGTCACATTCCCACTTTTCTGGATTCACAAGAACACATAGGAACAAAAAGATCACGCTGAGGGGACAAGCTATAATACAACGGGATTTGTCGTTGTTCTGTAAACTCCAGGTTTGAATTGTCAAAAATGTAGTTACAATATATCAAATAGAATAGCAAATCATTTTATTTCAGCTAAGCTTGCTTTCAACATTACCAGGGAAGTTATGGGGAATAATAGATTTTGAGAAGCTATGATTTATTCCTCACTTCTGAGGTAAGATTGAAGGTCTTTTAATTAAATTATTTAGTTATTTATATTCAGGATCAATTCACAAGTGCACAGGCAAATAGCTACATCTGGCTACCTTGCTTATTTTAATCCCATTATTAGATTAATTGCTCATTATCTGAATTTATTAGATTAGTCACTCTTTAATTTCATTCAAATTCACATCTTTGAAAATACAAAAAAATAAGCATAGCGTAGATTTATTTTCATAATTAGTTTACTTCATTCAGTTAAGTTTGGTTATCTCTTGCATGATAATTACGAGACCCAGAGAGCCTAGGGATTACATATTCGAACCGGTAATACCTCAGCCAAATCTCTTCACAACATTAGCATATATAGATCAAGGTCTTAGAATTCACGTCTTTCGAACAACAACAAACCCACAAGTAATTAGCGGGAAATTGAGAGAGTTAAACATCGAAGACGACAAAGCATATGAATTATGGTCAAATCAACCCAACTATAGATTTCCTTGATAGGATATCCACATGACCATACACAAACCTAAAAGAGAGAAAAATTTGGTTGTGATTCATTAGTTCCGCAACCAAATGCATGAGACCTTCTCATTGACATAGACACATGTTTACATATACAAGTTGCTAGAACACCCGTTGCACAACTTCCGTATTAAACATAGAAGCTGAAAAAGCTTATGACTACTGGATATTCGAAAGAAGAGATTGATTCTTCACATGACCATAAAAGGTCCACAACAACCACAAACTCATGGTTGTGATCCCCAGGTCCCACAACCCAATGGGCCTGCTAATCAGTTAAATATTGACACCAATTTACGTACGTTGGTATTTAGATCCTCACCACTCCCACTGGATATTATAACACAATTTTCTGTGTTGAACATAGAAGCCAATCAAGCTAATATTTTCTGGGTTAGACCAGAAAACCACCCATAGTTTCCTACAAATCCACTACACCTCTCACTACCACTTTCATGACCTTGTCTGGAAATATACACGAAGCACCTACATGTCACTTTCCACGCATCCAACAACCAATAGATAGGATCTCGGTAGAGCTCGACATTGATTGGAGCCTCCGAGTAGCTATTATATTTGAACGATCCATTACACCAATTCAGGTTAGGAGAGATTTCTTTCCTTGGACTCATAGATCTCGTTATTGCGTGTTGAGGATATAAGATTGCCCAACTAGTTTGTCCACATCCGCATATATTTCATTTCCACCAGCTGTCTCAGCACGACCTCGGGAGGTCGGGTATGAAGAAAGGCTACTTGTCGATTCTCATGCTCGCCTATCACTTTTCTATCATACAAAATTGGTGAACCCAATGTGAACAAAATAAATGCTCCTTTTCATTTCCATTTATTTCATCCATATTTGCTCCTTCCCATTATTCTACGGGTATTTATATACCCCGAATATGTCGGGATACGATGCATATGGCATACCTCTCTCAGGTCTCAAAGCATATTATGGTCAAACAAGTAGACAACTGTCACCCTCACTTTCTGCATGGGCTGACAAATACTCAAGAAACTATTTGTCATCACAAACTCTTCCTCGAAGAACTATCTGTAGTTCTTCATTCCGAATTGAGGAGCTGGACCATCTCACACAAACACAACAACCAAAGCCCTTAAGCTCTAACAATATGATGTTTACTTGGAGAATCTAGTTCATCTCCTTGGGTTTTGTTTAGACCAAAAATCGGTGGCGCAATGATCCACTCCCATTCTTGGATGAGGACTACTTATCACACTATGCTAGAAGCGAATAACACTTCCAAAACATGTACCCACCTATAGGAAGTTTGCAAACACAACCCGACACCCTGCTCCAAGAAACACCCCCATTCCTGCACCTATGGAAAATACTCTTGGTGAAGTTTGGCAGAGTAATGATCAATTCATAGTAGGGTACCATACCCCTCTGCAACCTCAAGGGGTAAAACAAAAACCACCAAGGAAAAACACTATGTCATCACCAATCGAGGTCATCTCGGCTTTAGTTGAGAGGGTTAGAGGACTAGAACTTGCTCAAGCAAATCAAACTTCACATTCAGGTAAGCAGGAACTTCCAACCCTCCGCATCATCCCAGTCAGGTTGACCTCCTCACAGGAATAGGAATGTTAGGCATGCCTCCTCAACATTCATATAACTACCCACAACAAACACCAACTAGAACCACGTTTTCAAATGTTGCTCCAGTTTAAAGTATGATACCTCCTGTTTAGTACTAAACAACCCATATCAAAGTAATGCTCCTCCTTACTTAAAAATTTATTCAAAATCACCACAGGGAGATATGTTCTCTTCTCCTGGGATGTTCACTCAACCACAGGGATTTCCTTATGTTCTTGTAAATACATATGTTATGCCATATCAACAACCCATTCCACCTCCACCCCCTCAGCAAGCACCATCGATGGTTGAAACCTATGCGGTAGGGACTTACTCAGAATATTTAAAAGAACCTCTAGATTTCACCATACGAAGCATCATGCTTCCAAGACCTCTTCCCAATTTTCCTAAATTCAAGGGGGAGGGAGATCCAAATGCACATATCAAGGCTTATGCCATGGCCATTTGAGAATTGTTCCCTTGGGATGTGGTTGTTGCTAAGATATTCCCTAAGACCTTAGAAGGTATTGCCCTTTATTGGTATTATAGAATACCTGAAGCCTCGATACACTCATTCAAACAACTTATGTCAAAATTTATCAAATTTTTGACATGAACAAATTGTTAAGAACGGGATCAGATAATTCTTACACATTAAACAAGAGCACAATGAATCTGCTACTCATTTCATTCAAATATGGAGTAAAGTCCTCTACTCATCAGAAAGTGCTCCGAACATGGATTAGATGGAACTATGTGACTTATTCCTTCATTCTCTCAATAGAGAGATAAAGGAAGAAGTCCATAAGTTCCCACTAAGGACTTCGATGAAGTACTTGAGAGTTCTCTTTGAATCGATCAAGCGATAATAGACATTGGTCATAAGACATATGGAACGAACAAGAAATTAATCACTCCCAATCAAACATTACGACTTATCCTAATGTTAGGAATACCAATCAAGGACCCAAGATCCTTAACAAAAATGACAAGGTTACAACAGATGAAAGACAACTCTTTGTAGATATGTTTTTAACAAATTTTACCCACGCCGAACACCTATTCAATTTCCCCTCAAAATAAACCCCTTAAGATTTTTAAATCATCATAAAATAAGATATTCAAAAATAATGATCATGAAGCCTGAAAAAGTAAATGAGACTTGACACACAGTGTTAGAAGCATGAGAATACAAATGCACATAATTTAAAATTTTCTCCACTTAATAAATTATTTTTACACTAAATATATTCAAATCTGAAAATAAATGAGAGCACACACATCACCATAACACCATATATATTGTGGTTCACCCAAAGGGCTACATCCACCAAAAGGAGACTACGCTTGGATCTACTTTCCAAATCTAGTCAAAATAAAATAGTGTTTACAAAGTATGAGCACCCACTCACAAAAGACACCAATCTCCAAACCAAACACCAATTCAGCCCTTGAATGCAAAACCATTGACTTTGCAATCTCTCGATTCAAGCACCAACTTCTCGGAGACACCAATCCCCAATCCGAAGCACCCACTTTCAGAAAATCTGCAATACAAATCAATAATATTTCTCCTTCTTTATTTTCTCTCTCACATACTCATACTCACTTAAGATATTTACAATAATAACTTCACATACATATCACTCTAAAAAATTGCTCTCTCTTTTTTACACTTCAAAAATGTGCACACAACACTTGTTTATATAGGAAGAAGGAGAGGAAAACCACTCATGGTTTCCCTAAAACCATGTGCCCATACCATGGGAAAATTTACTTTAAAAAATGTGCCATATTTGGAATGAGGAAGCCACATCACTTGGCAAGGTTACAAAAAATGAATATTTGCTCTAAATAGCAATATTCTTTTTCATGGTCAAGTGTAACTCATATTTTTCAATAAATACGCATGACCAACTTCCCTTACACGTCCTTAATGTTCCATAAATGAAAAAATCCACCCCATAAGGATATATTCTCTCTTTAAATTCAATTTTGTAACTCCTCCATGATTTTAGAATCAATTTGTAACTCCTCCATGTCATAACTCATCACTAATGCAAATGTAACTCCTGCTTTTAATTCAAACATTTATCATGCATTAAGTAACCTCCATTTTAAATGTACCTCATTAAAAATGTTCCATTACACATCCCGCCATGTGTCATAAGATTCCTTAGTGATGTTGAATATTAAAATATTCAAATTTTGACATCACACTAATTTTGACATGGATAAATATTTTATGAACACTAATTTGTAAAATTGAATATTAAGATAATATTCAAACCTCAATATTTATATCAACACTAATGTTGTACCTTTGACATCAATCAATGAAAAATACTCAACAAACTCCCCTTTTCATTGATGGCAAACCTCTCGCTAAAATTATTCATGAGAACCTATTTCTATGAAATCCAATTTTCTCCTCTCGAGCTCTTTTTGTACCGATGCACTGTATAATTGTTCTATGTAACTCTCCCCATGCTGCAATTCTCCCCCTTTGACATCAATGGCAAAGGGATAACTAAACCAATTACCTCGAACCTATACTTGGAGCTGAAGATAATGCAATGTGTAGCTCCCCTATGTCCATACTCCCATGAGATAGTCAATGAGTAAGAGTGATAGGAATCACTCCTAACTTTTTCCGAGTGACTCAAAATATTCCTTTGGTAGGGGTTTTGTAAATATATCAGAAATCTGATCCTTAGTTCCAACATATTCCAATTTCACCTGCTGATCTACAACTTTCTCTCTCAAGAAGTGATACTTAATGGGAATGTGCTTTGTCCTAGAATGCATGACTATATTTTTAGAGATGTTAATAAAGACTCGTATTGTCACAAAAAATGGAAATAGGATGCTCATAATCTACCTTTATGTCCTTCAATGTTTGCTTCATCCAAAGCACCTGTGTATAACATGCCACTGCTGCAATATATTCTGCTTCACTGTAGATAATGAAACTGAGGCATGTTTCTTACTGAACCATAACACTAATTTATCACCAAGATAAAAATCTCCCCCACTTGTACTTTTCCTATCATCAACACTTCTTGCCCAATCTGCATCTATGAATACTGTAAGAGTGAAATCATCACTCTTTTGATACCATAAACCATAATCCAACGTACCTTTCAAATATTTAAAATTTCTTTTCACTCTCGCTACACATGAGTTTCCTTTGGTGCAGCCTGAAACCATGCAACTAATCCAATAGCCTGCATAATATCTGGTCTAGATGTTGTGGTATATAACAAGCTTCCTATCATGGACCTATAAAAGGTTTGATTAACATCGAGACTCATCATTCTTACTCAACTTGCAACCTATAATCATGGGTGTACTAACCGGATTGCAATCTTCCATTCTAAATTTTTTTAACATCTCCTTTATATACTTGGTTTGTGAAATAAAAATGCCTTGATTAGACTGTTGAATTTGCAAACCAAGAAAGTAAGACAACTCACCAAGCATAGACATCTCAAACTCCTTCTGCATCTCCTCTTGTAAATTATTTGCATAATCTCCTACAACTGCTTCCAAAAATAATGTCATCCACGTAAACCACAACTATCACCTGATGTTCTCCTTCTGTCTTGATGTAAAAATTGCTATCCACAATTCCTTTTATGAATCCTTTTCCCGCAAGTACTTGTCTAGTCTAGAGTACAAGCTCTAGGAGCTTGTTTCAAACCATAAAGAGCCTTTTTTAACTTGCATACAAAATCTATATTTTTGATAGAATAAAACCTTGGTTGCTTTATATAAACTTCTTCCTCTAAGTTTCCATTCAAGAAAGATGATTTTACATCCATTTGATAAACTTTAAAATTATTGAAACAAGCAAATGCTAAAAACATTCTTACCACCTCCATGCAAGCAACAGGTGCAAATGTCTCCTCAAAATCAATTCCTTCAACTTGTGAGTATCCTTTGCACACTAATCTGGCCTTCTTTCTGACAACTTCTCCTTCTTCATTCATCTTATTTCTAAAGACCCACTTGGTACCAATAATGTTCTTGTCCTTTGGTCTTGGAACTAACTCCCATGTGTCATTATTTTCTATCTGATTAAGTTCCTCTTCCATGGATTTTATCCAAAAATTATCCTTACTGGCTTCATCAAAATTACTTGGTTCAACCTTAGAAAACAAAGAAAAGTTTACCTCTTATGGTGCACTTTCTAGTCTCCTCCTTGTTTACACTCCAATATCTTTGTTTCCAATGATTTGATTTGTTGGATGATTCTTTTGAATAGATCTAGATGGTGTCTTTGTGTCTTCTCATTCAGATTCTTCTTCTTCTTCTTCTTCTTCTTCTTCTCTTCTCAGATTTTATTTCTTCATCCTCTTTCTACACCGATGAGTGTCATGTTTTCTTCTTCGGTTTCCAGTCATCAACTTTCACATTTATACTTTCCACTACTTTCTGAAGTCTCTTGTTATAGCACTTGTAGGCCTTGCTTCTTGATGAATAACCAAGGAATATGCCCTCATCTACTATGGAATCAAATTTTCTAAGCTCATCTTCATCATCTCTCTTAATGTAGCACTTACTTCCAAACACTTTGAAGTGTTTCACAAAAGCTGGTCTTCCCTTCCATAACTCGTATGGTGTCTTTTCTGTATTTACTCGAATCTGTGCTCTATTAAGAATATACACTGCTATGTACACCGCCTCTCTCCAAAAATCATCTGGTAACTTAGACTCATTTAGCATTGTTCTTGCCATTTCCTGCACTATTCTATTTTTCCGTTCAACTACACCATTTTGTTGTGGTGTTCTTGCTGCAGAAAACTTATCTTCTGATTCCATGCTCTTCACAAAACTCATCAAATTTGTTAGACATAAATTCACCTCCTCTTTTTGATCTCAACACTTAATCCTAGAGTTTGTCTCATTCTCAATCAAAGCTTTAAATTTTTTGAATTGATCAAAAGCTTCTGATTTTTCTTTAAGAAATGCAACCCATGTCATTCTAGTAAAGTCATCAATTAATAACATAAAATAAGAATCACCTTGTAAGCTTTGTGTTCTTGTTGGCCCACAGAGATCAAGATGAATTAGCTCCCATGGATTTGTTGTAGAGAAATCCTTTATCCTGAAACTGACCCTCGTCTACTTCCCATGTTGACACTGTCTGCAGATAGTACTTTGTGGTTTTTTGATCTTGGGTAAATCTCTCACTGCTTGTTTTGAGCTTATTTTCACCATGTTGTCAAAATTAATGTGACCCAATCTCTTGTGCCATAACCAACTTTCATCAATCGACTCATGCAACATTTTTCTCCCTTAACATCACTCAACATGTATAAGTTTCCTTGTTCATTTCATTTTTTACTCTCCTTCTTCTTTCTAATTTCACAACCTCGCATAAAATGTGTGTATAACCTTGATCACACATTTGATCGACACTCAAAAGATTATGTTTCAGTCCTTCAACAAGTAAAAATTTTCAACTTTAGCTTGATCATTTAATTTTATGTTACCTCTTCCCGTGATCTTGGTCAGTAGTGTTATCTCCAAACTTTTAGACTTCTACTAGCCTTTTTCAGCTTTATGAACTTGCTTCTATCACCCGTCATGGCTTGAACATCCACTATCAATGTACCAAGGTTGTTCTTCATCTTGTGCATGGAGCACGGTTTGTACCAACATAGCCTCTTCCTTTTCTCCCTCCTTTATTTTTTGCCACACTTTCTTATTGTTGGCTTTCTGTATGATTTGTTTTCCCTCTTTCTCTTGCTTTGGATTTTTTGTAATCTTACTCTTGCAAAATCTTGCTATGTGGCCAACTTGGTTGCATTCATAACATCTAATCTCATGCTCATTCAAATTTGACAATGCAGCAAAAGAGTTGTAGTTTCTAGCATGAAATTTTTGATTCCAACTTTGAACCTTCGATCTACAATTCATCATCTTATGACCATAATTGTGACATGAAAAACAATAACCATGAAAAGAATACCTGGTCATGTAGGGCTGCCTTTGATAAGATGAGTTTCTAAAACTTCTTATTGACACCTTCTTCCATTTGTTTTCTTCTTTGTTGTTGTTCTATGGAGGATGATCTTCTTGTTTCTTGCTGCTTTCTCCTTTACTAGAGCTTTTTAGGATATCTGCATAGCTAGATTTCTTCTCTAGTTCTTTGGTCTCTTTCTTTTCTACTTCATTGAATCCAATACCACCTTTGGATGATTTTGGTTTTTGTTTATCCATAATGTTTCTCAACACCTCAGAACTCTTTTCAAACTTGAGTCTTTTGTTTAACTTTTCAGTTTCCAGTCTAAGTGCGAAAATCTCTGACTCTAATCTCTCACATTCTTCTTCTTTTGATTTCAGCTATTTTCTTGATCACTTCCTCTATTCTCTTTTCCTCTTCAACTTGAATCTTTAGATCAACAATAGTATCTTCACATTCTTTATTAGCATCCAGATTTTTCTTTGCTTCTTCATACTCTTGAAGTTGCAGTTTTTGCTTCAGGGTCTTCTTTTTGAGTCTCTTGATCTCACCCAAGGCACGATGAGTTCTTCTTCCAAGTTTACCTCACCTTCTTTGTCAACTGTATCTCCAACTTCCACTTTTCCATCTTCAAGGGCCATAAACAAAATTTCTTCAAAGTCACCTTCTAGACAATCTTCCTCTGAGCTATCATCTTTTCTGGTGCATAGACTCTTCTTGCTTTGGTTCCAGTTCTTCTTCTTTTCAAAATTCCTTTGTTTGAAATTATTTTTGTAGAAAGGCTTCACTTTCTTTGCTTTGACAGGATCTTCATCATCACTTTCATTTTTTGCATGCGGACACTTAGCTACAAAATGTCCAATCTCACCACAGTTAAAACATTTAAAAGGAAGTTTACCTTTGTACTTGTTGATCCTCTTTTCAGATTTTTCACAAATAGAGATTCTTCTTCCTCATCGGATTCATCATCCGATTCAACCTTCTTCTCTTTTCCTTTTGAAGCTTTGAAAGTAGATTCTCTTTTTCTTTTCTTATCTGGTTTTGTTCTCATCTCATAAGCTTTATGAGTATTCCATATAACTCATCCATTTTCATTTTATCTAGATCCTTAAGTTCTTCAATAGCTGAAACTTTAGCATCAAATCTAGGAAGTAGAGATCTTAATACCTTTTGTACTATTACTGGGTCTTCCATCTCTTCACCCAAGCCTTTTATCATGTTTACGGTCTCATCCACATGGAGTAAATATGCTGCAATGTTCTCTTCCTCCTTCATCTTTAGACTCTCAAAATTTATTCTGTGTGTTTGAAGCTTTGTCATCTTTACCTTCGAATCTCCTTCATATAAACTGTTGAGCTTATCCCACATCTCCTTGGTAGTTTTGCAAAGCATAATCTTTACAAACTCGAATCTACTACACCACACAAAATAGCATTCATAGATTTAGCATTATTTTCACATTGTCTCTTACCAGCCTAATCTGTAGGTGGAGTTGTTGGTATCGTATAGCCATTCTCAACCGACTGCCAAATATCATGTCCAAGAGAATTCAAGTAGGTCCGCATCCTTATGCTCCAAAAGGCATAGTTTGATCCATCAAATAGTAGAGATTTGTTTGTGGAGAATCCTTCCTGAGTTGCCATCGTGCTTTCCGATCTACCTTCTAGCTATTAAGCTACGTAAGAACCCGCTCTCGATACCAATTGTTAGAAGAACAATAATACCGAGAGGGGTAAATCAAGATTCCATAATTTAAAATTTTCTCCAACTTAATAAATTATTTTTACACTAAATAAGATATTCAAATCTGAAAATAAATGAGAGAACACACATAAATCAAATGCACATAACACCAGATATACCGTGGTTCACCAAGTGGGGGCTACATCCAGCAAAAGGAGACTGCTTGGATCTACTGTCCAAATCCAGCCAAATAAAATAGTGTTTACAAAGTATGAGCACCCACTCACGTAAGACACCAATCTCCAAGCCAAACACCAATTCAGCCCTCAATGCAAACACCATTGACTTTGCAATCTTTGATTCAAAACACCAACTTCCGAGACACCAATCCCCAATTCAAGCACCCACTTCAAAAAATATGCAATACAAATCAATAATCTTTCTCCTTTATTTTCTTTGTCACATACTCATACTCACTTAAGAGATTTACAATAATAACTTCACATATATCACTCTAAAAATGCTCTCTTTTTCACACTTCAAAATGTGCACACAACACTTGTTTATATAGGAAGAAGGAGAGGAAAAACCACTTGTGGTTTCCCTAAAACCATGTGCCCATACCATGGGAAAATTTACTTTAAAAATGTGCCATATTTGGAATGAGGAAGCCACATCACTTGGCGGTTACAAAAATAATGAATATTTGCTCTAAATAACAATATTTTTTTACATGGTCAAGTGTAACTCATAATTTTCAATAAATACGCATGACCAACTTCCCTTACACGTCCTTAATGTTCCATAAATGAAAAAATCCATCCCATAAGGATATATTCTCTTTTTGACTTCAATTTTATAACTCCTCCATGATTTTAGAATCAATTTGTAACTCCTCCATGTCATAACTCATCACTAATGCAAATGTAACTCCCGTTTTTAATTCAAACATTTATCATGCATTAAGTAACCTTCATTTTAAATGTACCTCATTAAAAAATGATCCATTACACATCCCACCATGTGTCATAGGATTCCTTTGTGATGTTGAATATTAAAATATTCAAATTTTGACATCACACTAATTTTGACATGGATAAATATTTTACGAACACTAATGTTGTAAAATTGAATATTAAGATAATATTCAAACCTCAATATTTATATCAACACTAATGTTGTACCATCCATCGACATTATTGTTGAGGCAAAAATGGATTTGAGCTTTTGTCTCTCATGGATGGGTTCTCGGATATAATCAAATCAAAATATCTCAAGAGGATCAAGCCAAGAATTACCATCCATCGACTTATTGTTGAGGCAAAAATGGATTTGAGCTTTTGTCTCTCATGGATGGGTTCTCGGATATAATCAAATCAAAATATCTCAAGAGGATCAAGCCAAGATTATGTTTATAACTCCTTGGGAACTTTCTTTGTACATTGTCATGCCATTCGGTCTTAAGAACACTTACACTATATACCAACAGAAATGACATATATATTCCATGACCTTATTCATAAGATCATGGAATCCTACATAGAGGACTTGGCTGCTAAGGCCAGAAGTGCAGTGATCACCCGTAAGTTCTCCGTATCATTCTCTCACGATTGATCGAATATGGCGTCACATTGAATCCAGAGAAATGTGTATTCGAGTGTAACAGAGGTAAGCTTCTAGGTTACATTATATCGTCACGAGGGATTGATGTCAACCTAGCCAAAATTCGGGTTGTTCTTGAAATGATTCCACCATCAGATGAGTCTGTATCAGATCATTTCTTGGGAAACTCGGTGCAATTCGAAGGTTCATCCCTGACTTAAGTTTTGTTGTTCATCCAATCAACAATTTATTAAAGAAGGATTATAGCATTGATTGGATGGAAGAATGCAACAAGGCCTTCGAAGCAGTTAAACACTTCTTGTTGTCTCCTCCCATGCTAATGCCTCCTAGACCATATCATCCTTTGATCTTGTATTCATGGGCTACTAATGTCTCGCTAGCCTGCATGTTGGCTCAAGAAGATAATGATAAACGAGAATATGTAGTTTATTTCATTAGTCAAATGTTACTTGATTATGAAACATGTTACACATAGGTAGAAAGAGAATTCCTTTCCATAGTCTTTGCAACAAAATGTTTAAGACATTACATGCTGAATCAAGAAACAAGGGTTATTGTAAAGACATATCACTTTTGGACATTCCTCACGTGAGGGTCTTTATCTAAAAAGGTTGGACATTTCATAACCTTAATGGGTGAGTTTGAACTAACATTTGTAAATGTAAAATCCGTTAAGGGAAAAATCATTGTAGATTGGTTGGCTGAAAATCCATTGGATGGGGGTGATCTGGTAGATCTAGAATTTCCCAATGAGTGCGTATACTTTGTCAAAACCAAGCCCCCTATCTCTATATGTCCTTGGTACACTGACATTGTCAATTTCATCATGGACCACACGTACTCAGAAGGGGCCACATCACAAAAAAGGAGTTTACGCATTATTGCTGCTAAATATGTTATTTTAGAATATGTGTTCTATGATAGAGCCTTCGACAGAATGCTTTTAAGATGTGTTGACATGGAAGAATCCAAAAATATTATTTACGAATCCCATAGTGGGATATGTGAAGGCCACTTTAGTGTCCACGCCACTACTCACAAAATATATCGAATGGGATAATTATGGCCCACTCTAGAACATGACGCAATAGAGTTTGTGCACAAGTGTCATAAATGTCAAGAGTTCTCCCACAAGATTCACATGCTAGCACAGGATTTGTAACCAATCACAACCACATGGCCCTTTTCCACGTGGGGCCTAGATTTGATAGGGAAATTCTCTCCCTCATTAACAGATGGCCATAACTTTATAATCACAGCCACAAAATATTTTACTAAATGGGTAGAGGCCATGCCTCTCACCACCATACCAGGTTCTATAATTGCTAAGTTCATTCTCGAATCAATTCATTTACGGTATGGTGTCTTGTAAGTCATTATCTCGATAATGGCACATCCTTCAAGAATGATGAGGTCCATGAGTTATGTAGAAAATTCAAGATAAACCATCACACATCCTTTCTTTATTACCCCCAAGCCTATGGACAGCAGCCGAGGCAACAAACAAAACATTAAAATCCATTATCCTCAAAATAGTTAAGGAGGATAAACGGGATTGGCATTTAAAATTATACCTAGCCTTGTGGGCCTATCAAACGTCAATAAGAACACCAACAGGGACAACCCCTTTCTCATTGGTATTCGAGGCAAAAGCAATTCTCCCACTTGAGGTCGAAATACCCAGTCTCTGCATCTCATTACAAGGGATCTTGGGAGAAGAATCCTATAGAGAGGCATACCTCTCTCAACTAGAAAGCCTTGATGAGGCCAGGTTAAATGCTGAACAATGGCACAGAGCCTATGCTGACCAAATGTGTCGGCAATATAATAAAAATGTCTACAAATAAGAAATATATGAGGGAGATCTAGTTCTGAGACTAGATAGCCGGATTGATAAGAAAACCGACGAAGGAAGGAAATTCCAGCCCAAGTGGTTGGGCCCATACCAAGTCATGAAATATTATAGAAATGGTGCATATCTCTTGTGTACACTAGAAGGTGAGGAATTAAATGAAATTTTCAATTCCTTGCATCTTAAATGGTTTTGCGCATAGGTCATCACCATCACCATTTCTATATTATGTCTATTTGTATTGCATTAGTCATTCAGTTATTTCATTTTGTTCACTCATTTCGTAAATTTTGTGGTCAAGGAACTTATTCTTAAGAAATTTATTACAAGCTTCTAAAAATATTGGCAAAAGCATTCAAATCATATCTCTTCAATTTTCATAATATCATCAAATGGTTTCAAATCATCTCATCAATTTGATAGACAAAATCTTGACAAAAACCATACCAAGGCTTGCATACTTGGTCATACTCATTTCTTCTACTAGGTTAAGTTGTTCTCACCTACAGTTTGTTCTAGAAGCTTCTTGGTGTCACATCTATCCCTCTTACGTATCTTTGAAACAAGGATACTCCAAAATCACAGATCAGAAATGTCAAAGTCAAATTGAATCAAAAACACTAAACAAATACAATATTTTATTTTACACACTTCTTTTCCCTATCAACCTTCGGTGATGATCCCGCATCTCTTTCTAGTGGTGCGAGGTTGAGAAAGGAAAGAAGTTTCCCTTACTCACCTATGTCGTACCTTCGGTGATAAGCCCATACTTCTTACTAGTAGCATAGGGTAGGGCATAGGGGTTCCATTCACGTAAATTAATGAATCTTAGTGTTTTAAAAATTCAAAGCAAAGTGTATTGTGAAAAGTGAAATTAAGCATCCAAATTCCAAAGAGATCAAATCCTCAAAACTAGATTTTGTCAACCAAGTTGCCATTTATGGATCTAAGTCTAGATAAACTGGAAAGTAAGTTGCATTCTGAGCTATGTAGTATTTTTTGAGTAAGGTAAATACGTAAGTCTAAATTTTTCTTTTGTCAATACCTTGTCTTTCTCTCATCATTTCCACTCGGTCAAACTCATACAATTCGCGCCCTTCCTAGCTCTCGGTGTTGAGCCCTCACATCTTACTAGTTGCATGGAGTTAGGAATGGGGAAAGTTCATCTCCTATCACTACATATGCATCATGTTTTTCAAAATAAGAAGAAGCAACGAACATTTCCCAAAGAAGCCAAAATTTCAGTACTACAATATGTTTGCATCATCACATATCAGCATTACAAAAACAAACAAAAAGAGAAACATTTTGTTCAACATTTGTTATCACTTGTCATCCATTGCATACATTCTGAAAAGCATATAAAAACAGAGATTCTAAAGCATCTAGTATACACATGAGAAACAAACCACAAAACTCTAGATACAAAGAAGATCTAGATCCAAAAAGATATATATATATATATATATATATGAATCGTGTTTTACATACAATGTCATCATGCACTAGGCATGGTCAAAACGCTTAATGATCCCAAAAATACAAAAACAACTCATATAAATATCTGACAAAATCACTACAAAAAGACCAAATGGCCTCTCAATCCCTGTGGGATCCCTCGAGGGTGCGCGACCGCATCTAGGGCCCCCTACATGTACCGTGATGACACTCTAAATGCATTGAATGATGGGAGTTCTCATGATCACAAACACTGCTATGGTCACACTACGAGAATGGCCCCACCTCATCGATGCTCGGTAGTCTTGTATCCAGCCTACCTGAGTATGAAGGGAGGTCACTATCTCTGCCACCTTCCAAACAGGGGCGAACACATCGGTATGTCGGTTGGTAGCTAAGGGTTGTCCTGAATCCATGCAGACAACATGGCTTGGGTCTTCCCCGACAGGATTAAAAGGGTGTCCATGCATACCTGGTGAATGAGTTCCTCACATCCATATACATTTGTTGCAAATAAAAAGGGAAGTAACAAGTTATAAAATCACCAAAAACAAGTCAAAAACAAGCAAAACAACAAAAAAGAAATATCAACTAACATCTCTAACTAACAGGGTTGAGAGAAGAGTGGTAACTAACTCGGATCTCCAGGCATCCAGGTAGGGTCTCTAGGATCTGCACCTACTACCGATGTCCGCCAACTACGGAACCTCCCCAAAATATTGAAAGAAATGACATCCTGTCATGTACTCATCATCTCCCTCAATGTCCTGAGAAGGCAACTCCTTTGAGACCAAGGTCTCCTTCTCCACACTCACCTCCTCCCTCTTTGCCCTTAAGATATCCCGAGTGGCGTGCCACTCATAATCGCTATCATCCTCCTCGGCCATCTCACCGGCCTCACCTCCAACCCCTCTCCCACCATCTCCTCCTTAGTCTCCCCTCCTATGAACTCCTCAGAGTCTGAGTCCACATCAATAGGCTCATCCTCATCCCCACTGAAAGCAAGAGCAACCCCGATCTAAAGTAAGGGTACTCGAGGAGCACCGTGATTCTTTTCGGGCATGAACCACTCACCTAACTATGATATGTACTCTAGAGTAACTCGTGATCCAACCTTAATCTCCTCTAGAACCTCCCCGAGCTTCACGAATAGTCCTATACATAGGCCCCACTAAAGGGGAAGCATATCAATATAAGGGAGACCGAACTACTAAAAGACTCTATCAAAAGGGTGGATCTCCACTCTCCCTATCCTATCCACCAACTGACCTATGGTAGAGAAAGCAACCAATGTATTCACCTCATGCCCCTACATTCCTACCATATCTTGATAAGGAGTAGCCTCCGTATCTCGTAGTAGTCGGTGAAGCCACCGGCCGGTGTGATGTCCTAAACACCGACATCCCTGTCCACCTAGCTGCCCTGACAGCCCCTGGGTCCTCTACTAACACACCCCTCCCATAGGGAATGATATGCTCATACACCCAACTCATAACTAGAGTAGGGTGACTCAAAGACCGCCTCGTAATCTGACCACCCTATACAAATCATGGTAGGTGGTCTTAAGAATATCTATTCCCCAAGCATAAATACGGCCATGGGCCTCAATCTGCATAATCATGGGAGCCTAGCAGTATAACAGAGTGTCTCCTCCCTTATCCCCACTCAACCATGAGGCCAAGATACCCATGATGGCCTTACGGAGGGTGGGGATAGGAGCAATAGCAATGGATCGACCTTCATCCCCTTCTTCGAGCCAAAGGAGACAATAACATCCCCCATATAGGTGACCCACCAATCATCTCGAGGACTAGATCCCGTTGTCTTGAGAGACAACCACCTCCCAAGAATCGAACCCCCAAAATGCGGTAAACGTCCTCCAGGGTGATAGTCCACTCACCCCTAACATCTGGTAACCGGAAAGTATTCTGGTATGCATCCCAGTATGAGAATAAGTCACACAATATGTGACTAGTAGGAGTAACATGAGGAACCCATGAAATCCTCAAAATATCAGCCCTCTGAAGAGTGTCTCGCTCTATTTGGGTCAGTATGTCTAAAATTGTCGGGAGCCAATCACACTCCCACTCTCTACTCCACCGAATATACTCCTCCTTCTACATCCACCCAAAATACAGAAAAAGAGCAAGTTAGCAACATAATCTGATAGATAAGCTCATCAAAAACATAGCAAAATACCAAAAATACCAAAAAAATTACTTTTATGGCTATCTTTTGCTTTCTGTCTAGAACCGCCGCCCTATGCAGAGCGGCGGTTCCATGACCGCTACCTTCTAAGGGCAAATGGTCCTGCGACTACCGCCATCACAGGGTGGTCAGAAAAGTGACTGCCACTCTGTGTAGGGTGGCGGTCATGTGTTGATTCGGTATATGGCTCTAATGCCCTAAAAACACTCAGAAAACACAAAAATACACCATTTTGAGCAAAATAAAATCCTACCCTATGGGTGCCCCCCCTAGAGACTCATTTAACACTAATATTTTTGAAAATAACCCCCAAGACAAAGATTTCAACATTTTTATATTTGGGGTTTAAAAACAATAAACTAACTCGAGACTTCATGAGTTGATCTCTTGCTCTCAGAGGCATGTTCACGATCTCGCAATGAACATTTTGACTACACTCTCATCAAAAATGGTTACCGTGGGCCCCAGAGCTCAAAAACTACCAAATCGACACGAACAAATGAATAGGAAAATGAACTTATTTTTTATATATATAATATTCTAACGTTGTTTTGAATGTTCTTTCGCAGAGTTGGAGCACCGACATAGGTAAGTTCTTATCCCCATGTAAAAGGTAAGTCTACATTTCATTTTAATTTAGTATTTATTTTTTTATTTCTTTTATCTATCTGCACTTGAGTCTTCTTTTCATTTTGCAGATAACAGGAATCTGGATGGCGATATTACAAAACACAAAGTGTGTCAAGTATAGATTCTAACTCCCCATTTCAGGACCGCCATACTGGACCCACCATTTTATGCCCCTTCATGGATAAAACACTTCTCTGAGGGGGCAATATGTACATACCCAAAATTGTATATACTTTGTATTGTCGAAAGAGGTTACAAAACCCCAATGATGATTCAGATCTCTTCGCAATTTTTTCGAATCTAGAAATCACACTAAGTATGCATTTGCATCCTAAAATGCCTTATCCATCCTTCGCATGCTTTGTTCTAACCCCTTTCCTCTCTTTTCCTTGCATTTTGGTCTTTAGTTACAGGACTACCACCCTGCGCTAGGTGGTGGTCCCGTGCGCGTTTTCTAGAACTTTCGACGCACTCACAACACAAAAATCAAGTTGTGCTTGTAATTCTCAACCAATCTTACTTTCATTAAAGTTTTAGCCGCTTTGTAAATAGTAATTTCATTTTTTTAATAGGTAGAAGAGTTCAATTCGATCTTACCTTCTGGTAAATCAAAGTGCTATGAATACCAAGCTTGTTTACAAGAAAATGGCCCTCTCCCTCTATGATTTATTATTCAAAGGTGTGTTTGAAAGTTCTTCAATAAGTCTCAACAGTTCTAGATTTTGTAAAGTTCTCAACCTCTCAGTTCAAGGCTCCATAGTTCTGGTTTAGAGATCATTGGATCTCTCTAGTTTCATCTTGTTCCATTGTTGTTCTCCAAACAACTAGCTTAGAATAAAAATGTTTTAGTTCTAGATTAAGTTCATTTGAATCTTGATTCTACTTAGAGTTATAGGTTGTTATTTCGTCACAAGAATTATAGGTCCTAAAGATTTTGGTGTGTTTGTATTGTATCCCTGCAACAATCCCACTAGGAATCACATACCCAAGCTCTATTCTCTTGCGTTATCCCCGTCCTACTTGCATTCTATTCGGCTTATGTGCAAGCCGCCACTATTCGAACATTTTCTCTCGCTGCAACTATCGCATTCCCACTTTTATGGAGTCATGAGAACAAGTAGGAATGAAGATATCACACTAAGGGGACAAGCTACAATACAACTGGATTTACCACTGTTCTGTAAACTCCAAGTTTGAATTGTCAAAGTTGTAGTTATAATATATCAAATAGAATAGCAAATCATTTTATTTTAGTTAAGCTTGCTTTCAAAATTACCGGGGAAGTCGGGGGAATAATAGCTTCCGAGAAGCTATGATTTATTCCTCACTTCTAAGGTAATATTGAAGGTCTTTCAATTAAATTAGTTAGTTGTTTATATTCGTGGATCAATTCATAAGTGCACAGCAAATAGCTACATCTAGCTACCTTGTTTGTTTTAATCCCATTATTACATTAATCACTCATTATCTGAATTTATTAGATTAGTCACTCTTTAATTTCATTCAAATTCACATATTTGATAATACAAAAAATAATCATAGCGTAGATTTATATTATAATTAGTTTACTTCATTCAGTTTAAGTTTGGTTATCTCTTGCATGACAATTACGGACCCATAGAGCCCAGGATTACATATTCAAACCGGTAATACCTCATCCAAATCTATTCATAACATTAGCAGATACAGATCAAGGTCTTAGAATTCACGTCTTTCGAACAACAAAAACCCACAAGTAATTAGTGGGTAATTGAGAGAATTAAACATCAAAGACGACAAAGCATATGAATTCGGTCAAATCAACCCAACTATAGATTTACTTGATAGGATATCCACATGAACATACAAGAACCCGAAAGAGAGCAAACATTTGGTTGTAATTCATTAGTTCCGTAGCTAAACGCAGAGACCTTCTCATTGACATAGACACGGGCTTACACATACAAGTTGCTAGAACACTTGTAAGGTATTCCAAGAAGATCACACAACTCCTGGTATTAAACATAGAATTTGAAAAAGCTTATGACTACCATATAGTCGGAAGAAGAGATTGATTCTTCACATGACCATAAAGGTCCACAACAACCACAAACTCATGGTCATGATCCCTAGGTCCCATAAAAGAATGATTCTGCTAATCAATTAAACATTGACACCAGTTTATGTACGCTGGTATTTAGATCCTCACCACTCTCGCCGATATTATAACACAATTTTCCGTGTTGAACATAGAAGCCAATCAAGCTAATATTTTCTGGGTTAGACTAGAAAACCACCCATAGTTTCCTACAAATCCACTACACCTCTCACTACCACTTTCATGACCTTGTCTAGAAATATACACAAAGCACCTATAGGTCACTTTCCACGTGTCCAACAACCAATAGATAGGATCTTGCAGAGCTCAACATTGATTGGAGCCTTCGAACAACTATTATATATGAACGATCCATCACACCAATTTAGCTTAGGATATCTTCCTTTTCCTTGACTCCCGATCTTGTTATTGTGTGTTGAGGATATAAGATTTCCCAACTAGTTTTTCCACATACACATACATTTCATTTCCATCGGCTGTCTCTTGCACCTTGGGAGGTCAAGTACGAAGAAAGGCTACTTGTCGATTCTCATGCTCATTTGTCACTTTTCTATCATACATGACCACATGCATAGCATGAATCCAAGGTCTTCTAAGGAGAAGGTGTTATTTAAATTCATTGGGCATGACATGACATCGGATAGTAATTATACATTGGATGATGGTAATGGGTAAATGAACAGTGCCTAAAACACACATTGGGATATTATCAAAACCACAAATAGAGATAGATGAGGGGACAAGAGTTGGTGCAAACATTCTTATATGTTAAAGAAAGGTGATGTTGCAAATGTTGAGGCAAGATCCATTTTTACTAAAGAACACTTGACACTCGACTTTGTTAATGTAAACTTGGATATATAAGGGAGGGTCATGTTCTAAAAACTCTTGTGGCGGTAGATCATCAGATGTGAAAGTGATTTGATCTTCATTAAGAGATAGGGCTGAAATAAACTTATGATATGTATATTTAGGTGATGTATGGGGAGAAATGTAATGGGTAGCTAAGTATTCCTTAAGGCCATTGAGGCAATCCAGGTGATTTTGCAGATACGCGTGAATAGATATGCTCATTGTGAATCGATGTTAAGATAGCTAAGAAAAGAAATAAAATGGAAGAATTTTCTCATATATGGGGTGTATGGATAAAGAAGAAAAGAAAGATATAGGAAAATTCATAATGGCTAGATGTAAACAGAAAACCCTAGAAGGTGCTATGAAGAAATGTGGGGCTCACCAAAATGATTAACTAAAATTGAACTAAACTATGGGAAGAATAACAACTAGTTAACTTAATATAGGAGGAATAAAACATTGTAAACTACACTAATACAATATGGAATATTTGTAAATAATTATACTAAATGAAATAAAACCCTAAATATGCCAAGATGTAAAAGAAAAGGACTTAGCTGATTACCGTAGACTGCTGCAGTTAGGCTGTAAATCCTATAAGTAGAAACAATCACTCGTGGTCTTACAGAGGTTAGATATGGAAGATATAAGGTGACTATAGCACCCAAGAAGGTATTGGGCACCCTGTGGCACCCTAGTGTGAAGAACAAGTGACCTGGTCTCTATAAATGCTCGATTCTAGTTTTTACAGGGGTCGTAAGATGATCTAGAATATTGCCTATTTGTCACAATGGATATTTTGAGTTGCATCGAATGTGCTAAGTGATGGAAGATGAAGTAATGATCTATAAGAGAGAAAGAAGTATCAAAACCCTAAAAATAATATATGTAAAATGTATGGGTTTAATTGACCTCAGCTGCCACAACAATGGGCTTACTAAATTGAGCATTGCACTACATTTCAGACCCAAATGTAGTTCTAGTGTGTGTGTGTGCATGTCGTGCCCTAGGTGCTCTTGTGCTAGTCACACTTTATGAAGTAGTGAGAAATAATAACTATAGAAAATTTAATAACATATTTGCATGAAATAGAATAGAACCCTCCCTTATGATGTGTGTGTTGATGCAAATCTCCTAGCCTTGATGCATGGCACTATGTGGATGCAAGTGATGCAATGGATGCAACTCTAGATGGAGTGATAGTAGTATGTGATGTTAGGACCCTTTTCGTGGTATCATAAATTTATATTTATAGGGTTCTCTTGCTCTAATTTTTAATTAACCTGACATGGTCGACTAGGAAAAAGATAAGGATGAAAAATGGCTATAAGAGGTCCAAAAAGAGGTGAGAAAGTAGATCATAGACCGGGTCCCAGTTTAGGCTAAAATGACGAGACAATTACAAAATAGGAATGAATACATATGAAAATATGTGGGAATGATGAAATAAAGGGTAAAATAAGATGGCCAAAAGGTGGGATTAATTAGTACTTTCTTCACTTGAGAACCCTCTAAATAGTATTATAATACCAGGCTAAATAATGCCTAATGTGCATGATTTTGTGTCTATAAGAAGACTTGTGCATAGATGCACTAGAATCTAAGAATAAAATGTCATACTAGGCATAACATGGGAAACAAAAGGTAGAGACGTAGATGCACTAGTACTTAGATGAGTAACCATATATTTCACGCATGGGTTCCGCGATATAAAATCTTTGAATGGAAGAAACCTAATTCTAACCACGTGATTATTTTGAATGAACTTAATGTATTGATACAGTAGAAAGGGTATACCTACGAAGGTGTGAATCCAAGAGTGACCTAGATTCATGTTACATAAGTTGAGAGAAGATGCTACCAAGAATGTGATATCACGGGTAGTAGAGTTGACTATGAGAGGGAGGATAATGTACCCTATGTGTGTCTTAGGATCAAATATGACATGCTTATTATTATATCCAATAGAATGCATTAACTTAAAAGTTCATATATTGTGGGGAGTAGTATTTTCAACCAAAACATCGTGTACAATATTATGATCCACAAAATCATGAATATAGAGTGTATAAGAAACAAAAATATGTGTCATATCACTATTATCAAAAGTAATAGTTAGCAAGGGAGGTGTGGCGAAGAACAATACCATTCATAACATTCAATGTGTTATCATAAGAAGGTGGAGGTGGTACAACATGGTAAGCATTGTGGACCTCTGAGGTAGATTAACATTATCTTTTTCCATAAGTGAATCATTAAATATTTCAAGTTTTACATTATCATTAGTAGGTTTAGGTTGAGGTGGAGCATCACATTCAATAACACTAACATCAATAATATCTTGTATATGGTCATAAATCTTAATACAACTATTAGTAGAGTGACCAACACATCTAGGGTAATCATAATGGACATCAACATCAAATTTTTTTGTGAGGTGTTCTTGTATCAACCTCAAGTGGTGAAGGGAGAGATACTAGGTTGCACTCAAGTAATTGTTTGAGAACTTTTTGTGGTACACAAGGTAAATGAGTGAACTGTCATTAAGAGGGTTGTAATTGTATTTTTTTATGTTGAGATACAACATTAAAAGTGGCTTTTACTTCATATTTTTCATTAATAGTTTTGTTCTTGATTGTATTCTTTCTTTAAAAAATATGATTTGGTTTATTATAAGGATAAACAACATACTTGAGTTTGGTGATGTTTAAGAGTTTAGATTCACGTTCTTTAGGAGTATGACATAAATGGTCAAATGAATTGAAATTTTCAAAAATAAATTATTCTGTAAAGGGCCAAAGAGACTCGTAAAAATATTTTGTAATTCACCTGTCAGCCAAAATATTGTTCATCTTAATAAGCATGGTCTTATAGGATATGAAATAATCATTTATGGGATCATTGTAACATTGTCACATTTTATCCATCCAAGCGTAGGATTCCTTGTCTTTAATATTTACAAAAAAATGTGCAAGAAATTGATTTTCCATAGGAGTGAAAGTCTGAATATAATGCATAGGTAGATTGTAAAACAATTATAAGGAAAAATATTTGAGACTCTGAGGGAATATCTTGGTAAGAAATGTATCATTTAAAAAATAAGCTAAGTAATCAACATGAAATGTATGGAGGTGTTCTTCAGATCACCCTTGATATCATAGATAGGAAGATTAGGAGAAACAAAACCAATATGTAGAGGGTAGGAGGCCCGGTTGAGAGGAAGGCCACCTGCTACAGAGTCACACAATGGAATAGACTTAATAGAACACAAATTATTCTATTAATTAGAAATATTTAACGACATCTATAATATTCTTCCTTGTAATGGGGTTGTTATAGAGTTTATAACATACACTAAGCTAAACTAATGGTGGTGTATAAACTTGGGACTCCCACAAGTTCTCTTATTGAATGCTTAGAAATTTGCACAACACTCTCAAGATCTCCTCAACCTTCAACCAAAACCTCTAAATGATACATTTATCCTCCCTTATATGTGCATGTTTCGTCTCTTTCCTCATTTTTAAATTCCTTTTAAATATTTCTTCTCAATAGGCTCAACTTGAATTTAAAATATGTTCATTAATGGTGTCGAGCTACCTTGATATAGTAGTTGAGAAATCCATATGGAAGAATCTATGTCATTTTCTTAGTTGGCATTTTGTTCCTTTGTTTTCAATGTATGCTACCTCTTAGCGTCACCTATTCCCTCTTTCATTTTGCAAGATTTTTCCTCTAGTGCTTTTGGTTTACTGCATAATCCTTCCTCTCTAATCTCTATGCAATGACCTTAAAAATATTAATGCACTCTCTTTCCACTCCATTGTGAAATTATTGTGTGCCACCTTCATGCCTTATCCAAATATCCTATGCACTTACCATTTGACAAAACATTGAAAGCAGAAAATTGTGCATGTCCTTCTTAACAATCTTACCGTACACTAGTTCTACCACACACTTTGGAATACAAAATTTTGCGCACTTTTATTTAACAAAATTTAAATATCAATTAGAGGAATGGATTGTATAAAATATATGAGAAACACACAATATACCAACATATAATGATGAACAAGTACAACCAACAAGAGGATAAGAGTGACTTAGCTAATATTTGTCTATCTAGATTGGTTCTTAGCTATACTTGATGGTGGAACATGCTCAATTTGGACTATATGTGCTTTATCCGGAAAATAGTGATCTGAAATTTATTTTGGATAGTATCACCCAAAAGGGCACATAATTGCTTGGGTGTTAGAGTCTAAACTAGGTGTTGGTCTCCAGGTAATTGGTGTAGATTTGGTTCTCTTAGTGTATGATAATGTTGCCTTCACTTCACTTTGTGTCACACCAACTTTGTTGTAGGGTTCTCATGTCAGACATATTCTTGCAAAACAAACCTCAATTCCCTACACAAGACTCAAACACACACTATACTAAATAAAATATGCAAATGGTTGATTCGAACTAACCTTGATGGTCACCCCAATGTGATTGTCACTGAGCGCTGCACTACATTTTAGATTTAATGTAGTTTTGGTGTGTGTGTGATAAAAATCATGTCCTTTGAAAATAGGTTGCCCTTGTGTAAGTTGCACCAAGATAGCGAGCTAAAACTACTTTTCCCCAAGATAATATGTGTTATGAAATTCAAAATTTTCCCTTACTATGTAGTGAATAATGCAACCCAAATGCAGTCCTTAAGTTGTTCCTTTTTCCCAAGTAGTAGATAGAAATAGTAACCCCGTGCCCATTAGAATAGTTAGTAGGTTATGTATATATATGATTCCTTTGATTTAATTTTGACATTAAAAGCACTGGAAGCTGAACCAAAGTGATCAATACAAGTTTAAGAAATATAAACGAGTGATATGTCATTTTAAAATATAAGAACACAAGCGAAGGGAGAAGAACGCACACAGGGGGGACACTAATGTTGACTGATATTGTCCCTATTGGGTGCTTATGTCCAAAAATAATGAAAGATAAATAAGGAAATGCTCAACTAAGTAATACATTTTCTAATGTCTAAAAGTAAAGGGACGATTCCAAAAATTTAGAGGATGAAATCATGGAAAGATAAAACAATGTCAATGTAAAGAAAAACAAGTTACATCGATGTATAGTTTTCTTTCTTAGGAATCATGCATTTAAATCCATACTAGAGGCATGTCATAATAATAATAAGTGCATAATTTTGTGTCTAAATTTTCCCCCACTTTATACTAATGAATGAATATTTGATAGTGTAAAGGAGATAGAAAGAGTGTACCTTATGGTGAGTCAAGGAGATTGTAGTTGATAACATGCTGAATGGAAATTGTAGGATGTGTATCATGGAGTCTAAGAGGGGATAAGAACCCTAAGGGTGACTTGTACGTGTAGTGAAAAGGAGGATACCTCGTGCTTGTATTCAAATATTACCTTTTCCTGAGCATTTTGTGCATGAGATTTCTCTTTGTTCCATTTGTGTTGCCTTTTTTCTAGGGATACGAATGATCATGAAAATAAGAAACATGTAGTCAATTCTCATAGTATATGAAATTAAACTTTAACTTAGAGAAATTAGAATAGAAATGTGTAAAATAAACAAGTGAATCAAGGATAGAGTACACATGAATGCCGAGAGAGAAAGGATAAAATTTCCTTGTATATTGTCATCTTGGAGAACTTTCCGAAGATATGGTTGGAAGGGATCGAGAGTGATCAATTCTCTAACCGATGTGAATACTCTTAGGATTTAGGCATCCTATCTGCTAGAGGAAGAGTGTTGGAAGAGCGAGAAGCTTTTCCTATGTCCACGACGCTTCCCCAAAACTCATGGATAAGTTCTATCAGTAAATGATCCCTAACCCAATAGTAAATGGCAATGTATAAAAATTTATTCTAGATATATTTTTATCCTTGCATATGCCCTAGGCACCACTCCTTATTAGATACCAATAGGAAAAAATACAAACTAAAAAATTATAGTGGTTAGTTCTCTTACCCAAAGTATGAAACATGTTATTGATTTTGTTCTTTAATTTTGGATAGTAAGTTAGAGTTGGATATTTTTGTTGGATTATGTGCAAAATGTCATTAAGAAACTGTACAACTATCAAATACCTATTTTTACCCCAAGACAAACCCGCCACAAAGGGGGAAAATATTGGCCACCGTTATTATCTACTCTGGGTGCTTCTATCCCTTTGTTGTTTCTAGCCCATGTATGAATTTGAACCATTTTTGAGTCCTTATTCTATCCAATTCTGTTTGGTACCATTTTGTCTTTGATTTCGAATTCTTTGAGAGGGTGAAATAATCACTTGATGGTTGGCCCCCTCATTTGGGGTGCATGAGATGAATTAATGCTAGCGCGACCTAAATGAGAGGTATGAATATGATGTGCACACTTGAAGAAGGATTTCTATAGAAGGAATATGGTATGTGCATGGTAACAACCATGACACATGCAAAACAATGGAAATAAATCTATAAAAAAGTGTTAGTGACAAACAATCATGGCATAATGTAATAGAAAAAATGTTAGGTATAGTCCTCACATGTGGGTAATTGTGTGTAATTAGATAATATTACATTGGATTAGTTATATTATTTAGAATATCTATTATAATTTTAACAACTTACATAATAGGGAGAATAATTTGTTCTCCCGTAGGATATAGGAACTCCCATTTGAAGGAGTGGTTATAGGAGTTTGAATAGGGCTCCTTATTTTTAGGAGATCCCTTCCTATATATTTGTAATGGTCATATTATGAATTTATGTTGAAGGAATTTCTATTGAGTGTATGCTCTTGCTAAATATGGTCTATCCCCCACATTTGGTATCCGAGAAGGTTATCGAAAGATGCCTCTCTATTTCTCACTCCACTTATACTTTTAATCACCAAGTCGACTTAGGGAACGAGCGAGTAGATACCACTGACCTCACAACAAACCTATTACCTTTTTTGTGTTCATCCATGTGTTGTAATGCCAAAATGTACAAATGAGGGTAGCAAGATACCACATACCTCGTGCAACCCCTTTTTGTGTGTTCACCCTTCTTGCATTATGTGAGAAATGTAGTAGAGTGGACCTCATGTGAACCCATTTGGTAGGAATCATTCATCTTCATCATCTTCTCTCTTCCACTATGTTCACTCTATCTGTAGTAATCAATCCATTATGTTCACATTTTTTCATCATATAAAAATAAAAAAATTACAAAAACAAATAAAAATAGACATATATTGCAATATTTCGTCATGTGTGTTAGATTTGTTTATATTTTTTGTGGAGTTGTGGTGCGAATAATCTTTCTCCTGCAATATTTTTGTGGAGGAATATCTATGAGAGTTTTCATATCTACATATAGCTGGTATGAATAGATTAGTTGTGCCTCTACATGGTTTAGCAAATCAGGAAGTCCTTCGCTGACTTAAATTTGTTGTTCCTGAAATTGGTACAGATGTAACTAATGATCAACTTAAGGAGTATGTTTGGAAGAAATTAAAAATTGGATAGGTAGTTCTAGGGTATGGTCATGGCATACTACGTCAAAACAATATAGCTCCAAATGAGGCCTTCACACCAATCTCAAAACTCGAGGTATCCTTTTTGCTTTCTATAAATCAGCTCTGCAATCACCGATTGAAACCTTTCTGCCCATTTTGTTTTTGGCCTTATTTGGTTCGATTTTGTGCCCAAAATTGGTGGGATGATTGATTAAAAAATGATAGAAGGTAAAGTATATGGCGTGGAGATGAGAATTTTTACTATGTTCAAGTTTTGGATTGAAAATGGCATTAACAAGGAAAGTGTGTTGTCCAAATTTTGTTCAATGGATCTCGGTGAACTGCACAACTCCAATTTTGGGAGATGAAAATAATGTCAATGTTATTATTGGCCATCTAAAGGAACAATAGATATGATTGATCTTCGATTCAACAAGTGGTAGAATAGTCATTGATGGAATTGAAATCTTAACAATAGGCATGCATGATCTAAGATCCAAAATGAGAATTATTCCACAAAACCAAACATGGAAATGGCACTTTACAACTCAGCAGTTTTCCTTCACAATTTGTTGGTATACCAATCCCTAACAGAATATTCTCTCTCCCTACATTGAAAATCATTTAACTTTGAAACAAAATTCGGCCTGCATTTGTCTTCCATCCATTAATCATGCTCACCTAACTCCTCCATGCATTGAATATTATTGATAGTATACTATGCTTTTCACAAAGGCATATGAGGAGTGAAGTGGTCGACCTATCTCAAACGCCATTATTTTTTAAAAGGAAATTCTTTTAAAGAGATTTTTTCAAAAGGGGGAAGAAATATAATTTAGTTTCGAAAAATTATAAGGGAGATGAAATTGTATTTGGATGCATTTTCAGTTTAACCGACATCCAAATGTTATTTATCTTGAGGGGGAAACTATGATGATGGATGCAATAGATGATGTTTATCACCCCCATGTTAGCACTAAGGGGGAAATGTTAGGTATAGTCCTCACATGTGGGTGCTTGTGTGTAGATTAGATAATATTACATTAGGTTAGTTATATTATTTAGAATATCTATTATAATTTTAACTTACATAATAAGGAGAACAATTTATTCTCCCGTAGGATATAGAACTCCCATTTAGAGGAGTGGTTATAGGAGTTTGAAGCGGGATCCTTATTTTTAATAGACCCCTTCCTATACATTTGTAATGGTTACATTATGAATTTATGTTGAATGAATTTTTATTGAGTGTATGCTCTTGTTGAATATGGGGTAGCCCCCACAAACAAGTCAAACACAAAATAACACATCAAGAGGAAAAAATAGTATCTTTTGGAAAACATGGGATACCACTCAGGATGTCACAAGACAATTGAGGCCTTTAAGACCATACAAGCAAACAAGAAATCATAGGGCATAACCTGCAAACAATGGAAAAAGTCACAATCATATAAGACAAGACACAAGAAAATAGTATAAGTAGATAACCATGGTTGGAATTAAGCCTGCGAAAGACAAATGAAACATGTGAAATACCCATTAGTATGTTAGAATAATGAATAATATGTCACAATGTATAAATCAGAATGAAAGAGAAAGGAAAGTGGTAGATATTGCAATGATTACACTTGAATGTGGAAAGATAGGGAAAGTAGATGCCTCTAGGAACCTCAGTGGGATTGGTAGAGAAAAATGTCAAAAATCATGCCTCGTATAATAGCCTATATATAACTTGCATTCACCTCAAAGTACCATGTGAATGTGTATGTGTACATGTGAAATGATAGAACATACTACGAATCAAGATAATATGATAGGAAAAATGTAACACATAATAGTTTAAGTAAGCAAGGATATATCTAACCAAGATCTAAGATAATGTTTTTGTATGTTTGTAAATATCTGAATGTTTTTGTATTATTATAATATGAGATCATATGACTAGGAAGGGAAGAAATATTTCCCTAGTGTGTATGTGTGCAAAATGAGGTTTATGTATATAAGTGTGTCGTTAATAGTCATGTTTGAGATTAGAACAAGAGTGTGCCATAAGTTATATCATCAAAAGTTTCTTCTAAATATGAGTCATAACCAATGGGGCTTGGATCTGATGCATAATTTTAAAAAGTTGGGTCTATTTGTAAAGAATCTTGTAATACGTAAGTCATACATGCCCAAGACATATTCTTCATCGCAAAAAAGGTGTACTCGGGTGCTTGTGTGCATTCCATCATGTTAAATTAGGTGTGTAATTAATAAATGAATAATTATGAATAGTAATGCTCCTAGAGGCCATTGGATAAGTAATAATAGTATTATGTATATCAATGATACCACCAATTTAGTCTAGCCAAATTGTCCCAATGTAAGTGGAGAAGGGCGAGGGTCAAGTGCAACCCAAACTTGCATATAAAACACCCATGTATCATAAGATGCTAGGAGGAATATTTGTCCTTGATATTCACTAGTTGGGTTAGGAAAAGGTATGATGTTAGCAGGGGTAATCCCTAAGTGAGTTAGACCCTCATATGTGCATATGTTTTCATGATAGGTAGGATCAAAAGGCACATGTTGCCAATACTCTTGATTAATGTATAATGTGCAAGTGCATTTTTCAAAATAAGGAAATGGTACAGGAGAAGGACCAGTAGTAAAAATAGAACCATTATCAATAACAAGAGAGAGGAGGAAAGTCTCAAGGGTATGCACATTATTATGATAAGGAACCATAACAACAACAGTAGCATGTGTAGTATGAGATTTGAGTTGATATTCACCAAGACTAGTAGCAATGTAATGACTTTTCAACAGAGAATCATCAAATTTTGTGAGAGTAAAATCCAAAGTACATAAGTTTTCATCAGTAAGCTCAATAGTATCAAAATCATCATTAGAATCATCAATCTCAACATTGAAATGTTGCACATAAGTCTCTAGAAGATTTAGAGTAGATGTGGAAGGTGGTGTAGAAGGAGATATGGTGGGAGAGATGATATTAGTAGTGTTAGTATGAATAAAGTAAAGGGAGGTGGTGAAATGGGAGTATGTATCGAGAAAATGCAAGGGAATTGGTTGAGATAGGGGAATAACCATAGAAGTAGTGGAATCCATGCGATAATATTTGAATGGTTTAGGATCAACAATAATAGTATGCTCATAGCCATCAAATATAAACTTAACACAACGATGGAACGTAGAGGGAATAACATGAACGAAATGTATCCAGGGTCATCTAAGGAGTATATTAAATTGTAATGAGGCATCCATAACATAAAAGGGAGTAATGAGCTTGCGAGGTCCTACTTGCAATTCTAATTTATTAACACCAATGCATGCACGAGTAGTAGTATCATATCCTTAGACAACAAGATTATATTTTTCAAATGTATTAACAATGATGCATAATTATGTTAGTAATGATAAAGGAAAAAAATTCAATGCAAAACCATTATCAATGAGCACATGTTTAATTTGAAAACCCTGAACCCGAGCCATAATAAGAAGAAGAGGAGAATTAACAAAAGATGTGTGTGGAATGTCCTCATCAGGAATGTACTAGAATTTTTATTTTCTTAAAAGATTCTATGAGATTTGTAAAAGCTACAAGAGGGTCATCACTTTGTATTTGGATATATCTCAATGCCGCTTCTAGTGTACGCTCGAAAATCAAGGGCATTACACAAAAGATCAAAGAGAGATATCTTATCCAGGATATTATTTAATTACTCAATGATTTCCTAGTCTTTAGATGAATCAACAAGTCAAGGGGAGGGATGTAGGAGGTCCCAAAGGTTTCTTATTTCATCAAGTAGTGACAACATTGATAGTAGGATCCCTAGAGGTGGGCTTAAAGTGAGGTGGACATTGAGAAACAAAAAGTATATAATCAGCTTGAAATGCCATTTGGGAATAGACACGGGTGTGAACGAAAGAAGAAGAACTAGCCATAACCTAGAGGAATAAGAAGAAGGAAAATGGATTCAATGTGTGCATAACATTGAGTTCACCAAATAATTTAACAAAAATAAATCTTAATTAGAGGATTGGACTAAATCAGATATATGAGAAACATGTAATATACCAACATACAATGATGAACAAGTACAACAAACAAGAGGAAAAGAGTGATGATATCCTGGATTTCTGGACTATATCTAGGCTAGGATGATGGTGGAATTGTATGCTTGAAAATCAACATGTGATTCCATACGCACGCTACTTCTCAAGGTCATATCGAGACACAGGAATTCGATAGATGAGATGGTAATGTGGTGGATAGGAAGGGTATAAGCTGGAATGGTGATGAGAGCAGAGAGAATAGTCAAGTCAATCAAGGTTCTCCACCGTAAAATTGGGGATTTTTTCATTAAGAGTGATGAATTCTTTCCTAACTTGTGCGGGAGTGATACTGTGATCAAGGATGATCTCGGTGTGTAGGTCTTGGTTAATGTCACTTTGGAACCAAATAAAACCCAACTTGGTTGAGGAATGCAGGAATTTTCCTTCATCTTCTAAGTATTCCTCTCTGAAGAGGGTCATGAAAGTATGAGATAAGGTATGAAAATGAAAAATCAAGGGTTGTGAGGTCTAACCCTATCTACCCGGTTGGCTCAAGATCTTTGTCAATGTCCGACTTTTCGTTGAGGGAAATGAGTTAGCCAATAATTTTTGTTGCTATTGTTGTCGCTTTGAAGACTAATTAACGTAAACCTTGGTTCCATCAATGTTTGGTTGGCCTATAATCGACCAAATATTCTCACACATTTTTGCGGTAGACCCACGAATGGTCATGTGGGCACCAAGTCAAAGATGGCTAAATCCCGAATATGTCCTTGTCTTTCATGTGTGTTTCCTTACCTATCCTTCGCACCTTTGAATGTGCCATGTTCACATGCATACCTTTGTCTGCCTTCTACTAATTATCATACTTTGTCTTCCAACATTACCCCACACAAAATTACATTGCCACCCTGGCAATGGTTTCCTCTTGATACTTATAAAGAATAAAGAATAGGAATGAAAGGAAATTAAAGAATTACTATGTAAAGAATGAATTTCACCCTACAACGTCCTCTATTTCAACTGGAAGAATCAACTCCAGATATTCTTCTTTGATTTCAGCCTCTAAATCTTGCCAATCATTTAGCACGGATTCTACCTTTTCCAGAATATTTGATGTAATAGAGTCTAAATCTTCTTGCACAACCTCTTCCTTCTTTTTTTGAAACATGATAACAATGCTAGAAATTACAAACTCACCCTTCCTTGTAGAAGATCCATCTTTTGTGCTATATTCTTTCCAATTTCATCCATCCTGTCTTTATGGGGCCTTGGGTTGCTACAAGGGCCTTGCACTTTTTTTACTAGCACCAATCTCTCTGCGCACCCCAAAGTCTCATCCTTCATGGCCTTCAGGACTTCATTTTCTTTTACCATGGTCCTGATTCTTATTACTACCTTTGGAGCTACACATATATTCAATTCTTGGTCTTCTTTCTTCAGCTCCTCCTGCAAGGTTTGGAGTAATGCTTCATAAGATGAAATCTTTCTTACCACTAAAGCCCATGCTCTCTCTAATTCCTACTCGTGGTCCTTTGGTTTTTGCATTCAAGACGATCCACAAGCACCAAATCAACTAAGGTATGCACATAATGTGTATCCGAAGGGAAATTTTTGGGTACCTTAGGCTCTAAGTGTGGTCTTGCTTGTAGGACATGATCTCTGATCTCCTTTTCCATGTTGATGAGAACCCCATTCTTCTTCTGCTCTAGGTCCTTCTCTCCTTTCGAAGCACTATTTCTACATCTTTGGCTTTGGTGTCTTCTCTTAACACTTTAATAGTAACAAATTTATCCACATTCCGCCACACCACCTTTGTAGATACCTTCACCAAAGCATTACTCACCCGCTCATCATTCATAATAGTGGGCTTAATAGTTATGTGCATGTTTTTTGGTGCCTTCCTCATTCTTCTTGACACACATGACTCTTCACACACATCAAAATTAGGCTCGTCCATGTGAGTTTTCATGGACCATGACAATTGTTTCCTCACACGCATGGTTGCCATGTCAAGGTCCATCAACTCCCATCCATAAAAGTCCTTAAGGCCCACTGTATTATGGAATTGTGTGTAGATAATTTTACTTGTGTCCTCTTCATAGCCCATGATTGGTGCAACATACTCCCCACTTGCCCTTTTTTTTTTTGGCCCTTAGGAACTTGAGTGCCAAGGTTTGGAGTTGGATCCTCTATGTCCTGAGCAGTATCTTTCTCTGTTTCTCCTAGCTTCTTTACTCCTTCTTCATCCTTCATTTCTTCATCCTTGGGTTCCTCCACATCCTCTGGTGGTACAGGAGTTCTAGGTGTGCTCTCTGCAGACTCTTCCACCTCCTTATTCAGTTGCAACGTTATCCTTATTTTCTTAGTCATCTCTTTCTGTGGAGAGAGTCGTGGCAATCTCCCACAGACATCGTGGAGTTCCTGTACCTTGTGTTCTTGTTCTTCTGAAAACTCTCTTGAAATGGAACTCTCCTTGGACTACTTCCAAGTCCTCTTCATCTTCTTGTTCCTGTGGTGGGGTACTTGCGTGCTCTGTCTCCATTTTTTCTGTAGGCTGCCTCCGGCCTCTATGTACCAAGCCACCACTATCTTCATGCCCTTCTTCCTCATCATCTACCTCTATAGGTTTTGTGGGCTTTGGAGCTGGTACGTTCTCCACTGTATGCTTACCCTTAGGTGGCCCTGGGAGCACAAACTCATTATCCACATTTTTTTACCCTCCAAATTAGGCTTAAGTTGAAGGTATACAAGTGCGGCTCCACTATCCCCAACAACCAAGCTTATAGGATTCATGTTTATAACATCTGAGATAAGTCTTTCAATATATACAGCCTTGCTTGGGTATACATATGTCTTCCTTAGCATGTGGTAGTCACAAATACCTTGTCTCAGCAGAAAATTTAGGTGACACACATTAGTAAAATGGTGGAATGACACCTGGAAGTAGTGCGCTGTGAATGCATACGTTAGTTTGCACCATGGGCTCCAAGTCCCATCCTTCATAGAAAATCACGCGATGTAGAAGTGCTAGTACACCACGAATTGTACTACCTTACCCACCACTGATCGTAACTCCTCAGGAATGTGCCACTCCTCTTTAAATGCCATGCGGATCCTGTCATACCACATCTCCACCCTCTATTTGAATGGCCCACTCATCGACCCTTCACATAAATATTTGTTGAACCTTTGTGCAAGGGATTTTTTCTCCATGGGATACTCCCAAATCTTGTCCTTTGGCCCATTAGGAACTCCAATCTCCAAAAATACTAGTGACAACAAGATAGCACCAAAACTGATCCTTTCATAGGTGCGCACTTCCTTAATGATGGTCTCTGCAATGTAGCCTGCTATGTTATAGACTACCCCCTGTGACATATTCCTTGCAACATGGAGCCACATTGTATTCACCTACGACCATCTCTCATGATCATTCAACTTGGTCACCAGATGCACAGCTGCTTGTACCACTGGGTACTTCTTCAATTTATCGATGTCCATTCCACGTGGACCTTTTGTATACCCTAGTTCCTTTCATGTTTCCACGATTGTTGCCTTATCAGTTAGGTCACTATCAAGGTCCATCCTTGTCCCCTTGAACCCTATTAACGCCGAGATCGGGGTTGATGTAATTTGTATCGTTCTTCCGGAAAAATAGAAGAAGTCCTCATGGACTCTGCTCATTATCCACTGGCAAAGAGGTTCATATTTTCCAAAGTATGAGAGCTCATACAACTGGTACACTCCTACTTATTTTAAAAGTTTCTCCCAAAGATCGCATATACTGGAATATCCTTTTCCATGCATTTTTGGTCTTTGTACTCAACAACGTGTCTAATTATTTCTTATTATCAGAGGTGCAGTGGTTTTAATCACTCACCTTGCAACTGCGTATGTGGGAATCCCACTCTTGCCCAACTATCATGCCTTCCGAGATACTACATCTCTGAGAAACTACTCTTGGGAGAAATTTCAACTTCTACCTCCACTTTCTTCTTTCCTTTGGTGTCATCTGAAAATCTCACATTTCTTTCCTTTGTGGTGTGTAAATGTGTATCCTTTTATCCTCTATAGCGAGCAAGTCCAAACCCTAGCTCAAATCCATATGACTTAGTTGAAATCATGTGCCCTAGCTCTTTCAATGCTTCACTTCACTCAAACCCTTCACAAATGGGGATGCAAGCTTCTTCTATGCACAAATCTACTCTCCACGTCTAGTTTCACACTCTTCACACCTCAATACTCTTTGCTCAGCTCGGTCACACTTAGCTCATTCAAATTCTTGCAATCAAAATGGTAAAAATGAACTTGCATCACGTCCTTATATAGATTTTCAAAATTTGGTGCATTTATTACTCCTTCACCTACCAACAATTCTCATTAATTGACCATTTTCACAATTTCTACGTGGTACATCTTCACGCCTTAGCTATAACCTTCTAGCATGCCTTCCTACCTTTTGGCTATAGAATTCTCTTCAACATGCTTCCATGCACCTGAGTACCTCACCATTGCACCTTCTCCTGGTAGTCTCCATGTACTCGCTTACCTAGCGTTATACTATTACTTCATTTATCTCCATCTATGGTCCTTATTTGGAAGCAATTTTCTTTCCACCAACTCTCCAAAATTGAATGACACCTGTAGCAGTTTATTCCTTTATGTGTACCCATTTTTCAATAACCACCCCACACAAATGGTATGTGCAGTCCTTTGCGCATAAAAATACTCAAATGGTAATTAGCTTCTAGCGCGCATAAACACGCTTATTTCACAAAACACCTACTAAATTGAAAAAGCATAGTGATGAAGAAGGAAATACATTAAAGGAATACATAATTGAAATCCTAATTTAATAGCAACACTTCCTTATTACAAACACCAAGAAGACTTATTTATAGTAAGGCTTCAGCCTACTCCCGTTGAAGTAACTGGGTAATCGTATTCCATCAAGTGTTTCTAACTGACAAGCTCATGTTTCAAGTATGTAAGTGATAACATATGGTCCTAACCAATGTACTTTGAGTTTTTCCTGGATGGCGCAGAAACTTAGAATCATAAAGAAGCACCATTTTTCCTATCTCAAGCTTTTTGTCCTTGATGTGCCTGTCATGCCATGCTTTCTACCCGGCCTTTTCTTTCTTCTCGACTCCAAAGATGCTATTGCTCATCACTCATCCAACTTAATCAACTTTTCAATTCATTCTTCTAATTCTTGTTCATCACCTAGACCTCTAGTGCATGCAATATGCAAAGAAGGTAACATGAATTCCATAGGAAGAAGGGCTTCGTACAAACACTAACTCGAAATGGTGTAGCTTTGTTCAACCTCTTATATGTTGTTCTATATGCCCAAAGCATGGCGGAAAATTGATCATCCCAATCCTTTATTTCAACATCACAATTTTTTTCAATGTCTAGCTCAAAATGTTGTTGAAAGCGTCAATGACCCCATTTTCCTAAGGATGATATTGTGTAGTCTTATGGTGTGCAATCATGAACTCGTCCAATAGAATTTTGATTGTCTTGTTTAAAAATGCATGCCCCTATCACTAGTCAAGATCAATGGGAATTCATACCTTGTTATAATATATTCCCATAGAAACCTAGTTGTTGTAGAAATCTTTGTAAAATCCTTTCAGTAGGTGTTGCTTCTACCTACCTTGTCAAATAATCTGCAGGCAAGTGATGATATAACATGATCCACTCCTACGCGTGGCTGGTGAAATAGGACCCAAAATCTATAGCCCATTTCTCAAATGGTTCTCGCACTAGGAATAGGTCTTAAAGGCATTTCATCTCTTTATCTTAGTTTACCAAGGCACCGACATTGATCACGGACCTTGTAATATGATGTACAATCCTTATACAGGGTCTCCCACCATAATCTAGCAAGTAGAATCTTGTGCATAATGGCATCACCTACAATACCACCATGAGCTTCTTTCATGATATCTATGCGCCATGTTCTAATACACATCAATGCAATACTTCATCTCGACCTAACTTGTATAGGTCACCGCTAATCAACATAAACGGTTCCGTGCAAATGGAAAGTTGTTTCTTCTCTAAGGATTCCATTCCTTCGGTGCCATACCTATTCTTAGAAAGACAATAATTTCCTCTAATTCCAATGGCGTGCATTATAACTGGTATAATTGTGCATCGGGCATGTATCTTCAATGGCATGCATGTCCTCTCTTGACTATATTTTGGATAAATGGTCCAGTCTAGAATTACTTTTCCTTGGTTTTACCACAACTGTAAGAAATCAAATTCTTGGAATAAGAGTACCCATTGGCATATGCACCCCTGTAAAATGGGCTTGTTTACCAAATACTTCAATTCCATGTGATCGGTATAGAATACAAATGGTGTTGCTAGTAGGTACTATCTGAATTTATGTAGTGCATAGATCATTGACAAAGCTTCGCACTCTATAGTTGTATAATTCTGCTCTACATGAGTCAACTTTCTACTATAAAAATAGATAGGATGATCTATAATACCTTCTCCAGGCTGAGCCAACACCTGCGCCAATGGTCGTGTCAGAAGCATCCACATATACATGAAATGGTTGGTCCCACGAGGAAAGCACCGAATATGCATTGTAGTAAGTTTCTCCTTCAATGTCTCGAATGCACGTTGCTACGGTTCCCTAGTAGAATATCCCTTTTCCTTTTAGTAACTCCTCCAAAGGTACGACAACCTTAGAATACCCCTTAATAAATTTTCTATAATACCCAGTGTGACCTAAGAATCCGTGCACCTCACTTTGACTTGTAGGCTCTTCTAGGCCGATAATAATTGCAACCTTAGCTGGATCAACCAAAAAACCTTCCTTGTAGATGATGTGCCCTAATAATGTTCCAAATGGTGTAGCAAATACACATTTCTTGATGTTCAAAGAGATGCTTAACTGTCGACATCTTTCAAACATTAAGTGTAAATTGTCACAATGATCCTTAACAAGTCCATACACCATCCAATCATCTAAATAAACCTACAAGAAGTTGTGAATAAAGTCTTTGAACACTTGGACAACAATGCATGAAAATACAACAGCACATTTTTTCAGACCAAAAGGCATCACAGTATAGGAAAAAATTCCCCATTTAGTGGTAAAAGTAGTCTTTTCCTGATACTCTTGTGCAATCCTAACCTAATGATACCTAGAGAATCCATTTATAAATGAATAGATTTTGTGCCCTGCAACACCTTCTAGTATTTCCTCGGTGAATGGCGTAAGAAAGGGATCAATCACACATGCAACATTCAGCTCCCTATAGTCCACACAGATCCTAATCCAACCATCTTTCTTTATACTGATCACCATTGGGCTAACCCATTCTGATTTGTCCAGGGGCTTGATGATTCCAGACTTCAACATTTTGTCAATTTCTTCCTTGACCTTTTCACACAAGTTAGGGTTCATCTTGTAGGGTCTCTTCTTGACCGGGTGTGCACCTTCCTTAAGATTTATCTTCATTTCTCCTAATGATTCATGCATGCCTTTTAGTTCATGGTATCCCCTAGGAAATAAGTCCTAATAATCTTGTAGTAACTCAATGATTTTTGCCACTTTAGAGTTAGACCAATAATCCCCAATTATGGCCTCCTTAGGCTCAACATCCGATCCAATATTCACTTTCTTTATTTTCATAGGTTCATGATAGGCGCACGTGGTCTTATCTCGCATTGTCCAAAACCTCACGCCTACCTATTGAATGATCTACATCCAAATTTTCTACTTCTTCATCATCCACTAAGTAGACCATCTTTCCTTTTTCTTTCTCAAAGCAAGCACGCCTAAGTAGTGTGGCATCTATCTCTATTTCTTTAGCAAAATGCACTCTGAATTGTTTCCATCAAATAACTCCTGAATTATTTCTTCCACCTTGGCACTATCTCCCATATTTAAGTGCTTTATAACCTTTAATGCCTCTTCTACTGGATGTTTAGTAGATAAGTAGTCAAACATCTGAATCATTCTTGTAATCAAATCCCACTAATTTCCAGTCTCTCTATGGAGTTCCACATATACATACGAAGCACGCACGCACCTTGTAAAAGTGGAATAAAACTTGTGCACCCAGATTAAAGGTGGTAAAGCTTCATGCCATTCTATCCAGAGTCTCTCACACTACTGAACATGGTGCTGAATAGGTTGATTACCATGATAAGTGTAGATTTGAGTAGGTGCATTGCTCCTGGAAAATTGAGTAGAAAGAGAAATCATGATTTCATTCCATCCTACAAGATTATCCTTGTGAACCACCCACCAGTGCGTTGTTATCCCGCACAGGGTATATGCTTTCATACTCTGTCTCTCCATTTGTTCTATCCACTTTTCCTCCATGGCGCATAGAAATATCATAGGATATCCTTCTCCAGTGTATCGAGGTACCAAGTTATTACTTATTCTCCTGATACAATGAGGTCTGATGTTTCACGTAAATGTGCTTCTTACTTTGTGCCCTACCAAATAATAAGTACCATGAGCCCAATCATCACAAGAAACACTTGTAGTATCACTAATAGACTATGCATCTTCCCACTGAAGGATTCCTTCTTTGGATGGCTCGAGCACTTCTGGGTCCCGATGGTGTGTACATAAATCCTATTCAGATATTCCTCACTCAAAGGCTCAACATAGGGCACAAATTTTCCATCTATTAAAGGGATAATAACCCTTTCCTCCTTGTTCTCAAAATTGATATAACCCTTGTTGAACCAAAGATCAACATTATTTGCATAACACCAGGGGTGCCCAAGTAGAGCTGGGAAGTTGTCTACTTCTGCAAGTGCCAAAACCTCAAAGTCCCCTGTGAACTTGGCCCCTTGTATAGTAATGGATGCATCTTTTAACACTCCAATAGGGGTGGCCTTGGTTCGATTAGTAATAAACAACACATTAGAAGATGGCTGTAATGGGGGTCTACCCATATGTACCCATGCATCTAAAGTAAGCACATTGACTTCCGTGCCTATATCAATCAATATATTACTCAAAATCCATCCATCCAAAACAACATTCGAGTGATTTCCTTGTCGTAGTCTAAGCTATGGGGGAAGATTTTTATGCAAGATCTTTCGCTTAGTCTCGCACTTACACGCGAGTGTTTTCCTTTAGCCAATTCCCTAACAATGGAATGATATTATCCTAGCGCAACATTTTTTACACCTCTATTGAATCATCAATATCAGATTGGGTCGTCTCTGCTTCTTTCTTTTGCTCCATCTTCCATGATTGCTTCTTTAAACATTGCATTTCACCCTGAATATTTCTGAGTACCTCCATGGTTTCCAGATAAACCTCCTTCTGATGGACATGATCTAGATTCTGTGCATGTAGAACCTCCTCCTTAGTGATGGTAGGCTCTTCTTGTAGTTCTTCTATGGCGCATGCCACTTCAGCTCGGGTAGTGATATTTACAGGAAATACCTTGGATTCTAGTTCTAACTTGGGCATCCACTAATTTTCCACAATGTCGTTGTATCCTAACCATCCCTGCACCTTTGTTTTCTTGTTTATGTTACTTACTAAGATGATCATATAGGTCTGGGAATTCCTCATAGCTATGATTCTTTCCATAGAAAGAACATGTAATATTCTCGAGGAAATTTACACCGTAGTAGTCGGGTATAACATGTTCCATGAGGAAACTCGCCTCATCCACCACCATGGCCTTGGCCTCTGAATCCACCATGGTATCCTTGACCTCTACCACAACCTCCTTTAAAACACCCTTCATTTTGATCATAATACGCTTGATTGTTATCTCGACCCCCGATACTCATTCTTGCCTTTAGAGTTATCTCGATACTCCTGTTTGTTGCAAACCAATATCTATAACATCATGGATCTAGCCAATCAATCGGCGCCTTCCGTACCATGAGTCATGGACCTATAAATTTACAGTAGCAGGATACATTCTTCCTTATCACGCATTGCAATAATGGGTAGTGGCTAGAATCATGGTTCAAATGACATATCTCATAGTCCAAAGAAGATTGAATGTACTAATCAGTAAGGGAAAATATCCTTGGTGTGACCTTCCACTTCACAATCTGTAAACCAAATCCCTGTGCACATCTCATATGTTGAGTTTGCGATAGTTTCTCCAATGCTTTTCTATAGCCGCAATCTGTGCTTCCAAGAATGGGCTCAATCTAGTTTCTATACTTTAGGTTGCCTCGGTGCATAAAGTTGCTTCAAGTGCTTCGCATGGATCATTGTATGTCTTATGTGATAGCTCCCTTCTAAAAGGTGTAATCAGACCTCCAACAAATCATTGTGCATGTTAGCTTGCATGAATATCATAAGAAATCTTAGATAGAATCGTTTTGAAATAGGAATCATATGCACCGACACTCTCGGTAGTGCCTTGCTTAATATCCTTAAGAATTCTTATACTCTTCTTCTCCAAATCAGGGATGTGAAACTCTTTAAGGAAATCATATTTTAATGTTGCATAGTCTATGAAAGTCTAATTAGGGTCAAATTTTTGTACCAGGTTGTGTGTGCGTCCTTGTAATGCAAAGTGGCAAATTAACTTTCCTTGTGCTCGAAAGTCGTGATCCCTTTTGTACGCCACAAGATTTCACACATCTATACGTGTTTATCAAAGATCTTATATGCCCCTATATTCTAATGTATGAAGATACATCTCCATGTAAATATTCAGGGTTGGTGCACCTTTCCCACTCGATCTAGAACCCCCGTGTTTCCTCTACCTCTAGAAACACTAGATCCACCGGAACTAGAACCACCTATACCTCATGATCCTCCACCAGCTAGCTAGAAGTGAACTAGAAGATGAACTTCCCGTGTCCCAACTATAATACTAAACCGCACCCCTACACCGTGTGAAGTGTTACCATTCCTAGAAGTGATTCTAAAATTATGCGTGTTTAAATTTCATATGAGATGATGCACTGAAAAGGTACCTCCAAACAACAATGAATACATATTTCATGCCATCAATGTACTTTCTATGTGACTTACTCCTACTCTCCCACTACCTAAATTAGCTTGTTGACTACTTGTCGTTCGGATAGTAGAAAACCAAGTGCAAGGGCTAGGTTTCCGTGTAGATTTAGATGCACACACGTGGCCTGTGTCATCTCTCGCTGAACATTTCCATGTGAAGCCGAGGGGGTTTCCCTTTCATGCTTTCCCAAATGGGGGAGTTCCTGATGCTCTAGCTCCATTAATTTTGCATGAGCTCTAAATCCTTCACGAGCCATATCTCTCCTCAACGCCATTCACTCTGAACATCCAAATTGCTTCTCTATCTCCCTCTCACATGCCTCATTATACTTAAGTCACCTTTCTTCTCTCTTCCTTCCTACTTTAGGTCGACATCTTTCACCAAACCTACTCCCGTCCCCGTGTGTGGTGGGGTTTAGTTATCCATCGCTTTTCTTTCCAATTTCGTGGTCTTCATCAATATTTTTATTTCAAGTGGAATGCCTTACAAGTAAGTTCTCTTAGGATATCGTAAAAATGGAATTCTGCTACCTCAAGGTAAGAATAAGTGGAAATTGAGTAATCCAGAATAAAACTGTTCATAACACCATGAAACCAAGTATCCACAATGCATTTCTAAATCAGATCAACATCATAAAGGGCCTAAAATTCTTCATACATACAAATAAGGGAGTGATACCTCCAATCCCTTTTAGACGTATAAGAAACCAGCAACTTGTACAATTCTATCAAAAAAATATCGAAGAATCTCTCATAAAAATTTTCATACAAATTTTGTTTCATCCATGCGTGTGTGTTAAACTCGGATTCTATGTTGAACCTCGGTGCGTACTCTTCTTCTAGATCTTATATCCACTCCTCAATACTTTCTAGGGTCAACAGTATGTCTTCACCGCGAACCATCCTGAAAACAACTAAAAAAGAGGTCTTGCAATGAAACCAATGATGGAGTCTAGAATTTATCAGTAATAACCCAGTCATTTTGGAACATCACTCAGCCTAGACTAATTTCTCACCTAAATCTTGCTCTCATGCAAAGGTACTAGGTCCCTATTTAGGGTTGCTTGTGCAGGATGTTAGGAAGATGAAGTGTTAATGCATTCGCACCCATGAATAGTTTAAACATTCTACAGAGCATACTCCAGATCTAAATCTAAAGAGTAATGGATTCAAAAAATACCCATAATGAGTTCAACCATGCAAGATCTTATTCTAATCATGTCTAACACCTTGAATCACCAATACACTCAATTATGTTAACACAATAACTACACACGAAGCTTCTTATAATAAGTAGTACCATAGGTCATGCCCGCATCGATCTGTAGCATAACTTCACAATAACTCATATCCAGTCCTCCTATACGACACAGATCACTACATATTTATAAGGGTGGGGACTTTCCCTTCACCACTTACTTGATTCCGAAAATAGGTCACATGCTGAAAATAGCCTGCGCCTTTACAATAATGAACACACATGCAAGTGCGCTAATAATAAATCTCTTATGGTTAACTAGCAAGTAATAATTCTATTATTATTAACTTAAACCCATGTAAAGAGCTTAGTATATGCTCTTCCAAAAATAGCCTTTGCATTTTACATAATTCTTTATCTGGTTTGTGTGCTCTGCACGCTATCTCTAAAAATAGCCCATACTCCTGAAAATGGCTAAGTATCGAATTTATCCTTGTCTTTCACATGCATTTCCTTACCTACCCTTTTGTGCCTTTGAATTCACGTTGTTCCCATGCGTGAACCTTCTCGTGTGCCTTCTACTAACTATCATACTTTGTCTACTCAACACCGGCCATAAGGCCATCTAGAGAAAACTCACTTTCACTTGTGCATGCATATATGGTACTTGCACCATGTTAAGTAGAGGGACTTAGATTCCTATAGCATTGGCAAGAAACCCACAAATTTTTCCCCTGAAAAATTTTCTCACCAACAAAAACATGAGGGAAGTGTAATAGTTGGAAGATAAGATCTAGAAGAACTAGGAGTATGAGTAATAATATGTTCTTTAAACATTTCTAGTTCTAAAGTTATAACCTTAAAGAAAAGAAGTGTAAAAGATTCAAATGTATCATATAATAACTTTTCTTTCAAAGGAAGAAGCAATCCACGAAAAAAGATATATTGTAGTTCTAGATCAATAGGCTAATAAATTAAAATATGCATGCATGATTTGAAATGTAAGATATAATCATTAACAGGTTCATTCTTTCCTTGATGCAAATAAGGAAAACACTCAAATGTAACTTTAGGACCATTTTTAGAAATAAAACGTCTAAGAAATGCTTCTTCCATATCAAGATAAGTATTAATAGATCCACTAGGAAAATGATGAAACCAATGAGAAGAAATATCAGTAAGACTACTAGGAAATTCTTTGAGAAGTAATCTATCATTAGAATGTGAATCCTTTATGACCATTTTTAGAAATAAAATGTCTAATACATTCTTCTTCCATATCAAGATAAGTACTAATATATCCATTGGGAAAATTATGAAACTAACGGGAAAAAATATCAAGTAAGACTAGTAGAAAATTCTTTGAGAAGTAATCTATCATTAGAATGTGAAGCCATAACTAATCTAAAATCCTTAAGATGCATATAAGGATTACCCTTTCCATCAAAAAATTTAAAAGTAGGAAAATTAAAACCCTTAAGAAAATTTTAATTGTAAATATTTTTAGGAATAGGATTGCCATAAAGTGAATTATTATCATTGCTATCATAATAGGCCCTACTCTCAAGGGTAAGGGTATGGATATTATTTTTTAAATCACCTAAAACATGCATAAGAGAAAATAATTCTGTGGAGGAATGGCATAAACATTAAGGGGTTGAATCTTGCCATTATAAGTAGCCATAGGAACATTATTGGGTTGAAAGTCAACTTTTGGATCAACAAGTGGAAAACTAGGAATAGAAACATGGGAAGAAGAATCAATAGGAAAAGAATTTTGCACACTTTTATCAACAATTTTAGTAGAATAAAGAATACAAGAAATATGCACATTATCCTTATGATCATCATTATGTATATAATCTTTGGAAATATCAAGAGTAGAAACATATGCATCATGAAATTTTGTATATTTTAACACATTATGAGAAGAAAAATGAGTACTAACATCATTAGGAAGCATAAAAGAGGTGGAAGAAGAAAGATATGACTTTTGAGGCACAATATTCAATGAAGAAGTACTTGGTTGAGAAGAAGAATAAGTTACCAAAATATCATTAATAACAACAAGATGATCAAATTTAATGATTTGCGCATTTGTAACTAGAGGAGAAAAATGGGTAGGGTGAGGTCCATTGATGATAGCATATACAATATCAAATTAAGTATGAGTATCAAAATCATCATTAACAAGACATTCCTCATCTAAAAAACTAACCAAATCCTCATCACATGTATCATTTATAACAATAGAAGTAACATCACTTTCAGATTCGGAAGAACTATTGACCTCAATAAGGGGTGGAGTACAATATCCGTCTGGGGTTGTAAAGCTTTGTAAAGACACAAGGGATTTTGGGATGACATGTAGCAGTAATATGTGACTTACAATAAGGCCTCTTCCTCTTCAATATTTGTAAAAATAGGTCGAAGACCAATCATAGGAATAGGTTTATACTTAGGTGAAGGAGGTTTAAGATGACAGTTTTGTAACACCTTTTGATAAGCCATGAGGAATACACTAAATGAAGGATCCTAAGGCACACTAGGGTTTGATCAATAACCATTCACCAAATTATTTCAATAAATTTAAATATTTATCATAAGGCTGAGATCAAATAGATATAGCAATAATAAACAAGATCTAGCATGCAAAGTACAAGCAAGTGTGAAATATAGGATATAAGAGTGACTTACCTTGTATCGGCATATCTATATTGCTTCAATTGGGCTGGAAGATGACTAAGACAGTTGGATATAATATGTACAAGTTGTCAAAAAAATTGAGTCCGAACCTCTTCATACGGGAGTTCCCAAATGTTGACAAGACCTCTCGGTGTGTTGGCATCCGAACCATGTGCTAGTGTCATGAAAAGTGCTATACTTCTAACATTTTTAGGTCTTGGACTTGTTTCCTTTTGATATTTGTTGCATCCACATCATTGTTGGTTTCTTGTGTCACACGTGTACCTACAAAAAAATCCCTAGCTACCTACACAAGGCACAAGCAAACATTATATGGAATAAACAATGCATATACTCAATTAGAACTACCCTTAGTGGTCACCCCAGTTTGATTATCACCAATAATTGCACTAAATTTTAGACTCTATGTAGTTCTTGCATGTGTGTGTGTGTGTGTGTGTGTGTGATTTTAATTATGTCCCTCAAGCTAGGTTTACCTTATTCCAGTCACACCAAGATATCGAGCTACAACTAAATTTCCCCTAAGATGAATATGTGAGATGTAATTCAAAAATCCCTTCCTATGCGGTGAATGATGTAGCCCAAATTTTGTTCTTTAATGTTGCTCTTTGCCTACATAGTAGATAGTAAGTAGTGTCCCAAAGTTTCCTATCCCCTAATAATATTGTGTAATTTGTGTATATATATGGCTTCCATGTTTAAATTTTTCCACATAGTAACATCAAAGGCTGCCTCAAACAATTATAAAAGACCCAAAATTAAGTGTCAAATAGTAATTTAGAAAACTAAAGAGAATGGACAAAAGTGCCCAAATGGGACACTATTGACTAGCAAAGAGTGTCTATAATTTGTGGTATTATACCAAAGCCAATAAATTGAAAAAATACCAAGAATAGGGCCAGGGATATGTGTGACTTAACCAAAATATGTAAAACCCATAAGTATAAGACAATGTCATAATAAAAATAAATCAAAATCAAATAAAAGAACTAGGAAAAGGTTTCACTAGTGTCTAATCTTCACAATTAGAAATCTTGTATGCAACAAAATAATAGAGACATAATATAATAGTAATAATTGCATATTGTTTTGTCTACGAATGTAAACATAGAACTTTAGAAGTTGATTTCAGGTCTTGATGTATAAATTTGTCCAAGTTATGAGTTTTTATCTCTCATGGGTCTAAGTAAAACCTTGATTTAGGGTTTAGAAGGTAAATTGTACATGACATAAATTCTACCCAATGAAGATTGAGGAAACGTAGTAGATAGTGATTGAGCATGATATTCTAATATATTTTCTTGGTTTAATGTGATAGGGTGTTGTACGGACAAAGTTATTTATGAAAGTCTTGTTTAGGCTTGTTTGGAGACCTAATTAGAGCATGCCCATAATGAAAACTCTGCAAATTCCCTTAAGAATATTCTAAGAGTTGTTACCTTCTATTTAAAATGTCAAATAGGTATTCAAAAAGTTTTTATTTCTTGGATAAACTTTTTCTATTGATTTCTAACTCAAAATTTCAGATGCGGGACAGGCTACTAGGAAAATCAATCGGTTAGGGAGCAATCAAAGTTTCCTTAAAAATTCCTTGTTCCTACAAACTAGAGATGATCTAAGGATAATAAACATCTCATTAGTTTAATATATTAAGGCTTGAATTCTTGGAATGGGTCCAAAGAAGCTAAGGATTAATTTAAAAATTCTAGACTTTATCTTAAAATAGTTCTAATATTGAATAGAAGAATTGTTAGTGCGGTCTCAAAGTGGAGAGAGATGACCGAACTTAACAAGAATAATTATGTGGATAGGTAGAATGTTGATGAATTCTAAAAATCATATTGGAGACAGTGACTAGGTTATAAGTCACCGTATAAAAGGCAAGGAGAAAAGTTAGATGGTCAATTACCAAATTTGAACAAGGGTGATATATTTTCCAAAAAAAGATATGATTCTTGTAACTTGAATGAGATAATGAACTACATGAGGTTATTATAGATAATGCAAGGTTTGATATGGTCTTAAGAAGGCAAGTAGATGATACAAGATCCTTGAGTAAGTAGAGAATATATCATACTAGAGAAGCTAATGAAAACCTGAGAGATGAGTTATAAAGTTGTAGGAAGGTGTGGAAGATTTCTAAGAAGCTATAGAAAACAATGAGCCCGGTTGTTTTCATTTTCACATGTAAAAGGAACAATACCTAGAGGATTATAAAAAAGTTAAGCTAAGCCCAAGGTGGCCATTATTTATTTGATTGTCCTTATTCTTGAGTTATAATATGTGGTAAAGGAGAATTTAGGGAAGGGGGAAATGGAGAAAGGATTCCAATCTATGAGTGAACAAAGTATGAATTATAAATGCATTTAAAGGATCTAAACTTGAAGGATTGGTTGAAACATACACCAAAGGTATTAAAATGATCATTATTCTGAAAAAATGATTGATAATATTTTAAATATTGTTTGCATGGTTTGGTGTAATGCATCTAACATGTGATTGTTAATGAAGTTGTACCTTTCTCGCATCGAAATGGACAAAGATAAAATCAAACCCTAGGGATTTGCAATATAAATTTTGATTTGGAAAAATGTAACATATGAAAACTAGATTATGATTTTCATCAATAATCGGGTCCACCAAATGATTACACCTGAAAAATAAATAAGTGTGGTAAAAGGAATATAATTTTGTTAATTAGTAATTTCCAAATTAAGGTTATGTTGGTGAAATAATTTTTCATATTGCAAATTATGTGTTTCCACTAACGCTCATAGGGCTATACCCCTCCTTCTTGTGTATGGGGAGACTCCTATTATTGAATGTAAACTAATATATTTTTTTGGGGTGGCCAAATAGGTCGGGGATCACATAGGAACACTTCACTAAATTTATGGAAAAGTGCTTGTACGAAGTACAAGGGAGGAATTTATAGTGATGAGGGGTGAAGGAGAGAAATTAGGAAAGAGAAGGTTATTGTTTTGTGTGGGCACTAACAGATTTCACACACAATAACCAAAGTAGGTCCACATTCAATTAGAGGAAAGAAACAACGTAGGAAATTATCAAAACTAAAAAACTAGAGACACAATTTTTTAGATTCATCAATCAAGGACACAAAATTATTTCTAGGTTATTCAAGATTACTATGCTTGCAAAGTTTCAAAAAGAGAGAGAATAGAGGAAAACATGAGAAAAGGAAATAGAAGAAATGTAACTTTTATTTATTGTGTAGTGGTGATACAAAGCTTCACAATCTACAACAATCCAAAATTGCTACAAAAAAATAACATTCAAGATCCTTTGGAATGGAGAAGCCATTCCAATTTATAGCATTTAAAATTGACCTCTCATCTACACCCCACATGACTCTTCATGTCCCATCACTTGTGAATTTTCAATTTCCATTAGAAGAGACAAATTAAGTACTTCTCTTATAATTTTGAGAGAGTACTTTTATAATTTAAAAATATTTTATTGTCACTTAAGTGAATAAGACAAAATAGTTAAAATTACATTCTTGATTGAAAATTAGAATATGGAGAGAGAGAGGGAGAAGAGAGAAAGGAAAGGGATTGACTGATCTATTGCTAATGAAAAAAATTGATTTGAGGCATGGTGATCACAATCTCCTCCTTCTGCAAGATACTCAAACACTTTAGACTACCGAATGAGTGTGTAGGAACACTATAGTGAGACTTTCTGATGTGAGCCTGAGATGGTTGAGGGAATTACTTATGACAATTGATTTTTGGTCTCTCAGTGAGAATGAGGATCACTCTCTTTCTCCTTAACCTTTAAAAATTTCCATTAGTGATCATAAACCAAATACATTATGTGAAAACCTCTTGATGCTTAACTTTCACCCACCAGAACAAATCCTCACTTTGTGGATGAAATGGATGGTCCCTGAATGGAATTCTTATGAAGTGGCCACTAGTTATAATGACATGAGGAGATGGCAATGACCACACCACAAGGTTTGAGGTGAGTGTTTAGGAACACTATCAAGTGGATGGAATAGAATTGATTGCTCATTATTATGATTATGGTGCTTTGAATGAAGATCATACCTTTTCCTTTCTTGGCTCCAGAACACTTCTTGAATGAGATTAACTCATACACCTCTTGTGCACATGTTTCTCATGGAATTAGGTGACCTTTCCTGATAGTAAGATTGATCCTGGATGGAACTTGAGAGAATGAATGAGAATGAGTCTCATGTTCATGTCCCGTACACTACACTAAAACAATGCAAACTCAACCTTTACTGACTTACAAGATATGAGATCCTTATCGAGCATGAATCAAGTGTTTAGAAACACTTCATGAGGTATGAATTTCCTAAGATGAACTCTTCTTTACTCATGAAGAATCCTTCTCATCGTTCTTACGATGATCATCCTCTTGATGAATTGAATTTAAATGAATCTTTTGATTCTTCACATAGGGTGGCTTGAATACTTGGATACTTTGACTAGCTCGCTTGATTTGCTTTTTGGAGACAAGATGATGGATTTGAGACGCAATGTTTCCAACTCTCCTGCTGAGTCATAATGACATCCTTTGATGGATTGACTATGATATCAGGTGTTTTATGGAGTGTTTAAGAACACTATGACATCAAATGAAATTGGGATGATTCCTCATTCATGATGCCTCACATGAAAATCACCTTTTTATCCTCTGTTTATTCGAGTACTTGAATGCGTTCAAACATGGGATATTTGCATACCTTTTTGTGTTGGGGTTAATCACACCAACAGTACAAACACATATTCATATCTAAGCATACAAGCAATAAATATGGAAATAAACTAGAAGAACAATACACAAGATATAACGTGGTTCACCCAGTGTGGGCTACGTCCTCGAAGAAATAGCCAATTCTAGAAGATATACAATTGAAGATCTACAATCTTCTCGCACCTTACATGATGTACATTACTTTTCCTCTCACAAGTTTCTTTGAGCTCTCTTAAAAATTCCTTCTTACAATTATCCCAATCTAACTTCTAACCCTATTTTTCTAGATTATATAGGCATATACAAACTTAGGACAACTTAGCTATGAAATTACAACCATTAGATCAAATTTATATCAAATTTTAGATCTAATTCCCATGAGTTAAATAAAACAATCACGCATAGGCAACTAATGTCAGTTACCCTAATCGATGTCGGTTTCTCATTTCCTTGACCGATACCAATCCACCAAGTGACCGACATCGATTTACCGACCGACACCGATTCCATCGTGTATTCTAGAAAGTTAATAAAGCATGCTAATGTGAAGCAATTAAGCTCCATAACTCAACAATCTCCCACTTGGAGATAAATTGTTGCATTGTATCATACAACTCCATTCTTGGATCCTTTCCTTAGCTTGTTTCTTCCTCTTCAAGTCTCAAACTCAAAGACCAATATAAGTGGAGTGTAGCTCCAACTTCTCCTTTTCCAAAAACTTCATTATCATATCCACAGGTTCTTATTTGTATGAATTTTCTCTAATTTCAGCTTCCCATCCTCCAACACCTTTCGTATGAAGTGATATCTCAATTGAATGTTTTTCGTTCTTGAATGAAACACTAAGTTCTTTACTAGATGAATCAAAATTTCTTATCACAATCTACAATCTGTAATCCTTTTTCTCCTTTCCCAGCTCTTCCATGAACCTTCTCATCTATATCATCTCTTTGCTATCCTCTACACTCCAGTAACATACACACCTTTATAGTATACAGGGCCACAACCTCTCTGCAATCTCAAATTCTAGCTAACTATTGTCCTACCTACTGTGAATACATATCCATTGGTCCTTCTCCTACCATCTAAATCTCCAGCCATATCTGAATCAACATAGCCACATAAAGAAATATCTAACCCTCCATAGCATAACCGCATGTTGGATGTCCCTCTCGATACCGAGAATCCATTGGACAAATTTCCAAATCTCTTTACCTAGATTAGCCATAAATATACTCATAACTCCCACTTCATGTGCAATGTATGGTCTGGTACAAACCATAACATACATAAGACTTCCAACTACTAAAGCATATGGAACTCATACCATGTACTCAACCTCCTCATGTGATGTAGGACATTGATCTTTACTCAATTTGAAGTGTCCAACCATAGGTGTACTTACAAGTTTTGAATTCTACATATTAAACCTTTCCAACACCTTATTGATATAATGTTCCTAAGACAAATACAACTTCATGTTCTTCTTATCTCTATGAATTTGCATGCCAAGGATTTTCTTTACAGCTCCCAAATCCTTCATTGCAAATTTATGAGCTAACTTTTCTTTAATCTCAACAATGTCCTACATACTAGATCCTACAATAAGCATATCATCCATATACAATAACAAAATAATATAGCTTCCATTTTCAAGCTTCTTGAAATAAACACAATGGTCAAATTCACATCTCATATAACCATGCTCATGCATGAAACTATCAAACCTCATATACCATTTCCTTGGGGCTTGTTTGAGCCCATACAAGCTCTTTTTCAACCTGCACACAAGTTTCTCCTTACCCTTGACTTCATAACCAAGTGGTTGCTACATATAAATCTCTTCCTCCAAATCACCGTGAAGGAAAGTCGTCTTGACATCAAGTTTCTCTAAATGTAAATCTTTTATTGCAACTAAACTCAATACAATATGTATGGAAGTCATTTTTACTATAAGAGAAAATATCTCACCAAAATCAATACCTGATTTCTATGCAAATCCTTTTACCACAAGCCTTGCCTTGTATCTTTTATGTCCACCCTCTTCTTCCTTGATCTTGTAAACCCATTTGTTCTGCAATGTTATTTTACCTGTTGGCAACTTAACCAAATCTCATGTCTAGTTCTGTTTCAAGGAGTCCATCTCCTCATCCATGCCATGCTCCCACTACATGTGGGTCTCATCCTGCATTGCTTCTTCAAAACTCTTTGGTTCACCACTATCAGTCAATAATAAATAAGATAAGGAAGGTGTAAATATTTCTGGAGGTCTACTTACCCTTTGTGACCTTCTCATTGAGATTTGGGGTGTCGAGGCTCAATCTGCTCATTCTACAAGTTTGTATCAATCTCGACAGTGACCGATGTTGGTCACCATAGCTAACGCCGAATTAGCTAACGATTTCAGATAGCTCTTTTATAATCGATGTTGGTTTGGGAAACCAATGTCGGTTCGATGTCAACTAACACCGGTTGTGTGCATACCTGTAGGTATCACTTTTAAATCCAAGAATGTATTTTCATCCACAAACTTTTCAACCGGTTTGTCTTTGGGTACCAAAAATTGATCCATGTACATTCTCTTTTCATTCCATTTAATGTCATGACTCCTAATAATCTTAGAATATTCTAAATCCCAAAAATGGAATCTAAAATCACCAAAGCCATAACCAATAAAAGTGCATCTCTTGGATTTAGCATCCAACTTCTTTCTATTTTCTTTATCAACATGCACAAAAGATTCTGAACCAAATACTCTAAGAAAAGAAATATCTACCTCTTTTCCAGTCCAAGATTCTTCTAGTATTCCACCATCCAGTGCACTTGAAGGCCCACAGTTAATTAAATAAACTCATTGTGTGTCTATTACTTCTACCCAAAACTATAAGGGTAATCCAACATGTATCCTCATGCTTCTTGCATGTTCCATGATTGTCTTGTTCATTATTTCAGCAACACCATTCTCCTATGGTGTTCTAGGAACTGTTCTCTCTATGTATTCCATTCATTAAACAATAATCATTGAAATCCTTGCTGCAGTACTCACTACCATTGTCAAATCTAAGGCATTTTAACTTTAAATTTGATTCATTTTCCAAAAGTTTTTTCCATCTTTTAAAAGTCTAAAAACATCATATTTATGTTTAATACAATAAACACATACCTTTCTTGTAGCATCATCAATGAAATTCATATAATATTGGGATCCTCCATGAGAAGCTAACTAGGATGGACCCCACACATTTGAGCGCACAAGCTCTAATTTTTTCTCCTTCTTTATTTCCCCAACTTTGAAAAATCTCACTTTATTTTTCTTTCCAAATATACAATGCTCACAGAAATCAAGATCTACATCTTTCAAATATGATAACTTGCCCTTTAGCCTTTAAGATCTGCATTCCTTTTTTACTTATATGGCCTGGTTGATTATGTCACATGCTTGCATCTGAGTTTGAAGTAAATAGGAAAGAAAAGGAATCAGTAATACATGTAGAAAAATCAAATTTTCCTACGTTCTTACCTCTTGCTACAACAAGATATCCATTAGTAACCTTCCAAGAGTCAATTGTGAATGTAGCCATGTAACTGATTCACCTAGTTGTCCTCGCGAAATTAGATTTATCTTAAGGCTTGGCACATGCCTCAATATTTCAATATCCATGTATTTTCATTCTGCATTTTAATATAGACTTCTCATTTGCCAATAATATTGCATGTTTCATCATCTCCTAAATAAACATACCCAAAATTACCCTGGACATAATTTATGAGATAATCCTTACTAGGAGTAGCATGGAAAGAAGCTCCTAAATCTAAAACCCATGATTCAATTTTATTATCCAAGGAGAGAGTCCAGGCATCTTGCATTACCTCATAAGATGCAACATTTTCCTCTTTACCTTTCTCTGGTACATTCTCTTTGTTTTCCTTGAACCAATAATCCTTCTTTGCATGTCCTTTCTTTCCATAATTCCAACAGGTTATTCCTTTACCTCTAGATTTAGATATTTCATTCTTAGACTTTGATTTCCCATTATTATTTCTCTTAGATCTCTCATTTTTCCTTCCCTTGATTTCTACATTCAAATCATTACCAGATGATAATTCTCCTATACTTTTCCTGTGTATTTCTTAATTCATGATTATACTAACCACATCATCAAACTTTAAAATATTAGAAGCAGACGTTGTATTACTAACAACCATTACCAAGTTATCCCAACTATCTGGAAAAGAGCATAGAAATAAAAGTGCTTTCACTTCATCATCAAACATAATATTAACCGATTTTAATTTATTTACAATAGACCAGAAATCATTCAAATGACTTGATGCAGATTCACCTTCTTGCATCTTAGAATTAAATAACTTCTTCATCAAATAAAATTTATTTGAAGCACTAGGTTTTTCATATAAATTACCTAAAGATTTCATCAACTCTACTGTGGTTGTTGCTTCGATAATATTCAAAGCTATGGATGATGTCAGGCTTAATATTATAGATCCCAGAGCCTTTCTATCAATATTTTCGTTCTTCATCAATTATTTTTATAGGTCCTTCCTTCTCATCCAACAAGTAAGTATAGATCTTTCTAATACAGATAATCTTGCACCTACATCTTCCATAATTGATAATTACGGTTGTCAAATTTTTCAACTTTGTATTTGCTATCTTCTTACTTTTGTTGTAGCTCCTAATCAATCAAAAATTTATCTCGTGAGTAAATCTATCAACACACAAAACCCTCAAACAAAAAATATCTGATACCAGGTTGTTGCGGTTAATCACACTAGTTTTACGACACATATTCATATATAAGAATACAAGTAATAAATACGAAATAAACCAAAATAAAAATACACAAGAAATAACATGGGTCACCCAAAGGTGGGCTATGTCCACCAAGAAACAACCAATATATTATTCCAGAAGATATACAATTGAAGATATGCAATCTTCCACACCTTCCACGATGTACAATACTTTTCCTCTCACAAGAATCTATGATCCCTCTCCAAGAATTCCTTCTTACAATTATCCCAATCTAACTTCTAACCCTATTTTTCTAGCTTATATAGGAATATACAAACTTAGGGCAACTTAGCTATGCAATTACAACCATTAGATCAACTTTATATTAAAGGTTAGATCTAATTCCTGTGAGTTAAATAAAACAATCACGCACAAGAAACCAATGTAGATTACCCTAACCATTTCTAGTTCCTCCTTGCCTTGACGGATACCACAGTCCGTCGGGTGACCAACGCCAATTTTTCAACCGACATTTATTCTTTGTGTATTCCAGCAAGTTAATAAAGCATGCTAATGTGAAGCAATTAAGCTCCACAACTCTACATTATACTTAGATTCTTCCATTGAGTTCATCATTAAATTATGACTCTAATGAAATAATTTTATGAACTTGGGTTTCAATTTATCTCTTCACACTTTTGAATCATTTCCAACTACACAATGTCCCTGACTTTCACCTAATATGTCTGTTATGTTCGACTCACTCCTTGACATAATTGTGACCAGGATGATGCTTCAAGATCCTAATGGAGAGTGAAATTTCTTGTTTGATATGTGGTACAACCTTAAAATCATACAAGGATATCAAAAATTAGTGATATGAATGAAAATGAATCCAACCGCATCTTTCTCGCATCAAAAGCCGAGACTTTCTATTTTTGGCGAGTCGACCAGAGTTGTTATTTTTGGGATATTTTTCTTTTTTATCAAATTTTATCTTTTGAATCTCTTGCACAATAAATTTACTTCCATTAATGATTATTTACCATTTTATCATTTGTTTATTTTCATTAAGTTGTTTTTTCAAAGCATGTTATTTTGGGAAAATTGACGCTTTACCACTAACACCATTTTGCATTATTTCTAGATGTGTTGAGTGATCGAGCTTTGAATTATTAAACAATCACTATTTTTAGTTATTAAACAGTCACTATTTTTAGTAATTAGAAAAATTGAAAAATTTATATTTTTATATTATCTTCTTACCAATATATGTTTGTAATGTAAACATCATCATTAGATTTGGCTCTGCATTGCAATCTCGTGCTCTAATTTTTGTCATGTTATGCCATCGCTAAAATGATTACAAATCAAAATGTAAAATTTTGGGATGGAGGATTTAAGGCCTAATGATATGTAATGGAATCCATTAATGGACACTTGAAGCTTCAATGATTAGAGGGATGTCTTCTTATTATGAGAATCCTTAGTGAGTAAAGGGGACTCAAACTTAAGAGAAGAAAAATCAACTTGGAGTGAAAAGCTTGATGGAATTAGTTTTTGGATGAAGAGTCATGGAAAAAGATTTGTTTTAGCAATCGTGGCTGGTACATAATTATTTTGGAACAATGGTAATTATGTTATAATGTTTTTTAGGTTTAATTTCTTTTAAAAATGGAGGAAATGTTGAACTAGGTGAAGAAATGGAGTTAAAACAAGCTATTTTGTGTTTTCTAACTACCCACTTTAGTTAGTTTTTGTTCATGGTGAGGAAGTTGCTTGTGCTTTAAAGCTAGGGTTTTGGAAGCTTGGGGATGGGGAGAATTTTTTTGTCCCATTTTTTATGGGTACAAGGGGGAAATAAAATTCACCCTCACCAGATGAGGACAAGTGGCATTTTGTGGTGCAAGGATGGAGAGATGGAGGAAAATGTGCCCTAGCTCCTAGGAGTCGTCATTTGGTCACATGAACCTGAAGAGGGGATAAAGAGGGGAATATTTTTTGTCACCTATATCCCCTTAAGAATGGGGAAAAGAGGTAAAATAAAATTTTCCCTCACTAGATGATGTCAAGTGTTGCTCTGTGGTGTGCTAAGAGGGAGATGGAGAAAACCCGTTGTAATAATATATGTCGTGTAAATGGGTCACATGAGGGACCAAAGGGAAGGAATGAGGTGGGGATAATTTTTTTGTCACCTCTATCCATTTGGGAAAGGGAAAATGGGGACAAAAAATTGTTCCCTCACCATAAGGTGACATGTGTCACTCAAAAAATGACTAAGTATGAGAAGCGTACCTGCACCAGAGAGAACTTGGAGAGACGATTCCTAGAGCTCCAGAAGGTCTTTTCACATGAATTTTTATATGATTTTGAATCCCAAGATAGTTTAAATAACAATGAAATGGTTTTAAGGACATTATTTGGCTTGAATTATCAAAAAAATGGCCACTTTTTCTTTTTGGGACAGCAGGTGTGTGTGCAAATAATAAGATTCCTTAAGAAGTGCATAATATTAGAAAAAATGTTATGATTTTCAACCTATAGATAATACTTATATATTTACAATGAATATTTTATTTCATCCTAATTCATTGTGGAGATCCTAGAATCACCTGATGAATTTCAGGTACCAATTTTGACTACATGCTCCATACCCATGAAAAACCCGCTTTCAAACCAATTGTTCCCAAACCTCCAAAACTCTCCTAAATATTCCTAAATAATTTTGAGCCCCTTCATAGATATCCAATACCACATCTAAATTATTATGGGCTTTCAGATCCATCTCAAAGGATTCACACCAATCCCGAAAAGGCCAAAATCAACCTTTCTAAGCCTATCAAAGAACCAACCTTTGGAAGCACTTTGTTGGATGAGATGAATGACCTTGTTATATTATTTAAAACACTATAGAAATATTTTTCAAAACATGGGGAGGAAATAAAACGTCAATATGAGCATGATACAAAATAAAAATTGATCTCGGAGAGGGGTTCAAGAAGACTTTAGAGAAAAATTTCACATTTGGGCCGAGTTATCATGCTTGAAAGTTTGAATTTTTGAGATATAAAAAATGCATGAAAACAAGCTAGAAACAAGATGTAAATTCATATTATTAATTAAACATTCAGATTAGAATATTCATATACAACAATTCATAAGATAGATAAATTAGAACATATTCTAAATAGATTAAAGCATGAAAACATATGTACACTTAGATATTTGGTTTATATGGGTGTGAAAAAGTGATGAAAATAATAAAAATGTCTTATAGATGCTTTGTCTTTGACTTTAGGAGTGCACAACATATTGGGACAAAATCATTATTTAGGACTATACCATTTAGTGGTTTCATATAGGAATATGATGGAGCTCTTCAAATTTTTATACCCTTGTGACTGACTTTGATGTACTTTGTTATGAGATTTTAGGTCTTGAAAATGTGTGAAAACCTTAATAATCAACCAAAATGATTCAAAACCCTAACCATGGGTGAAATCCTTGTAAAAAAGTTAGTGTTTAGGTGAAAATACAATCCATACACTGGTTTGCATTGACACTAATCCAAAGAGGCCTCAAATTACAATTAATTTTCCACCTAAAGATGTCATATCTATATTGATACACCTATATTTTATAACCCATTCATTTGATAATGCTTTGTAATGGCTTGTTCTCGTTGTGTTTGACTTGGATTTGATAGTCTTTGGTTTCGAAGATTGACTCTAGAAACTAGTTTAGAGCATTTTAGACATGTGGGGGTTACTCCTAATGTCTAGTGCTGATTTAGGAAGATTTAAGAGAAATTTATATGCATTTTGAATTATATTTTCTAGTATTGCTCTTAAAAGTGGTAGGTGAGTAGATAAGTGCATTTTAGTTACTTATATATATAGGCTTCCTATGTGATTTTAAAAATATTGAAATTATGTTAAATCCATTAATTTCATAGTCACAATGAAATAATAAGTAGTAAAGTATATATCTAACCTAAGAAATAAGAAAGATAAAAATTAAACCCTAGGTGCAAGAGAAGGGATAGAGTACTTAGATGATTTTGCAAAAATCCACGAAGATGTCCGAGTTGGAAAATTTTTGGAATAGAAAAGTAAATTGTCGTAATCGAGCCTAGAAAGTTGTGTGATTGTTAGATCTTCCTGACCGGGGTGCCTGGATCAGGTTATAAGTGTTTGGGCATTGTATACCATTGTTAGGCACATGTGACTACTCAAAACCTCATAAATTGATTTTTACAAAGGCATGCAAGATGTTCTCTTCTCTAATGTTCGCAGTTGATTGCTTGTAGGTTCTGGAAGATCACCGAGTTTGCATGTAACCTAAAAAGAGAAAGAGCACCTACAAAACCCCAAAACACATCAAATCCTAAAAAGAAAAAGATGCAAATGGGGAGTTTGAATGACCCCGACAAACCCACCGAATTGAGTGAGCTTACAACCGAGCACTGCACTACATTTCAAACTCCATGTAGTTCTATGTGTGTGTGTATAGAATAATGTCCTCAATGACTCTTATGTCGACACACTTGAATAGTGAGAAATAGCTAGATGTAGCAATGTAATAGATGTGTGGATGTCAAAATGAACTTCCCCTCCTATAAAGTGTATGCAAAAGAATGCAATCCCTTGTCCCTTGAATGATAGCTAAATGGATGTTTTGATGCTCTTAGAATGCCTTTGGATGCAACCTTAGGTGATGGTAGTAGATGCTTAGAGATTGGTCCTTTATTATGGTCACATAGCATTATATTTATATTATTCCCTTGTTTGAATTTCATAATTAACCACTAAAATTTTGACCCATAAGAAAATAAGATGCCCAATGGTTAGAAGAGACCCAAAAGAGGTGATAAAGATACAAAGAGGTTGGGGCACCCAAAGGGAATGAGGGCACCTGAGCACTAACATCCTGGTTGGGAACCGGTGTCCGGACTCGGAAAGTGAAGTATCAAAATTCGGACTAGCCAATAAGGTGTGTAAGGAAAATAAGGAAACCAGAAAGAAAGCAAGAGGCCAAATATAGTGTTCAATTAGTACTTTTCTCTCTTAGGAATCATATGAATGCAAGTATGTGATTAGGACCTAGAAATGTACCCAAAGTGTGTGATTTATTTTCTACATTTTCCCCCACTTTATGTTGAGTGAATACTCAATAACATAAAGTAGATAGAAGATATGTACCTTATGAATGTGTAGATCGGTGGAAAAAGTGTGCCGAGAGACAAGAAAAAGTGAAGAGTGATAAAAATGAAGCGCAAAAGCTAGAGAAGAGGAAGTGTGCCTAAGGGTGAAAGTGTAGGTTTGTATGTCACATTGTACCTATTGTCATTGTCATTTGATGTGTTTGATGATGTGATTGTTTCTTACCATAAGGATGGAGCTGCAAAAGAGAAGAGCAAAAGAGTAGTCAAATTTGTGTATATGAAAAATTTGATTCAAATGTGTAAAAAGTGTGTAAAAATGTGAAAAGGAATATGTACACTTGATCCATGATGAGTAAGAAGGATATAAATTTTCCTAAAGATGTTGTAGAAGAGCGAGTTTTTGGGAAATCTCACTCCGAGAACAAGTTTTTTGGGAAATCTCACGCCAAGTGTGAATTTTTTAGGTGATATCATGACAACAATGAGAATAAGTGTACGGAGAAAGGTCTAGTGTTGTTCTTCATCCTTTGATTGTTTCCCAATGATTTATACACCACTGCAGATGGTTTGATCTTGCTTTATTCAAATTTGATCCAGTTCAATCCAACACGAATAGAAAAATGGATAAAGAATACATGTTGATTGTTGTAGGATTGTGTCTGCATCTTTGAGAAAAATTCTCTATAGACTATTGTGAACCATGTTGATCTAAGAAAAGTTTTGTAATCGCCCCCGGTCATAGGTGCCTGGAAGGGTCAAGTGCACCCATGTGCTCATGTCTTTATCTCGGGTGTTAGCATCCATGTTGTGATGAATACCCAAATCAGATTCTACGTCATTTCTAAGACTGTATACTATTTTGATTTTGTACTAACTTGTGTTGTACTATGACTGTGAACTATTGTATGGGGTGACTGATTCACCCAAATATTTAACAAATATTTAAATTATGATAAATCCCTTAATTTCATCGTCACAATGAAATAATAAGCAGTAAAGTACATATCTAACCTAAGCAATAAGCAAGATAAAAATGAAACCCTAATTGCAAGAGAAGGGATAGATTACTTAGCTAATTTCACAAAAATCCTAAAGATGTATAGAATAGTAAAACTATTGGAGCAGAAAATCATACTATCACAACCAAGCCCAAAAAAATATGTGTCTATCAAATCTATCTAGACGGGGCACATGGGCATTGTAGACCACTATTGGGCACCCATGACTACTTAGAATCTCATAAATTTATTTTTACAAAGTGCCACAAGATGTTTGTCAATGTTTGCAGCTGATCACCTATAGGTCATTAGAAGATCGTCAAGTTCTCATGTAACTTTGCAAAGAGAAAGAGCACATGTAAAACCCCAAAACACTCTAAAATTTAGATAGATTTAGCACGATAATGTTCTTCTATTCATGCAACCTCAAGAATATTACACTGGCTATTATATAGCCATATATATATGCAAACAACTTTCTATAAAATTGGAAGTGACAATAATAAATAACTCGGTATAGATATACGGGTGCAACAATTAAATATATTGTTTCTTATAACAATATATTCAATTAACTACATAATAATCATAAGTAAATAATAATTCACTATACGGTAAAACCCATATGCCAATGTAAACAATAAATTTCCTAACATTCCCCCTTAGTTTTTACATGGTAAAACATATCTCATTCTTTGACTGTAGTGTGCCACCTCTATGTGCTCATGATCAACTTCTCAACTGTGCAACATCGAGCATGCACAAAACTTGCACATGTGCAATGCACATTTCTTCCACTGATGGTTTTCTCCGGCTTCTACCAACAACCTTACCCAATTGGTTTTGTAGGTGTACCAATAACCTTTCACAATTGGTTTTACAAGTTCACCAAAAACCTTACACAATTGGTTTTACAGGTTCACCAAAAACCTTACACAATTGGTTTTCCTGGTTTACCAATAACCTTCACATCATGATTGCTACAATACATTTTGATCAATATTCTACAATGTTTCTAAAAAATGGGTTACATGAGGAATACTCACAAGTGAACAAGAATTTACATCATTTATTCTTATTTTTCACACAACACTGAAAAATAAAATTCTCACAACACAACTGAAACAAATGTCATCATACCAAAAGTACAGCGCCGTCGTTGACGACTAATGAGAGTTCATTGATCGACCTCCAACCTCTTATGCCTCCTTCCTCCATTATATTTGTTGCTAATTCAGCAGAATGTGAACATGAAGCACTTTTTTTTTCACATTGTACTTTATTTTGTTTTCTCCTACGATGTGAAGTACTTTATTTTTCATACGTCGCTGTAAAACTGAAAATGCATCCATAAGGCCTTTTTATTTTTATTTTTATTACGTTGTATAATTTAACCGACACAACCTTTACAAAGACATAGAAAATGACTCAACTTTACAGTGACCCATGGTAAAATTGTAACCGATAATGACAATAACTCTATATTTTGACTTCTGCTAAATTTCACAATGACCCTAATACACTAAACCATTTAATATGTTCAACATGGACTCAATATCACTTGGACTAAATAATGAGACTCTTGATAATATTTATATAGCATTAGCTATAAATACTTGTCTACCAACACTTTAATTATATGGGACACAACAATTGACAATGACCACATAAACGAATCCTTTGATTACAAGACTTATTTTCACATATATTTTTACTTTGCACATTTTAAGACATATCGAATTTTTATGACTTCAAACTAAACTCTATAACATAAAGTAGATAGAAGATGCATACCTGATAACCATATAGATCGATGGAGAAAGCATGTCGAGAGAAAAGAAAAATCGTGGAGTGATAAAAATGAAGCATGGAAGCTAGAGAAAAGGAAGTGACCCTAGGGATGAAAGCGTAGGTGTTTATGTCACGTTGTACTTGTTGTCATCGCTTGATGTGTTTGATGATGTGAATATTGCTTCCCATAAGGACAGACCTGCAAAAGAGAAGAGAAAAAGAGTATTCAAATATGTGTATATGAAATATTTGATTTAAATGTGTAAAAAATGTGTAAAAATGCAAAAAAGAACATGTGCACCTAATTCGTGATGAGTAAGAAGGATAGAAAGTGTCCTGAAGATGATGTAGAAGAGCGAGTTTTTTGGGAAATCTCATGCCACAATAGAAGAATTATAAGGAGAAATGTCTAGTGTTATTCTCAATCCTTTGACTTCTTCCCGATGATTTATACACCACTGCAGATGGTGTGATCCTGCTTTGTTCAGATTTGATCCATTTCAATCCAATGTAAAGAGAAAAAAATAGAGAAAGCATGCATGTTGATTACTATAGGATTGTTCCAGTACTGAGAAAACTACTCTATAGACTGTTGTGAACCATGTTCATATGAGAAATGTTATGTAACTTCCTCCTAGTCATAAGATACTAGGAAGGGTCGGGGCGCCTAGGAACTCATGTTTGTCTCTAGACGCTAGCATCTCGTGTTGTGTTGAAGACCTAAGTTAGATTTTGGGCCATTTACGAGACTTTATATTGTGTTGATTCTATACTAAATTGTGTTATACCGTGCCTCGTGAACTATCGTATGAGATGACCGATTCACCCAATGATTCCCCCATCGTTTGGGGTGCATGTGACGTCGCTTGGAGGATTCAACCTAAAGGAGAGGATTGGATGCTGATCTAAACTTTATATCCCTAAAGGGGGAGGGAACGTGCTTGTTAGAAACCAAGACACGTGAAAATAAAGTGGTTGGAAACAAGTGTTAATGAAAAAAAGACAAATACGCATATAGAAAACAATGTGTAAGCTAGCACACAAGAAAACAAATTAGACCAGAAAAAGTGGGGTTTCAAACATGGGACATCACTCATAATGTCACTAGACAATCAGAGCCGAAGTGGCCAAAAGCATACAATGTGCACATAATACAAAGGGAAAAGCCCGCAAACAATGAAAAATAATAGCAAGTAGAGTAATGCATGACCCATGGTGAAAAATAGTCCTGCAAAGCAAATGTTGCACATGAAGAACCCATTAGCATGTTATAAATATGAAGAGTATGTAAAAGCATGCATGATCCGATATAGTAGTGTGTTAGTATGAATAGGAAATAGTATAAAATGAAACAATGTCACATGTGATGTGTACGAAAGTGGATTCCCCCAGGAGCCGTTGTGGGACTGGTAAGAGGTATAGTGCCAAGCAATTGTGTTGTGTGTAACGATCTGTGTAAAAGCTGCATTCACAAATACAAGGAAAGTGAATGCACATGTGTATATAAAAATATAATGACATAAAATATATGTCTAGCATGTGTAAAAAAGTGTGCATGTGAGTATAAGTAAGCAAGAACAATGTGCAACCAAGATATGCGATGTTGTGAATGTGAATGGAATGGAATGTAAAATTAGTGTGGTAGGAGCAGCGTGCCCCCAAAGTGAGTGTGAATGAGTATGCATGAGATGAGGTTCATTTATAAATGCCCCTCAATAATTAAGAATGAACTATAGAAGAAGATTGCGGCATCGGGAATGGTTTGTCTTGTGCGCTAGAAAGATAGATCGATGAAGTATATAGTGTGAAATGTGAATGGGTGTAGTGAGGTTCATTTCATATTTATACCCTCAAAGAGTCAAGTATGAATAATGGAGCTAGAGTGCATCATCGGGTAGTGATATATATCACAAATGTAATTCTAGAGAGATGTGTCATAAATGTAAATAGTGTGCAATTTGTAGTGTGTGAGGTTCATGGATGTAGTATGTCCTCAACAATCAAGTGTGAATCAGTAGCATGCAATTACATCATCGAGTAGTGTGTTGTGATGAATGTGCACTAGAAAGATGTGTCGTGAATGCACTAAGTGTGAAATGTGTTATGTGATGTGAGGTTCATGAATGTAGTATACCCTCAATAGTCAAGTGTGATCCTTAGCATGAGAGTGCGTTATAGGGTGATGACAATACAAGGGTGTATAAAATGATGAATAGAAAAAATAGAAACCTTAGAATGCTAGAAGTGGGAGAGTAAGTGTGGCGCCCCCAAATTGGGTGATGTGAATAAGCTATTTGATAAAAGTGAAGGGCAAGGGTCCTCCACCCGATGCTTCGGAGACTAAGGTTATGACCATGCTATAAGACCGACGATATATGAGATAGATGATGTGTTAATGAATGAGAAATATGTGTATGACACCTTGGAGTGATGAATACCTATGTAAAGGTGACCAAGGAGGTGATGTACTCCTATGTGAAGAAGACCACGAAGATGTATACCTATGTGAAGGAGACCGAGGAAGTGATGTACTCGTATGTGAAGAAGAATGTGGAGGAGATGTATACCTATGTGAAGGAAACCAATGAGGTGAGATGCACCTATGTGAAGGATCCATCCGAATAATGGATCTAGACTGATGTGATGGACTAGTGAACCGATGAGACCGAGTAGGTTGTGTGCGAGATAAGAGAGATAGGAACAGATTTTTCTTTAGACTTGATAGGTCTAGGGGACCTAGATGCTCTAGCAAGTGTAATGGAAACCTCAAGAGGAGGTTGTGGCCATGGTGTGCATGGTGGAACACCATTGATAGTAATGACTTGTTTGTTGTGAATGAACTTTAGACACAAGTGATTCATAGAAATTATAGCTTGAGTAGCATGGAGCCAGGGAAGACCTAAGAGCATGTCACACCCTTTGACTAAAGGTGCCACAAGAAATGGCACAAACATGGTAAGAGGACCAACTATGACTGGAATCTTGACATAACTGTAAGATTTAGGAACTGGATATGAATTTTGTGAAGGTGGAAAATTGATAACAACAAGGAGCGCAATAGAACACACAAAAAGAGGAGACGTCAAGCTAATCATAGTGTTATTGATAGAATGAGATCCAATAAAAACATTGATATGTAATGTATTAGAAGAGAATGAAGCATGATAGTCATGATTAGAGAATATAATAAGTGGAGGCGATGGTTCGGCATGCGCAACTAGAAAATTGAGGGGGTCGATGAAGGAGGAGTCATTGTGCGATATGTACGATTAGCTAAAGAATCGGTCGCTTTATTTTAATACTTAGGAAGATGATCATTAAATATTTTGAGATTTTTATTTTCATTGACCGGCTGAGATGTTAAAGGTTCAGGAAGCTCAATTACATTGTTTTCGATTAGATCTTGAATGAGATATCGAATTTTAATTTAGTGATCTGTGGAATGTCCAATGCATTGATGATAATTGCATCTAAAATTTTCATTGTAATTGCGTCCCTTAGGGAAAGATGGATCTATATCCAAGTAGAGGTAGAATCATAATAAGATTTTTCTCAACGAGTTATGGCAATAGAAGATGCGGAGCGATAAAAAGTTTTGCAAATGTACGCTTTGGAGGATGCAATCAAGATTTTCACGAGTAATGACAGTGTCAATAGTTGGTTTAGCTTCAGATGGCTTAATATATGGCTTGAAAGTTGATTTTCTTTAAAACCGAGTTGAAGATGAAGCCTACTCATGATATTTAATCTTTCTCATAGATAATAGTTTACTTTTGCATAGCTTAAGAGTATGGCATAAATGATCGAATGATGGAGATGTCTCAAAGATAACACTCTCCTGGAGAGGCGATAATAGACTTTGGAAAAATAGATCTTGAAGCTCAGATTCCACAAGCACATTAGAAATCTTAGCTAAGTTGTTCTTATATCACAAGACATAATTTGTTAGATGTTCACTGACCTTGTTTGATTTGCGCTAGTTGAGCATAGGATATCTTAGAGTTGATATTGATAGAGAAATGAGCAAGAAAAGCATTGGCTAAATGCATAAAAGATGTTACCGAGTGGACAGGTAGATCATAAAACCAATGCATAACATAATCTTGAAGACTTCTAGGAAGATCTTTGCAAGTAAAGTGTGATGATCCACATAATCTAGACATGCTACATGAAAATAGTCTTTTTAATTTCACCTAATCATTATGCGCATTGACACTTCATTCAAATAGATCTGAACGCTCACTTGAAGTGTGTGAAGCTACCAGGTCCCTCCTTTGCACTAGATTTTCAATATGTTAGCATACATGTTCTTGATTAACATTATCAAATTATACAAGAAATTACAGTTCATAAAAAGATCATATCATGAGCATATAATGGAAACACATGTAATAAGGAAACACAACAGATCAGATAACTATTAAGATCAATTACACCATGAATTCACCATACTTAGAGACATCAATTACCATAATCCATCCTCCATAATCCATTACATGAAAGTATTACATAATAGAATTTGAATACATAACAATCACCATCACAAAGCCATGTGTGTAAAAAATCGAGTGACATAACACTATTACATCACACCATCTCTCTTTCAGTGTCTCAAAACAAAGCAATCCAAAATATATATATAGGGGTGGGGACTTTCCCTTCACCACTTATGCATTCTCAAAATAGACTGCATGCTCAAAAATAGCCATGTGTAAATACAAAATCAACTATAAAATGTTTATGCAATCCTAATAATAGATTGATTCTATAAATAAAATATTATTTAATCATATTATTATCTTGATCCATGCATGACCATTCATCTTCATTTTACCCCAAAAATAGCTCTTTTTGGCCTTCAAGTCTCCTTACTTTTCTCCTTGTGTGATCCACATTCCAACTCACTTTTTCTATTTTTAGCCCGTATATGTAAAATCAGCTAAGTATTGAATGTTTATTGCTTAGGCACGAGCCTTCCACATGCCACTTTCCTAGACCCTTGCGCACGCGTTCAAACACCCCACTTGTGTACCTCACTATTCTACGTGCTCTTCGATACTTCAGTAAATTTTTCCAACCCAACATTACCCCACACTAATTACATTGTCGTCCTTGGAAATGGGGTTTCTCAACTTATCTCTCCAAAGAATAAAAAGAATAAAGAATGACCATACAAGAATGAAAGAATAAATTAAATGGAATAATTCCCATCACACCTTACTCCTCGGTGGGTTACAGGAGTTTTGGGTACTCCTTATTTATTTCAGTCTCCAATTCATTCCACTCTCCTAGCCCCTTCTTCACTTTATTTGGGACTACACCAATTATTTCATCCATCTCCTCGAGAGTCATGTTCGACTCTTGTTCCTTAACTCTCGTGTTACCCCACCAATCCCGATACCATTCCTTCCATAAAATCCATCCTTCATGCCACCAAAATCCCTAGCTCATTTATTCATGTTTCATGAGGATCCTAGATGCCTTAAGTGTGCCACGTTTCTTTGTAACTACGAATAATTTCTCTTCTCTCCCCAAATGACTTATCCTTTTTGGGTGTAGGGACGTCGTTCTCCTCCTAGATGGTGTATTCTTTAAGGATTTTCTCTAGATCCTCATAGTTGTATAGTGCCCAACTAGCCTTCTTCAATTCATCCTTCAAAGTTCGTAACATGGCATCATATCCTGTAATCCAACACTCTTTTTACTCTTCTCCTTCTTTACAACCATATCCTCCTCGTTTGGAACATACGCACTTGTTTTCTCCTTCAATAGTAAATGTACCAAGTATTGCAAGTAATGTAATGCGAATGCAGAGGGAAACATGTCGATGACCTTGTCGTCATATTATGGGTGCCCTTCCAAGATCTCTTCTCATATTTATTTCGTCATGTCTAGGACAACCCTTGCCTTTAAACTCTGCCCGATCTTTCTCCTCTATCAAGTGTTGGATCTCTTCTTATTTATTATTTTTGTCCTCCAACAATGTTCTAAGGGTGGCCCCCTTATCTAAAATTCTTCGTGATACCTCTGTTGCCATCTTTGTCAAGCCATTACCAACCTATTCATCTATGAATTCTATAGGCTTCATTGTGATGTGGGTCGCTTGAGGTGACTTCATCATTCGGTGCCTTATTCATGTTTCCTCACTAATGTCAAACTCTAGTTCATCCATATTTTTTTACATCATCCAACTCAACATCTTCATTGTGTGCATATTAGCTTCCTTTAGGTCTATTATCTCCCACCCATATAATTGGTCATTAGATAGAGTATTTTGAAAGCTTGTGTGTATGATCTTAGAAGGATAGTTTACATATCCTAAGTCAAGCATCACCACAACTTATTCTTTCCTCTTCCTATCAGATCACTTTCCCTTGGGAATATGTTTCTTTGCACCTGGAATTAGACCTTCACCCGATGCGCCCCCATGCTCACCTGATGGTTCCTTTGCACTCTTTTACTTTTCTTCATCTTCTCTAGTGGGGCCTTCTCCTTCATGCTCATTGGGTTCTTCTATGTCATGTTTGGCTTCTACATGTCTATGCTCCTCCTCTCCTTCTACATTAATAATGGGTGAGGACCACTGTGTTACGCGTAACTTTATCTCTTATGTCTTCTTCCACACTCTCTTCATGTGTTATAATATTGTGCCTTCTTTTTGTTCGTGTTTGTAGGCTTGGCTTAATAGGGGATGTCTTTGGAGACCTCCTAAGTGGTTCCATGCCATTACCTTGAGGTTTGGTTCTTATTCGCTTTCTCCTATGACCCACCTCATTCACTCTTTTCTTGCTATGTCTCCTCATCCATATGATCAATCCTCACCTCTTCTTCTTCCTACATTAGAGGACTCTCTTTACGTGGCCTCTTGATGCCTGCGATCACTTGTTTTCTCACACCATGATTGATTGCACCAACATCCTCCATCTCCTCCTCATCATTAATATCTTCTTCTTATGTTCCTGGGAAGAGTAAGATCACCCTCCTGTCTTATGCCGCCGACTATATGCTTCCCCTTTGGCATCTCTGATAGCTTGAAATCATTTTAAATATACTTCTCATTCACCAATATAGGCTTAAGGTTGATTTATACTTTATTCGCACCCACCTTTACAATTGCCAAAGTCATAGAATTATTGATGATATCATCTTATATCATAGTCTCTATGTAAGCATACTTACCCGGATATACATAAGTCTTTCGGAGTATATAGTAGTCACAATCAACACTATCTATATCAAATCGAGCCTCTATGCATCCGAGAATATATTCACCGAAGCCCGAAAATAGCACTCTGTAAATGCATATGGGAGCTTACACCAAGGGCTCCACTTACTAGTTTTTTTCATGAAAATATGCAACAGAAAATTTAATTTTCAAGCATGACAATGAACCGCAGTGTCAAAATTTTCAAATTCATACCTTCCCAAGAAACCCTCGAGTCAGTCTATTCTAATCACCAATCCTATCTTTTTGGTCTAATGATCCCTACGTGAATGTAAAGTTTCCCTTAGGTGATTTAGGAAAGTAAAATCAATCCCCTAGGTGATTTAGGATCTTCTGGAACATTCAAGCTTTCAAGTAATTTTAGGAGGGGCTACCATCGCCTTCCTAGGACCCATGCACCACCCTTGGAGTAGATAAAAGGAGAAAAATCCATCATGGAGGAGTATTCAAGGGCTAATAACATCAAGGAAAATATTTTTGAAGATTCATGGAAGATTTGGAAGTTTTGGGGCCAGTTTGTTAGAAGCAGGTTCTTGGGCCTAAAGGAGCACGCACCATGAAAGAAGACCTGAGCTTCAAAGTAAGATTCTAGGAGCCTCGTGAAGATTCAAGAACCCAAAAATTACCTATGAAAATTATTTTCCATTCCCTACATGGTGGAAAAGATGGCACATCTCGAAGCATCATACACTTCCCTAGGAAACTCATTCTTCTAGCACACAACGAGCGGTCCCGAGAAAGAAGGGGTCATTTGGAGGTGTTGAATTTATAATTGGACCTTGAGACCATCACCATTGGACTTAGTTGAAGGTTTTTTAGTTGATTTCATATAAAATTTCACCTCAAAACTTATTATGGGGCTCGAGATACAGTCTCAGCAAAGCTAGTCCCAAGGTATGATCTTTCATACTTAGTCATTTTTTGATGGGACACGTGGAAACCTAAGGATGAGGCACAATTTCATGTCCCTTTCATCCCTTTTGCAAGGGGAAAATGGGAAAAAAATTCACCCCACCCCTTTAAGCCCCCAAGTCACCAATATGACCGCAAACTGGCTCCTAGGTGCTAAAACTAAGCCCCCTCCTCCAAGTTGCACAACCAGTAAAAAAGTGACAAATGGCGTGATGAGGCGCGAAGCAATTTCATGTCCCCTTCATCACTTTTTCCAAATGGATGAAAGGGAAAAAAATTCCCCATCCCTCCCCCTTCCAATTTTTCATATATATACGGAGATAGCCATTTTTTGCCATTTCTCCCCCACACCTCCATACCCTACCAAAACCCTATACCAAAATTTCTCCAGGATTCCTAACCTCCATTTTTGCATCCAAATGACTCCATGAAAATCATCCTTCATCCAAAAATTCAGAAATCACAAAATAAATGGATCAAAAAGGTGAAAAAATAATAAAGAAAAAGATTTTTTTTTTACGAAAACCCTCGTAGTCAAAAACGGAGAAATGCTCATTTCTCTCAATCTAGAGCACGAATTGAGATGTCGTATTTTGTAGACTTCCTCATTTTTAGATATGATCAAGATGCAACAAATGGGAGGTAAAATGATGCCTGGATTATTTGTTTCAACAAAAACTCCATTTTGTGCCCTAGCTCACATTCATTAAATTTCCCACCAATCCGGTAGTTGGATCGAGCTAAAAATTTGCACATAGATTTCAAGTGAAAAACCTATCCCAATGGAGTCAATTCCATCACTATCGGAGGTGAAAACCAGACCTGAAAAAAGCTTCATGACTCCATTAATGGCTGCCATGGTAGCTCCATGCCCAAAGCTCTTGCTAGGTAAAAATTTCATTTTTATTTCCAAGCATTTTGGTGGGCAAAATCAAGTGAAATTTGGGGGATAAGATCATGACGATGAGCTGAGTACAAAAATATGTGTTCTATTGCAAACTAAGCACCAAAGACCTACTTTCCAAATATATTAAGCTTTCTTACACATGTTTGTTATTTCTGGTTAGTCTTCATCAAAATCAGTGGCGGAAAAGACAGGGTGTAAAGATAATCATGAGGTCAAAATGATTGTTCAGAGCAGAAAACAGTGAAAATTACCACTTACTAAAAATAGTAAGTTCCCTATATGGGTACCTACTAAAAATAGCAAGTCATTCCAAGAAGTGGTCGAGGTGAAGGCAATATACAAAGGAGTAAATAAAGAAGCTAACCTCATCAAGATGATTCAGAAAGGTAGAAATCACCATTTACTAAATATAGTAAGTCTCCCATATGGGAACTTACTAAAAATAGTAAGTCACATTCAAGGGGTAGTTTTGGCAAAATGAGATGTAGGGGGATAATCATTCAAGTCAACATCACCATTTGGGATCATCATAGGCATTTCTCATAGATCATTGAATCCATCTCAGGAGACCTCGACAGTGTCTTTCGACACTCACTTCGTGGCTTGAGTTACAGGAATATAATGTGTAAGGCGGAGGTTACAATCATTGGTGAACATTTCATTCAACTTGGCAAGGTCAGTTTTGAGTTCCTATCTCTTCTGAGGGGATCTTCATGAGTCACATTCGTGGTCATCGGTAGAACCATTCAACAATGTTTTTAAACACTCAATCCAAGGTGTCCGTGAGCCATCTGAAGGAGTTTCTCGGGGTGCAAAGAGTTCAAAGATTCGAGTTTCACTACATTGGAGCATTCCATCAATAAGGATCAGTGGACTTCACCAAGAGTGGCATCTTCTTCTTCAACTCTCTCTTCCCTCCTCTCTCTCTCTCTCTCTCTTTCTCTTCTCTCACCCTCCCCCAACTTTCTCTCTCTTCCATGTTATAATTCTTCATTGGGGGTGAACTTTTTATATGTCCTTAATAAAATTAAAAGGCAATTTTATGTTTCTAATATAAAAGTCACCTTTATGTTATAAAAATGGACTTAAGGTTTTATAGGAAGATGAAAAGTTTAAGTTATTTCAAGACATATGAAGAGTCATTAGGGGGCATATGAAGAGTCACCTCTCTTCTTATAAAATGTAAAGGCCTCTCATTTTCAACTTCTTCTCTAGTTGGTTGTATTCTTGTGAATTCATGAGAGAGCATTTTCCTACTTGTGGAAGAACAAAGAGTTAGCCAATTTTCTTCTATTTCTCCTCACTACTTTTCCTCCATTCTCCTACTATGTACAACTCTAATTGAAATGCTAATGAAGGAAGAAGTTTCTATTTTCCAAGGCATATGAATGTGTGCATATTTGTATGCATGGTTTCCTCTAGCTAGTAGCATGGAAGTTTTGGTTTTTTCTTCTCATAAATGCATGTGTTGAAATTTCTAACTAGTGTGTGTAGGAATCTGATTTTCTACCCGCAACATTAGTTCTCCTATCTCTTTTCTCACTCCCCTTTCCCACTCTCCAGACAAAGTATTCTCTAGCAAGCAATTGCTAGCTTTTCCACATGATCAGTGGAGTTCCCCTGTTGGATCCCTAGCCACAAGGCCACTAAGAAAATCCAGCTTTTCACATGCATGTAAATACGGAAGTTGTACCATCTAAGTAGAGGGACTTCAATCCTAGAGCGTTAGAAAGAAACCCATGTATTTGTCCACTAAAAAAATTATTTCTAACACCAGTCTTCATTTCGAACCTACCAATGCAATAGTGTTGGTACACCACAAATTATTCCTCCCCATCGACCATTGTTGGCAAGTCTTTTGGTATGCACCACTCATGTTTGAAGGCCTCACGTATTCTCCTATACCATAACTCAAGCCTAAGCTTGTATGTGTCATCCATGGCTCCATCACATGTATATTTTTCAAACCTTTTAGCCAGTGACTTCTTATCAGGTGGGTACTACCACATTTTTCCTTGGGTCCATCGGCACCCCAATCTTTACAAATACAATCGATAGAATGATCGCACCCCAACTTATCTTGTCACCCTTGAAAGAATCCTCAATAATTCCTTCTATTATAAATGCCAAAAGGTTGTATATAGTCCCCTCCGACATCTTCTTCGCAATGTGGATCCATTTCTTATTCACTTGTCCCCACCCTCCTAGTTATTGAACTTTGTTAAGAGGTGCATGGTAATTTTGACCACATGGTCGATTACATTTTACATGTCCATCATGTTCCCTCCTCGCTGATATGATAGCTTCATAGCAATGGCCTCTACAAAAATGCATTGTCTATATCCCGGGAAATATTTGTGCCCAGGTCTTCTCAACCCTATAAGTTTCTAATCAATGGCGCAGTGATGCACACTCGCCATCCTATGAAGTAAAATAAGTCCTCATGGAATATTGACATCAGCCACTGGAAGAGTCTTTCTAGTTAGCCAAAGTATGACAACTCATAGGTCTGTAAGAATCCATATTTCTCCATAGTTTTATATCCTTCATCATCATATATGGGTTTCTCATATTCAATGCACAAGTTAGTCTTTTTCACTAGCTCCTTCTCAATTTGATCCTTGTTGGAACCGGTGTGGTGGTTGTAGTTGCTTACCTTTCTTTTCCTTACATGGGACTCCCAAACATGCCCTGTGATGATGCCCTCAAGATATTACATATCAGAAAATATTTCCTCTCGTGCGTCTTCTTCTTCCACATTTGGTTCGTTCCTCTTCTTACCCCTTGTGATTTCTCCAGTGCTCATTTCGGTGTCATTTACCACTAAAAACTTATCCTTTCCTTTTTCCACCTTCTCATTACTTTTGTAACCTCAAACGTACGTGTCATTGCTATAGTTTATTCTTCTCAAACCCTAGTTCCATGAACCCTACTCTTAGCACGCCTTCCAATCACTCAAAAAAATTCACAAAGGAGCTCCACTACAACCGTGATCAAATTCAATGGTTCATTATTCTTTTCATTTGCGCAGTCACACTTCACACTTGTTCACTCTTTAATTCTCTCTTCAAGGCTCAAAACTCAAAAATACAAGGTAAGAATGAAGTTGCATGCACCCCTTTTATATATTTTGTAAAATTTTCTGCATTATCGATACTCACTCACCACCATACTTCAGCTTTAATTATTCTTTTCTTATTTTTCTACACTTTTTACTACTTTCTTCCACACTTTTTACTGATTTATTCCATGCCCTAGCCGTAACCTTTCAAAGACGCTTACTACTTCTCGACCACAGACCTCCTTACGCGTGCCTCCATATGCCGAAGTACATAATCCTTTGCACCTCATACTAAGTAGTTTACCATGATGCTTCCTACCTTGCATTACACTTTGTGCAAATCTTTTCTCATATGTGGTCTTTAATCTGAGAAAATTTCCTATGAACACCTTCATCCCGAGCACACGTAACACCTTTTCCCGCACCCACTAGCCCTTCAAAAGACAATCATATTCCAACCCATATATATACCTATGTGCCAACCTACACTTGAATCTCAGCACCAATAGATTCCTTTTTCTTATACATGTTCCACCCCACACTAAAAGTATGTGCGGTCCTCTACACATGAACTCAATAGATAGTAATTAGCTTCTTACGCACAAGCACACTTATTATAACAAAACACAAAAAGAAAATGACAAAAAATAACAATGATTGGAAATAAACACATGAAAGATAAATATAATCTAAATGGCAAGACTACCTTATTACAAACACCAAAAATCCTTATTTATAGTAGGGCTTCAACCTACTCCCATTGAAGTAATCGGGAAACATGGTGTCATCTAGCACCTACAGCTGACAAGGCACCGATTCAAGTATCTTGGTTATTATAAAAGGTCCCAACCAATACACTTTCAATTTCCCTAGGTGATGTGCAAACTTGGAGTCATAGAGAAGAGCATATTTTCAACTATAAATGTCTTGTTGTTAATGTGCCTATCATGTCATGCCTTTTTCCTTGCATTGTCAGTCTTCTAACTAACTCTAATATGCAATAGCATGTTGCTCATCTAATTACATTAGTTTATTAATGCGCTCTTCCACAGCCTTTCTCATCAACAAGTCCACCTACGCACGCAATACACAGGGGATGCTAACATGAATTCAACAGCAATACAAATTCTCCACACCAAACACCAAATGAAATGGTGTGGCCTTATTCAACCTTTTATACGTAGTCTTGTAGGCCCAAAGTACAACCGACAATTTATAGTCCCAATATTTAATCCCAACATCACAATTTTTTTGTCAATATTTGTCCCAAGATCTTGTTGAAAGCTTCTACAGTACCATTAGCATGTGGGTGATAAGGAGTAGTCTCATTAAGGAAATGAGTTCCCCTATCACTTTTCAAGCTCAATGGACATACATACATGTTAATCTTATTGTTGTGATTGTGTAGCAATCCTTTATAGGTGTTATCTCTTCCCACCATGTCACATAGTTTGTGTAAGAAATAATGTAGTGCATGCCGCCAGGTCACACGTGGGTGGTGAAATATGACCTACAAAGTCAATATCCCACTTTTTAAAAGGCTCAAGTGCTTTAATAGGTCACAAAGACATCTCATCTATGGGTCCAGGTCTCCCAAGGCTGAAAATGATCACACACCTTGACATATTCCTTAGTGTCCTTGTACAAAGTTTCCCATCAAATTCCAGCCATTGAAATCTTGCATGTTGTAGCATCACCAACATAATTCCCTCATGTTATTCCACCATGAGCTTCGCCATAATATCCTTGCGCTCATGATGTAGAACACAATGGCACAAAACTTCATCACAACCCAAATTGTAAAAATATCCACCAATCAATTAATAAGGACTCCTTGCGTATAGCAAGCTAGTTTTTTTTCCAATATCTTCATTCCTTCAAGCACCTATCCAGTGTGTAAAAACACCTCAATATCCTCCAAGTCTACAGGTGCGTGATTTAACCTAAAAATTTGTGCATCCGACATTGTTTCCTCAATTTTTTGCACATCCTCGACATAATTAATCCTTGATAAATGATCAAGCCTTGAATTTCTCTTATCTAGTTTCACAACAACTATGAACTCAAACTCCTAAAATAGAAGTATCCACGTACATATGTGCCCTTGCAAACTAGGTTTGTTGATCAAATACTTGAGTGCCATATGATCTCTATAGAATATAAATGGTGTTTCCAACAAGTATTGTCTGAACTTGTGAAGTGCGTAGCTTATAAAAAATTCTTTGCACTCATTGGTTGTGTAATTTTTCTCTGTGTGTGTCAAATTCCTACTTACAAATTAAATGGGATGATCCACAATCCCTTCTCCTAGTTATGTCAACATTGCGTCAATCACCGTGCCAGAGGCATCGACTTGAGCATGAAAGGGTTTTTCCCATGAAGTAAATTGTAGAATAGGTGCACTGGTGAGCCTCTCCTTCAATGTTTCAAATGCTAGTTGTTGTGTGCCACCCCAATAGAATTTCCCTTTAGCCTTCAACATTTATTCCAAGGGTGCGGCAATATTTGCATAACCTTTAATGAATTTCTTGTAATAACTAGTATGTCCAAGAAATCCATGCACTTCACTCTGATTGGTAGGCTCCTCTAAACCCAAGATCACAACTATCTTGGTGGGTCTACCAACAATCCTTCCTTGTAAATTATATGCCCAAGTAAAGTGCCAAAAGGTGTAGCAAAGATGCACTTCTTAATGTTAAGAGAGATGCTTAATTTTTACACCTCTCAAACATGAGCCTTAGATTATCACAATGATCCTTAACTAAGCCATATATTGTCTAATCATCCAAATATACCTACAATAATTTATGAATAAAATCTTGAAAGGCCTACACAACAATGCATGAGAACACTGTTGGCACATTTTTCAATCCAAAGGGCATAACTATATATGCAAAACTTCCCCATTTAGTGGTGAAAGTTGTTTTCTCTTGGTCTTCTTTCACAATGCGCACCTAGTGATAACCTGAAAAATCCATCTATAAAGGAATATATCTCACACCCAGCAACTCCTTCAAGGATCTCTTCTGTGAATGGGGTGGGAAAAGGATCAATAACACATGAAGCATTGAGTTCTCTATAATCCACACAAATCCTTATCCTCCCATCCTTCTTAATGCTTATGACCATGGGGCTAACCCATTTAGATTATTTAATAGGCTCAATTATTCCATACTTGAGCATTTTATCAATTTCCTCCTTCACCTTCACGCACAAATTAGGATTCATCCTATAAGGTCTATTCCTAACCGGACACATTCTTTCTTTCATCTTGATCTTCATCTCACCCAAAGAAGGGTGTACCCCTTTAACTCATGATATCCTCATGAAATAAGTCTTGGAAGTCATGTAAGAGTTTAATAATCTTAGCCACTTATTTCTCTGACCAATAATCACCAATAATGGCCTCCTTAGGCTCTACTTTTGTACCAATGTTAACCTTATTTTTCTTCATAGGAGCATGATATGTGTGTGCCTTCTCATCTACAATGTCCATTACCTCGTGTGTACCTTCAGTGTGGTCAACATCTAGGTTATCAACTTCATCATCATCTATCATGTATACTAGTTTTCCCTTTTCTTTTTCCTTCTAAACACGGACCATCTCTTCTTCATTTGTTTCCTCAAGATCAAGGTGCACCTCAAGATCAGGCTCCCCAAATAACTCCAACATAATTTCCTCAGCCTTCATGTTATCTCATAAAGTAAGTTACTTCATAATCTACAATGTTTCATGGAATGAAGGCTTAGTAGAAAAATAATCAAAAGTTTGGATCATACCTATAGTCATCTCTTGCCAATTTGTTGTTTCTCTTTTCAACTCAAGCATGGACATACCATGTGCATGTGCAGCCATGTAGTGTGGAGTAGAACTTGTGTACCCAAAGTGATGGTAGTAAATCCTCCTTTCCCTATGCCCATGATCTCTCACACTCATGGATGTGATGAAAGGCATGAGAGTTCCCATGAAATATGCATTTTTGTGTAGGTGCATTTCTCTGAGTAAACCTAATAGAAAAGGTAATTCTAACTTTTTGCCATTATAAAATATTATCTCTATGTTTTTCCCATCAACGTGTTGTTGTCCCGTGTAAAGTATAGACCAGTATATTTCTTCTATCCCCTTCATTATTCCACTGAGTCTCCATGGTTTGCAAGAATGCATTAGGGTTCCCTTCACCAGTATACCTTGGTACCTAGTTATATCTTGACCGCTTAACCATGTGCGGAATAATCATTCTCAACTCTTCCTTTGACCTTGCACCCGACCATTTCATATGTTCCATGAGCCCAATTATCACAAGCAACATTAGTAGTGTTACTTACATCTTGCACCTCTTCCCACCGAAGGAAACCTTCCGTGCATAGCTCTATATTCTCTAGATCGTGCATTGTTTGAGCATAGATTCTATTAAGATCCTCTTTGCTTAAGGGTTCAACATAAGGCAATGTCTTCTTATCATGCATGGGTATAATCACGTGCTCCTCAACATTCTCAAAACTAATGTGCCTTTTGTTAAAAAATATATAAACATTATTTGCATAGCACTAGGGTCATCCAAGTAATGTTGGGAATTTGTCTGCTTCAACAAGCTCCAATACCTCAAATTCCCCAGTGAACTTGGTTCCCTAAATAGTAATAAATGCATCATTCAGGACTTCCTCAATAGGAATTACCCCGGTCTTATTCACCATATAGAACACAATCGAAGATGGCTGCAATGTTGGTGCACCCATCGATTCCATGCATCGAGTCAACACTTTCACTTCCGTGCGGTGTCAATAAATATGTTGCGTAATAACCACCCATGAATTATTGCATCCAATGCGATCTCCTTGTCAAACTCATGATCCCGAGGTGGCGATTTGTGTGAATTATCTACCTCTCACACTCCAACCCGGTCATGGTACTTTTTCTGCAACCATTCCCTAATAAAGGAATGATATTCTCTTGTTGCAACATCATGCACACCTCCTTCAATTCATCTACATCCTTCTGTGGGATCTCAACCTTATTTTCTTGTTCCCTCTTGTGCACATCCTCTTTTAAGCATTGTATCTCTCCCTGTAGTTCTCTAATAACACCCATCATTTCCTAGTAGACTTCCTTCTAGTGCGTAACATCTGGATACTTAGCATGTATCACCTCATCCCTTGTAATGAGAGGTTTAACCTTTAGAGGCTCATGCATGCACGCATTCTCAATGTGTGTTGTAACCATAACAATCTATAACTCAGGATCAGGTGTCTTCTTAGGTATCCATTGATCAGAAACGACGCATTGTACCTTGATCATACCTACGCCCTCTTCCTTCTTCTTATTCTTACTCATGTGCTCATATAAATCTGGGCATTCCTCTAACTTTTGTTATTTCCCAAACCATGAGCAAGCATTATTCGAGGCCAATCATGGCGATAGTGATCAAGGGATCCATATGTATAACAAGTTCCATGCAGGAACCTACCTCTACCACCGCCGTAACCACAACCTCAATACCCTCCTCGGAATCCTCCATTCCTCTTATCCCCATTAGTGTGCCCTTCATTATTTTGTCCTTCCTACTCCTTGGAGCCACTTTCCATACTAGTCTAGTGCACTCTTGTTTCAATGGCTTCATGGATGTGATCAATCATCCTCGTAATCGAAGTGTCATGAGTATGGGACTTGTAAATATTTTAATACATGGACACTTTCCTCTTAATAGCTCATTATGATAAAGGAAAATCCCAAACATCATGGTTCACGTGATAGACCTCGCAATCTAATAGAAATGAGTTCACTAACTTGTGTGGGAAATTATCCTTAGTGTGCCCTTCAATCTCAAAATATGTGCACCAAATACCACTATGAGTCTCGTGAGATAAATTAGAAAAATCTTCTCTAGCTACTTTTCCATGGCTGAAATATGCTCTTCTAATAATGGGCTTACTCCAAAGATCACCACTCCCAACCACCTCAATGCAAAAAGCTACTTCCAAAGCCTTTCGCAGATCCACATAAGTCTTATGAGATAAATCTCTACAAAATAGAGTCGAAACCCTCCAACAAGCCACTATGCATGCTGACTGGGATGGATATCATAAGACAACTTGGACAATATATTTTTGAAACATGTGTCATACTCTCTTACGCACTCGGATAATCCCCACTTGATATCCTTGAACGCTAATACTATTATGATCAAAGTATGGAATATGAAATTTAGCTATAAATGTAGAGTGTAAAGCATCATAATCCACTATAGTCTGATGTGGATCATACTTCATGTACCAACTATGTGCGAGCCCTCAAAGAGTACTAGAAAACTAACTTGCCTTCCTATCTGAGATTGTAATTTCTTTAGTGCACCATAGTAGCTCACACTTTTGTACATGCTCTGTTGCACCTTCAATACCCCTATACTCTAGTAAGTGGAGAGACATCTCATAGAAGACTTGAGGTGTCTATTGTGGTTGTAGAGGTTGTTGAGGTGGTTGTTATTATCAAATTTTGTAAACTTAAAAAATTAGATAATGAGGGCCTATTAGACCCTAGATCAAGAATTCTTTTGTTTTGAAAACTCATGGTTCATTCAAAATAAGAAATTTCCATTAAGGGGCTCACATTCATCTAATTTAGGCAAAATCCCAAAATTAGTGTATAAAATTTTCAAGGGTCTTAACACGTCTCCATAAGGCCCAAGTGCTAGAAGGAAATTTAAAAGGTGGAGGGTCAAGAAAAAAGTGGAAGGCACCGAGTTGAGAAGAAAAGAGTAGACTTGAGCAAAAATAGCTCACCGAGCTACTCATCAAACAGCTTGGCGAGCTTGTGGTACATTGAAGGAGTTTTCCTAACAAGAGCTAGGTCTAGTTAATTAAAATTAATGAATGGCATATTATGCCAAGTAACTCAGTGGTCCACTCAATACAATGATGTAAAGGAAATGGTTTAGGCCAAATGAGTTGCACAAGAGCCTTAAGATCGGTGAGTGGTGAGCTAAGCATCAAGTCTTGTTGGAGGGTCATTTAGAGCGAGCAAGTTGGAATCATTTTGTTGACGTTTGAACCATGGCAGGAGGTCACTATCTGAGGTCAGCTAGGTTGGCTCCACGTAGGAATTGAGTGGCTCAGTCATTGAAACCAGAATGAATCTAGTTGTAGAGCTCAGTCAAGAAGGAACACATGGCAGTAGCTTAGTTAGGGGCTCGTGTGGTTGAGTCGACACTAGTAAGAAAGGAGCTCACTTAGATAGGACGTGATGAAGGGAGCTTGATGTATAGCTTGGTGGAGTGAGTTGTTGGGAAATTCCATGTGTGGAGAAAGGGAGCTCGATGGGAGCTTGGCAGCTTGGTGGAGAAAATTCCCCTCTTGCCAAGTGGGGATGTTAGCATGGCATGCCATGATGGCAAGATACTCCGCGGGTTCCCAAGGCCACATTACCAAGTGGGAGGGATCCAAAGTATTTGCCAAGTGAAACTTGGATGTTGGAAAACCATCATGATACTTCCGAGCATGGGAGAAATCTGATCAAATATCCAAGTGGGGGAAAACAATGATGGCATGCCAACCTAAGACCGAGGTTGATGCCTAAGCATCGACTAGTGTGTTGAAGTAGAGTAATGTCCAAGAATCTCGGCATTCCGTGAGGATTCTGAGTCCTTCACTAAGTAATTGGTGGCGAGTCATCTCACATTTTGGTTTATGGGAATCGTCTCTCCCGCGAATGGTTGTCATTTTTACATCGATTTACTTGGACATTAATGGCCCGGTGAATGGTTGGAGCTCGACGCATGTGAGTATAGCTCAATCAATGTCGGAGGAACAATTCAATGGTGGAGAGCTCATTTTGGGATCTTGTCAAGGCAAGGAGCTCGGTAAAGTTTGGTTAGAGATTGATCATCGTAAGGCATGGCACATGCATTAAATGCCAACATCAACTCAACAAGCTAATCACCATGTAGAGTGATACCACCTCTGTTATCTCGGATGAGCTAGAATTTGTATGGAGAATGCAGCGAGCTAGGAAACCAAGTGCAAGGATAGCTTCATACAAGGATGAGTGGGAAAAATTGTTAATAAGAAATAAGTTGGTGTTGGAGATGAATCGGTGGTTGTATCTACATGAAGAGCTCGGTGATGATTGAATAATGATTCACATACTCACCGATCAAAGAGAGCTCGCTAAGATCCATGCAGACCGGATGGAGTTATTTTATGGCGTTGGGATGGTCTCGAGTCATAGCGGAAATCACTCACCAATGATATAAGGTGGAGGAACTCACTCGATGTGGATGGAAGGGAGCTCGGCACTGGGTCAATGTCAAATAGGAATGAGATTAATAAGAGAGATTGATCCAGAGTTAGGGTGAAGTAGGAGGTCGGTCGAGTTGGGATCTTGTTGAGGACATTTGGTGATGGTCAGGTTTCGAGTCTCTCGATGGGAGAGATCATTGTTGTAATGGAGCTCAGTGGTTACGGTGAGGATATCGTGAGCTCGACTTGATGAGCTTGGAACAAAATATCAATGCAAGGTGATGCTCGGTGGAGCTTGATGAAATATAAGGAGATCAACGGCTCAAAGAGGAAGCTTGGTGTCTGGTAATAGGGTAGCTCACACAAAACTCGAGTATAGAGATAGGACTCAACACATGTGGAAGGGATCTTGCCAAGAAATGTGAAAGAACCTAAGGAGCTCAATGTACAAAGGGTCTCAACACTTCATGCGAGGAGGGCTCAATTTCGAGTTGGTAAATCGATGCATGAGCTCATATAGAAGATCTCACTTGGTGGTTGCGGTGACGATGAGATCATATAGAAGAGCATGCATGATGAGATTTGATACTAGATGGATGTGGGTGGTAGGTTGCATCTTAGCAGAGTTGGGTCTTGGTGCTCGAATGGATAGGAACTCGTCAGCACTCTGCAGACCAAGTGATGTCACAGTAGGTGGTTCATGGTAGCCAACTTGGCAGGAGCTGAGTTGTGTTCGATGAAGATCTCTGCAAAGTGAGCCAACTCATCATGATGACTGAATTATCTCGGTTGGTTATTCAAACAATCTAATGTTAGAGAAGTGAGCTCATTCATCGACGGAGCTTGATGCATGGAAGGATCTCAATATTGCAGAAGGTTGGTAGCTCATTTTATGTAGTGGAACATAGAAGAGCTTGATACCACCGAGTTGAATTTGATCTTGAATGCATCTCATGGAATCAATGACCAATAACTCGATGGTCAAGCCAATGCATGAAGGGTTTAATGGAGCTCAATGCACAAGAAGGTAAGTAGATCTAAGATCTTGGCGGGAGTAGATTCACTGAGCTCGCTCAATTTGGAATTAGCGGAGCTCACACAGGGGGTTCATCTCATCAAGTTGGAGATATGCAAAGCGAGTTGGCTAGGGAAAATAGGGAGAGTGGGTTGAGTTTTATCGAGCTCGGTCAATGCAACGAAGGAAAAGTGGAGCCCGACGAAGATAAGCTCGACTTTCTCGATGAAGATCTAATTTTGGAGCTCGGTGACTTCGGTAGGGTGCTCGGTCTGGGAGCTCGGTCACGGTGGGAAAAATGAAAGTGAGCTTGCATGAGACAGAGCTCGGTGATGAGCTTGGTGCTCAGTCAATGCATGAGGAGATGAAGGAGCACAACCCCAACTCACTAGGTTAGCTCGGTGAGCCAACCACCAAGTTGGGATATTTTTGCCCTATTTTCATGGCCCCCACCTTATTCAAGTCAAACCGGTCTTCAGGGAGCCACCTTTAATTTATTTACATTAATATTTTTATTTAAATATTTTATTAATAATATTTATTATTATTATTAAAATATTTTATTTAAATATTCTTTTAATTAATTGAGAGGATTAAGTCAACTGGGCATTAATGACACATGATGGAACCTTCTCAAGTGGTTCAACTAACTTTGTAATAAATAAACCATCATGTACCTTCAATTTAGGAAATAATTTATTACTTTTCCTCTTCTTTCTCATATATTTTTTTCTATAAATGTAAGTTGGAAGCTCATTCCAATAGGTTGGACAAGTTAGACTTCTAAGACAAGTGTATAGTTTTCAAGAAACCTCCTTCTTCTGCAAGTTGTTCTTGTATGTTGAGGGAACTTTCAAGCCTCCTTTCAAGACTGTAATGACAACTATTGCCTCTTCTAAATGTATGATGCATTGTGCATGTTGTTGAAGTAATAAAAGTGTGTGTTTTGTGACTAATCTTGGTCCTTTCATCCTTCTATACTTATTTGTGCCTTTCTCATGCTTGCAGGTACACTTTGTGCAAGTTTAAGTTTCTATTACAGGTTCTTGGAGTTTTGTTCTTATCAAGTGGTGGAGTATTGCATGCGGTTGAGTTGTGGTGCTTGTTCACCCTTCTCAAGTTCATCCTTATTCACTGGAAGACTGGTTGAGTTTAACAAAGGGAATGCATGTTTCTTAGTATGTGGTCTACCATTTACCCTCTCTAAGTTACAGTAGGTGAAGTTGTCTTATGGTGCACAACACCCTCTTCAAGTTAACCCTTCCCGAGTATGTCAACACCCTTTATTTGGTGCATCACCATCCCTAGTATAGTTTCATTTCTTACAAATCTCTTTCCCTAAAACCCATGAAAATGTTAGCATAGGACTAGATAACCATTTTATTACACTAGGAGTAGTACAACACTTAGTTTAGGAAGAGGAAGCCGACCTTCTCCTGGAGGTTCACCTCGAACCCAAGTCCCACAACTTGAAAGGTGATTCCATGTTTCCCAATCACAACTAAATTCGTGTTCACATTCTATCCATTCAAAGGGTGTAGTGATTTGGCAAAAAATGCAGTTGTTATGGTTGTGGACCTTTCCCACCAAATCCATAACCTCCACTACCCGATCCTCCCGATCCTCTCACACCTCCTATGATAGGTCATGGACCAATTTATGTACTCCATTATGTCCCAATTATAGTATTGAAATGGACACCCATGGTTTGTGTGGTTGTAGCACTAACTTAAGTACTTCCAATATTCTGCATGCCCACACTTTTTCCCGTTGATCCGCCTAAAAATAATCCTATAATCGAACCTCTAAAAAATGACATCGTCTATCTTTGCCGCCATAGTTGTGTTTTTTGTTTGATGCACTTCAATTCAATGCAAAATGATATCTACCCATAGCTTCTTGTTTACCTATACTATCCTTCTTCTCAATGACTACTTCTAGATTTGGAAAACCAAGTGCAAGGGATAGGTGGCTAGGTAGGATTAGATGCGTGTCTGCAGTCCTCATGCTCTCCTCTAACATGCTCTCATTCGAATTTGAAGGGGATTCTCTCTCTTCGCGCTTACCTAATGTGGGGATTACTTGATGTTACAACTCCTTGTCTTCCACAAGAGCTTCAAAATCTTCATGATCCATCATTATCCTCAACTCCATTTCCTCCGCAACTTCCCTTATGTGTGTCATTTCCCTCTCTCGAGCTTCATTATACGTGAGTCGTCTTTCCTCTCTCCACCTTTTTATCACCAAGTATACCATCCTTCACCACACCTACTCCTACTCTTGCCCCTACACATGGTGGGGGATTTAGCTAGCCATAGAGAGGCACACTAAATCAATTTCTATCATACAAATATTAATCGCCAAGAGTATAGCATACAAATATGATCCTCTAGGCTCACACAAGAATCTAAACTCAGCCTCCTATGGACACAAGTAGAAATAGCATACTCTAATGCATAATGCGCACACACACCAACCCACCAATGATCTATAGCTCTAGTCCATTCCACATGAACATCAAATAAAGTCTAGTAATCTTCATGTGTCCAAAGCTTCATCCTATATCCCCAACTCTTTCCTAAATCATATGTTGCCAGCCACTCATACAATTCTACTGGAAAGAAGCTGAAGAATGTCTCATAGAGCTCGTGATAAATATTATCTTCCACCCACTATCATGTATTGAAATCAGGTCAAGTACTATATCTTTGTGCAAACTTGTCTGTCTTCCACCCAAATTTCAATGCTCTTAAGATTAAATCAATACGCCATCTGCATGTAGCATCCTGACAGATAGTTTGAAAAGAGGTCCCGACAACATAACCAAAATGTAGTCCTTGTTTATTTCACCTAACTACTATGTGCATTGACGCTTCATCCAGAAAAATCTAAATGCTCACTCAAAGTACACAAAGCTACCATGTCCCTCATTTGGGTTGGCTTGTCAAGATCTTAACGTGCATGTTCATGATTACCAATATTAAAGTATACATTCAAGTGCAATTCATAATGAGACATCATATCATGAGAATAGAATGGAAACACATGTAATAAGGAAAGAACATATCGATAACTATTAAGATCAATTGCACCATGAATTCACCATACCTAGAAACATCAATTACCATAATCCATCCTCTAGTAATCCATAACATGAAAGTATTACTTAACAAAATTTGAATACATAACAATCACCATTACAGAGCCATACGCATAAAAACATCATATTGAAATAACCCTATTACATCACAATGTCTCTTTCACGGTGTCTCAAAACAATGCAAAAAACAAGTATATATAGAGGTAGGGACTTTTCCTTCATTTCCTATGTGTTCTTAAAAATAGATTGCATGCTCAAAATAGTCATGCATAAATACAAAAGCAACTATAAAACGTTCATGTAAGCTTAATAAGAGATTAATATTATGAATAAAATTTTCTTTAATCCTATTATTAGCTTGATCTATGCATGACCGTTCATCTCCGCTTTACCCCAAAAATAGCTCTTTCTTAAACTTCAAGTCTCCTTACTTTTCTCCCTTGCGTGATCCACACTCCAACTCACTTTTTCTATTTTTAGCTCATATATGAAAAATCGAATAAGTCATGAATGTTTCATACTTAGGCACAAGCCTTCCACATTCCACTTTCACCGGACCCTTGTACACGTTCACGCGCCCCACTTTTATGCCTCACTATTCCACCTGCTCTTTTGATACTTAGTCAATTTTTCCAACCCAACAATGAAATTATCAAATATGCTCTTGTGGGTTTCCACACGGCCTTTAAAAATGGGTAGCTTAGGAGTGAAAAAAATTGGAGGAAGTTGGTATGCGTATATGGTGGGTGAAATGGAGTGTGAAGGATTAAATTAGAATCAAGAGATGGGGATGTGCGAGAAGTGGCTAATTGAAGGTGACGAATTTGAGTTTCCAAACCTAATATAAAGAAGTTAAATCAAACGTATTCGAGGAAATGTCGGGTTATGCATTAGAAGCATTAGGTTGACTAATGGGAGTGGTAGTAGTGGGAATGGAAGTACAAATATGAAGGGGTTGGGTGGAGGTCATGACAACCAAAGAAAAGCTGACAAGGAGTGTCGAAGCATCATCACGAGATTTTTAGAAGCAATCAAAGCATGAAGAATATGTGGAAGATGGGAAGGATTATCACTAAAAGCTTGACAAAATTTTTTGAGCTTGTCTAATTGTTCTTGATAAACGTTTTTGTCTTCATATATGAGTGCTCACTATCAGATTTTTCAATGTTTTTGAGACAAACTTGTTGAGATTTATCGAATGGATTACCTGTTTCATCCATTGATTTAGAAACCCTTCAAGAAGATGGAGGAAGCTCAAGATGCTTAAAAGACCCAAAATGACCACTACGGGTGACAGGCATAAGAAGAAAACACTAAAAATAAGGTTGGAATCAAGTGATGAGTTCACCAAATGATTTAACAAATATTAAAATTATGCTAAATCCCTTAATTTTAGATTCAAAACAAAATAATAAACAGTAAAGTAAAGATCTAACCTAAGCAATAAATAAGATAAAAATTAAACCTGGTGCAAGAGAAGGGATAGAGTACTTAGATGATTTTGCAAAAATCCCAAAGATGTACAAAGTTGGAAAACTATTGGAGCAGAAAAGTAGATTTTCGCAACCGAGCCCGAAAAATTGTGCGACTATCAAACCTTTCTAGACCGGGAACTTGAATTAGGTAGGGACATTTGGGCACTTTGTAGACCACTTTTTTGCACTCGTGACTTCTCAAAACCTCATAAATTGATTTTTATAGTGCTACAAGATGTTCGCTAATGTTCACAGTTGATTTCTTGTAGGTCACTTTGAAGATCGCTGAGTTCGCATGTAACTTGAAAAGAGAAAGAGAACTCAAAAACCCCAAAACACATTAAATCCTAAAAATAAAAAAAGATAAAAATGGGGATTATTACTAACCTCGATAGTCACCCGACTAAGTGAGCTTAGAATTGATGATTGCACTACATTTTAGACACCATGTAGTTTTGTGTTTGTGTAGAATCATGCCCTAGGTGTCTCTTATGTTAGACACTCTTGAATAACGAGAAATAGATAGATGTAGCAATGTAAGTAGATGTGTGGATGTAAAAATGAACTTCCCCTCCTATGAAGTGTATGTAGAAGAATGTAGTCCCTTGTCCCTTGAATGATAACTAGATGGATTCTTATAATGCCTTTGGATTCAACCTTAGGTGATGGTGGTAGATGTTTAGAGATTGGTCCTTTATTATGGTCACATAACATTGTATTTATATGATTCCCTTTTTTGAATTTCGTAATTAACCATTAAAATTTCAACTTATAAGAAAACAAGATGTCCAATGGCTAGAAGATGCCCAAAAGAGGCGAGCAAAATACAAATAGGTCGGGAGCACCCAGAGGGGTTGAGGAAACTTGGGTGTTGGCATCCTGGCTGGGATTTGGTTTCCAAACTCAGAAAAGCTGAAGTATCTAAAGTTAGACTGGGAAATAGGGTGTTTAATGCCAAGAAGGAAAGCAAAGAGGCCAAAGACAGTGGTCAATTAGTATTTTTCTCACTTAGGAATCATATGAATGTAAGTATGTGATTATGACCTAGAAATGTACCTAAAGTGCATGATTTAGTTTCTACAATATTCATAATTTCACATTAAGGCCGACCCATGAGAATAATAATGACCCATATACGTTATCAAATTGAGAAAATGATTGTTGGAAGGTCATGGAACAAACCATTACTTTCATATCAAACTATTTGGAGATTTGGTTCATGTTTGGAAGTTTGGTCTAGGAAGAGAATACAATGCCATAAAGTTTTGTACATGATCATTACAACTGATAGAAAACTTTAAAATTATGTGAGCTTTTCTATGAGTGATAGAGCAATGAAATTATGAGAACAAGGCTTGTGATATGACTAGGGATATAATAATTAAGCTTGGAATAGGTGCACAAGTCATGATGTAGGGATTAAACCAATATTAACATTATCAAGTGATAAATTACCAAATTTAGGTGTCTATTATTTGATAATTACAATTTTTGTTTCATCAACATTTACCTTTTAGTAATTTAGGATTGCTAGATTATTAAAATATCTAATTATGCATCTTTGTTGTTTTTAATGACATCTATATCAAAGTACATTTAAGTAAACCGATATAAATGTTAACTTTGTTATAATTATGCCAAGATGCATAACTACGATGATATATCTGAAAAGGGGTCGGAGGAGAGAGTATGATCTTGTGAAATGTCAATATAAATGGTTGAACTTAAATTTGACATCCATTTGTCTGTCATAGGGCAATTTTTTTCTTACATAGAAAAGGTGATAACGAAATCATGATATCTTCGGCATTTGATGGAGTTTGAAACATTTTTTCCTTTTTTCAAGATCAATGTAATGGTGCAGCTAGATAGAGGCCATCTATCATGAACCCCTAATAAATTTACAAAAAAATGATGAAATTATTAATCAATGTAAAATTCTCTAATTAATAAAACTTTTTAACAAATCCAAAATAAATACCTTAAAATTGACACATCTTTAAATTTACATATCTAAAATATAGCTTTTTTTGTCATAAATATATCTAAATTATATGTACAAATATATCTTAACTTTTTTGAAAAAAAAAAATCTAAAATATATGTACAAATTAGATTTTGAAACTTATAAGATGCAAAAATATAAAGAGATGGGCTCAATGTTGCAACAATATGTTAGATCTCAAATGGAGATGAATTGAAAGAATCCAAAAGCACCTAATCACAACTCAAAAATAAAATATTAGTGGCCTATAAGGGTGGTAGAGAAAAATCAAGGTAGGAGGAAGAACACGTGAATGAAATAAAACAAAAGATGCATGAGTTAATGATAGATTAAAATGAAAGAGTGCCCCAACACTAGTAAAGAAATGAAAAAATATGTGAGAGATAAATTTAGAGTAGTCATGTGGACAAAACAACTTGGTTAGAATAAAGAATATTATATCAAAGAATTTAACCCAACTTGGGACCATGGAGAAATTATCACTTATGAGCAGCAATCAAATGGAAGTCAAAAATGTTGATGGCTCAATTAAGGATTAGTTTACACTATTTATAATGTGAAATAGATATATGGACATTGTTTAAAGAAGAGCGGAAAAGAGAACATGCATTGTTTGTAACACAAGAGTGGAGGAGATGGAATGAAACTATGTCATGGAGTGTACAACTTATAATGACACTCAAATAAATTATGAGGATAACATGAAAGACAACCTAAATAGGGTTGACAATACAACAAATTTCCTTATCAAAATTCATAGTAAAAAATCAAACATATAAAAAAATGATTTTCAAAGTAGAAAATCTAACATCAAAAGAAAATAAACTTTCACAAGGTTAATAGAGAAGAAGGACAAAATGATCAAACAATTTTATTAGCTTGAAACAATTTTGTTCTCTTAATCCCCTAAACTTCTACATTCATTCATTCACCTATAGAGGCGAGGGGCCTAATTGATGAACATTTACCCGTATTTGAGATAGTTCTAGGAATGGGTCTATTAATTGAACAAAATAATACTAAATTATTTTATGTATGGGCTCATTTATTTAAAAAAATTGACTTCAAATTCATGCAAAAAGTATGTAACATTATACAAGTATGCACAATTGTACAATTCATGTGAAAAAGTCTTTAATTTCTCATCCATTTTGTATATAAAACATGTTTAATATGCCAAACACTCAATTCCAAGTGTGTAATTTTAGCTCATATTTCAACATGTACATACAATTGTTTGTGCAATGAATGGTACCTTTCCAAACTAAAAGCCTTCATTTTTCATTAAACTTTGGAACACAACTTCTATACTATAAAAATTCTACATTGGAATATATGTTTGCAATAAAATAATATATCAGTTTGCATAATGTTCATAACTAATCTGGAAATAAATAAGTATCACTAACATTAAGTTCTTCTCTTTCCTTTGCAATTTGACAATTCTAATTGGGAGGTATTAGTCGGGAAGAATTGATTATGAATTGTAAAATTTAAGATCAAGTGTCGTAATAACCGCCAATGGGATTCCCTTGGGCATACCCACATAAAACATAATTACACCGAGTTCTAATTTGATTAAGATTTTTTTTTCATAATCATTGTTTGAGAGGTTGACACGAGAAAAATGATTGGGACTTTCAATGAGGTCATATATAATTTTAATTGATGAGATGTATGTTTGGTGAAAGTTTGACTGCGTAAAATAAAATTGAGGGGATAAGTACTTGTTTTTAAAGAGAACTTACTAAGTATAAGGAAGTGGCTGATTTTTTTTTCATGTTGTTTTCGTCCTCAAAATTCCCCTCTTTTGAAGTAAAGTTTTGAAAATTTTGAGTCGGTGCCTTGGAGTAATCTGTGCTTTTGCTTGAAAATATTTTCTTTCATTTGGATGTCATTGTCAATCCTTCTCTTTGGTTGTGGATCACGTCGAGCCTGGTATTGTTTGCAATTTTTCCATTCCATGGAGAAAAGTTTGAAATTCAAGCGTGAAGGTGGGGTTTTCCCCTTCTTTTTATTTTTCCCATAGTCGTGAATGACGGGCGTATCTTCCCCGTCAATTTTTCCCCAACATCCACGGGTAGTACGTGGACATCTCTGATTGGATATGGCGTGGCCATGTTTCAAGCGGCAACGGAAGCCTCCACATGTCTAGACGGTGCAACTCCAAGGTCAGGGCCCAAGGGACATTCCTCAAATAAGTGTAGGCTTTCCACATGTCCCAAGCCCGAAATGAAGATAGAACGAGCCCGAATCCGATAAGTATAAAAGAACCGTGAGAATCCTCCACGTGTCTCTTTGGCGTAACTTCAAAGGAAGAATCAAGAGTGGGTTCCCAAGTGTGCGCGGGCTCGCCACATGGTTAAAGTCAAAGAAGGGGCACAGCCATTCATTGAATTGACTAAGTATATAAGGGTTTGCGGAAGCCTCCACGTGTTAGCTTAGCGCAACTTCAAAGGCAAAATCCAGAGGTAGGTCCCAAATGTGTGTTGAGCTTAGATGTGTCCAAGGTCAAACATATAGCCCTGCACAAGCAAAAGAGACTTAGTAAAAAAATGCAAAAATACTAAATCGGCCCATGAAAGGGACACGTGGCCATGTTTCAAGTGTTAGCGGGGAGGTAGGCCCTTTTTGTGTTTTGATGCTATTGAAAATTCAAAGTGGGAAAGTGGGCCATCAAGTGATTTGCAAATTTGTGCTTTGTTTCTATAAAGAGCTCAAATTTATAAAGTGACTCGCACTGCTCATCCCAAGGATAAAGTCAAATGTTGAGCTCGCATCAAAAGTCAAAGCAGGGAAGCGGGTCAAGGGGCAATTTGAGTTTTTGATCCCGTGTTGAAAAGAGATAAAATTATAAAAGTGACCCACGGCTTCGTTGCCACTCAAGTAAATCCACGTGTCAAGCTCGTATCAAAAGCGGGTGGGCAGGCCAAAATGTTTCGAAGTGTCATTCCTACAAAAGGCACAAAATGTAAAAGGTGTCCTCAAGCCCGCTTCATTTCAAATCTCTCCCATGTGGATGGCTCGAATTCAACGTTTGCAAAGGCAGGATGAACGGCTGCGATTCAATGTACCTAGTTTTTCACCGGACATGGAAACAAATTTGAGGCATTAAATAAGTTCGACGTTGGTTTCTTGAATCAGTTTCATCATTCTTTGTAACCGAATGTAACCATTCTTGGAAGCTATTTAATGGCTTCTCCACACCATTATTTAGGGTTGGATCCTGGCATTCTTGAAATTGTAATAGATTCGAAGTAATCAATATAGAAGTTTTCCCTTTCTTCCTCTGCTATTTCTTCTTTCCTTGTCTGAAATTTGGGAATCATCTATCTTTTATGATAAGAAACTTTGTGTTCTTGTTTATATGATTTCTGGAACTTTTTGTCCTGTGGAATTATATTGGTTATGAAAGTGAATGATTCTACTCTGCAACTCCCTGGTTCAATACGTATAAGGTTATACTCTGCTATCTATATTTCTTGAAGGTATTGTTATGTTCTTCCTCTCACATCTCCTTAATTCTTCAAGTTTTTCGTATTGATGATCTTTGGGCATAAAACATTTCAAAGTATCAGGAATCCACACTTTGAAAGTTGTACAATTGTACATAAGTTTTGTTGCTTTCTTTCAATAAGGGAACCTCTCCCATTAAAGAGGAGGGACTTTTTGTCCCCCGATCATGCAGGTTGTTAAAGTACAATTTTAAAACCCAACACATGTCAAATAAACATTATTAAAAAATTAGGAAAAAGGAGTTACATATTTAGAGGCCACATTTTAGTTTAAGAAGGGGAGTTCATAAAATGTGGCTTGTATGAGTAAAAAGAATTATATATATATAGTTTTTCATTCGAGCACGCTGAGTGGTATTTTAAGGAAGCCACAATTTTTTATTAAATGGAGCTTCATTTTTATATTGAGAAAACTAGTATATTTAGAGAGGCCTAAATTATTTGATCATCTAGAAAGGAAAATATAAAAACAAATGGTAAAATTTAAACCATAAACAAAACCTTACATCAAATTTTTTTTTTTATAGAAGGATTTTTTTATTTTAAAAGGGATATATGTGTGTTTCGGATGGAGATATTTAGTGGCATCGTTGCTTTAAAAAAAGAGATATTTTTTTTATATGGAGCAGAATTAAAAGAGGGTCCCGATCCAAAATGTAAGGATTTTGTAGCCTAGATTTTGTCACCAATGAGTAAGACGTGTTGACACATCACTCTGTAATCGAGCGTTAACTCGAAGCACGCAAAGGTATCGGGTCCCTCTTTTATGTCATCTTGTTAAAGGAGTTAGCATGATCACACAAATATTCCATACCCATAACAAATAATTAAGTATATTACATACATAAACTAGATCTAGATCTCAATCATAAACAATATTAACTCATACCAAAATCAAGATTAACTTTACCATGCATGAACTTAGTAACAGATGTGTCAAAAATCAATATCCAGTCATAAAGATCCATTACATTAATTGATGTAAAACACAAAAGCTTCATACATGCATAACATAGTCACCATAAGTTACGCGCTCATGAATCCGCATGAAAATAACTCTACTAAAACATGGTGTTGTCTAAACCATGTAAATCAATACATATTTATAGGTAGTGGGGACTTTCCCTTCACTACCTAAACACCTTCAAAATAGATTACATGCTAAGAGTAGCCATGTACCCCTTACATGATAAATACAAAAGCATGCAAAGTTGTTAATAATAGATTATCTAATAATACAATTGTAGTCTAATCCTATTAATAGATTCAAAACTATGCATGTCAATTAATCTTCCACTCATCCAAAATAACCTTTACGTGCACTCCAAGTTTTCTACTACTACGTTCATTGCACTTAATGTCTATAATTAGCCCCATACTTCAAATGGATAAGTCCTAACTTTATGCTTTCCTAGGAGTTCCCTGTTTCACTATAATTTTGTGCGCCATCTACACGACATGTGTTTGTGTACCCAATCCTTATGCACCCTCCATACTTAGGCTACATTTTATCAGCCCAACATTACCCCACACTAATTTCATTTCCAGCAATGGGTAATATTGATCCATCTCCATGAATAAAGAATAAAGTATAATTATACAAAAGAATGAAAGAATACTTGGGCTCCCTACACATATGCAAACAAAATCAACTTTGGATACTCTGCTTTGATCTCTACCTCTAAGTCCTTCCAATCTATGAGTGCCTTATTTTTTTATCCGGAATGTCTACAAGGATTGCTTCCATTTCATCAAGGGTCATGTTCTCACCTTCATTCTACAACACCTTGAGAACATTGTCCATGCTTGAGACCATCCCATCCATGGCATCCATTCATTGTGAAATCAACTTCTCGATGTCCTTGATCTTCTCTTTGTGATCATCCTTCAAGGTCTGCAGTATAGATTCATAACTAGTAATCTTGTGCGCTACTTTGGCCTTAGCCTTTTGTGCCTATTTTGTAGCATCCTTTGGTTTTAGCATGCTTACGGGTCCCTCATCTAGTACCATATGAACTAATGTGCGTAAGTAATGCAAAGTAGATGGAAACTTCTTTATAAATTTATCTTCCAAATCTGGCCTCTTTCCCAAAATTTCGTCACCAATTTGTTTGGCCATGTTGAGTATAAAAATAGTCGTCACCTCAACTCGCTGTCTCTTTTTCTTCTCGGGAAACTTGATTTCATATTTGTATCCTTCTTATCTTCTAACAATGCTCGAATAGTTTCTACCTTGTCTATGTTTCTACGTGTAACTTCTGCAGATACCTTTGTTAATGCATTGCTCACCTACGTGAAACACATGATTCTTCACATACATCGAAGTCAGGATCATCCATATGAGTCTACATGCTCTAAGATAATTGCTTTCGTGGTGCGCATAGTTGTAATGTCTTCATCCATCACCTCCTAGCCATAAATGTCCTTGGGATCCTATTGGTTGGATATTTTGTCCCGCTAAAATATGAGGTTCAACCACAGTGCATGGGATTAAATCCCTCCTCAAAGACAGGTGAGGTTACCTGTTTATTACTAATCTAAAACACAACAGAAATAATATGTATAGTATTTACACTAATCTAACCATTGGGGTTGGGATAGAATCCCAAAATCCATATCCACAATAGGTAAAGATGTTGTTTTTTCCCGAAATGGAATGGATCGAAAAGAATACACAATGGAAAGGAAATGACGGGAACGTATTTTCTTTTGAGAAAACACAGATCATGAAATAATCATATGAGTTCTAGATAGCAAATGTAATGTAATGTTTGAAACAATTAAAATGATTGAGAATGCTAAACAAAGAATATCTTAAGATCCTGAACATAAGAACAATATCTTAAGAGAGATGAATCTCACAACACAAAGTTTACAAAAATAGCATCAATTTATATTCCTCAAATGATTAAAAGAAAACACAAAGTTTTTCTTCTTCACAATAGTTCTCAATATTAAAAAAACTCCATCCTTTGGAATGCATAAGCATCGATTATTTATAATAAAAGGAGTTGAGAGAAAATAGGATAAATCCTAGAAAATAGTCTTTTAAAAGAGAGTCCTATTTTGCTTGACTCTCACGTAAGAAACCAAGTCAAAATTTTCTTCCTATGTGACGAAACAAAAATGAAAAAGACATTTCGATTTCAAGATTGAAATGGTATGTCCACTGATTAACTAGGGTCCAAAGGGGGGAGAGGTGAGAGACCAAAAGGATACTAGCCATGGCTAAGGAACTTGGTGAAGAAATCTGGGCAAGGAAGGTTGAATGGGAGGAGGCAAGGATTCTAGAATTAGAGCTTGAGAAGTGGGAGGAAGACTTACCTCTGATGAATTATCTACCAAAGGAGGAATGGAAGGTTGAATAATCTCTTCTCTTGAAGGAAGATTCCCTTGTTCTAGTTGTGGAGGTGAATCAAGAACCTCAACTGTTTGTGGGAGAGTGGCCACTGGTGTAGTTACTTGATCTTCTCCCTTTCTTACAAACTTAACCTTCATTGGCCTTTTGGAAGGGTTCTTATCCTTTTCCTTTTTTCCTTTTGAGGGTCCCTCTTCCAAAGCGTCTAGCTTTACAAAACTCCCTTCTTTATAACTCATTCCCTAAGAAATGAGCCACGCCTTAGTACGGGCAAGAATTTGAGTAGCTCTTCCCGTTGTAGAAGATTTCTCAAAGAATGGACCAATCAATGGCTGGGAATACATATTGATCTTTGTTCAACCCCATATACGACGCGTCAAGGACACTCTCATTATCTTTAGTGCCTTTTGGATGTCAGATAAATCTAGCATCTAGATTTCTTCAATTGTCAACCTAGCTATTGTCCTTTCTTTGGATGGCAACTTCATCCCAAAGATCAACCCAAATATATTCTATGTTGGGAACATGTAGATATAAAGTCCCGTATGACTTAAGGACTCTCGAAAATCAAATCCATATTTGTGTTTCATGTACTTCTTCAATTTTTCCTAAAGCTCGTGCACTACGTTCTTAGCTTTGACCACCGTCGAGCATGTGTATCTTCCAATGGAAATGGGGAAGGATACGGCAGCCTTGTGTTTGCTTTGTTGGAATTTGTGGAAATCCAACAATTATCTTACCAACTCCATTAAGATCAACTTATCACCTGGGAATCTAGGCAATCGAAAGGATCACCTGGGTACATGACCACCCGAAGGTATGTGAACTTCTTAAACTGTAAGAAGATACAACCCCATTTTGATACTTTGGCCCATGCTTCATTAGAGACTCTTCTTTTCCTTAGATCAGGGTTCATCCTGCAGATATTTTCATAAAAGAAAGCATCATTCACTCTTCTGAACTGATCTTGAAACCTTTCATTTTTAGCTGAGGGAGGTACCGATATATGTGTTATGTTACCCTATCTCCTTTTGCATCCAATCCTAGATAATTTCTCATGCCAACATTGCATAGGTGACATATGATGACATATAGAATTTTCCCATAGTCAAGACTGTCTTCATCTGGGAATCAATCTCATCACTTATGAGACTAATCCAATCGATCCCTTTTTTTTTCTTCTTCATAATAACCATGAATTGATACATCCATCCTGAAGTCCTTGACTCGGGAGTCCAAATACTCGCTTAAGAAGGTGATGATGTCACCGATTTCAAGGATGAAATCACTCCTCGGGACAAACTTGGGAAACCTTGAGATGGCCAGCTTGGCCTTGATCAAGAACTTTCTATTCACATTCCTGATGCAGTCTTCTTGATCTTTGTCCCAGGATTTTTGTGCTGACTTAATATCTATGTCAACATATTCCTGAAAGTTGGGTAATCTTAAGAGGTCATCAAAATAACCCCGTCCCAACTTCACTATGACTTCTCCTACTTGATTTTTCACTAAGCGAGAGTCTGAGTCATAATGGGAAGCATAGGCCAAAATGAACTCAGGGCATTGAGCAGACATTGGGAATCCTGTTGCAAGAGGGAGGCCATTGTTGGTTATTGACTTCATCTAGGGACTCTGAGAAGAATCCTTGGTTTTGTTCCAAAATCCTCCATGTCAATGTTACCAAGCTCGTATCTCGGATGTCGTAATTGTAATCTATGTAGGAGGGGGATTCCATCTTCCGATACTTGTATTTCATCTTCCCTAACCTATCTGACTTGTCTTTAGATGATCCAGGATCTGACATGAGAAATCCTGAAGAAAGAATGCCTAGACAACTCCTATCTAAGTAATCGGACTTGGAAGCTTGCTGAGCAACCCCATAGACCTGCCACACTATCCAGATTTTAGGACTTGTAAAGCACCTGATGAAACCCGACACACTGGAGAGAGTGTCGAACTTAGGTCTTGTCGGACACTTCACAAAACCCGACACACTGGAGAGAGTTTTGGAACTTAGTATATGTCCGACACTTGGTAAAACCCAATATACAGAAGTAAACAAGGAGATGTTGAACACTTGAAGAAACCCGATACACTGCAAAGTGTATGTCGAAATTGATAGATGTCTGACACTTGATAAAACCCGATACTTGGTGGAACTTGGAGATTGTTGAGCACTTGATGGAGCCCGACAAACGGCAGAAACAAGGAGATGTTGAACACCCTGCAAAACCCGAAAAATAAAGGAATCGAGTTTTTGAGGTGTTAGGACATGAAAAACTCCCGCCATTCACCAGTTAGGATTTTTAGATTTTTTCAATAATCAACAGGGTATATTCCATGGGATAAAATAAGGAAACACCCTAGGGGTGAATTCCAAACAAGTAATTTCAATGGAATGCAACTCAAAATAAAGAAAACAATCTAAAACCCTAAACCTAGAGGAAAAATAGGAAAGGATGAAGAACATCAAAAAGAATGTTTCAAAAATGAATCCAAAAGACCTCAAATCGGCAAGAAAATTAAAATACCTTCAGTAATCTCGAAAAATAATAAAAAAGCAGAGCACGCAATCGATCAAGAAGCTCGATCGGGTTTGGAGGTTGCAGGCACAAGAGTGAAAAATCCACGTAGCAAAATTACAATTGGTAAAAATGACGTGTAAAATTGGGCTATTTATAAAGCCCTAGCATTTATGACACCTCACCTGACACGTGTGACAACTACCTAACAACTCAGAGTTAATGCCATGTCATCATGCTTGGAGTGCCCAAAACCCGATACAAAGGATTAGCTATCAATTCAGGTTTCGGGTTTCAGGAAACAGATGACATGAAACATGAGATGTTTGGGTGTTCCAAGGTTTTAAAACCCGACACAAAGGGACATATCAGGTTTCAGGTTTGAAGTCAAGCGACATGTAGCATGCTTTTTGTATGTCATGTTTTGATGCTCATGAGTTCTCCAAAACTCAAAATCTTGCTAGTTTCGTGTTTCGATTTCGGGAAACAATTTGCATATAGCACATAAGAACATGTTTTCATGTTGTTAAAACCCGAAAAACCAAAAATCTCCTCAAAAGGGCATTTTAGGAGATTTTTCCAAAAAAAATCTACTGTTATCTTGATTTTAGTTGGAATCACTAAAATGAGATAACAACTCCAAAGTGCTTTGAAACCTCATGCGTATGATCTTGGTCAGGTCATAAATATACCCAATTGTTGGCATCTCATAAATACCTTTAGCTTTATCCTTACCAAAACATTTACCCTTTGGAACATGAACTCCTGAATCCAACACTGGTTCTTCACCTATCTGTGTAGTATGGGGCATGCCTGATGCCTTGCCCTTACCTATATCTACCTTAGCATCCATAGTATCACTACATATCTTTGTTTCCTTTAACTCCTATGCATCCTTTTTCAATTATTCTTCTTGATGCTCTTTTTCATCCTCAATGTGCACTGGAGTGTTTGGCGCATTGTCCCTAGATTTCTCATCCTCATCATCTTTCCGGGGACGTACTTGTGTCTTTTCTTCTTTTTTGGTTCTACTTTTATAGGGGAATTCCTAGGTAACCTCCTAAGGGGTTGTGAAGGTCTTGTACCTTGAATCATTTCTCCTCAATAGTCTTTTAAATTACAGGTCCCAGTGTTGTGTTCTATATCTATCTCCATGGTGTCTGTTTCCAATACTTCATCTTCTTTTGGTAATGGAGGGGTTACCTCATGCTCTCTTTTCTATCCTATAGTGGGCTACCTCCTTTAATGATCCAAGCCACCACTATCTTCCTTAAGTTCTTCTTCTTCTTCTCCAAGGGGAAAGTGTCTTCTTCATCTTGCAATGTACCCACAATATGCTTCCCCTTGGGTGGTCTAGGGAGCGTAAACTCATTCTCCAGATACTTCCCATTCTCTAGCTTGGGCTTAAGATAAATATAAATGAGGGCTGCTCTAGACTTCCCAATTTCCAAGCTCACATCCTTCATGTTAATATCATCTAAAATCAATTTTTCAATATATGCATACTTACTTGGGTAGACGTAGGTTTTTCTGAGGGTGTGGTAGTCACAATATACCTTATCCGAATTAAATAACAGTTAGCACACATTCGAAATCCTATGTACATATGTCTCTGCAAGTAACGCATGTGCAGTTGAAGGCATAGGGGATTTTACACCAAGGACTCCACTTCCCATCCTTCATCCCAAAGTGCCCTATGCAAAAATGCTGATACACAAAAAATTATACTTGTTTGTCTAATACCGAAGGAAGATCCTTAGGTATTCTCCATTCCTCCTCGAATGCAACATAGAGGCAATCATACCACAATTCTACTCTCTTCTTAAAGGGTCCACTCATGGATCCATCACATGTATACTTAGAAAATCTCTCTGCAAGATATTTCTTTTCCTCAGGATACTACCATATTTTATCCTTTGGCCCATCGCACTCCAATTTCCATAAAGACAAGGGACAATAGGATCATGCCGAAACTTATTTTCTCACCTTGGTGCACCTCCTCAATAATAGTTTCAATAATGTAACTAGACAAGTTGTAAACTACCCCTTCGTCATCTTCTTTGCTATATATAACCATGCCTTGTTTACTCGCGACTAGCACTCTTGTTTGTTCATCTTAGTAAGTAGTTGCACCGCCGCCCGAACAACTAGGTACTTCTACAACTTAGGGATATCCATCTTACACCCTCCCTTCATATATCCTTGTACCTTCTTCATTGCTTCTATCACCTCCTTATCAGTGAGGTCACTGTTAAGTTCTGTACCTAGACTCCTCAATCTCGTCAACCTCCCAATCAAGGGTGCGGTGAGCCTCATTCGTCACCCAACAAAATAAAATAATTCCTCATGGAATTTACTCATCAATCACTGGTACAACTTCAATGGTTTTCCAAAGTAAGGAAGTTCATAGAGATGCAAAACTCCCACCTTTTTCAACAACTTTTTTCCCGCATCATCATCGGGGAAAATTTTAGTGGCGAATATTCGTAATATGGCGAATATTCCATTTTTGAAAATTTTGAAAAGGTGAATTTTTACACGGGTCGCTGACTGTTACTAAAAATTACACTTTAATTTTTTTAGGGGTCGGTTTCTTTACCCTTGAAAAATATCCCCTATATAAACCTAGATTATTCACCAGGTAGAACACTTCTACTTCACATTTTTCAATAATATGATATATCCTGTATTATAGACGCGCGACAAGGGTAGAGGCTACAGACGTGTGACAGCATCCTCAGTGACGCGCGACATCCCCCTCGACGCTGGCGCGTGACATCCCCTCGGCCGATGTGTGACATCCCCTTAGTGACGCAGCGACATCCCCCTCGGTGACGCGTGACATCCCCCTCAGTGACGCACGACATCCCCCTCAGTGACGCGCGCATCCCCCTCGACGACGCGACATCCCCTCAGTGACGCGCGACATCGCCCTCACCGACGCGCGACATCCCCTCGGCGCCGCGCGCAACATCGCCCTCAGCGATGCGCGACATCCCCCTCAGTGACGCGCGACATCCCCCTCAGTGACGCGCGACATCGCCCTCAGTGACGCGCGACATCCCCCTCAGTGACGCGCGACATCGCCCTCAGTGACGCGCGACATCCCCCTCAGTGACGCGCGACAGCACCCTCTGTGACGCGCGTCAGCATCCTCAGTGACAAAGAGTTTGTTGATGAGCGACACCGAGATTTTTCAATGAGAAAGCAGAGGTCGGAGGCTGCAGACGCGCGACAGGAGATTTTGCTGTCGCACGTCAAAAAAATGCATTGACACGCGTCAACAGACCTCAGTGACGCGCGTCAACAACCGTAATGACGTGCGTCACTGAGGTCTATTGACGCGCGTCACCGAAGTGTTGTCATTCGAACGCGCGACAACAAAATCTCCCCGTCGCGCGTCTGCGGCCTTCTCTTCGTCAGCAAAGACTTGACAATCGGTGAAATTTTTCATACAACCCCCAAAAAATTCACCTTCCCGCGAAACCGGTTCCGAGGATATTCACCAGGTATTCTCCACCTTCGATTTCCAAGAGGTCTCTTAAAATGAACCACGATCATCATACACATCCATATCATTTGTTGTTCTCTGTGTTGTCTTTACCACTAGAAACTTATCCAATTCATCTTTGTTATCTTTTTTTCTATGGTTGTAATCACTTACTTTACAACGACAAATGTGAGAATCCCAATTATGACCCATAAGAACCTCTTCTGGGTATTACATCTCCAAACAACACTTTTGGGGGCGTCTTCTACTTCGACCTCAACTTCCTTCTACTTCCTTCCCCTTGTGGTCACTCTAGGTGCTCTCTTAGGTGCCATAGAAATAATAAAGGTGTGTTCTTTTAGTTGATTCATGTTCTGCAATTCAAACCCACGTGCCCTAGCTCAAGCTCGAACCTTAACATCTGATTTCTCTTCCCCGCTCACCTTTTCTTAGCTCAAACACTTCTCTCCAATGGAGCATCAAACAATCCTATGTGAAACTTTGACAAATCCATTTGGTTCAGCTTGTTATCGCCGCTCTTCACATGTAACAACTCGCTCTTTAGCTCGCTCTTCAACTCCTTCAACTCACTTGAATTCTCTCAATCGCAACGGTAAAAATGATTTCAAAACACCACCTTATATAGCCTTTGAGAATTTTTGGCATTTATTTCTCTCCACCTACCACCGTACTCGCATTAAATTGGTGTTTCTTTCTTTTCACATTTATTTTTCCATGTCACAAGCATAACCTTCGACATGCCTAATACTCCTCGGCCACATACCTAATATCACCTACCTTCCTTCATGTGCCAAAGTACCTATCCACTACGCCTTTCACTAATTAGTTTCCACTACTACAAATTTCACTTACGTTACAATCGTGTGACCATTCATCCATATGTGGTCTTCATTCATGAGAAATATTTCTCTATCCACACCTTAACTTCAAGCACCTACACAACATCTCTCTATGCATACCCCTCTTCAGAGAACATTCAAGCTTGGTCCATTTATCTTGTATATACTCCACCCCACACTAAAAGTATGTGTGGTCCTTTATGTATGAATTTAATAGATAGTAATCAAATTATGGTGCGTAAGCGTGCTTGTTACACAAAACACTGAACTAAATTGACAAATCATAACAACGATGAAAGGAAACACATATAAAGGAAATACATTAAAGGAAATTTGATATAAATGGAAATACTAGCTTATTAAAAACACCAAGAAGACTTATTTATAGTAGGGCTTCACTTACTCCGTTGAAATAACTCGGGAAATCGTGTCCCATCCAACGCCTCTAATTGGCTTCTACTTTGGAACATCCCCGACATGCGCATCTTCCGCACGTGTAGTGATATTCACCGGCACCAACTCAAGATCAGTGCTAACTTCAGCATCCATTGATCCTCCATAATGCACTATACTCTAACCATTCCAACGCCCTTATCTTGTTTGTGATTGGTACTCAAGTGTTCATACAAGTCTAGGCATTCTTCATAGTTATGGCTCTTTCCATAAAAAGAACAAACAATATTCTCGAGGGCATTTATGCATGTAGTAATTAGGGGATCCGCATCTATAACATGTTCTTCATGGAAATTCATTTCATCTACCACTACGGCCTTGGCCTCTAAATCCTCCACAATATCCTCGACCTCTACTTGAGCCTCCATCGAGCGCCCTTCATTTTTATTATGATCATGATACTCACCTTGTTCCTTATAATTATTTGCAATAGTTTTCTGACATACACCAATATCAATGGCATCATGAATTTGATCAATCAACCTACAATTCTTAGTATGATGAGTGGTAAACATGCAAATCTTACAAAGACAGGACAAATTCTTCCTTATCGCGCATTACAACAATGGGAATCTACTTGAATCATGATCCAAGTGATAGATCTCACAATCCAAAAACATGGTGTGCACCAATTTACAAGGGTAACTATCCTTAATATGTCCTTCGCTTCACAATCTATGCACCAAATTCCATTGCATGTCTCATGAGCTGAATTAGCTAACAAATTCTCCAACTACTTAGTCATCGATGCAATCTAAGCTTCCAAGAATGGGCTAACACCAATGTCTACACTCTCGATTGCCTAAGTGCATAGAGCTGCCTCAAGTGCCTCTCGTGGATCTGTATAAGTCTTGTGTTAGAGCACCCTTCTGAAAGGCGTGATCAAACCTCCAACGAACCATTGAGCATGCTGACTCGGGTGAATGTCATAAGATAACTTTGATAAAAGGGTTTTGAACCATGCATCATACTCCCTAACACTCTCAGCCATGCTTTGCTTGATGTCCTTCAAAGGCACCGATTCTCTTCTCGCTCAAACTCGTCTATGAGATTCTCGCTAAGAAAGCATCACGCAGCATGGTATAGTCCACACACATCTAGTTTCGATAAGATTTCATGTACCAACTATATGTGCACCCTTGTAAAGTAGTTGAAAACTAACTTGCCTTACGCTCTGGAGTTGTCATCCCCTTTTCACACCATATTATGTCATACATATACACATGGTCATCTGCATCTTCAATTTCTCTATATTTTGGAAGATGAAGAGATATCTCCGTGTAGATTTTTTTGGGGTTGGTGCGAGATCATGCCCACTAGATCCGAACCCGTTGAAAGTACCCTAGACTTTACAAAGTAAATTACATGACTAATTAAGGAAGGATAACACCATTTCCACCTCTAGTTAAGGCTCTAAGTCTAGGAATGTAATGTAAGATAGAATCTTAAAGGAATGCTTAAATAAAATGAAAATAATTCAAAATCTAACTAATCATGCCTACTAATATGTTCAATTACCTAACATAAGCCTAACTAGACCTAAGAGGGCAATCAAATGGGTATGGTTGCTACTCCAAACAAGGTGAAATGGCCTCTCCAAATGACTACATGGTCATTTTGGATATCCATCTACTAACCTTGTTGAAGGCTTTAGGCAAGGATTGAACTTGGCTATAAATCATATTTATTATATGAGATGCAAATCAAAGCATGGTGTAAAGTATAAAGGAATGAGGTGAGTTCTTTTTATAGTTTTTACTTTGAGGAAAACTATTATTTTTGTGCATGTGGGACTAAAATCCCAAATTATATTAGAATTGATAATCATGATTAATCTTTTCTAATCACAATTAGTGAGTTAACAAGTGATTAAGATGTGGGAGCCTTAATAAACTACTTAGGATCAACTAGGAGGCTAGGATAAGCTTTTGAAGCTTGTTTGAGACATTTTGGAGGAAAGTGGGTTGATATTGAGTGGTTGGTAGAGGGTTTGAGTCAATAGTAGGGTATATTGACCAAAAAAAGGGCAATATAGGCTTAATTATCTAATAATCACTAATTGTCTTTTTAAGAGGATTTTGACTTACGATCCATCGTAAAGTGGTATCCTGAATGCAAAAGGGATTAGGCAATCAATTATGTGTCTTGGTAATTGGCCAAACTAGTAAGAAACATTAGTTAATTACCAGAAATCACTAATTATAATAGAAATGGTGAGAATGAGAGTGATTTGTGTGTGTTTTGGCAATAAGATTGCAAAAGTGGAATATAGGTGTCTACATTTGCCCTGTTTGAGGGGAATTCAAAGACTTCACTTCAAATATAGTACACAAGCATAAACAAGTAAATTTTTAAGAAAAATAGTAGGATGAAGGATGTCCCCTCTAGTGTCGATCGGGTGATAGAAGAAGTCAATCGATGATCTAAAAATATGATCAAAATGGATAAAAGAAATAGGATGAAACGGGTGAAAAATATTTAGTCATATAAAAGGAAGAGGGATAGTGATAAACATGGTTGGTTATTGCCCCGAGTTATTTGGAAGAAAAATTAGTAGTGATAATAATGATAATGAAGAAGAAATGATAATGGAGAATATAGAACAAGCTCAATTTGTGCATCCAACCTTTGATAAGCGGTTTTTGTATCATGTTGCCCCTAGATCTACACTATCAAACTTTATTGAAATAAACAAAAGTGTAAGATAACATGAAAATCTAAATTAATAACATTTTTTCATTGCTACGTAACTCCATGCAACACACATAATGTAATGCAATACGAGAAAGTAAAATGATGCTTAACTCAATGCAACATGTATAATGTCATGCAATACAAGAAATTAAACCCTGCTAACCTAGCAGAAAACTAAATACAATCACATATACTCAAACAAACAACGTTCAAGATAGTTGTACCAATTTTTTTGTTATCAAGTTGCAATTATCGAATGTTCGTGTTATAACAACAAGGGTTAAAAATGGTGCCCCGAGCAAGGATACGTGTGAGGGGAATAACAGAGGACACAATTAGTCCCATGGAAAACCTTTCGTGCACTATGACAAAGTCTTTGGCAACTCAACATTTGTGCAGAAATCTCGACATAGTAAGCAACCTAACTTTTGTTAATGGAGGTAGCTCACAATTATTCGTAAGTTGTTTGAGACCAAAACAAGCAAGAACCTTAGAAAGATGTTTTTGTAGGACAAATTTCAATGTTCAAGGACAATTCATTTGATACAGGCTTTAGTTGTGTGCATGTTGTTTACCAATTTTTGTAAAATTTTGATTTTTGTATTTTTTTGGATTTTTAATGATTTTAGCAATTTTTTGGGGGTTTTGATTGTTTTACCAATTTGTTTGGGTTTTTGAAACATATTTGAATGTTTTTATTTTTAGAATTTTTCTAAATCTATGTACAAGAAACGAAGAAAAGTGGATGCCCAAAGACAAATGGGATGTACAAGGAAGAATTCCACGTGTATGCATAAGAAAGTGAAGATGCAAAATTTCCCCCAACATTAGATGGGAATATTCAAAGGCAAACTCTTCATGCGCAAAAGTTGGATTAGGGCCAATATGGATAGGTTCAACATGATGATGAACGTAACCCAATGATGTGTTAGGAAGGAGCAAGGATGCCCCTAGCATAAGTTGGCCAAGAAGCACATGATAGAAAGAAGTGGAAGATTGTTTTGAGAAAGGGGACAAAGGTGCCCGCAAACATGGCAAAAAGGCAATATTATACACATGGATGTTCTAAACGAAGTAGAAGAATAACATGAATGTTGTGAATGTAGCTTAGAAGCCTCACAATGAAGAAGTGATTAGCCAAAGGCACGAATCGTGAGACAAGATACAGACTAGAGTAAGAGTCTGAACAAGGTCCAAAAAAGACACTTGGTAACATACTAATCTTGTTTTCTCATAGAGATCCAGTGTGTGCATGTGGAAATTTATTACCTCTTGGAGGGAAGATTTGATAGACAACAAGTGAAGACACCCTAGCCAATGTGTAGGAATGATTTATTTTTCAAAGTTGATTTTTTTGTGAATGGATTGTGGAAGGAGAGTTGTACATTGCTTCATTGTCAGTCAAGCATCCATAGCCCCGAAAAATATTTATTTGATTCTAATCACAACATTTCTCTACTGCTAGTTAGGAATCCATAGCCCCAGTAGATATTATTGGAAATACCCCAAGAGAGAGCAATCTATCAATTTTATTTGTATTTTAGCGTTTTCTTTCATCTTTGTGCCTTTTGATTTGATTGATTCTTTTAATTTCTGAAAACTTATTTCAACTCTCTTGTTTGACAAGGGGTTAAGAACCACTGATGGCTTGATGGAAGGAGGTGGAATTGATTGTGATGATGACATTGGATAGTGTCAACAAATATATCCAAAAGTTCTTCGCAACAAGTTTTTTAGATGTTGATTGTGATAGGATCTCTAAGAGGTCGATCATTCTTTAATTTACCAAGGTGATAAAATACCAAGGCCAAACAGATACCACAGAGATAAATGTCAAAAAATTCATGTGAATAGGCTAACAAAAATATCACCACAGGGATGAAAATGGTAGGAATACTTGAATAAGAAGAGCAAGAAAGGGAAGAAAGAACATCCATGTGTGTGCAATACCAGATTGTAATGTTTGTTCTTTTACCTTTGATAGCTTTTTTGAAATGTTTTTTCATTTTTTTATTTTTTTGTCTTTTTTGAAAGGTGGGATGAAAAGGTCACTTGACGTGATAAGATCCAACAACAATGTTAGTGATTTCCTTGATAAGGAAGACTAGGTGTGTTTGCTTATCAAGAGTCATATTATCCCCGATCTCAATGATCGTGGTGAGCTCATACTCAATAGATGACTGTGTTTTATCATGAAACATGGATTTTGTGTGAGGAGCTTGAGGTCCCTATCCAAAGGTTTCTACACTTTATGCCATACTTGATGGGTGCATTGATGTGCATTTTTGAATCATGTTTGATTATGAAATTTAAGATCATTTAAATTTTTAGGAGCTTTGGAGCTCTTGGAATTTTTTATCTTAGCTTAATAAAGAAATTGTTTGGGTTTCCTATAAGCTAATACGTGACTTGTATGATCCCGAGAAGTGGGAGAAGAAAGTGGATGAATAGAATTGATGTGATAAATGATGGTGGGCTTTCCACAATCATTGATAGAAGGAAAATGTGATGGATGCAAAGGGTACGGTCCAAGAATTGAAGAGGATGGGCTACTAGGAGGTGTCCCATAGATTAAAGATAAAGGACTACTAGGATGTGGCCCTAAGATAGAAGATGAAGGAATACTTGGTGGTGTCCCATATATAGAAGATGATGGGCTACTAGGACATGGCCCAAGAATTAAAGATGAGGGACTTCTAGGACGTGCCCCTAGTATAGACGAAGAGGGGCTACCTAGAGGTGAGCCACATATAGAATAAAATGGGCTACCAGGAGGTGATCCATGCATAAATGATAAAGGACTACCTAGAGGTGCCCCATATATAGAAGTAGATGATGGGATACCAGGTGACAACCCAAAGTGAGATTGCGATTGAGGAATCATGATATGCAAAGAAGGATGTGAAGAAAAGATAGGATCTTCCTCAATGGTCCTAGGACATTCTTTAATATTCCAACAAAAGGAATCAATTTCTTCTTCCCAATACGCAAGTGTATCAAATTCAAGATTAAATCCTTGATTGTAATCCTCTAGGGGAATGCCATCGTGTAACCCTAGGAATTTTGTGATCGTCTCTTCATCTCGAGATGAATCGATCGGTAGGGGTATTTGTTCTTTGACCATAGGAGGTTGACTAGAAGAAATGGGTCCAACTGGTGTGGAAGATTGAGAAGATGATGACTCAAGAGACGAAGTAGATTTGGATCTAGATGTCTTACGAGTAGAAGAAGATGTAGATTTAGAACTGATTGGCATTGGCTTTCCTAGAAGATAGCATATTGTCGGGAAACAACGAGGATCGCGTAGAAAATCAGCATATGATTGCAACATAGGATTCGTTTGAGGTGTTTGCGATGTATGTGTCGACTTAGATGATTGTGACATGGGATTTTACTTTGTGATTGCAACATGGGAGTCGAATTGAAAGATGATTGAGACACGAGGAGTCGACTTAAAAGGATTGAGATTCACCAAGGTATTCAACGAGTGAAAAGTTTTTCAAGGTGGAAAATAAGGGAGGTCCTACAAAGCAAGGGAGGACCACATCTCAATAACCAAATTAGATGTTTGATTGATGGATCTTAGAGTCATACGGATGTTCAAAGGTAGAATATATTGTTTAGGCAGTGATAAGGGAGTCTGCGAAGAAAGGGAGGATGCGACTCAAGAACCAAATTAGATGTTTGATTAGTGAGACTTGGGGCCACACGGATCTTCAAAGGAGGAAGATGTCATTTAGGTGAATAATAAGGGGAGTCTTGTGAAGAAAGGGAGGAATGTGACTTAACATTTGAATGCATTGAATAGCTCTGATGAGAATTTTTAGAAGAGCAAGATGAATCTGAAGAATCAGAATAATAGTTTGGATCGAAGTCAGAAGAATAGTGGGAGGAACTCGAATAATAATTTGGATCATAAACGTCCAAACCATACCACCGACTATGAGATGAAGGTGGAGAATAGGGTACCCAAATGGGTTCTCTAGCACGAAGAACCAAATAAGGCTTAGTCATGATTGGAATCCTTTGATGAGAATGCAAAAAAAATTATTCCTTAGCATCGTGCGTATAAGGAACCTCGCGATAGTTGGTCATTGTTTGTGTTTGTGGGATACAAATGCCTAGACTTAGATAGTGTGATTGAACTTCTTCAATTGGAAGGAAATCTTGTGTTGATTTGGGCAACACAACGACAACTAGATAGATAGTTTGACACAATTTTGACAATCCAACAAGGTAATATATGACAAGAGATATCTAGGACAATACAATGACGTCTAATACTCAAATTCAATCACACCAAAAAGTTTACTTCCTATGATTTTTGAGATAGGTTTGAAACCAAATAGTGATAACACAAAATCACCAGTTAGGTCAAGTTTGAAAAAAGCACGACCTAAATGCTAAGAAAGTGTTGATGTAACCTTCCAACAAGGAATACTAAAAACTAGTTTAAAACACTAATAAATTCTAAGTTTTGTAAAATGGATGATACAAATGTGAGTAGTGTAACAATGTTATCTAGACATGTAATCCAACTTTGCGAGAAATCAAGATTTTAGTATCAAAATGGCATTATAGTGATGCTAACAAAGTAACCTCGACACTCATAAAACTCAAGACAAAGCTAGGATGTAAAAATTATGTCTAAGTATATCAAGGAATTATTAAGCATGCGAGCAGCATGTAATGATACAATATAGAGATTTAGGCCAATTTTCACAATGGAAACAAGACGTAAATATCACAATTGTATGGATATAATGCGGGTAGCGTAACAACTATAAAGAAGACAATGATGATACCACCTAACTACAAATGATAGTAAGTCTCAAATATGGGTTTTTGAGACAATGAGGGCCTACTTAGATCGTGAGTACGTACGATGCACACTTTCAACACTTACACTCCGACATTACAACCTAGTCATGCAGTAGAATACAAAAGTGGTGGACATGTTGTAACATCCTCAATTTAAAACACCAGAACAAGGGAATTTTTTTTTTTTTTTTTATATATAACGTTCTCTGTTATGAATTATAAAATTCAAACACACGTTCAAGATTTAATAATTGTTCTCTGCCCAAACAACACAGTTTGGATCATACAATTTCTTTTTAAAACGAATGTTCCCTGTTCACATATTTACAATATGGAACACACATTCAATGCCATTCAATCTTATAACAGATTCTATATGCTGCTGTAAATGACTCGATGAACTGCCGATCCTTCCATTTTCATGGCTCGGAGTTTCAACGATCCTTCATTTCATGACTCGGCAACAACCGATCCTTCATGTACATGACTCGGCAACAACCGATCCTTCATGTTTGTTTATGCATAGTATATTTTATATACTTGTTCTCATAACCTTCCCCGGTTATCGAAGTGATCCATTTAAGAAGCCTATCTGAATATCTGTTACTGATATTCATCTGACATCCTGCATCTTAAATTAAGTGATAAGGACAACGCAACCAGCAATTGCGATACTTTGGCCAAAGATTTTCACATGCTTTGCATGATCATATTCCTGGATGTGATACACATCTACGGAATACGTCCTTCACTTCACTTCACCTGTTATCTAGAATGGTCTTTCCTGGTTCCTACCAGTCCTCATCGTTTAAGTTCAGTTTTAAATTTTCAATTCCAGCTAGTAATATGAACGGGTATAGGAAGGCACTCCTGGTAACTAAAGATACGCAGACATACGGTGTCGTTACCCCACGACTCCGTGTGTCTGATTATCTTTAGTATTCCGGAGTCACTCCGTATACCAGATCATACCCTATCTCCACCCCAGCTAAGATCTACACATTCAGCCTATGTATTCTAAATGTTTTAATTCGGGAGGGCATTAGCTATATGTCAGTTGCGCAACATTGTGTCGTCATGAAGACCCCGTCTTCATGAAGACACCTTGCTGTAGCTGGCGTATGCCAATGTCCTGCAGAATCCTCCCATCGAGAATACACATCCTGCCCAAGTGACTTAGCCACGAGTTAATAGTTTAAGCAATTTTCAGCATCCACGCTGATCCCTTGATCCTCGTTTCCGTTGCAGTTGTATATAACTAAGAGGGACTAAACTGTCCATTAGTTTGCCAAGTATCGTCTCCTTCGTATCGAAGGGCTACATTTCCTTACTTGGTTCATTTCTTAATCATTGGATTAAGCAGCCCGTACCAACGGACGTAATAAGTTTAACCTATTAAACTTAGCCAAGATGTTTCCAACTGCAACTAATTTCAGAATATTAACTTATTAGACGTCATTCAAACGAGGTCTAATCTTCGAGAAATGAATTCATTTGTTCCCCTTAACATTATATAGTTAAGGATCATTAGTTATGGATATATGTATCCTATATCCTTTAATCTGAATTTTATCAAACGGGATCAATGATGGAGTTCGAAAACGAAGTTCGAATACTCCAAATTTAAATTGATATTCCTTAGCTCCTAAGCTAATCCTGAATACCCTCTGATTATGAAATCATATTCTTCTTAATCCTTTTTAATGTCAATTAAAAATTCATCTTTACCCAAGTATGAACTAATTGCATTGTTCAACTTAAAAGTTGTATTTAAGTAAGAATAGATATCAGTTTCAATTCAACATCCATCCAAGGATAATGAAACAATTCCAACTCAGGAAATAACATCATATTTCCAATTTAAACAACAATATCAACTGATATAATTATTGAAAATATCACACTTGTAACTGTATTCAATATTGTAAGTCATAATTTGTACATTTGCCAATCCAGCTGATTGGGTATAGTTTTTACAAAGCATCCATACAACTCATGGACAGAAGAATACATTTTCTTCGTTCACAATTCCTCAAAGAGGAATGAAAGCAACAGTTACAATTTAATTTACATCTAATCAAGATGCATCAGAAGACAGCCAAGTCTTCATTCTAATCAAATTCCATCTGCAAAATGAATTGCAGGTCGATTCATGGAATCGAGGCACATTAAGCACTTATCCTTAAAATAAGATGCTTCAACAAATTGTTTCAATAAAAGAACCCTGCTTTTATGAAACAACAGCAAAACATCAATCTCGAAAGGCACAAAAGAGAGATCAGCATAACCACTGAGCTATCACAAATATCATCACAATCAGCCAAGGGACTGCTGTCCCGTTTCCACATAATCAATGCAAATATCAATTTACAATATTTGTCAAGTTAGGAATACAAGTAGTTTGCTGCCTATATAGCATACAGTTATCCTTTCCACGCCTTTCATTAATAACCAATGCAAAGGATGAAACTAACTGAATATAAATCCATTACTTTCCCTTCCGTTCATGAAGCATGTTAAATTTAAAGCATTCAAGTTCAAACAAGAAAGCGAACAGCAATGCATATAGTAGCTCCCATCCAAACACTATAAAATTCATCATTCACGAATTCCAGATTTCCAACTGAATGAAAGAGAAAGATCATTTTTCTAAAACATTCATTCATATCTCTATTTCCTTCCACACGACTGTCCTAACAGTGGAATCCAAACGAAAATCAATTCAAGATAACAGTTCAGAGTGAAACTTACAAAATCCACTCGGAATTCACTTTCCGGCAGCAAGAATAATTTCATTTTATTCCAGTTCATATGAATACCAAACAGGTTAGTAAGACATTATATTCATCGTTGGGCAAGCCATATCAATATGCATACTATGTATTTACTGTACTAGAAGGTTCCATACTTCCTTCACTGTAGTGTTAACCAAACAAACAGTTAAGCAAGCACGTCATCATTTATTCCTGTGATCTAATATATTCATGAACGCATACAGTTCATAATATAAATTTGCACATTGCTGTTACCTACAGCAAAATCAATTCTTACGCATAGTAAGGTCCAATATTACTTTCAAAGTCCAAAACAACAAAAGGAGAAGACTTTATTCTCTGTAATTTCATTGCGAAATAATCGTTTAATTTCCAATGGAATAAAAAGAAATCAAACAACAAGACAGAGTTTCCATGCGTCACTTTTTCGCACAGTAATTCAAAGTCATGCTCTCATTCACGAACAGTTCAAAACTGAAGGTCAAACCACAACTACATGGCGCAATGGAATCATCTTTCCAACACAGCAAGAAGAAAATGTTTAATCATTCCTTGCACAGAAGACAAAGCCAATTTATAATTGCATCTACAGTCCGAACAAGAAGACCGAGAAGCATCAATGAACACAATAAAACCATCTTATTCTCACAGTCCATTAATATGTTTAAGAGGAAACAGTTAACTTTTCCTATCCCACAAATAACCAATACATATCCGCTTATTTCCTATTCAAGAGAAGCACAGCAAGGGAAATATCGGAATTACTTCCTTCAATCGAAATCAGATACTCATAGGGAACCCAAATACCATTTTCATTAAAATCCATAACAGTAAAAGGGTGAGGATCCATTTATTCTTGTAAAAGGAATTTTCATTATAGAAACGACCTCATGCAACCCGCACAGTTGTTACACTTATAACACAAGTTCAGATAACAACAAAACAATAGTACAGCAATAAAATACCCATACTGTCTGTACAGTTTCACCTCCCATTTCACAAGAACACCCAGTTAAAATTTCATATAATACCCATAACCAGCATCACATGGAGGTAATTCCATTCAAGAAGAGCAAAACGGTTAATCACAGCAACTGGGAAACATCTTTCCTATCATTTCCAAAGGAAAAGACAGTAAGGGTCGACGAACCCAATTCATAGCAACACGACTCATATATCAAGCACAGTTTTAAGATATATATATTACGTTTTCCATTACTGTCAAACACCCAGCTTTACAGGAAGGAATTTCGTTCAATAAAATACAAGGACAGTCGAATTCAGCGACCCATAAAGATGATTCATATGATTTCCAAATAATACCAAGAGTTATCGATCCCCAGTCATAGCAATATAATCACGACTGTAATTCCATTTTTCTCTTCACATGTATTAGCAGTTCCAAGCACAACAACAAAGAGAACGATTACATTTTAAGGAAAAGATTGAACAGTCTGTCCACCTCATACCACATGTACAGAGAAAGAAAATGTTTATTCCATTCCACAATACTGTCAGCAACCACAACAGTAATTCATATTCCAATCCAATTCCAGCAACAACGAATCAAGGCCGAGCAACCAGAGCCAATTTCTTATCATTTCCCAAAGAAAGAAAGCAAGAATCAACAAATCTATATCAAAATCAACTCAACAGCAATCATGCAATCCCAACCCAAGAGCAGGGTTGTTTTAATGAAACATTTAATCAAAGCAAAGATTTTAAAGAGAAGGGCTTAACATGCCTGAAACCTCTTTTCCAGAGCTCGAAGAAAACGTTGTTTGCCGTGTTTTTCCTTCCACAGCGACAGCACAAACTCTCCAACACTTCCTTCCTTCTTCAGGCTTAACAACAGCCTCCAAATCTCCACAAAAATGTCAAATGCCAAGAGCTGATTCGACCAAACCAGACCAAGAAACCAAATGCAGAGCAACTTCACAAAAGGCTCGAACCAACAAAAATGAAAATCAATTTTTCCTCATGCTGTTTCCAAGGCGAACTGGTCGCGAGGATCAAAAACCATTAATGCATTAAAGGCTTTGCCTTTTTCCTCACTTTCCGCGCCACCGCCACTTGGGTTGGCGAGTTCTAAGTTTCAAATTTTCCAAGCAAACTGAACTTGGCTCTATTTCAAAATAGATGCCTCTAAATTCCTTACCTGCCCCGCCAAAACTGGCGCCGTCCACGAAGGGACAGTTCATTTAATTCCAATGAATGCCTCCTTCCCATCCTTATCCCTTTCTTCCCAAGGGTCTGCGTACCCCTTAGTTTAGGATTAGTTTAGGTTACATAACTCATTCGACCTAGGTCTTAGTTAAACCTTAGGTTTTAGAATTTAGATTTATTTTTTTCCCTCTTTTTTTTGTAATTTAAAAATCCACTTAGGATAGTAGTGTAGGATGTATGTTAGGTCTTAGGGTTAGTTTAGGTTTAATTCACACTAACCACTAACACTAACAACTTCCTTCCAGCCCCTTACTAACATTCACGTTAACGCAGAGCAGGACGTTCCGTCCTTCAGATTACAGGCCAAGGCCACCCGTGTCCAGGCGTTTCTCGCCCCACGAGGTCCCGAATTACAAGCGGTCACAGGGTTCAAGAATCGAACCCCTGTCGTTGGCATTTTCGTGCTAGCTATTCACACCTGTAATCAGGCGCTGCACGCTCATAATAATCCTAGTCCAGTTCAAGTGTGAATTAACATAGAAAACACAAGAGGACCTCAGCATACTTGAATCAATGGAGTTGATTCAGGGTATGCTGTCAATCAGCACAAGAGCAAGCAATTATACGACAATCTGTCGTCACATCAGCAAACACACAAGTACAATATTTGTTGTCCCATGCAATAAATCACAGTATGCAAGAATCCAAATTAGCAACACATTCTCTTAAGATCAAGACGTATCTTAACATGTTTGCTTTCATTCCAAGAGCTATAACAGTATGTAAAACATTTACCAAGTTAACATACAAAATCAGAGTGTTACACATGTAACATGATCAAGCTATATCCATGTATGTTGTTTCCTTTTGTCCCAAAATGGGCAACAAGAAAACAAAGGTGTAAACCAAGTGGTGGTGAAAAATACTTCGTGCAACTTTGGCAGATTTTTACCTTGTCTTAGGAAAAGTGAAAAACTTGGTCAAAGTAATACTTTGAATATATTTCGTGATGAAATAACACGTGGTTTCAAATTCAAGAGATTCTTTCCCTTGTTTGAAAAACAAGAGTTTGAATCTAACAAATTTTCACTTTGTGAGAGCTCTATAGAACACAATGTCAAAAACAAATGGCTCCAAGCCAAAAACCTTCCTAGGTGGTTTTCTTTCATGTCACAAGATTACTTCTGCAAGCTCGGTTTTCCAAGGTTTCCCAAGGAGTATCCCAAATTTACTTTATCCCCTTCTAATATAATGAGAAACTAGTGCGTTCAGTTGTATTATCATTGGGGTTGCAATGGAAGTAACTTTGACTCTAATCTCACCAAGGCATACTAATCAAGTCGGTAGTTGGAGCACTTTCCTGTTTTGTTCACAAGGTTCCCTCTTGTGTGAACTACTTTAGGGTTCTTAGGACCACCCCCATTGTTGTAGCTTAAGGCTTATGCCAAAGGGGTTATGTCCTAGTTAAGCGAATGAGTCGTAGCTCTTAACCAAAACCTGTAAATATAATGTGATGATTGTGGTGTGTTTTTAATCTTTTAGAATTAATGTGGTTTTTGTCGCACTCCTTTTGGAAACCTATAATCACGCGTGAATGTTAGAATTTGGTTTAAAGAGAGCCCTTCTTTCTTTGACAAGTGTTTTAGGTCCTTCACACAAATGGTTAATAGTTAAACAAGATTAACAATAACATAGAAATATAAACGAATGAAAATTCTTGTAAATCAACTAACTACTATCAATCTTTGTAAAAACAAGGTTTATTCCCAATTAATCCAAGTGCTTCTTAATGAAAGACTAAAATTTATTTTTGTTCCCAAGATCATACTAGGTGCAAGGGAAGAGCATACACAAATTTTAGCCTTGGTTATTTATCAAGTAAAAAAGCTCTTAAACTAAAAGATCAAGTACATGCCAAAATGCAAGTTTGCTCCTTAAGCACAAAATGAATGGTGATTAGTCCTACTTACTCCCAAGAAGCAAAAAGTGTCTTAGGGGTGTTTTTGGTTCTCAAGATCACACTAGGTGTAAGAGAATAACATACACAACCCTATTCCAAACTCAAACAAAGTATGAAAACATGTCACTCATTAAACCCTATGGCAATTTAATTAATAATACCTTATTAAACCCTAAGGCAATTTTGTTAGGAATATTGCTCTAAAATCAATAAATTGAAAAAAATAGTTATTAAAAACCCTTAAAAAATAACAATGATCCTAAAAACAAATAAATTGAAAATTTGAAGTTTGAGGAAATTTTACATTATTGCATGGGCGCACTCTATAGAGCATGGGTGCACTCATTTTCGGTAGTGTACAAGCGCGCACATAATACATAGGTGCATCTCTGGCAATTTTACATAATCGGTGATGCATATGCACGCATCTAGTAAGGTGTAGCGCAATTTCTCCTACACAAGTGCAGGTTTACACACAAAGAGCAAAAATCTAGTGTTGCGTGGGTGCAGTGATGATGCACATGTGCACTTTCTCCAGGACAGACGTAATTTCAGTTACACATGCACATTTTCTCCCACGCAGGTGCACTCTTTGTTGTAGGTTCTCAAAATCCGAGTTTTGAAGAGGTTTTCTTAAAAAATATCAAAACTTTGGTATTTTGAGGAAATATAGACAGGGCTTCACCTCCTTATATCCTACAAAGAACATGAAAGCACAACTTCTACTACTGATCTAGTTGAAACAACTACCTAGTTTTAAAATTTATCTACAAAACTTTGAAAATTACTCTAAAACTTTGAAATTAATCTAAAAATATTGAAAGTACTCTAGAAAGCTTGAAATCAAACTAGAAAAATTGAAAGTAATCTAGGAATCTTGAAACTAAGGTAGAAAATTGAAATAAAAACTTTGAAACTAAGTTTAAAAGCTTTAAAATTGAATGCTGATGGGGTATGGTCCCACCTAGAATCATGCCAAATTAAAGCACCTGGACTTTCTGAAAATTGCATGACTAACTAAGGAAGGCTAACACCATTACCACCTCTAGTCAAGGCTCTAAGTCTAGGAATGTAACATTAAGATAAAATCTTAAATGAATGCATAACTAACATGAATACAATTCAAAATCTAACTAACCATCCCTACTAATATGCTTAATTACCTAACATAAGCCTAAATAGACCTAAGAGGAAATAAAATGGGTGTGGTTCTTTCTCGAAACAAGGTGAAATAGCCTCGATAAATTATTACATGATCATTTTGGATATCCATCTGCTAACTTTGTTGAAGGCTTTAGCGAGGATTGAACTTGGCTATGAATCATATGTCTTATATGAGATGCAAATCAAAGCATGGTGTAAAGTATAAAGGAATGAGGTGAGTTCTTTTTATAGTTTTCACTTTGAGGAAAACTAGTATTTTGGTGCATGTGGGACTAAAAACAAAAATTAGATTAGAATTGCTAATCATAATTAAGCTTTTCTAATCACAATTAGTGAATTAACAAGAAATTAAGATGTGGGAGCCTTAATCAACTACTTAGGATCAACTAGGAGGCTAGGATAAGCTTTTGAAGCTTATTGAAATGTTTTGGAGGAAAGTGAGGTGATTTTCGGTGGTTGGAAGAGGGTTTGAGTCAATAGTAGGGTATATTGACCAAAACAAGGGAAAAAAGACTTATTTAGCTAATAATCACTAAGTGACTATTTTTGTAACATTCCCATTTTAATACTTTAGAAACAAGGGAAAAAAATATTGCATAATGGTCTCTATTCTAAATTAACATAATTTAGAACACACATTCCAAATCACATCTATCTCATAACCTAAAACCATATGTAGTAGAAATGACTCGGTGAAACATAGATCTCTCATTTCATAACTCAGAATCATACTGATCTCTCATGTTAACTTTAAAATGTGTATACTACGTATACTTGGTTCCTTTACCCTTTTAGAGGTATCAAGTGTTCTATTTAAGAGGCCTATCTGAATATTTGTTACCGATATTCATCTAAAATCCTACTTCTTAAACTAGGTGACATGGGACAATGCAACCAGCAGCTTGTGATACTTTGGCGTTGTCTATAGAAGGTGGTTGATTATTATTACCATCATCTTCTTCATCCTCCTCATTGCCCATTACTTGTTGTTCTAGTACAGCCAAACGATCTCTTGTGTCCAACAGGGAAACAAGGATCTCATCTAGTTTTTGGATGGTAGCTTCTTCTCCACCTAATGGTGGGTTGTTTGCAAAATTTTCATTCTAACCATTTTTGTTAACAATAAAATTTAAGTTTTTATCAAATTACGGACACAATAGGTCTAAGAGCTATAACCTTGGCTATGATACTTAGATGTACAATTCCCATTTTAAGACTTTAGAAACAAGGGGAATTTTTATTTGCATAATGTTCTCGATTCTAAATTAAAAATTATTTAGAACACACATTCCAAATCCAATCTATCTTATAATAAAAAACCATATGCAATTGTAAATGACTCGGTGAAACACTTTGATCTCTCATTTCATGACTCAGAATCATACCGATCTCTCATGTTAACTTTAAAATGTGTATACAACATATACTTGGTTCATTTACCCTTTTAGAGGTATGAAGTGTTCTTTTTAAGAGGACTATCTCAATATTTGTTACCGATATTCATCTAAAATCCCTCTTCTTAAATTAGGTGACATAGGACAACACAACCAACAGCTTGTGATACTTTGGCCAAAGATTTTAAACATTTTGTTCATGTTTATATTCCTAGATGAAATACTCTTCAAACGGAGTAAGTCCTTCACCATACTTGATCTATTATCTAGAATGGTAATCATGACTTACATCGGTCCACTCGTTCAAATTTTAACCCTAGCCAAGGTTAACAACATGGCCTAGTGTGGAGAATTGCTTATGATGACTAAGGGTACATAGACATACTCAATCAACTTATGTCGATTGGGTGTGTCTATTTATCCTTAGTCAACATGAGTTGACCCCGACACTAGATCATGCCCTATCTTTACCTAGGGTAGAATTGTGATCAAGTCAGAATTTATATTAGTCTAGATGAACAAACTCTGAAGGGTGTTGAGACATGTAAACTACAACATAGTATCCTTATAAAGACCCTTGTCATCACGAAGGTACTACGTTGCAGTTGGCGTGTGTCAACATCCAACTGATTTTTCCTCATATGGACGAACATACCTTAGATAGAAAGTTATATCTTATTAATTTCCTCATTACAGATTAATTACAACAACCCTACTTGATCAACTAGGTTCCTTAACCATTAGGGTTCCAAGTTAAAATTGTAATAGATGTAGATATGTAGATAAATATGCTTCCTAACCAATTCACATGTTATGATTTATATTATTAACATCCTGAATCATATTTTATATAAAAGGTCCAACACATGTGAAAGTGTTATTTATTTACTCACTTAATACAACCCTAGCTTACATAAGTTCTTTGCGAGAAGTCCTTTTACGTATTAGAATTTATTGAAATGAAGTCTAATTCCCTTTTATTTTTCCTTCCCAACATCCCTATTTTGATTAAGGAGGTCTTCCTGAGAAAGCACACCTTTACTAACTATAGATAACAATCAGGGTTCATTTCTAAAAGGTCTTAAGTCAAGACTATGATTTATTTCATGGGAGTTGTCTTTCCTTTCCCTTATTAAGGATTAATATCAATTCATAATCCCCTTTGAACATTATAAAATTATAATAAAGTTTAGTTCTCATACAATCATTTGATTTAAATATAGCCCTAATGATATGGTTGAATATCAATGTAAGAATGTCAATTTAATAAGTTATATCTTCACTAGAGAGGGTAGTCTGACTAACACCTCGGATCTCTATTTATTCCATTCCAAACCATAAAATTATGTTATTGATTGTAAAATAGAGTATTACTTATTATTTCCACTCATTTTATGCCAAAAGGAATTACATCAAGTATAAACAAGTTTCTCACACCTTTTATTCAGCAAAGAGAAGTTATACATTTGTAAGTCCAACATTACAAATATTACAAAATATAAAATGACCATATTTAATCAATTCGATACAAATTTATTTTCCATCAAGTACATTTCTGTAATGAAACCATATCTCAACAAAATAAATAGTATGTCTCTTTGATAAACAAGTGTAACTTTCTAAAGATCTTTCTCCTTTCATCATTTACAAAGTCCATCTACAAAATTGCTAGCACGGGCCAGTTCATTAAACTGAGCATGATAAGCACTAAATCATTAAAATGATGTAATTTTAGCTAAATGTTTCATAAAAAGAACCCTATTGTTATGAAACAGTCCTAAAGCAATTCAGAAAGACTCAACTAAAAGGAGATACAAACTCTAATAAAAGATAGAGAAAGAGACATACTTGATCAAAAGCAAGGTTATGACATGAAATCAACTACGTTATCCTACCATCCTATCTTTCATTTTATCAAAAGAATTTAAATAGTAAGTTCGGATAAGTAACATTTAATCATAATCTCACTACAACTTATATACATATCTTTTCATATTCCTATCTCGGTTAAACTTGTTTAATGGTAGATAACTATCCTATCTATCTTTTAGGCATAGCTCAGTAGTAGATCAATTACAAACATTACTTTCCATCCAAATATTTCATTAACCTAGATTCATCCTAAGTCATAGATGCCAATAATCAAAATTAAAAAGCATAAGAAATAAGTTTAGGATGATCCAAACATCATATCATTAAATGTGTCCCTGATTTGAGTATCCTAATTGTACTCGAGTTCAGGATCTGAGGAACTGACTTAAGTTAAAATTCAAAACAAGTTAAATCAGACCTCATAAAGAGGTAAGGTTATTTTAACAAGTAAATAAGTTAACACTCAATTCCCAAAAAGATGCACCATTGTTATCGCTACGTCAAGTGAGTAGAATGACAAGGTTTATCATTCAAATCCAACTCAATAAACCATCTAAATATTTTCTACCAAACACAATGATCTATTCAAATATTTCCAAACAAACACAATATCCCATCCAAATATTTTTAACTTCAGCTAAACTTCCCTAACAACATTTTGCATTCAATCTTATCAGATAGTCAAGAAGTTGCATAGTGAAACATACCTAAAAAGGGACAATCACCTTACTAGATTTAAAGGTTGAAAGAAGGTTAAAGAAAAGAGGGAGAGATTACTACCTCATAGTTCTTAGCATGAAAAAAACAGAGCATTACGTAACCAAGAACCAATATTGACAAGGTTTGTTTTAATGTCTCAAACCAAAACACCAAACAGAGATTTAATTTGGGTTCGATTGAAGAAACAACAAACCAAAAGAAAGGAAAGAAACGAAGAACAACGATATTCCATTACCTTTCATCATTCAAGGAGACGGTATAGATAGTCTTGATTTCCACAAGATAACAAGTAAATCATTTCCCAAAAGACACAAAGAGGAAAGGAAGAGATTAACAAGAAGGGTAAGTCTGAATAGTCTTCCTAACTCAGATCTGTATAGGAAAAGAAGTATACAATACCATTTAACCAAAACATGAGCCATCGTTCCATATTCACGAAGAAAACATTGCCTAAGTTCTGAAAGAACTGAAGCTGAGTTTGATGGCCCAAGGTCTAAGAAACATGCTAATACAATACATCAACTCAATGTCAATAGAGCTATCAAGAAGTTCAAGGTAACAACAATAACCAATATACAGTTAACCAATACCCAAGAGATTTTTCCCTTCTTAGCACCAAATGCCACAATTTCATAGGTTACCCAAAGATTCAAATGAGTAGAAAATAGAATATCATTTCCCTTACGATTTCAAAATCAAACTTTCATAAACAATAATTCTTTTCAAGGAGCTAACACCAGTTATCCTTTTCAGATCTTCAATTTAATGAATGAAAGAGTTCAAGAAAGTCTTTAACAGACGTAAAATCAATTTCCAAGAAAACCTATAATTATTTATCTTTTCGTAATATTCATGGGGTCAAAAATCTACAACAGAAACAATATAAACGAAAACCAGAATCAAAATCACAGACAATGATAAGTAATCAAGAACGTTCTCCAATTTTGAGCATTCCATCAGTTCTCAAAAGAATATGTTTAATCAGGTCTCACAACATTTTAAATTCCTTGAAGAATCATGTAATATCCAACAACAGTCAAGGTAATCAAAACAATTTTGATAACTGAGGTTTTCCAACAGAGATGAAACAAGATCCTAAGAACCAAATCCTCAGATGTAAGCAAACCAAGCTACCTACAAGATTAGGGTATTTTAACTATGAACATTCGCAGATCTAGACTTTATTCTCAAGCCTCTACAGGAAGAATGAACAAAACAAGATACTCAAGAGTATGAAACTCTCCAACCATAATACACTTTCCACATTCCAAACAGGGTCGATAAACATTCTAAAAACAACACAAAAACTACAAGCAGAATAATCTTACACAGAACAAAAACCAAATTATTCAAAAGAGTAGAGTTGTTTTATGAACATTTAAGTAAAAGCATAAAACTTAATGGATAGAGCCTATCATGCCTGATAGCACTTCTCCTTCACTTATTTGTAGAAGTATCCAAGTAGAGCCACAATCCTTCTTTTCGAAATGCAAAACAACACAAAAATTCTCTAACTCCCCTTATAGTTTCATAGTGCCAACTCTTTCTCTCCACGCCATGCAAGGAAGAAAAACTCATGCACAACCACATTGCATGCAAAAATCGAACTGGAGGTTTGAAAAAAAAAACAAACTACATGTAGAGCTCAAGCTCTAAACCAAATGAATCAACAAAACCAAACCCTCTATCTTCTTCCTAGGTGGTTTTACCAGTTCCAAAATATTAAATGCAAAGTAGGATTATTAGTCCTTCCTACTTTCCCGCCACCTCCATCTCCAATTTTGGCATAGACTTAATTAAAACAAAACATGCATCCTAAAACTTTGGCGAAAATGCCAACTCACCCATCTAAATTTCTAACTTTCCTTTGCCAAATTTGGCTGCAAAAAGATATAAGGATTAATAACTCACCATTAATTCCTTAGATTTGTTGCCTCCCACTTACCTCTTCCCATGTCATTCCATAGGCCCCCTTAGGTTAGCCATTCCCTTAGTTAGGTTAAACATTAATTTAGGAATCAACATAGGTCCATAGGTAAGTCTTTAGTTTTAGTCTTAGCATCCCAAATTAATCAAAAGATCATAGTGACATAGGTTAGATTTAACTTAGGACTATAGTCACTGATTTTAGAACATAGTTTTATTAGGTTCCACGTTCATAGTAAGTATTGCATTCTACAAACAAAAAAAGAACCAAACTAATCATCGAATTCAAATATGAAGCAGGGGTTTGAAGAGTTTATTCATGACTTAGCACAATCAGAATCCGAAGATCACCTGATCTATCTGACTTGGTCATTATGACCACAAATTCATGAATTAAAAGCATACCTTGGATCAATGGAATTGATCCAAGGTAATGTTATTATGAATACATAATTTATGAAAATGGAAACTAAATTTCTCAATTCAAAGCAGTGAATTTATTTTGCATAAAGGAGATGGATTGCTCCATTTAAATTAAGCAAAAACATGACAGAGTGTACCTATTCAACAGATGACTTATTATCTACTACAAACATGATTTCCCAAGTCATAAGAGTACACCGTCTTAAGACAAAATCACCAGTCAACATTTGAAACTTCTATAGTAGAATTCATCATAGGTACCCGTCATGTTAGAGCGTTACATACCTCCCTCCTAAAAAGCATCATCGTTTCGATGATTGACTTAGTCAAATAACTTCATTCAAGAATATAACCCAAATTATAATTATTTCATTCATAAGTTCATAATAGAACCAGATTTGAGAAATTCAAATTTTCATAATTATTCAGCATTAAAATAGTTGTTTCAATACTAATGAATTTAGTATCTGCCCAAAACTGGCAGATTTATTGATATAATAAGAATAAAATCTTCAAGTGTTAACAATCAATAGAATCAAATTTGTTCAAATAAATGTGGAAAATCAATTTTCATATCTTTGAGGTTTTCCCACGTTGCACTTTCTTCATTAAACTGGTCCCATTGGACCTTGCATTGACTTATTTCACGATTTCTTAAGTGTAGTTGGGTGAGTTTCAGCACTCGAATGGGTTTAACCACGATTATTCCTGGGTCTTGGACCTATAAGGAATTCCAATTTAACACATGTGATAAATCTGAAACGTATTTCTTAAGTAAATAAATATGGAAAACATCATGCATTCATGATAAAGTAGGTGGTAAAGCTAAACGATAAGCTACATGGTTGATTATTTCAATAATTTCAAAGGGTCCCACATAACGAGGTGATAACTTGGCAGCCTTGCCAAAGGTTATAGAACTCTTTTTGGTTTAACTGTAAAAATACCTTCTCACTAAGTTCAAATTTCTTGTCAACCCTTTTTAGGTATGCATAAATTTTTTTCCTATCTGTTGCTTCCTTCAAACATTCACGAATCATTTTAACTTGTTGTTCCATTTTAGTAAGGATCTCGGTCACTTTACCTCTCTATCCTCTGTGATATCCCAGCTAACTAGAGTTATGCATTTCCTTCCGTATAATGCTTCAAAGGTTCCATTTTTAGAGAGGTGTGATATGTATTATTATAAGAAAACTCGACTAATGGGAGGTAATCTTACCATTTTTACTGTTGATCCATGTAGTACATTCATAACATATCTTCAAAAACTTGATTAACTCTTTCATTCTTCCCATCCATTTTTGGATGGTATGCTGAACTAAAATTCAGTTTAGTTCTTATGGCTGCGTTGAGTGATTGCCAAAATCTAGATTTCATTCTTGGATCTCTATCTGATATGATCAATTTAGGTAGACTGTGCAATTTGAAAATTTCATGCACAAATCTTTTTTCTAAAACAAGTGAATCATCCTTAAGATTACCAACAATGAAATGTGCTACCTTTGTTAATTTATCAACAACAACTAAAATAACATCATGCTTATTTATTGACATTGGCAGCCCTTGAACAAAAACTATGCTAATTACTTTCCATTTATACTGCGGTATGCTATGAGGGTACAGTAAACCAGCTGGATGGATATGTTCAGCCTTAAGATGTTAACATTCTAAGCAGTGTGTCACAAAATCAATTACATATTTTTTCATCCCTTTCCAAAAATGTTGTTGCTTTAAATCAACAAGCATTTTCATAATTTTAGGATGTCTGAATAAGGTGAATTATGAAATTTAGTTAACAACTTCCTCCTTAATTCATTTTCCGAAGGTATATATACTCGATTATCATATCTTAAGATTCCTTCATCATCAAAGTGAAAACCTTTATATCTCATATCATTTGGATCTCAGTAGTGTTGTTTTCACTTGCTGAAAATAAGAATCAAATTCCATGATACTTTTTACTTCATCCTTAAACTAAGTTCTCAAAGTTATAAGTGCATAAATATGTTTCCTACGACTTAGTGCATCTGCCACTCTATTTTCTTTTCCTTTTATATAACTTATGTCAAAATCATACTGAGATAAAAACTCTAACCACCTTCATTGTCTTGCATTTAGATTTGGTTGAGTGAAAATATACTTTAGCCCAAGATGGCAGTCTTTAATTCAAAAGGTCTCCCTAAAAGATAATGCCTCCATACTTGAAGTGCATGAACAATGGCAGCAAGCTCTAGGTCATGGGGAGCATAATTCAGTTCATGTAACTTGAGTTTTCTACTTTCATATGCTATAACATGCTCATTTTGTAATAAAATACCTCCAAGTCCTTCCCAGAAGCATCTGTTACTACAATAAAGTCTCCATTTGGATCAAGCACAACCAAAATAGGTGCAGATGTTAGTTAATCCTTAAGAGTCTTAAATGTAGATTCACATTTTTCACTCCACATAAATTTCTTATCTTTCTTTTGTAACGAAGTTATTGGTGCAATGACCTTTGAAAAGCCCTTTACAAATTTTCTATAGTAACCAGCAAGACCCATGAAGCTTCTAACTTCATGTACATTCTTTAGTTCAAGCCACTCGATTATTGTAACAATTTTTTGATGCATCTCTGCTATTCCATTTTTACTAATGGCATACCCTAGATAATGCACTTTTGTCTCATAGAAAGAACATTTGGACAACTTACCATACAATATTCTTTTCTTAAGATTTCCATAACTATATTCAAATGCTCATGATGCTCACTCAATGCTTTTAGAATATATGAGAATATTGTCCAAGAATACAAGCACAAATTTTTCCAAGTATTCTTGAAAGATATTATTCATTAAATTCATAAAAGATGCAAGTGCATTTGTTAAACCAAAAGGTAAAACTGTGAATTCATAATGCCCATACCTTGTCCTAAAGGTTGTTTTATGAATATCTTCATCTTTGATTCTAAGCTAATGATATCCAAATCAAAGATCTATCTTTGAATATATTGATGCACCACACATCTGATCAAATAGATCATCAATTCTAGGAAGTGGATATCTGTTTTTGATTGTTGCTTTGTTTAACATCCTATAATCAATGCACAATCTAAGTGTTCCATCTTTCTTTTTCACAAAAATTATCGGTGCTCCCCAAGGCGAGACACTTGGTCTTATCAAACCTTTAGACAACAGTTCTTGTAACTATGCCTTAAGCTCTACTAATTCAATGGTAGTCATTTGATACGGTGCCTTGGAAATAGGTTTGGTTCCCGCTTGATCTCAATCGTGAAATCAAACTCCCATTTGGGTGGAAGACCGGGTAGTTCTTCCGAAACACATTGCTGAAATTTTGTAACAACAAATATTTTTCCAAGAAATCACTATCCCCTTCATTTGTTTCAGAAATTTTTACTGCATACAAGGTGCAACCTTTGTTTTTGGCCTTTTTAAGTTGTATAGCTGACAATTTTCTAACTAAAATCTCACGTTTTACCCCTAGATGTCTGTTGTTTTCTATAGATCATCAAGACAACTAATATGTTTTTCAAAATAATCAACCTTTGCTTTATGCTCAAAAAGCTAGTTAACACCTATAATTACATCATAAGACCCCAAAGGAGCAATGTAGAGATCAACTTTAGTGGAAAAACTAGGCAATTCTAGGATTGCTCCAAAAAGACACATACTAATCCGTGTCGAACAACATTATTTCCATAATACATAGCCCATGATTTATCCATTTTTCCAACTTTTATTTTTAGTTTTGAAAATAATTTAGTAAAAATAAAGCATTCAAAGTGGCTCCAGATATCAAAAATTATAGTAACATGTATACCAAATAACTTACGACACTTCTATAGGCGTAACTTGCTTTTCACTTGTTTTTCAGCTACTGCAGCATGTATCTTATGCTACTGATTGATTGTGGTCATCCTTCCTTAGAGGACATTGATTTGCATAATGATCTTTGCCACAATTTTAGCAGCCTCCTACAGGTCCTTTCTTAGGCTCAAATTTATTTCTAGCCTTAAAATTGTCATTTTGTCCTCCATAGGACTTTTGTCCATTATTATTGTTCTTAACAAAATTGTTTTGAACATTAGCAATAGGTTTATTTGTTGTAGTTTTCTTGTTATTATCAGCAACAAATTTGTTTTTAGCACCAAAATTTTTCCATGGTCCCTTTTTGGGTGCAAGGGACGAAGAAGAATTAGGAATTTTCTTTTTGATTTCCTCCTTATGGGCAGAAGATTACTTTTAATTTCTGCTCCTACCTTATGGATTTTTCAACAACCCCTTCCATGGTGGTTGGGTTGTGAACATCTACTTCACCACCTATGATAGGATTTAATCCCATTATAAATTTTCATATCCTAAACTTCTCGTCAGTTTGATACTGAGGTACATACTTGAGAAGCTTAGTAAACTTCTCCCAGTACTCTGTTACAGTTAACTTTCCTTGAGCTAAGTTCTAAAATTTTGTCATTTTCTGATCATAGTAAATTTTTGGCAGCCATCATTTCCTAAAATAATTTTTAAATTGATCCCAAGTGACGTTTGTTTCATCAATGTTTAATTCATCCTTACGGCTATCCCACCAAGAAGATGCCTCATGGGAAATCTGATAAGCTCCCCATATTGCTTTAGTTTCCTCAGAGAAGTTCCTTATCGTAAAGTAATTCTCCATTTCACTTAGCTAATTCTCAATTCCATTTCTCAGTGTAGTACCATCAAACTTGGGTGGAATTATCCTTTTTATATCATTTGTGATTTCAACCACCAATCTTGCCTTTTTATTCTCAGGTTGATTGGGTACATTTGCATTAGCATTAGCAACATTATTGTTATCAACACCCAAATTTCCAATATTGGCGTTGTCCACGGAGGTGGTTGATTATTATTACCAGCATCTTCTTCATCCTCCTCATTTCCCATTACTTGTTGTTCTAGTACAACCAGATGATCTCTTGTGTCCAACAGGGAAACAAGGATCTCATTGAGTTTTTGGGTGGTAGTTGCTTCTCCACCTAGTGGTGGGTTGTTTACAACATTTCCTCTTGTTCTAACCATTTTCTATTAACAAGAAAATTTAAGTTTTTATCAAATTATGGACACAATATGTCTAAGTCTTGCAACCTTCACTATGATACTAAGATGTAACATTCCCATTTTAAGAATTTAGAAACAAGGGGGAAATTTTTTCATAATGTTCTCGCTCTAAATTAACATAATTTAGATCACACATTCCAAAGCCAATCTATCTCATAACAAAAACCATATGTAGTTGTAAATGACTCAGTGAAACACCAATCTCTCATTTCATGACTTGGTATCATACCGATCTCTCATGTTAACTTTATAATGTGTATACTATGTATACTTGGTTCTTTTACCCTTTTAGAGGTATCAAGTGTTTTGTTTAAGAGGCCTATCTAAATATTTGTTATTCGATATTCATCTGAAATCCCGCTTCTTAAATTAGGTGACATAGGACAACGCAACCAACAACTTATGATACTTTGGCCAAAGATTTTAAACATATTGTTCATGTTTATATTCCTAGATGACATACTCATCAAATGGAATAAGTCCTTCACCATACTTGATCTATTATCTAGAATGGTATTCACTGACTTTTGTCAGTCCACTCATTCAAAGTTTAACCCTAGCCAAGGTTAACAACATGGCCTAGTGTGGAGGACTACTTATGGTGACTAAGGGTACATAGACATACTCAATCAACTTACGTCGATTAGGCGTGTCTATTTATCCGTAGTCAACATGAGTTGACCCTGATACTAGATCATGCCCCTATCTTTACCTAGGGCAGGATTGTGATCAAGTCAGAATTTATATTAGTCTAGTTGAACAAACTCTGAAAGGGGTGTTGAGACATGTCAACTACAACATAGTATCCTTATAAAGACCCTTGTCATCACAAAGGTACTATGCTACAGTTTAGCATGTGTCAACATCTAACTCATTTTTCCTCGTCTGATGAACATTCCTTAGATAGAAATTTATATCTTATTAATTTCCTCATTACAGATTAATTACAACAACCCTACTTGATCAACTAGGTTCCTTAACCATTAGGGTTCCAAGTTAAAACTGTAATAGATGTAGATATGCAGATAAATCTACTTCCTAACCAATTCACATGCTATGATTTATATTATTAACATCCTGAATCATATTTTATATAAAAGGTCCAACACATGTGAAAGTGTTATTTATTTACTCACTTAATACAACCCTAGCTTACATAAGTTCTAAGCAAGTCCTTTTTCGTATTAGAATTCATTGAAATGAAGTCTAATTCCCTTTTAATTTTCTTTCCCGACATCCCTATTTTTATTAAGGAGGTCTTCCTAAGAAAGCACACCTTTACTAACTATAGATAACAATCGGGTTCATTTCAAAAGGTCTTAAGTCAAGACTATGATTTATTTCATGGGAGTTTTCTTTCTTTTCCCTTATTAAGGATTAATATCAATTCATAATCCCCTTGAATTATAAAATTATAATCAAGTTTAGTTCTCATACAATCATTTGATTTAAATATAGTCCTAATGATATGGTTGAATATCAATGTAAGAATGTCAACTTAATAAGTTACATCTTCACTAGAGAGGGTAGTACAACTAACACCTCAGATCTCTATTTATTCCATTCCAAACCATAAAAGTATGTTATTGATTGTAAAATAGAGTATTACTTATCATTTCCACTCATTGTATGCCAAAAGGAATTACATCAAGTACAAACAAGTTTCACACACCTTTTATTCAACAAGGAGAAGTTATACATTTGCAAGTCCAACATTGTAGATATTACAAAATATCAAACAACCATACTTAATCAATTCAAATACAACTTTCTTTTCCATCAAGTACATTTCAGTAATGAAACCATATCTCAACAAAATAAAGATTCAGTCTCTTTGATAAACAAATGTAACTTTCTAAAGATCTTTCTCCTTTCATCATTTACGAAGTCCATCTACAAAATTGCTAGCATGGTCAGTTCATTAAACTGAGCATGATAAGCACTAAATCATTAAAATGATGTGCTTTTAGCTAACTGTTTCATAAAAAGAACTCTATTGTTATGAAACAGTCCTAAAGCAATTCAGAAAGACTCAACCAAAAGGAGATACAAACTCTAATAAAAGATAGAGAAAGAGACATACTTCAATCAAAAGCAAGGTTATGACATGAAATCAACCACTTTATCCTACCATCCTATCTTTCATTTTATCAAAAGAATTTAAATAGTAAGTTCAGATAAGTAACATTTCATCATAATCTCACTACTACTTTTATACATTTCTTTTCATATTCCCTATCTCAGTTAAACTTGTTTAACGAAGTAGGTAACTATCCTATCTATCTTTTAGGCATATCTCAATAGTAGATCAATTACAAACATTACTTTCCATCCAAATATTCCATTAACCTAGATTCATCCTAAGTCAAAGATGCCAATAATCAAAATTAAAAAGGCATAAGAAATAAGTTTAGGATGATCCAAAACATCATATCATTAAATGTGTCCATGATTCGAGTATCTTAATAGTACTCAAGTTCAAATCTAGGAACCGACTTAAGTTAAAATTCAAAACAAGTTAAATCAGACCTCATAAAGATGTAAGGTTATTTTAACAAGTAAATAAGTTAACACTCAATTCCCAAAAAGATACACCATTGTTATCGCTTATGGTCAAGTGAGTAGAATGGAAAGGTTTATCATTCAAATCCAACTCAATAAACCATCTAAATATTTTCTACCAAACACAATATCCCATCCAAATATTTTTAACTTCAGCTAAACTGCCCTAACAACATTTTGCATTCAATCTTATCAGATAGTCAAGAAGTTGCATAGTGAAACATACCTGAAAAGGGACAATCACCTTACTAATTTTAAAGGATGAAAGAAGGTTAAAGGAATGAGGGAGATATTACTACCGCACAGTTCTTAGCATGAAAAGAAAAGAGCATTATGTAACCAAGAACCCATATTGACAAGGTTTGTTTCAATTTCTCAAACCAAAACCCCAAACAGATATTTAATCAGGGTTCGGATTGAAGGAACAACAAACCAAAAGAAAGGAAAGAAATGAAGCATAACAATATTTCATTACCTTTCATCATTCCAAGAGACAAGTATAGAAAGTGTTGATTTCTCGCAAGACAACAAGTAAATTATTTCCCAAAAGACACGAAGAAGAAAGGAAGAGATTAACAGAAGGGTAAGTTTGAACAGTCTTCCTAACTCAAATCCATATAGGAAAAGAAGTATACAATTTACCATTTAAGTAAAACAAGAGTCATCGCTCCATATTCATGAATAAGTCATTACCTTAAGTTATGAAAGAACTAAAGATGAGTTTGATGGCCCAACGTCTAAGAAACATGCTAATACAATACATCAACTCAATGTCAATAGAGATATCAAGAAGTTCAAGGTAACGACTATAACCAATGTAAAGTTAATCAAACCAAAGAGAGTTTTCCCTTCTTAGCACCAAATGCCACAATTTCATAGGTTACCCAAAGATTCAAATGAGTAGAAAACAAAATATCATTTCCCTTATGGGCTTCCAAAATCAAACTTTCATAAACAATAATTATTTTCAAGGAGCTAACACCAGTTATCCTTTTCGATCTTCAATTTAATGAATGAAAGAGTTCAAGAAAGTCTTTAACAGACGTAAAATCAATTTCCAAGAAAAACCCATAATTATTTATCTTTCCGTAATAATCACAGGGTTAGAAGTCTACAACAGAAAGAATATAAATGAAAACTAGAATCACAATCACGCAGACAACAATAAGTAATCGAAGATGTTCTCCAATTTTGAGCATTCCATCAATACTCAAAAGAATATGTTTAAGCAAGCGTCACAAAATTTTAACTTCCTTGAAGAATCATGTAAGATCCAAAAACAATCAAGGTAATCAAAATAGTTTTAATAATTGATTTTTTCCAACAAAGATGAAATAAGATCCTATGAACCAGATCCTTAAATGTAAGCAAACCAAGCTACCTACAAGATTAGGGTATTTTAACTATGAACATTCGCAGATCTAGAATTTATTCTCAAGCCTCTACATGAAGAATGAACAAAATGAGCTACTCAAGAGTATGAAACTCTCCACCCATAATACACTTTCCACATTCCAAACAGGGTCGATAAACATTCTCAAAAACAACACAAAACCACAAGCAAAATAATCTTACCCAAAGTGAACAAAAACTAGATTATTCAAAAGAGCAGAGTTATTTTTATGAACATTTAAGTAAAAGCATAAAAATTAATGGATAGAGCCTATCATGCTTGATAGTGCTTCGCCTTCACTAATTTTCGAAGTATCCAAGTAGAGCCACAATCCTTCTTTCAAAATGTAAAACAACACAAAAATTTCTCTAACTCCTCCTTATAGTTTCATAGTGCCAACTCTTTCTCTCCATGCCATGCAAGGAATAAAAACTCATGCATAGCCATATTGCATGCAAAAATCAAACTGGAGGTTCGAAAAACAAAACAACTACATGTAGAGCTCAAGCTCCAAACCGAATGAATCGACAAAACCAAACCCTCTATCTTCTTCCTAGGCGGTTTCACCAATTCCAAAATATTAAATGCAGAGTAGGATTGTTAGTCCTTCCTACTTTCCCACCATCTCCAATTTTGGCATAGAATTAATTCAAACAAAACATGCATCCTAAAACTTTGGTGAAAATGCCAACTCACCCATCTAAATTTCCAACTTGCCTTTGCCAAATTTGGCTGCAAAAAGAGATAAGGATTAATAACTCACCATTAATTCCTTGGATTCACTTCCTCCCACTTGCCTCTTCCCATGTCGTTCCATAGGCCCCCTTAGGTTAGCCATTCCCTTAGGTTAAACATTAATTTAGGAATCAACATAAGTCCATAGGTAAGTCTTTAGTTTTAGTCTTAGCATCCCAAATTAATCAAAAGATCATAGTGACATAGGTTAGATTTAACTTAGGACTATAGTCACTAATTTTATAACATAGTTTTATTAGGTTCTCAGTAATAAACCATTACACCAAAACCTCGAGGCTTTAGTGAAATCCACACATGAAGATCATAACATCCCACCACACTTCCGTAGCCCAGGACCCGGCTAGATTTGCGCCCATATGGCAAGACCCCGCCTCGCCCTATACGAGCCCCGAGAGAACAACTGCCGCAATGCCGGCATAGCTACCCATGCGGGACTCGAACTCAGGTGGTTGCTCACGATACCAAATGTAACGAATCTGCTACACCAAAACCTCGAGGCTTTAGTGAAATCTGCAAAATGAGGATCATAACAGCTCCACTTTCATATTAAGTATTGCATTCTATGAACAAAAGAAGAACCAAACTAATCATCAGAATTCAAATATAAGAAGTGGGATCTCGAATATTTTATTCATGACTTCGCACAATCGAATCAAGATCACCTGATCTATCTAACTTGGTCGTTATGACCACAAATTCATGAATTAAAAGCATACCTTGGATCAATGGAATTGATCCAAGGTAATGCTATTCTAAATACAAAATTTATGAAAATGGAAACTAAATTTCTCAATTCAAAGCAGTGAATTTATTTTGCATAAAGGAGATGGATTGCTCCATTTAAATTAAGTAAAAACACAACAGAGTGTACATGTTCAATAGATGACTTATTATCTATTACAAACATGATTTCCCAAGTCATAAGAGTACATCATCTTAAGATAAAATCAACAGTCAACGTTTAAACCTTCTATAATAGAAGTCATTATAGGTACAGAGTCAAGTTAGAGGCGTTAAGATCTAAGAGGATTTTGACTTACAATCCATCAAAAAGTAGCATCCCGAATGCAAAAGGGATTAGGAAATCAACAATGTGTTGTTAATTAGCCAAAGTGGTAAGAAACATTAGTTAATTAGTAGAAATCACTAACTATAATGGAAATGGTATGAATGAGAGTAATTTGTGTGCATTTTGGCAATAAGATTACAAAATCGGAATATAAATGTCTACACACATATTATCTCCCGTGTTGCCTCCACCCCCAGAACCACCAAATCCTAAACCACCCGATCCTCCTAATCCCCCTCCTATAGAGAAACAGGACCAAAGGATGCACTACCTTGTGTCCCAACAGTTGTGCTAAATTGAACTCCAATGGTCTGCATGAAGTTGTGCTACTTGAAGATATGATACCAATGTTCGTGCACCCCCACGTTTTGTGTTGATGACGCACCATAAAATATACCTCCAATGGACCTCCAAATAACATAGACGATGATTACGCCACCATAGATGAATATGCTACATGATTAACTCCTAAACCTAACTATATCAACTCTATCTATTACTACTCTAATGCCCACACTAGCTTGCTTACTGATGACTGTCATAGAAACTAGAAAACTAAGTGCAAGGGCTAGGTCATCAGGTAAGATCATATGCACGCCCATAGTCCTCAATATTTATTCATATGTTCTTTCATCTCAAAGCCGGAGAGGGTTCTCTGTCATGATTTCCCAAATGAGGGAGTTCCAGATGCTCTGGCTCCACGTCTTCCACGTGAGCTCCAAATCCTTCACGAGCCATCTCTCTCCGCAACACCATTCTATCTTCAATTTCTCGTTACTTCTCCAAATCTCTCTTTCTCACCTCATTAAACTTAAGCCACCTTTCTTCTCTCTTTATTTCTGCCACCATGTCGGCCATCTTTCACCACACCTACTCCTAGCCCCCACACATGGTGGGGTTTAGCTAGCCATAGGACATTCTTCCAAATCCAAGGTCATGATCTAGATCTTAACCACTAAAGGTATACCACGCAAATACAATCCTCCGAGTTCGCGTAAGAACTATACCTCAAGTAACCTCTAGACATGAACAAGTAGAAATCACAGCGTGCTCAGGAATATAGCTATTTAGAACATGACTCCACCAATGATCCACAACGTGTGTCCAAGTCAGATCAACATCATGCAAAGCCTATAATTCTTCCTGTGTCTAAATAAGTCTTCAAAACCTCCAATTTCTCTTTGATGCGTAAGCAACCAGCCACTCATACAACTCTATAGGAAAAATGGTGAAGAATGTCTCATACAACTCATGATACATATTTTGTTCCACCTATGCGTGAGCATTAAATTCAGGTCCAGTGCTAAATTTGTGAGCATAATCTTCCTCTAGATTGTCTAACCACTCCTCAATATTGGCCAAGGTCAACTGGTATGTCTTCATCATGCAACATCCTGGAAAACAACTGAAAAGAGGTCCCAACAACAAAACCAAAATGTAGCCTAGATTTTATCACCAACATCCCAAGGCACGCCGACACGTCACTCATCCGTAATCGAGCATTTACCCAAAGCACGTAAGGGTATCAAGTCCCTCTTTTATGTTAGCTTGTTTAAGGAGTTAGACAAATATTCCATACCCATAACAGATAATTAAGTATATTGCATAATGCATAAACTAGATCTAGATCTCAATCATAAACAAGATTAACTCATACCAGAATCAAGATTAACTTTACCATGCATGAACTTAGTAATAGATGTGTCAAAAATCAATATCCACCATAAAGACCCATTACATTAATTGTTGTAAAACACAAAAGCTTCATACATACATAACATAGTCACCATAAGTTACACACGCTCATGAATCCACAACATAACTCTACTAAAACATGTTCTTGTCTAAACCATGCAAATCAATACATATTTATAGGTAGTGGGGACTTTCCCTTCACCACCTAAGCACCTTCAAAATAGACTACATGCTAAGAATATCCATGTGCCCTTTACATGATAAATACAAAAGCATGTAAGCTCGCTAATAATATATTATCTAATAATACAACTGTAGTCTAATCCTATTAATAGCTCCAAAAATATGCATGTCAATTAATCCTCCACTCATCCAAAATAGCCTTTGTGTGCTCTCCAAGTCTTCTATTGTTGTGTGCTTTGCACTCTGTGTCTATAATTAGCCATATATTGTAAATGACTAAGTCCTTATTTTATGATTTCCTAGGCTGCCTTGTTTCATTATAATTCCGCACGCCACCTACGCAACCCGTGTCTATGCGCCTAATCCTTCTACGCCCTCTATATTTAGGCTATATTTTATCATCCCAAAAGATTTTTATTTTACATATATATAAACGAATCCTTGCATTCAAGGAAGGAGGATTTTATGCACGAGAGAAACTATATAGAGAACATAGTTTGTGCTTCCAAGAATGGAGGTGGAAATTTAAAATAGTTCATTATGTATTCAATATGGGAGAAAATAGTTTTCTAGAAATATGTGAACTGCCTAAATTGTGCCCTAAACCATTGATTGAGGGAATTATTTCATTTCTATTTTTTTCATACTATGCTCTAGGGAAATGATTTAGACCATAAATGAGGTCAAATAGCAAGTGTAGGCTTTCTTCCTTTAGGTTTTCATATTGAGGCCCTCTCTTCACAAGTCTCCACATATATTACTTACTTGTTATTCATTGGATTTGAGTAAAAATATAGATAAAAGTATGAATGTGGAACTAGATACATTCATCATCCTATAGAGATACGAAGAAATTCAACAAAAATTATATTAGCTAAAGAAATCCAATAAAAAAACCATGAACATTATGTCCAACGAGGAATGTTCGTAATGGAAATCAAGTTGAATCATGATTTCTTTTAACAAATATTGCATCTACAATAAACAATCTAGCTTATTTCGGACCAATAATTACTCCATCGGGCTAACAATCATTTCTACTAAATCCTGCAAACCTATAAAACCATTAAATTGAATAACAATATTGAATTTATATACATTACCAAAATATAAATATCAATTTTTGCCCCATATCATAGCCTCATACACATATATCATTCACAAGAGCCATAAATCATGCAAAGTAGAGGAAGTCATCAAATGTAGTGATCAAGCATTGAAATGTACCTGCCTTGGACACTCTTAGAATTAAGTGAATATATGTTATTTTTCTATGGATATACAAGTAATTATCTCACACATGATTGTTTCCAACTTTCCTCTTATGTGCTCGGAGGATGGTTGGTACACTCACTCAATTCACTAGTGTGTTTGATGTTAAGAAATTTTCCTAATTTTTCTTGTAGAAATTTAATGTACTTCAAAATGTAGAGGAAAAAGAAGTCCCCACTTCTTGTTCTTCATCCTAGTGAATTTATCCAAAGAGAAATTGGAAAAACATACTTTGCTGTTTTTTTAGACATAGTGTAGTATAACGTTTTAAGTCCTAATTTTTGGTGAACTCTTGGGTTTTAATGCAACAAAATGTACAACTTTTCCTCCACATCAACAAACCATTTAGATAGTGGGTGTAGTAATAGCATACTTCACCTAATAATTTATTACTCGGTAGGTGTAAAAGGTGAAAATGTGGACAATCAAAAGCATACAAGTAGTTAACTTATAGTAATTGAAAAGGTTTAGGATACCCAAGGTGAGGAAGCTTTTTGTTTTTTTTTATTTTGAGAAATATTTTGACACGATACCTAGAGACAAACTTTGGAACAGGATGGAGGAACTTGGGATTCCATATGAGTTTAGAGCAGCAATGCATAGGCTTTATGAGCAGGTCAGAGCTAAAATCAAAACCAGAGAGGGTATGTCGAATGTTTTGGTAGTGACATTGGTGTCAAACAAGGTTGTCCTCTCTCTCCCACCTTGTTTGGATTATACATTGACAAGCTTAAAGAATGGTTAAGAAAAACCAAGGGAGGGGCATACAGTTGGTAGGTTATGTGGTGAAGTTACTCTTATATGTCGATGATCTTATTCTAATTTCAAAAACAACTCAAGGATTGAGGGATCATTTGAAAGCCTTAGAATTTTTTTCCAGGAATTTGGGATGTAAGTGAACATTAGCAAACCAAAGTAATGATTTTTTCTTTAAAAAGGAAAGAGAAACAAATTAACTTTCTTTTTTAGGGGAGCCCATTGGAAATTGTAACAAAATACAAATATCTTGGGATTGATTTGCACAACAAGCTTAGTTGGGAGACTTGTAGATCAAAAATGATATAAGGGGATTGGAAAGCATCTTACCTACTTCAAAATAAGTGTAGGACAACTAAACTTTGGGATTGGAAAACTAAGAAAACATTTTTGATTGTTGATCACCACGGTTGCTCTTTATGGTTGCGAAGTATGGGGAAGTAGCATGTCAAATCATGGATGTAGACAATTAGAAAGAATCCAAAAACATCTAATCACAAACACTATTAAATTCAAATCAACAGTCCCTTATGAGATTCCATTAGCTGAAGTCACTACTTTCCCAATGGAAACATCAATAATAAATTTAGTTGCTAATTTATCTTTAAAAGGTTGAAAGTAGGGATAATCATCGCTACCTAAAAATGGTTGTGGAGGAAAATTTAGAGCATAGAAAGAAAACTTGGATGAAGCAAAACAAAAAATGGAGGAACAAATGGGGCACCAACTTTTAGGAATGTCCTAATAATAGGGAAATAAAAAACTATGTGATAAAAAAATTTAAGATTTCCATGTGGACAGGGTAGATTGGTTATAAGAAAGCATATTACATCAAAGAATTTAACCCCACTTGGGAGCATGATGAAAAATCTTATCTTGGGGAAACTATCAAGGGTAAAGCAAGGATTTTAGTGGCTCAAATGAGGACATGGTCGCATCACATTTGATGTGAAACTGGTAGATGGACTATACCCAAAGAGGATTGGGAAAAGAGAACTTGTATTTTCTACAGCAAAGGGGTGGTTGAGATGAAATGACACTTCATCATGGAGTGTTCAACTTATGATGATATTTGTATCCAGTACAAAAATGACTTGAAGGTGGACAAATTAAATGAGTTATTCGAAGAAACAAGACTTGAAAAGATCATGGGTTTTGTGCTCAAGATTCATAGTAGAAGATCTAATATTGAAAAGAGTTTGAATTCATCTTAAAGTCTCAACTTTTGGTCCCATAACCTCTTGATGATCGTGGACATCATTAAAATATTTCATTCATTCATTCCCCAGACCCTTGTGTAGCTATTATTTTTAACAATTTTAGATATCTTGGGAGACTAATCTATACATGTGGCACATAAATTGTTTTTATATATAAATTATATATGTATATATAGAAAAAATTATAAACTTTCAAATTACACTAATGTAAATGTTATGTCAAAATTACTTGACCCCCGATTGCTTGTGATATTTTTGTGAGGCAATGAGTGTAACCTACATAACAAGGATTATCATGCAATGTGGGACCTCGCAAGTAGGATAACCCTCAGGAGAAAATCAGCTTCTTCTCCTAACCTAGTGCCAACTTCTCAAAAGTGCAGAGAATGGAAAACTAAACTAATCCTACCCTAATGCTTTCTAAGGAAACAGGGATAGAAGAATGCATAAAATTAAATCTACTCTAAGCGAAGGTGATGCACCAAGAAAGGGAGTGAGACACTCTGAGTGAGTGAAAAATAGGGAGTAAACAAAGTGAGAGAGGGTGAGTAGAAGCACCACAAGATAAAATAATATTCATCTCCCTAGATTCATAAAGCACAACAAATTAAAGGTCCTGCAAAGAGATATAAACATGCACAATATACCTACAAACGTAATGGAAGGCAAAATATGCAATAAAACTCGATTTAGGGAAAGAAAAGCCACAAAATACCATTTTTATTGCTCAGAAATATACAAAATCCATTATAATGTAGGCATAAGGAAAAATCCTTTACAATAAGCCCAAATTCGAGCCCTTTAGCTCATAATAGCTTTGGAACAATTTTGACAGAGTTCCTTTACAAAACAGAATGAATCCCCTCAAAATGAGGAGTATTTTACAATATATAGGAAATTTGGGTCACCAACCAACAGGATGCATTAAAGAGGTATGGGGATCCATACGATTTGGTATTTTGCTTGCCGGCCAGTCATTAGTGCCATGCTTTGCATTAATTTTGGTTGTTGAGTTGTCATTCACCCATCTACATCTTCCTGACATGTGACTCATCCATCCTTGTTGGTCGTCTAACCCCATTGGGCTGTACAACCTCCTTTCAGCAAATTGTCTAGCCTATGAGCTCTTCTCAATGTCTAGGTTGGATGACCATCTAACCATGATCCGTATAATTTATGAGTAAGTTGTCTAACCTCATTGTCGCCAAACATGGGGAAGTCGAGGGCGTCAAACTTCTAGGCCATACATTCTTTTGGTCACCAACCAACTTGGGATTTTTCATCTTCACACCATGGACTATGGAACCTATTAGGTTGGACAACCATCTATCTCTGAACCACACAACTGATGGAGTTAGAGACATATCCAGGTCCTGGCGTCCTAACCTGCGTCGTATAATGTGCCACCCGATCATCCTGATGGGCCATCTAACTTTTTGATGTCCAACACCGGGGTTAGATGACTTTTGACCATGTGACGTCCAACCCAAGGGGGGTTAGACATTGTCCATCTTGTTCATACACCTCGACCCATCCAACCATGAGCTTTTCACCGTTCTTCCTTAACATTTGGCCGACCAACCCATCCATCCATTTCATTTGACTAACCCATCCAACACACCCGTCTCGACCAACCTCAATGCCAACAAGCCATCCGTCCATGTTAGGCATCTAACTCATCCATCTAAAATCTAGTGAACTTTTTCTCAAACTCAATTAATTTTACAATAATCCCGGATGCCAACTCCACCATTACTTGTGGCTCACTAGCTCTCCGCGAGTTAAGACCAACTCGGTCGATCCAAAACATGATCTTCCCTGAAGATTGCAAAGCATTTCCTTTTTCATCAACTACCAATGTTCTAACCTACTAAGTTGTTATTTTTGTAGGGGTGCGAAAAATGGATAATAATTGGTGACTTGCAGGATGATCTGCCTGTTAGATCTGAAAGACCAATGACCCTAGAGTATCCATTGGCGTGAATTCAACTGATTGTTGAAACTAGTCTATCACTTGAGGATTTATCCTTTAAGCTTCAAGCACTACTTGGCCTTTTCATTCCAAAAGAAGTCATGGGTTGGGGATTTGTTGTTTCTTCACCAAACTTTGCCTGAAACTGGAAAGTGCAAGAGTAACAAAGGAACATATATGTACAAAAATACAAAATCATACATATCCAAAATGGAACATGCAAAGAGTGTACGAGTGCTTATTATAAATCAAACCTAAACTAAATCAATGCAATGTGCTAAAAGCACTTGGAGGAATTATAAACTCTAAACTAAAATGTATAATAAAGATAATTCACTTAGTAACAATGCTTAAGATATATTCCATTTACCAGAATCTACAATTCTTCTCCATCCAACTTGGATAGCTGGAAAGCATTGTTTTTTTACATTTTGTGACCATGTAAGGGCCACTCCATATGGCATCAAATTTGGAATGCCTTCCTAGTTTTTCCCTGTCTGCATCCCATTTTAGGACCAAGTCTCCTTCTTGGAATGTTCTATTTCTAGCCTTCCTGTCAAATCTCATCTTGATTTGAGCTTGGTCCTTTTCCATTGTCTTCATGGCTGATTTCTCAGCTCCTCTAGCTCCATGAGCTCTACATACCTCACTTTCATGGGCTTGAATTTGGATATCTCTAAATGCTTCATGGGCTCCAATTCCAACAACTCAAGTGATATAGGTAGCCTTGCCTCCCTCCCATAGACTAACATATAAGGAGAGTTCCATGTTGACTTCTTAGGAGTAATCCTATCAGCCCACAAGGCTAATTTCAACTTGGTGTGTCATGTTCTTTGATTCTCATCTGAGTCCTTATAATCCTCAAAATATTTTTGTTTGTAGACTTTGCCTACCCATTACCCTAGGGGTAATAATTTGAGGAGGTGCTCAAATAGATGTCATTTTTCACTGCCCATCTAGATATTTTGGTCCCAAGAAAAGCCAAGGCATTATTTGATATTATGGTTGAAGGGACTCCAAATCTAGCTACAATACCCTCATAAAAATCCAAGATGTTGGCCTCATTTGCCTCCTTGAGTGCAATCCCTCCATCCACTTTGTGAAATAATTTTTGGCTATAAGGATCCACTTGTGACTCAAGCTAGAATTTGGGTTAATCAGCCCAATAAATTCCAACCCCCATTACATGAATGGTTCATTTACAGAAATGGGGTGGAGTGGAAGGGTTGCTAGCTTCTCTTTACCTGTGAAGAAGGCAAATTTTTTGCATTTCCTAATCCATACATAAAAAACATTTAAAAGATTAGGCCAGTAATAACCAGCCTTCATGATCATAAGAGTTGTTGCTTTAAAGGCAAAGTGGCCACTTGTTTCTTCATCATGAAACTCATGTAATACCCTCTCCACCTAATCTATTTTGATGCATCTTAGGAGGACACCATTCACATATCTTTTGAACAAGATATCATCAATAAGAACATATGGAATGGATTGTAATTTGAAGTATCTCCTCTTTTCTTTGCTCAACCCTTGAGAACATTGACCTGTTTGAAGGAAATGGACTATATCTTGAGTCCAACAAGGATCGGGTGAGGCATCGGTTAATTTCTCTTGATCATCGTGCAACACAAAAACAACCTCTTTTACCCACTTGACTCGGTATGATGTCCTGAAGCTAGCTGCTCACATAATCCCTTACCCTTGACCAGCTTGGTCACCTTAATATCAATGTCATATTCCATGACCTTGGTCACCCAAATGATCTTTTTTATTGAGGTCCTTGTTTAAAATAAATTCTTTTATACCAACATGTGTGACTAGTAGATGAATCCTATTATTTGACACTAAATGCTTGAATTTCTTCAAACTTCTAATCACAAAAAGGACATGTTTCTCAATGAATGAATATCTTACCTCATAGTCCACAAGGCCTTGGCTGAAGAATGTAATAGGTTATTCTAGTCCTTCCTTATTTTGTTGCACCAAGATTGTGGAGATGGTGTCTGAACTACCAAAGGCATAGAGAAAGAAGTCTTTGGAGAAGTACAAATTGATGAGAGTTGGAGCTTGAGATATGTCCTTCGTGATAGTTTAAAAACTTTGTTTTACCTCTCTTATCCATTTGAAAGACAAATTATTCTTCAACATCATTTTCAATGGCTTCACAAGAGCAGGAAAATCTGGCCTACCTTCGTCCAAAGTTAATCCTCCCCAAGAAACTATGGAGAGCATTCTTGTGACTTGCAGTGACAATGCTCGAATGGCTTCAACCCTTTCTAGATCAATAGTCAATCCCTCTTTAGAAACGATATGGCCTAACAACTTGCCTTCATGAGCCAAGAATGTACATTTCTTCGGGTTCAAATACACTCCAAACATCATGCACCTTTGGAATATCTTCCTGAGGTGAAAGAGGTGGCTTTCACATTCTTAGAAAACATAATGATGTCATCAATATAGACAAGCACTATTTTATTCAAAATCCCTTTGAACGCCATATCCATAGCCCTCTGAAATGTGGCTCCAGTGTTTGACAACCCGAATGACATTTTCTTGTAGGCATAAGTGCCCCATTTGTGGTGATAGTTGTTTTAAATTGATCTTCCTCTCTCACCATGATCTAATTATATCCTGAATATCCATCCAAGAGGGAGAATCTTTCGAACCAGCCTCTACCTACAATATCTTATCCATGGAGGGAAGTGGATAGTAGTCTTTAAGGGAGGCCACGTTTAAAGCCCGAAAATCCACGCATAAACCTGATTTCCCATTCCTTTTCCTAAATATCACTAAATTCGCTATCCAACTTGAGTACTTGATCGGGAAAATAAAGCTCACCTTGATGAGCTTGTTCAGCTCCCTCTTCATGAGAGGCTTTATATGAGGATTGACTAGCCTTTGCTTCTACCTAACGGGTTTAACCCTTGGATCCAGCTTGAATCATGTGTTATGCCAACTTAGGATTAAATCCCTTCAAATCCTCATAGCTCCAATTGAAGACATCCGAGAACTCTTGGTAAAGCTATATAAATTCGAGACTTTTCTTGATTCATGCACACCTTGCCAATTTGGAGTATTTTACCCTCTACAACCAAAATGGGCTATGATTCTTCCTCCTAACCTAAATGTTGGTATTCTCCTTTCGGAATTGATAATTTGGGTTGAATATTGACTCTAGAGTCACTAAACCCTTTAGCAATTTGTTTTCTACATCTTCACCACTTGATCCCCGTACTCTTTGCTCCAATTTCTTCTTATTTTTATATGAGAACTCAGCCTCCTCCTGTAAAAAATTAATGATATGTTGATCATTCTCAAACACCTACCAACTCATGTTGTTATCCAGTATAGTTGGCCTCATAATTACATGAATATGTGGTTGTGCTTTATCTCTTTTAATACAGTCAACCACATCGAATGTTGCTCCAATTTCCACAAGCCTATTTGTAGCCTCATTCTTCTTCCTTGGTATGGCCTGAATATTGAATGCCTCAAGGTCTTCAATTTGATCCCATACCTGATGCTTATAGGCTTTAAGCAGATCATTCTTAACAACATGTTGTCCTCTAACCTGATTCACAATTAACTCACTATCCCCAAACACTTGTAAGTTTTTCTTACCCCTTTTCCTTGTCCAATGCAATCCATGCATTAAATCTTCAAACTTAGTTGTATTGTTTGAACAAACAAACTAAAAATGGAAAAATGAGTAGTACTTCATACCTTGTGGTGACAAAAGCATTGTACCTCCTCCAATACCATGCATGCTCCTCGAACCATCAAAGAACAATTTCCACACTTCATTAACATCCTCATTTTCTAGCTTTGTGAGGCTGGGGGTGGGTAGGTTCTCCTCATGTAGACAATAAACACCTAACTCAACTTCTTCCATCTCCCTGTATGGGTCATAGCCATGCATTTTGTGAGCCCACTCATCAAGTGTTAGATCAGGAATAGTCCCAACCTTGGTGTCTGGTTCATAGGCATCTAAACAATATTCTGTTCAAACACTACACAATTAAAATTTATTAGACTTGGCACATGGTGTTCAATAAGAAAATTTGTGATTGGTTCTGACTTGATAGTAACCTTAGCACCACACCTCATCCTAAATAATGTGGAACCAATCAGCTGATAGGTACCTATAAATCTTGGATGTAAAACCCCTCGAAAGGCACAACGAAAATAACATCAACAAATAAATCATTGATACATCCTGTAGAACTGTGAAATTCAGGCAAGCATGGAGTGTAAGGCTCAGCTCCTTGATCATTCCAATTGTCCCTAATATTGTCCCATATAATTACACTACTCCTTTCAATATTGACTCATATTTCAAGCCCATTTTATCTGTGATTTTCTTCAGCATTACTTAGTTGCTTTCCCCTAAGTCGATCATGCAATTGTGCACTAATTTATCCCCAACGATCAATGAGACATAAAACAGTGGAGGCTTCATATTCTTACCTGAATGACCTTCTCCTTATTGCGTAGTGTTAGTAAGAACCCTCTCCTGATTTTTGGATGGCTCATTAGAAGGGGACCAATTTTCCATAGTTGTTTGTAATAAATCTTGTTGCCTTGAATTACCAATGATTCCCACATGGAAATTTTGACATTGGTCTTCTTCATCTGATCAATGATATTGAATGGGGAAGGGTTATCCTTTATTTTCCCTTAATAGGCATGACCTTTTATGGAATTTGGACTAGTCCATGATCAACTGCAACTAGAAACCTGGACTGATTCTACAAATTTGAGGCAGCTACAACAGTCGCCTTAGGTTGGTTTTGTGTACAGGGAGCTACGCTTAGTCTACCAACTCCTTGTGTTGTGGGAGTGGGATGAGAAACAACTAGACTAGATGATTTCCCCTCCTCTATGTTCCTCTTCTTTAATTGTGTGTTAGTAGATACACCTTGGAAAGGAGATTGATTGATTCCATAGAAATCTTCTACTTGCCAATTGAACGATGTGGATTCAATCAAAGGTACCTCTTGTTGACTTACTTTACTTGCTAATTTTCTCTTGGCTTGCCTCTTGAGGCATGCCAATGGTCTGCACCACTAGAGCCTAATTTGATGGATCTTGAAAGTATGTTATTTGATCATAATAGTAGCCATATGGAGGACACCATTCATATTCCTATGTCATATTGTTCTGAACTGGAACTAGAGCCCTTGATGTTGATGTTGCATTTGAATTATAAGGCTAAGAAGGTTTGGCAGTAAGAGGTTTCCTGTGATCTCGATTGGTAGCTTCCACAGAGCCCTATTTTGTTGATATGGGGACCTAGCTTAATACTTGAGCTTAAGGCTGAAAGGGTTTGAAATTCTAGGCATGTTACCTCTTGATGGCCACTAATTCATTCCCAAAATTTTGCTTCCCCTTGATTATTTCTTGCAGCACTTTCTTAAGTTCTTGGCTTTCAAATGGATCGCTAGAAGAAGAAAATACCTCTTTATTGATTTGATTTATAGGGGCAAGAATATGGGCTAACTCGGGTGCATTACTAGAAGTGGGATTGCTCATTTCTGGTAGAGACCCATAGGTGGCCTAGGTGCTAGTTTACCGGCTTGAATGAGACAATTCTCAGCTCTAATAGTTGTGGCATAAGCATTTAGTAAGATTATCCCTTCCACATATCATTGTATCATAACAAATATATCGGACTTGAAATATTTAAGGAAACAAAGGAATGCACCTTTGGCAACCGGCCTTAAGAGAATCAGGATTTGGTCCCACATTCGTTAAATTCAAAAATTAAAGTATGTCATTTGTTCATTCGGAGCCCTCTTGATTGTAGTCAGCTACTACAATAGGGACAAATTATCTCATATTTATACAAAGTAGTTACAGAGGGCTATGCATATTTGATCCCAATTTGTAATGGACCCCACTACCAAGCTCCTAAACCACTACAAGGCCTTTCCTTTGAAAGAGGAAGCCAACAATTTAACTGCAACATCCACTTCATTGATCTCATGAATGGTACATATATTCACAATATATTGAATATGGTCAACAAGAGTCACGTGGTTCCCCCGTGAAGTAGGGAATATTTTTTAATGCTGCAACTAGAATAGGGTTCGAGCATTGAGGGAAAGTGCATTGTTTCCTGTGAAGTTGACATAGGGATTTGGTGGTCCTTGTGGTGGTGGTAGCTGATGTGCCATCCTAATTGGCTTGAGAACCCTAGTTGAGTGAAGGAAGGGTCGACCAGGTGGAGTTATGGATAATGTTCTATTTGGTGGAGATGGAGACCTTTATAATCTTATTCCTCTCCTTCCTCTTCCTGGGGATAACTGCAAATACTCAAAGACACCTTCTTCTCTTGCTCTGACCGATTTGGAACCTTCTCATGAACTTGAGCCACTAGTGTTACTGAAACCAGTTGAACTCTAACCACAGGAGTCACAAAATGTGTTGCTACAAAGCCTTCAAATGCTATAAATTCACCAAGACACACATCCAAGCTTGAAAATCTGGAAAAATTGACTTGCTGTTCCATTGGGCGTGCCAAAACTGTTATGTCAAAATTACAGCACCCCTAATTGCTTGTGATTTATGTGTAAGACAATGAGTTTAACTGCATAACATGGGATTATCCTGTAATTTGGCACATCATAAGTAGGATAACCCTCCGAGAGAAAGTCAACGTCTTCTCCTAACCTAGTGCCAACTTCTCCAAAGTGCAGAGAATGGCAAACTAAACTAATCCTACCATAATGTTTTCCAAGGAAACATGGATAAAAGAATGCATAAAAGTAAATGTACTCTAAGTGAAGGTGTTGCACCAAGAAAGAGAGTCAAACACTTTGAGTGAGTGGAAAATAGGGAGTAAACAAAGTTAAAGAGGGTGAGTAGAAGCGCCACAAGCTAAAACAATATTCAGTTCCCTAGATTCATAAAGCACAAAAATTAAAGTTCTTAAAAGAGATATAAACATGCACAATATACCTACAAATGTAATGGAAGGAAAAATATGCAATAAAAATCGAATTAGGGTAAGAAAAGCCACAAAACACCAATTTTATTTCTCAGAAACATGCACAATCCATTACAATATAGGCATTCTAGTCTCTGTTTACCCCTAACTTCTCTTCAAACCCTAAACACGTCGGCATATCACCCAACCTGACTGGGAGCTCACCCGAGGCATGCGCAGTGCCGAGCCCCTCCTTTATATGAGCTTCATGAGAATGTTCTCCATTAACGAAAAGGTGTTTGCATAGATAGAAATTAGTTACATTCATTCTTACAATTCAGATCAAGAACTAGATCTAGGTTCGAGCGCACCACATATGGAAGTAAACATGATCACATTACAATAATATCATAGATAAACCCTAAATAGTATCAAGAACACAAGGGTTTGAATTCATAGACAATAAAGAAAACACATACATCAAGATCCATAACATAGATGTTCATAACCACTTTATTGTATTAATTCATCACATTACAGTAGCCAAATATACATTTAAGATTCAATGGATGGAGATAATACATCAACAAAGCCTCAACATTCTCTCGATGATAACTTCATTACAGAGCTTAAAATCATGTATCACACACACTCTCCATCCTCTACACATGCACCCTATTCTCTATCTGAATGTCATGCCAAACCATAAGGAAGAAATAATGGTAATTAATCTCCTCTAACCGCTCATCATTACAATAAAATGCCTAAAGAAATATTTCATGATCACCTAAACACTACCCAATAACATGCCAAATGTCATCATGTGTTTCCCTAATCGATTATCCTCAGCATGCAAGTGCCATCTAGTCACTAACAAAATAGGCTCCTTATCCTGTTATAATAATCGTAATGATGCCTTGGGATATGCTTTTCTTGAGTTACAAGTCTCCATAGCTTAACATTATCCATAATTGTATTTGGTCTCCTTTCCATTTGTCCCCTTAACGTGAATTTACTCATAGTCCAAAAACGACTAAGTCCTGAATCTATCCTGCATGGGTGCAAGCCTTTATGCATCCCTAAAATTTACTTTTGCACCTTTCGCATGCCCCTTATGTGTGCCATAACCCTTCATGCCTTGGGTACTTGGTCATTTTAGGGGCTCAACATCACCCCACACTAATTCAATTTCTACCCCAACAATCCTTTGCACTTCCCGAACAAAACTTTAACAACCCAAAAATATGATAAGGCAAAAATGCTTGCATGGTTAAACCATTAAGCAACTAATTGGAGGAGTTCAGGGAACTCCACATCTATTTCATCCTTTAGCTTCCCCATGCCTTCAATTCTATTAAAGCCTTTCTTGGCACCTCTCCTATAATGTTGGGCACTTGGTCTGGAGTGACTTCCTCCACTTTCCCCTTGAGCTCATTTATGGCTACCAACAGCTCCGTGTAGATACCTTCGAACTTGTCCATCCGCTCATTGATGGAGTCCCGAGTTCACCAATCCTGAAATCCATTTTCTCGCACTTTGTTTTTGTTTTATCCTTATGCGCAATAGTGTCAACAATTAACTTTGCATGCTCAAACTTTTAGATAGGTATTTTCTCCTGTAATTCCTTGAGAGTGGCCTCTTCCTCAGCTACCTACGCATTGATTATGGGCTCACACTTCCTACAACTATCGAAACCCCTGTTTACCAAGATGTTTGCCTCCTTGAGTTGGTTAAGTAGATCCTCCAACTCCAAAACCTTGGCCTCAACTACGATTTTTTATTCTCCTTCTCCTTGGCAAGGTCCATAGCTATCAGCCCCATGCCATCCTTGATGTTGGTCAACAACATCCCCACTAGGTCTTCTAAATATTCCATCTTGTTGCCATAATTTGTCCTCTCCTAAGTCACTAGCACAAAATATTGTCCCAAAATTCCTTTAACGAGGGCGCCACTTGATAATAGGCCTCCTTGGTTTATACCTACTTGCCCTTCATACCTTGGCACAATCTCTTTATCTCCTTTTCTTTTTCCTTCTTCGCCCATGACTAAGGTTTGAATGGTAATCCCTGCATCCAAACTACGTCGCACCACCTCCGAGGAAGTTTTTGTAGAGCATTGTAAGCTTGCTCATATGTGAGATGGCTAGGATCCACCACTTGGTATGTCTCTCCTCCCTTCTTCTTCAGGTGAATGGTCTCGATCACATGATTGTTGACCTCAAATTTTGGCTCTTCTACATGGCAGTGCAGGTTCTAACTTATCATCTTCCTCATTCTAGGCACACCCCTTCTTGATCCAAGATATCCCATACATGTAGTTTCTTCGGGAAGGGTGGCTTGAAACCTCGTGTACAATACCTTCGTGGGGTCATCCACAAATTCCATATGGGGGGACATGGGTGTCCACTTTTTCCTTGTCACCTTATGCTTTGAACGCTGCTTCTTCAATCTAGGAGTGAACCCCTTATCCTCCTTTATGACAAAGGAGTCTCCCTTACTTTCTTCCTCCAGATTGGTGGGCCATGTAGGAGAAGACTCTCGTGTTGGGATCTTCTTAATTTCTTCCACCTTCCCTTAGCGCGCACATCAACTACCACCTTGGTGTCTACCTCATCTCTTCTCTTCTCTTACGCTTCGATCTCACCTCGAGTTCCTCATTGAAGGCCGCATTATCTTCCTCTAATCATGTTTCTATTGCCAAACTGAAACCTCATGCACCTTGTGTTTCTTCCATTCTGGCTCCTCTCCTTTAGGTAACTCTCCTCCCTCATGCCTTGCTTCGCTTTCCTTTTCCTTTCCCTATGAATAATTTGTGCCCCCATTACTACCTCAGTGCGTATAGTATTTCCACTTCCGAGAGGTGTCCAAATTCTCCTCACTTTCTTCTTCTTCCACTACTACCTCCTCATCTTCTGAACCACTTTCATAGGTGGGATTGGTGCTTCTCATGGCTTGGGGAAGGGGGCATCTCTAACGTCCATCTCAACTCCTCCCTACATCTTAGGGTGTAGTTACATGAACACCCTGTGGATGTATCCCTTGATGGTAACATTGATCTACGGGTGCAGATTTAAGAATTCAGGTTCCAAGGTCTCCACATATGTTGGTCTTGAGTTGTATTTGTAGGTCACGTGTAAGGTGTCAACATCTGCTTCCATCTTATATGCATCAAAGGTCAACAAAATGCACCCTTCAACCGGTTGATGGCATAATTTAGGTACTTAACCGTGAATGTAAATGGGAGTTTGCACCATGACCCTCTCTCCTTTGGCCATCACAAACCATGGCCAGACAAAAAAATTTCATAATCGTAAAGCTGAACTTAGTCCCCAACAATCTTTGGAAGCTCATGCAGATGCACCATTCATTTTCAAAAGCTGCGTGTAGTCTCTCATACCATTTTTTCATCCATGCCTTGTACATATTAGATATACTCTCGTCACAAGTGAATTGTTTGAATTGTATTGCAGGAGATAGGTGCGTCGGTGGGTAAACCCACATGTTATCATCTAGTCCATCTAGGACACCAAGTTCCCAGAATATAATTATTAATAGAATGGACCCCCAAGTTATCTTTGCTCCTAGGTCATTCTACACTCATGCCTCCTCAATGATACTAATTGCATGATAAATTGTGCAAAATTGTAATGTGTTCTCTTGGACACCCTATATATGCAACATACAAGAACCTCTTGTTTATGTCCGTCCACCTCTCAGATGCACCCAACTTACAACTAATGAGTCGGAAGTGACTCTCAATGTTGGGTTTGGTAGATCCGCAATAACTTGTGCCCTTCCCCCTTTCTCATAGTTTAATTGCTTGGCTAGCTCTTCTACCTTCACAATGACACTTAAATCGAGGGCCATGTATTCACCATTTTTGCATGCCCATTACCATATGGATTAAATTGCTCGTGAGTCTCATCCTTCTCCCCACAAAGTATAAAAATTCTTCATGCACTCATGACATCAACCATTTGAACAATGTGTGGGTTTAGCAAAAAATGACAGCTCCCAAAGCTACAAGACCCCAATTTTTTACAACTCCCTCTTCACTTGAATCGTCTACCCTAGGGTTTCCTTGTTCATCCAACCCTAGTAGCTCCTTGTAGAGATCCACCTACATTAACTCATCATAGTCATTGATTTTTAGTTGAATTCATTAATTTTACATCTGTACAACTTCGAACTCCACTTCTCTACCTTAATAACCCCTGGGGATACTACATTTCTGAATAGACTTCCACGAGTTCTTCCTTTTCCACCATTGGTCTCTTTGTACAAGATTTCTTTGGTGCCATCTCCTTTTTCTATCATTCTTCCATGCCCTAGGTGCTTCCAACTTTTCCTTCATCTTCCCTAACTTGACGACCTCCACACTTCTCTCTCATGTAACCCCCTCCTACTCTGTTGTCTTCTTCCTTGCTTGCTATACTGTAAGATCACACCACAACTCACACAATTTTACTAGTTCATGAAAAGTACCTCGCTCTTCTTCATAAAACCCTCGTCACACTTCAAGTCGTCAGAATTTGTTTTTGCTAAAGGAAAAGTAGTCGAAATGACTACCTTTACCCTCTATTTATACTTTTTCAACACCTTAAAGTTCCTTCGACCATGTGTCTTAACATCTATTTTTAATAAAGCACTTTATTTCACTTAAATCAACTTTCACGACTCCCCTTCGCACGTCACAATTATAACCTTTTGGCACTCCAATACTACTTCACTACCACATATCTCCTTTGCATGCATCACCGTGTCGAAGTACATAACCTCTGCATTGTTCACCAAGTAGTTCCCCATGGTTTCACCTTCCTCTTGTTATACTTGTGTGATCATTGTTTCTCTTCTACGTGGTCTTTAAACAAATTTTCTCAACACACCTTTATAACCGCACAAATTCAAACACCTTACACACCTTACCACTTGTTTTCTTCTTCTGCTTACTGCAATCCATCTTCTCAAAGAATTTGTCAACCATATCCAAACATATCTCCAATCCATCCACCCCACACTAAATGTATGTGTGGTCCTCTGCACATGGAATCACTTACAATGTAATTAGCTACTGGCACACCAATGTGCAACACAACACCGAACACAGAGAAGACAAAGCAAAAATGACAGATGACAAAAGGAAACACACAAAAGGGAAATGCATTAAGGGAAACCTAATCTAACTGGCAATATTACCTTATTTACAAACACATAGAAGCCTTATTTATAGTAGGGCTTCAACCTACTCCCATTGAAATAACATAGAAACTGTCCCATCCAAAGGCTTGTAGAATCGACACACACTGAATCTAGTATGAAGGATATAATATATGGCCCCAACCAATGGACTTTGAGCTTCCCAGGATGGTACAAAAACTTAGAATCATAAAGTAAAACCATCTAGCCCAACCTAAAATTGCTTATTCTTAATGTGATGATCGTGTCATGCCTTTTTTTAGTGCCTTCTCAGTCCTTTGACTCCATCTAGCAAGGGATCATATTTCATCCAACCATTAACTTATCAATGTGCTTTTAACACACTTGTTTGTTAGCCAATCATCTTGCACACACAATATGTATGTAGAGAGGGTAGCATGAACTCTATCAAAAAAATAGCTTTCGTGCTAAACGACAATTGAAATGGTGTGGCTTTGTTCACTCTTTTATAAGTGTTCTATACACCCATAACACGGTTGAGACTTTGTCATCCTAGTCCTGTCTCCCCAACATCACAAATCTTGGTCAATTTGTGATTCAAAATTTTATTAAAGGCTTTTGTTGTCCCATTAGCTTGTGGGTGGTAAGGGGTAGTCTTGTGATGGGCCACCATGAATTCTACCAAAAATCCGACATAGTTTCATTTAGGAAATGCGTACCCCTATCACTCGTTAAACTCAGTGGGCACCCATATCTGCTAATGATGTTTTCCCATAAAAATCTAGTTTTCATCATTGCTGTAATCCTTAGTAGGTGTTTCTTCTACCCACCATGTAAGATAATCAGTGCAAGTAATGATGTACCATGAACTCATCCTTCACGTGGCAGGTGAAATAGGGCCTACAAAGTCAATTTCCCATTTCTCGAATGGTTCAACACTAGTTATTGGTCTCAATGGAATTTCATCCCTTTTTCTTGGCTTACCAAGGCACTGAAAATGATCACAGGCCTTGTAATACTCAATACAATCCTGGTAAAGGGTTTCCCACCAAATACCTACCAATAAAATCTTTCGCACGGTGGCATTTCCTACATAGTGCCCTCCTGTAATTCCACCATGTGCTTCCTCCATGATTGTAGTGCACTCATGTTCTAGTACACACCGCACAAGACCTCATACTAACCTAACTTATACATGTCTCCACTGATTAACGTGTAGGTGCAACACGTGTAGCTACTTGTTTTCTCTCTCAAGGCCTTCATCCCCTCTAGCGCCACAACTGTTCTTAAGAACAAATCGATATTTTCCAAATCGGAAGGGTGGGTGTTGCTGCAATTGAAATAATTGTGCATCTAGACATTGTATCCTCTCAATGCTCGCATCCTCAACTAAGTCAATCCTTGATAAATGTTCGGCCCCAAATTACTCTTACCCGGTTTTATAACAACCATAAACTCAAAAATTGAAAATAATAGGACCCACTCGCATATGTGCCCATGCAAGACGAGATTGGTCACTAAGTACTTTAATCTCATGTGGTCCATATAAAGGATAAAAGGTGTCACTAGAAAATAATGCCTGAATTTGTGCAACGCGTAGATCATCGATAATGCCTCGCACTCCATGGTAGTATAATTTTGTTCTGCTGGGGTTAGCTTCCTACTAGCAAAGCACAAGGGATGGTAAATAATTCCCTCTCCAGGTTGTGTTAAGATTTCTCTAATCACCATCCCAGATGCATCAACATGCACGTGAAAAGGTTTATCCCAAGAGGGAAATCATAATATGGGTGCAATAATGAGTCTATTCTTTAGTGTGTTGAAAGTCATTTGTTGTGCCTCTCCCCAATAGAACATAATCTTGTGTTTTAACAACTCCTCCAATGACATGACAATCTTGGAATAGCCCTTGATGATCTTCCTGTAATACCCTGTATTTCTAAGGAATCCACACACAACACTCTGGCTGGTAGGTTCCCCCAATCCCACAATAACGACAACTTTGGTAAGATCCACCAGCAAGCCTTCTTTACATATGATATGTCCCAACAAGGTGTCAAATGGAGTAGCGAAAGACACATTTATTAATGTTGAGGGATATACTAAACTTCTTGCATCTCTCAAACATCAACTTTAGATTGTCACAATGGTCCTCCACTAAACCATACACCGTTTAATCATCCAGGTAAAATTGTAAAAACTTGTGGATGAAATTCTAAAATGCAACCATAATGAAAACATAGCATGCACGTTCTTCAGTCTAAAGGGAATAATAGTGTAAGCAAAAATTCACCACTTTTTCACGAAAGTATTTTTCTCCTGATCCTCCTTAGCAATTCTAACATGATGATATCCTGTGAACCCATTCGTGAAGGAATAGATCTCTCGTCCTATGACACCTTCCAAAATTTCTTCCGTGAATGGGTTCGGAAGGGATCGATGACACACACCACATTTAAATTCCTATAGTCAACATAAATCCTTATCCTCCCATCCTTCTTAATGTTGATGACCATCAGACTTATCTACTCTGATTCCTCAACAACCTCAATGATGCTTGATGTGATCATCTCTTCAATCTCCTCCATGACTTTGACATGTAGATTCAAATTCATTCGATAAGGTCTCTTCCAAAATTGGGTGTGTTCCCTCCTTCAGTTTGATCTACATATCTCCTAAAGAGTGGTGAACTCCCTTGAGTTTATGGTACCCATGTGGGAATAAATCCTAGAATTCATGCAACAAATCAATAATCTTTGAAACCTACCTTTCCCACGAATAATCTCCAATAGTATCTTCCTTGGGTTCCGCCTCTGAGCCAATGTTAACCTTATTAGTTCTCAAGGGTTCATGATAATCACACGCTTGCTCATCATCACTATCCATAACCTCACGCATACCCACTATATGGTTAAAATCCAATTTCTCTACCTCTTCACCATCTATCACGTAGACTAACCTTCCTTTCTCCTTTTCCATGCAGGTGTGCTCAAGATATACCTCCCCTGGTTCTCCCTCATCGAAGCATACCTCCAAACCAAGGTCACCAAAAAATTCCAGTACTTTGTCCTCTCACCATGGCACTATCTCCCATAGTTAGGTGCTTAACAACCTACAATGCCTCACTCACCAATGATTTAGTACTCCGATACTCAAAAGTTTGAATAAGATCAATATCAACTCCTACCAATTTTTTGTCCTGATGGCGCAACTTTGAGTGAATGCACCACACACATGCGTAACCTTGTAAGGTGAAGTAAAGCTTATGCACCCATAGTAATGGAGGTAAGGCTTCCACGCCTTCCATCTAGGCCTTCTCACATGCCTGGACATGAAATGAGGTGGGTTCCTTCCCATGATAGTCTTGTATAATAGTAGGTGCATTGCTTTGGAGAAACCTAACAGAGAACGCGATCCTCACCTCGTGCCACTCTAGAAGGTTATCCCGATGGGTCACCCACCAACGTGTTACGGTCCCACACAAAGTATAGATAAGCATACTTCTCCTTTTGATCTCACATCTCCACTGGGTCTCCATTGCTCATAGGAAAACATCAAGGTTTCCTTCCCTAGTGTAACTCGGAAACTATTTTCCTCCCAAGTGCCTGACTGAGTGCATGCCTTTGTTACTCTCATCACATATCCTCTTAACTACCTTCTGACTAACTCATATGTCCCATGCGCCCAATTGTCACATGCCACACTAGTTGTATCACTTATAGATTGAGCGTCTTCCCATTGAATAACCCCTTCTCTTGTTGGATGCACAACCTTAGGGTCTCTAATAGTGCACATATAGATTTTGTCTAGGTCTTCTTCTCCCAAGGGCTCAGTATAGGGCACTAAATTTCCATCTGTCAAAGGAATAATAACATATTCCTCCTTGTTCTCAAAACTTATATACCCCTTATTGAAACATAAGTCAGCATTGTTCTTATAGCACCAGGGGCACCCAAGTAATGTTGGAAAGTTGTCCACCTCAACAAGTGCCAAGACTTCAAGTCTCCAGTGAATTTCACCCCTTGGATAGTTATAACAACATCCTTTAAAACACCAATGGGCATTTCCTTTGTCTTGTTAGCCATATACAACACATTTGAAGATGGTTGTAATGGGGACCTTCCATTTGATTACATGCGTCCAAGGTGAGAACATTAACTTCGCGCCCATGTAAACAAAATATTACTTAGGAGTCATCCATCAACAACTACATTCAAGGTAATCTCCTTATCATAGTCAAGACTATGAGGAGGCAAATTAGCATGCAAAACTTGTCTCTCGCGCTCTCCTCTAGCACTTGGTACTTTTCCTCTTAGTCATTCTCTTAACAGAGGGATGATATTCTCTTAGTGCAACATATTACATACTTCCTTGACTTCATCTATATCCGCTTGAGGGACTTCAACACTTTTCTTCTCCAACCTTCGTGATTTATCCTTCAAGCATTGCATCTCCCCTTGAAGCCTCCTAATCACCTCCATGGTTTCTTGATAGACCTCTTTCTGGTGGGTAAGATCAGGATATTTCCCATGTATCACTTCTTCCCTTGTAACAAGTGGTATCTACTTTGGTATCTCCTGTGGCATGCGTAACCTCAGCTCGCATGTCGTCACTAATATAGGATCTAACTCATATTCACTCGCCACCCGCATGACATCCATTATGGATCAACACGTTTTACACTCACCATCCCCATGCCCATGTCCTTCTTCTGGTTCTAGCTCATGTGTTCATATAAATCTAGGAACTCTTCATACTTGTGCTTCTTTCCACACCATGAGCATTGCAACAAATCGAGACACTCGTGCTTGTAATGTTTTATAGATCCACAGTTATAATAGGTTCCATGAGGAAATTCACTTCTTCCACCCCCACAATTTCCACGACCTCTAAATCCTCCTCAAAGCCTATTCCACAATCTCCTCCATCTATGTGCCCTTCATAATTATGACCATCATCCTTGGAAATACTGGCAATGTTGGTCTGGGTGTACACCAATATCAATGGCATAATGTATTTGGTCAATAAATCTACAATCCTTGGTGTCATGAGTAGTAGATGTGAAAATTTTACAATAATAGGACACATTTTATGGATTGCGCGTTGTAGCAACATGTATTTACTTGCATCATGATCTCTGTGGAAAATCTCATAGTCCATCAACATGGCACACATTGATCTTCACAGGAAACTATCCTTTGTATGACCCTCTACTTCATAATCCATACACCACAACCTGTTGCGAGTCTCGTGAGCCGAGTTCACAGACAATTTCTCCAGCTCTTTGCCATTGCAACAATTCGGGGTTCTAGGAATGGAATAACTCTTGTTTCAATGCTTCCTACTACCTCAACATGCAAGGTAGCCTCCAAGGCCTCGCGCGGATTTGTGAAAGTCTTTTGTGAAAACACCCTCCTGAACGGTGTGATTAGTCCTTCGACAAACCACTAAGCATGTTGTGAAGGGTGAATGCCATAAGACAACTTGGATAAGAGAGTCTTAAAATGTGCGTCATACTCCCACACACTCTTTTCCATTCCTTGTTGAATCTCATTTAACACATTGATGCTTTTTTGTTCAAACTCAGGTATGTGGAACTTCGCCAAAATGCATTATGTAGTGCAATATAATCCACCACCGTCTAGTGTGGATCATATTTCCGGTAACATCTATGTGCACGCCCTTGAAATGTAGTTAGAAATGACTTGATTTCCACTCTAGGGTAATGATTCCCTTCACGCACCATAGAAACTCACACTTGTGTACATGTTCCGCGACATCCTCAACGCCCTTGTAATCAGGTAAGTGGAGTGACATCTCATAAAACACATGTTGATGGTGTTGTGGACCTTGTCCACCAGATCTAGGACCTTGATTCCCTCTAGTGTTGCATCCACCACCAAACTCATTAGATTCACTAGCTCCTATCCCTCTGAATCCACCTGATCTTCCTCTCATAGTAGGCAAGGGCCCTAAAGCAGTCACACCCTGCGAACCCACCATCGCGCTAAACTGTGTGCCGACAGTCTATGATATCGATCCACTCCTAGATGTGTTTCCTATGCAACTTCCAGACGCGATACTCAAACCTTGTGAACCCACACCTTTCCCAAAAATGTGCCAGACAAAATACCTCCAAACACTAGAAATGTATGTGTTGTCATAGATGTATCAAATTAAAAATTGTATCTATTAGGTGTCGCTCGACTACCAATACCGATACCAACTGGATTACCAAAACTTATCTCAGGAACTAGACAAAAAAACATAATGGTCTGGTTATCATGTGGGTTAAGATGTGCACCTATGGATCTCCTCCTTTCTTCATATAAAGAGCTCTCTCCAGAATTTGAGGGGGTTTCTCTTCCGCACTTGCCAAGATGGGGTAGCTCACACTGCTCAAGTTCCACATCCTTTGTGCGAACCTCAAATCCTTCCCGCAACATCTGCCTACATAAATCCATCACTCTTGTAGCTTCACGTTATCTTCCCAACTCCCTCTCCCGAGCTTCATTATACTTGAGTTGCCTCTCCTCTCTCTCCATTTCCACCGCAAGGTCTGCCATCCTCTACCATGCCAGCTTCCGTGCCCCGTGCCTAGCAGGAGTTTAGCCAACCATGGGGAAGGCTTCCAAACTCAAAGTAGTGATCATGATCTTGGTGGTTAACTAAAAATAACGGAAGAAAAATACTTTAGGTTCTCGCAAAACTCAAACTCAACAACCTCCAGACAAGAATAAGTTGAGATTGCACACTCCAATGTAAACTAGTCAACACACCTCTCCACTAGTGATCAACAACACGATTGCAGGTCGATCAACATCATGTAACCGATGATATTCCTCCTAGGTCCAAACACAAGATCTATAGTAAAAACTTTTCCTTGATGAATATGCTATGAGCCATTCATATAACTCTCTTTGGGAAACAATCAAGAATGTCTCATAGAGTTTGTGAGACACATTCTTCTCCACCCATTTTCATGTATCAAACTTAGATCCAAAGATCTTGAACCTCTTAAGAAACTCATCCTCCGTGTTTTAAAGCCAAGTCTCGACATTTTCCAAGGTCGACGCTCCGTCATCACATATCATCTCACAACAGACTTCAAAAGAGGTCAACGATACCAAAATGTAGTCTTTGTTTATCCCTAACTTCTCTTCAAAACCTAAGCACGCCGACATATCACCCAACTTGATTGGGAGCTCACCCAAGCACACACAGTTGTCAAGCCTCTCCTTTATATGAGCTTCATGAGAATGTTCTCCATTAACGAAAAGGTGTTTACATAGATAGAAATTAGTTACATTCATTCTTACAATTCAGATCAAGAACTAGATCTAGGTTCGGACGCACCACATATGGAAGTAAACATGATCACATTACAACAATATCATAGATAAACCCTAAACAATATCAAGAACACAAGGGTTCAAATTCATAGACAATAAGAAAACACATACATCAAGATCCATAACACATATGTTCAGAACCACTCCATTGTATTAATTCATCACATTACAGTAGCCAAATATACATTTAAGATTCCATGGATGGAGATAATACAGCAACAGAGCCTCAACATGTTCTCGATGATAACTTCATTACAGAGCTTAAAATCATGTATCACACACACTCTCCATCCTCTACACATGCACCCTCTTCTTTATCTGAATGTCATGCCAAACCATAAGGAAGAAAGAATGGTAATTAATCTCCTTTAACCACCCATCATTACAAGAAAATGCATGAAGGAATATTTCATGATCACCTAACCACTACCCAAGAACATGCCAAATGTCATCATGCATTTCCCTAATTGAGTATCCTCACCATACAAATTCCAGCTAATCCCTAACAAACTCGGCTCCTTATCCTGTTATGATAACCGTAATGATGCCCTGGAATATGCTTTTCTTGAGTTACAAGTCTCCATAGCTTAACGTTATCCATAATTGTATCTGGTCACCTTTCCATTTGTCCCCTTAACGTGACTTTACTCATAGTCCAAAATGACTAAGTCCCGAATCCATCCTGCCTGGGTGTGAGCCTTCGAGCATACCAAAAGGTTACTTCCGCGCGTGCCTTTGTGTCTTGTTCCTACGCGCCACAACCCTTCGCGCCTCGGGTACTTGGTCATTTTAGGGGCTCAACAAGCACAAGGTAAAATTCTTTACAATAAGCCCAAATTTGAGGCCTTTAGCTCACAATAGCTCTGGAACAATTTTGACAGAGTTCCTTTGCAAAACATAATGAATCCCCTCAAAATGAGGTGAATTTTACAATATATATGAAATTTGGGTCACTAACCAGCAAGATGCATTAAAGAGGTATGGGAGCCATGCAATTTGGTACTTTGCTTTGCAAAAGCGGTCATGGGCGTTATGCCTCATTAATTCTAGTTGTTGAGCTATCATTTACCCACCTACCTCTTCCTGACATGTGACTCATCCACCCTTGTTAGTCGTCCAACCCCTTTGGGTCGATCTGAACCTCCTTTGAGAAAATTGTCTGCCCGTGAGCTCTTCTTAATGTCCGGGTTGGATGTTTGTCTAACCATGATCCATACAATTTGTGAGTAGGCCATCTAACCTCATTGTCGCCAAACCTAGGAAAGTTAGACGATGTCAAACTTCTAGGCCATACATTCTTTTGGTTGCCGACCAACCTGGGAGTCACCATCTTCACACCATGGGCCATCCAACCTCGAGGTTGGATGACCATCTATCTCTAAATCATACAACCGATGGGGTTTGACGGTCATTCAACCCCGACGTCCAACCCTATGCTATATAATGTGCCACCCGACCATCCCGATGGGCCGTTTAACTCTATGTTATCCATCTTGGGGGTTCGACAACATCTAACCCTGTGACATCCAACCCAATGGGGGGTTGGATGCCATCCATCGTGTCTATACATATTTGATCCGTCCAACCATGAGCTTGTCACCGTGCTTTACCTTAACGATCGGTGACTAACCCATCTGTCCATCTCATCCGACCAACCCAGCCAACACACTGTCCAACCAACCTCTCGTGACAACAAGCCATCTGTCCGGCTTAGGTGTCCAACCTAGGCATCCAACCCGGCATCCAACCTAGGTGTCAAACCTAGGCATCCAACCTAGTGAACTTTTCCTCAAACTCCCAATTTTATAATAAGCCTAGTTCTAACTCCACCATTCACCGTGGCTCGCCATCTCGCCGCAAGTTAAGACCAACTCACCGACCCAAAACGTGAGCTTCCACGAAGATTGCAAATTGTTTCCCTTTTTCATCAACTTGCCAATGTTCTAACCTACTAAGTTGTCCTTTTGCGGGGTGCAAAAAATGGATAACAATAACATTTTGAGGTGGCATCTATGTGGGTCGCAACAACCCCTAAAATTAGGATTTCCATGTGGACATGGTAGATTGGTTGTAAGAGAGCATATTACATCAAAGAATTTAAACCCACTTGGGACCATTATGAAAAAGCTTATCTTGGGGAAACTATCAATGGTAAAACAAGGATTTTAGCGGATCAAATGAGGACAAGATTGCATCACATTCGATGTGAAACCGGTAGATGGACTATACCCAAAGAGGATTAGGAAAAGAGAACTTGTCTTTTCTGTAGTAAAGGGGTGGTTGATACGAAATGACACTTCATCATGGAGTGTTCAACTTATGATGATATATGTATTCAATACAAAAATGACTTGAAGGTGGACAAATTAAATGAGTTATTCGAAGAAACAAGACTTGAAAAGATTGCTAGTTTGGTGCTCAAGATTCACAGTAGAAGATCTGATATCGAAAAGAGTTTAAATTCATCTTAAAGTCTCAACCTTTGGTTCCATAGACTCTTCAGTCTCGTGGACATCATTAAAATATTTAATTCTTTCATTCATTCATTCTCCAAAACCCTCGAGTAGCCATTATTTTTTAACAATTTTGGATATCTTGGGAGTCTAAGCTATACATGTGGCACATAAATTGTTTTTATATATAAATTATATATGTGTATATAGAAAAAATTATAAACTTTCAAATTACACTAATGTAACATTTTAAGGTGGCATCTACGTGGATGCAACAACCTCCAAAGTTAGGTTTATCATGTGGACAAGGTAGATTGGTCGTAAGAAAGCATACTACATCAAAGAATTTAACCCCACTTGGGAGCATGATGAAAAATTTTATCTTAGGGAAACTATCAAGGGTAAAGCAAGGATTTTAGTGGCTCAAATGAGGACATGATCGCATCACATTTGATGTGAAATCGGTAGATGGACTATACCCAAAGAGGATTGAGAAAAAAGAACTTGTCTTTTTTGTAGCAAAAGGGTAGTTGAGACGAAATGACACTTCATTACGGAGTGTTCGGCTTATGATGATATATGTATTCGGTATGAAAATGATTTGAAGGTGGACAAATTAAATAAGTTATTCAAAGAAACAAGACTTGAAAAGATTACGGATTTGGTGCTCAAGATTCATAGTAGAAGATCTAATAACGAAAAGATTTTGAATTCATCTTAAAGTCTCAACTTTTGGTCCATAAACTCTTTAGTCTCGTGGAAGTCATTAAAATCTTTCATTATTTCATTCATCCATTCCCTTATTTTTAAAACAATTTTAGACATCTTGGGAGTCTAAGCTATGCATGTGACACATAAATTGTTTATATATATAAATTATATATGTGTATATAGAAAAAATTATAAACTTTCAAATTACATTAATGAGGCATTTTGAGGTGGCACCTACATGGTTGCAGCTGACCCCCAAAGTTAGGGTGCTCAATATCGTGTCCTCTCCCCTAGGGGAGAGGGGCTAGTAGTGGTACACCCTAAGTTAAGGGGTCTACAAAATCAATTGTTTATTATATGGGATTGTGATTTTTTCACTAATATGTAGTTTAGATTTGTGTTAGCTTATATTTTTTTCTTTGGAATGTTCAATTGGAGGAAAACCATATTCAATTGATTTAAAATAATAAATTTTAGTTACAATACAACCATGGTGTAAACCAATACTTGAATATGAGTGAAAATGCTTGAAAATTGATTTTTTTGTACTTGTACATGGGTGAGAGGTCTTACATGTCATAATGCGATTGAGTACTCTACATAATTATTATGTCAAAATAAATAACTGCTACAAATTACTATAACAACTATTGGGTATTGATCAATAGTCATGTCAACTATCGGACTGGTACACATATTGGCCCATCTCCCCTAACCTTTATTTTGAACTCGATAATTACGCCAAGGCGTTCCCCCTATGGTAGAGGACCTCCGGATGTTTCTATGATTATGTTAAATTTGACGGGCGGTTACATGTCGAGTAAAAAAATAGCATGAATAATAGCGAACAAGTGTATTATTATTGTGTTTATCTGGAGATTCCAAGGCGGATGCGCATGGTCTCGTAGCACACTCCACGACTTGTGCCACAAGTCACACAATTCAACCGACTTAAAGGAGTTTTTGTAAATTTCGTCAATTAGGGTTTTGAACGCCTTGGAGGGTTATACCAGTAGCAGAAATCATTACTCATCGAGAGAAACCCGAAGAAGGATCTTCTTCAATGGCGGCAATAACAGGAGCTCGGCCACTGGTCTCAGTGCAATGTTTGGCCTATACGTTTTTGTGTTTTTCTTCATTGTTGATGGTTACAACGAGTGCAAAAATCGGAGCATGTTGAGGTTGGAGGACTCAAACTACATGTTGCAGAGACTGGATCAGGTATTTCTTATCATCCAAACCATGTCTTGTTCATCCATTATAGGGTTTTGACTTACTTTTACAGTAGTGTATGCACTTGTCTTTAAAAAGGGGCATTGATGAAATTTGGGTACAGGCCCAGATGTGCTCTTGCTATTACTCCTAACTTCAGAGGATATGGGCTCTCTGATCAGCCTTCTAAAATAGAGAAAGGAGGCTTTGTGGATCTTGTGGAAGATCTGGTCGACCTTCTTGATCCCTTTGGTATTCAGAAAGTAAGTACCCACAACTCTATTTCATGACTTCATATCCGGATCCCCCAGTTCATATCACAAATGCATGTTCCCCTGAGTTTACAGTGTTTGTTGTGGGTAAAGATTTTGGAGCACTGGTTGGTTATTATCTAGACCTCCTCCACCCTGATCGAGTGAGAGGAATTGTAGCAGTGGGGGTACCTTATATAAGATCGATTTAAGAATCCTTTTTGAGGGAAAAGCTTCCTCAAGGCTTCTATGTCAGACATTGGGAGGTCTAAACACTCTTTTCCTCTTCCTGCAAACCCAATACTAGGCCTATATTTGCTAATGGAAATTTCTAAAAAGAAATTATGCATGTAGGATCCCGGAAGGGGTTTGATAGGTAGAAATTTTTCTCCACCAAAAATTGGGGCATTTTCCATTTCCACAAAGAACAACTATAGGTTTTATATCACAAGACAAAACGACTAGGTTTATATTTTGTTGCAAAAGCGATTGGCATAACTTTCTTTTGTTAGCCGGATTTGATTCCCAAGATTTGTGAAATGCGACCTTGAATTGCAGATCGTGGGTAAAAAAATAAAGAATGTGTGCCTCGTTTGGGTTGCAAGGCTATTAATAGCAGACTATGAAGACCCTTGGCTGGCCTCCAACTTACATTGTAAGTGTCAAATTTCGAATTCGAATTCAAATGCATGTGCATGAATATAGAGGATGCATACCAATTGAACGAGAATCCATGGAACTGGAATATAATTGAATGGATGCAATGTTGTCGCAAAGGAACAGAGAACAAAGGTGGATCCGATTCAGAATTATTAAGGTTGAAGCATAGAATTTACAGTAAATTATGTTATAATGTCTGATGCACTGTTACTTAATGCCACCTAAATTAAGTATATTTACAAATCTACCTTAAGTCAGCAAGAGGATACAGCTACAGTTTATGGCATATCTAAGAATCACAAACCAACATAAATATGTAATCATCTCAACGCATCTTAATGACAGTTAAAAACTCACGAAGATCCCATAATCAAAGCAGATGCACCAGGCAGACCAATTTCTGACCTAAAATCACAAGGTGAGGTCTTCATCTTGTAGGGCACTTCCTACAAGAGGATTGACATATGTCTAAAAGACATCAGTCAGATTTATGTTTGTTCTTGTTCTTATGAGTATTGGATTTCCTTGATATTCTTTGTGTGGGTATTGTTTGATTCTTCTGATTTTATTTGTATATGATAAGTTATTATTGTTTCTGCATGAACGAATATGGGATTGTTTGAGAATTGCAATGGAAGGAATTGCAATGATAGGGTATAAGAGGCTCTGCAGACCTGCAGGTAGAGAATACGAGCATGGTCTCAGCTCAGAATACAAGAAGATGGGGATGGATAATAATATCCAATCTGTTATAGACAGTGATGATATTTTTATATATAATTATAATAGAACTGGTAATTCTGCATTTATCAATGATGATGAGCAGTTGATAATCCATGGTGATTTGGGCAGAAGTATCAGATCCCCTGGTGAAGACTATACATCATTATCTTGTGGGTATGGTGCAATTTTTTTGACAGATTTGCACAAGGACAGTGATGAAGTGGTCAAAAACTCTGAGGTGGGTTTAAGTTGTTATGATGTTGAGAATCCATTGGAGGGGTTGGATTTGTTTTTTGATGATGTGGGTCTGGATTTCGGGGTTCAGGAGGATAATGAAAGGTTGAGGGAGTCACATGTTGTAGCAGATCACAAACATGCATATGAAGGTTGTGAAAGTGAGTTGATTTGCAATGAAAATGTGTGGGCAGCTGCTGCATGCACTCTGAATACAACAGAGTAGGCATTCATTGAGGAGAATGAAGTCCATGATTGGATTTTTAGTTCAGATCAGGCAGATCCTTCTTTAGGTTATTGCAGTGGTGATCTGCTTGAGCCTTCAATGACTCATTTGTTGAAGGGAATGGCTGCAAGTTGACTCATATTTATTATAGTCAGTATAATAAATCACATTGTCATTCTGAAATTAAGGTTTGATTTCTGAGATTTATGTGGGGGCTTACTTTTGGAAGATTGTACAAGGTGGGATACGTTATATACATGTTTACCTTGCCCGAAATTTTTTTCTCCACCTCCTCTCTTGCTATTGTGAATCACCCAACAATTGTTTTTTAATATGCAAGCTAATGGTTTGAATTTTAACTAGTTTTTGCTAATAGTATGCATTTTGAATGTTGAATTACAGGCACTGGGGTAAATTGGGGGAAAATACAGATTATACCTTTCAAGCTCCCACCCTTCTGATCATGGGTACTAAGGATTATTGTCTGAAATTCAAAGAGATGGAATCTTATATCAATAGTGATATAATAAAGCTGATAGGCATATACATAAAAGATTTTTTACTGATCAGATCTATAACTGTGTACTAATCCTTAACAGATGATCAAATTTAATGCAAACTTTATACTAATCCTTATGCAAACTTTAAGTTCAGAAGCCTTATGTTTTGGATATGGTTAACGTGCGAGTGAAACCCAAGTTTGATGATGTCAATATGGATATATTTCCCCTGCTTCGGATCACATAAACCAACACAGGCCTTAAGCGCAGAGGAAAACATGAAATTGTTAACATATATGCCATTGCATTTCATTTCAGAGTAAAGTGCAAGAGCTTCCTTGTGTAGACCGTTTTTTGCATACACAGTTATCATTGCACACCACAATACATGACATTGTTTGTTGGTAAATTTGTCAAATAGTTGGCACGCATCCTCTATTTTTGCTCTTTAGGGTTTTCATCCACATGATTATGTATTGAGTTTGACCAGATCTATCTAATAAGTATTGTGTGTGCTTAAATGTTGTTTTATCATGTATTTTCGACAATTTCCTGAACTTCAACATCAAACTCACTACTGCTTCTAGATGTAGGACTTCTAGAATTTCCATAGCCAGCAATACCAGTTGGAAGGCAGGCATTTGGGTTTCTACAAGAGGAGTATGCGTTATTTCATATGTAATGCTATTTCTCTCTAGCCACAAGAAGATACCAAACCCATTTTCTATTTCATATGTAATGCTATTTCTCTCTAGCCACAAGAAGATACCAAACCCATTTTCTACCAATTTTTGTCCTTCATCAAAACTTTATTTTGGATCATAGCAATGGTATCTGCAGATTTCAAGTGTTTTTGAGTTTAATTTCAAAATTAACAGAAACTTTGTAGAGGGAATGGTATAGGTATGGGACCAGATTCAATGTCTTCTCTTGTATACTCTTTATAAATTGACTTCATATCTGTCCCCGATTCATTGATTATGTAATTTGTTGCTTCTCTGCATATGTGAATATCTTTACATCTCGGAAGGGATTCAAAGCCATCCCCACACACAACACACCAAGAAAAGTCACAATTTGTGCATGCCCACGAGTCTTGACATTCAATATTTTCATTGCTTGTTGCACCCAGGAATATATTCACACTACCATTGGTTACATTGACCCTGAATATGCAAGAACATCAAGGCTTAATGAGAAATCTGATGTATACAATAACTCAAATTTGCTTCAGTTGGTAAGATTTCTGTTTGTTAATTTCCTTTTGGAGCTTACACAATACATTGTTTAAGTATTTTTAAGGTTTGTTGTCTGGAGCATGGAGCAATCAAATGTGGATGGAGTTGTCTTTGACATTGGCATGTGAACACAAATTCTATCAAGAGCAGACAACAATACAGTTGTAAGGTATTTGGATGAATATGCAGATGGTAAGCACAGAGATGTTACAGGGAGCACAAGCAACACTTCTCATGGACATTTGTTTGTGAGACAATATTTAGATAGTAGACAATATGAAAACTTAAAAGTATAGATCCAACAAGTGGTGAGTACTCGCTTGCCCTAAAAATGACCCTCAAAAACTCGCCAAAAGTCAGCTATCCTGCATAAGACTATCCCACACGAAAAAAGGAGTCATTTTATAATTCAAAAACTCGGTTGTTTTTCTCTTCCTTCTCTGCCAAGTGATTTTGTGTGTTTCACAGTTGTTGTGAGGTCAAATGTGTTCTTTACATTCATTTATCATATTATTTAAGAGTGCTTTATATGTTATTTAAGCTTATTTTATGAATTTATATATTTTTTAAAGTACTGAGCCTGACTCAATTTTTTGAGATACCGAAAAGTTGCAGAGTCCCGAGTTTGTTTATTTCATTCTTAGCTTATGAACAACATAAAGAACCTAGGCTACCTCAATGATGCTCCACAGGTCTTATCTTTAAATTTTACTTGATTAGATCTATAAATGTGTACTAATCCTTAACAGAGATGATCAAATTTAATGCAAAATTTATACTAATCGTTATGCAAACTTTAAGTTCAGAAGCCTTATGTTCTGGATATGGTTAACGTGTGAGTGAAACCCAAGTTTGATGATGTCAATATGGATATATTTCCCCTGCTTCAGATCACATAAACCAACACAGCCTTAAGCGCAGAGGAAAACGTGAAATCGTTAACATATATGCCATTGTGTTTCATTTCAGAGTAAAGTGCAAGAGCTTCCTCGTGTAGACCATTTTTTGCATACACAATTATCATTGCACACCACAATACATGACATTGTTTGTCGGTAAATTTGTCAAATAGTTGGCACGCATCCTCGACACTCCTACATGTTCCATGCATGCTTACAAGCTTGCTTGCCAAATGGCTTTGTTGATCAAGACCAGCATCGAGAATAAGGTTATGCAACACCTTGCAATGGTATACATCGAAGTCTGCTTGAGAGGTTAACTGGTTAGCATACTCTCTCAGCAATTTGGATTCCTTATGAATCCAAGGAAACAGTAAGAAAGGTGTTTGTTGTGGGTACAGATTTTGGAGCACTGGTTGGTTATTATCTAGACCTCCTCCACCCTGATCGAGTGAGAGGAATTGTAGCAGTGGGGGTACCTTATATAAGATCGATTTAAGAATCCTTTTGAGGGAAAAGCTTCCTCAAGGCTTCTATGTCAGACATTGGGAGGTTTGAACACTCTTTTCCTCTTCCTGCAAACCCAATACTAGGCCTATATTTGCTAATGGCAATTTCTAAAAAGAAATTATGCATGTAGGATCCCGGAAGGGGTTTGACAGATTTTGGGTGTTTTTAATGTAGAAGTTGTGGTAAGGAATATATATACACTTTTCTCAAAATCTGAATTGTCAATGGTAGAGGAGGGTAAAGAGATAATGGATATGTATAATCCTTCAACGCCATTGCCACCTTGGTTTACAGAGGATGACCTAAAAATGTACTCAAGCTTATATGAAAAATTAGGATTTTCTTTTCCTTTGCAAGTTCCCTACATGGCTAGGACAAGGTAAACCCAGAATGTTTTTCTCCACCTCCTCTCTTGCTATTGTGAATCACCCAACAATTGTTTTTAATATGCAAGCTAATGGTTTCAATTTTAACTGATTTTTGCTAATAGTTTGCATTTTGAATGCCGAATTATAGGAACTGGGGTAAATTGGGGGAAAATACAGATTATACCATTCAAGCTCCCACCCTTCTGATCATGGGTACTAAGGATTATTGTCTGAAATTCAAAGAGATGGAATCTTATATCAATAGTGATATAATAAAGGTTGATGTGCCCAAATTGAGGGTCAAATTATTCGCAGAAGGAAGTCATTTTGTTCAAGAGCAGTTTCCTCAAAAGGTAAATCAACTTGTTATGGGCTTTATCAATCAATAGATGAGTTCTTAAGTTTTTCTCGAAGATCTTTCTACAATGCCATGTTTATTTTGGTTATGGTTACGGTTGTAAAATTGAACAACCAAGGATGAAATTAACTAGATAATAATGCCATTAATTAAAGAATTAATTTGATGAGTGACACTTAAGCAGGATCCTTCCGTGAGTGACACTTACATTTACAACCGATTATGGAGAGAGCTTCTTTTTCCCATTTAAAAAATTAGGGAAAATCTAATAGGTTCTAAGTTGAAATGTATTTTGTAATCACCTTTTTTAAGTTTCAAGTTTGAATAATTTATTACTTATAAAATGAGTATTTTATTTAATTTTTATCACATTAAGGTTTTTAACTAGATGACATTTAATGTGTTAGATGAAATAAAGACATAAATGAAAAGGTGGAAATGAAAATGCGAGAATTAAATTCTTGCATGTCCCATACCTATTCCACGGTTCAAATGAAAATGTAGGAATTAAATTCTTCCATGTCTCATACCTATTTCACTCCTCAAATATCTGGAGTCTTTGCTCTACCTTATTGTCTTGATCTCACTCACTTTATCACGTGATTGTAATTTGTAAACTAAAATATTTTTAATTGCATTTTTTTGGTATAGGACCCATTTTATAGGGTGTTGTGAATGACTTAATAAAATTTAATGACTTAGTTAGACTTGTAAGAAAATTCCGGCAATGATAGTTGATGTAAAATTTAGTGACTTTGTGGCTAACCAACTTCCTTTGCGAGCTCGCGAAATCCTGAAGGTAAGAGTTGGTGTTTCGGTTGGTCAATTGAGAGGAGGTTTCTCTGCTATTGCAGTTTAAGGATGGGCTATTTGAGGATCTTAAGGTTGTCTATGTGGGTTGTTTAAAGGTTGAGGTAGAACCATCGGAACAAGATGATGTTGCATAGGATATTTTAGAAAATTTTAAGTGTGTTCCATTTTTTTGCCTCTTGAGCTTCAAAGCAAGTTTTACCACAGGTTTTGCAAGTAGCAACTATGGCCTCTTTTTCACTATATGCTACCACTCATGATATAAATTCTCCACATGTAAGAAAGTATTCATGTATAGATGTTTAGTTCAAATAAACTACTTCACATAACGCGACCACTCATGATATAAGATTTGCAAAAACAATTCCCACAAAATGCTACTACTCATGATATAAAATCTACACATGTATGGAAGTCTTCATGTATACATGTTAAGTTCAAACAACCTACTCCGCAAAACACAACCACTTGTGATATAAGATTTGCAAATGTATATGTATGAATTTGTAACAAGTCTAAAATGTAGACATAACCTTTAAATGAAGTGGTTCATCTATATTTCTAAACTTACAAAATCAACCACACCCCTTATCAACATCAACTACAAAAGAAATAACTATCTCTAAATCAAATAACATATACCGTTCGACGTTCACATTACATTGTACACATGCGATTGCTAGTTTAATAAAAAACACATTTATCATTTAACAAAGGACAAAAGACGAATGAAGGAGTGGATTGATAAGACCAAACGACTTCGTGGGAATTTGACCTAATAAATATATGCCAATTAATAAAAACACTTACCATCGTGGCAGTTATGCACACTTAACATTAAATTTTTTTGTGATAGACCTGAAATGGATCGATTCGCGATTCGCGATTCGCGATTCACGATTCACATGTGCCAAACAGCGGAACTAGCTTTTTGTTCTGTTTGGATTTTGGGAAGCAGTACGTACCTACCAGTTTTCACTGATTGCAATGTATACTTTTTTTTGAACGTTCGTATCTTTACATGGCCCCAGCGGATCTGTTTTCAACATTAAATTTGGTTGGTGTTAGGTGGTCATAACACACGAGAGCTCTGAAAAATCCCAAGAAGAGGGCACTAAGTATAATCTTTTTACCGATCTGAACCGTTTTTAACCGTATTATTTCAGTAACAAAAATCTTTCTTGCAGAAGCTTGTATATTGAAATCCTTACGTGTATCTGTGTGCTCAACAGAAAAGTAAAAACATGAGTTTGGTGTATCACTTTGTTTTGGTGTTCAGTCTCCTGGGAATTGCCTCCTGCTTCGGTTTTAATTCACCCCTCGCTTACCTGTTATCATTTATTTATCTCTACCAGGCATGTATATCACTCTTACCACTCCCCATCTTTTTAGTCTCTGTTCATGGAGGATCTTAGAGCTGCAATTAACTGTTTTTATTGTTTTGTTTTAAATTTAAATTTAGAACAAATTCATCCCTACTGTTAAGGCAAAACTTGTGGGCTATATATACTCAATTTTTATATTGATTCTACACCACAAAACAGGAAACAGGAACACATGATTGCTTATGTACCCATTCAAAATATGAGAATCATAATATAGCTAATGAACTCCAGTCTAACCCCTCCATCGGTTATGCCTTTGAATCATTTTTTGTTCGATCAGCTAGTCAAATTCAGAAAACATTTTGGGTTGGGCATGTGAGTCTGAAATCACTTGTGGATGTTTTTGGAAACAATCCATTCGCTGGACCTCAAAGGGGTAGGTAGCTCAGTGGTGGAGCACCCTAACATAAATTAGAGGTCCTAGGTTTGAGTCTTAACTGGTTCATGGAAAATAGTAGAAATTATTTATAGATGGAATATAGGCCCTTCTAGCTGCTCTCCTGGATCATATGGATGGACACACAATTCCTGTCCAACGGAGTGCTAGAGCTGCTCATTTTAGTGGTAAATAGACGTACATACACATGTACATGCTTTTCCCCATACAGAGAGAAATAAAAACAAGTCGAACGAATACTTGGAAATAACCAAACTAGGTCAATGGGACAAAAAAAATACAGCTAGTTAATCATAAGCTCTAGAAGGGCTCCAACGACCAATTATAAAAAAAAAACCTAAAAATGAAGGAGGGAGGGAGCAAAGGATAAGTAAGGAGATTTACCTTTTACCTCATAACAGAAAATCTGGATGCCTAGGCGCTTGTCTATTTGTAGGCAATACTGATAAATGCAGGTTTTTCCTCTCTCTGGAATATGCATATGCCTAGGGGCTTGTCTAGTTGTAAGCTATATTGACAAATGCACTTCTCTTTTTTCCAGAATATCCAGGGTTTGAAATGATTCTTGCAGGCCACAAAATCTTGATTTTTGTAGACATATTCATGACATTATCAGGGTCAGAATCTGTCAATTGATGCATCAAAGTGCTTTTCATAGTTCCTCTAGAACCTCTCAGACAGAAAGTTCTTTGTAGTTTGTACGTTTCTATAGCATTATTAATAAAGCTAGTGATCCTAATAGATATGTATGGTCAAATTTCACACATCACAGTTTGCTTAAATGAAACAATTCCAGGTAGGTATTTAATAAGTAGGGACCGATGGTCCTGAGATTGCACCCTAACCTTATGAGTTCAAGAAGAAATTCTTGGACTGCTCTCTCTCTCTCTCTACAATTAAGGTTTGATAATGGAAGGCAGTTGCTTGAAAGGGGGTTTACTCTATTCAATTTGGCTTTGCAAGACCAATGGGGGCATTCCCTAGCAGTTATTATATGTTCTTATATCAACTAACCTATGAACACATCAGATCTTGACAATTTAAAAAACCCACTGTGCTGATATGCTCCACTTATTTGTCACTAACATGCTAGACACCTGTTCATTTAACGGTTCAGATCAGAATGAGAATGTCCGGAAATAACATTTAACGATAGAACTTTAGTCAAGGCTGCAATATGGTTTTAAAGAAAGAACTTGTATTAATGTCCTCAAAGTACCAAAATATGTCAATGGAACTAAAAAATACACTAACTCCCCATCACTATCCCCGTGTTTTTTTCCAATTCAAATATCATTTCTAGGATTTTGGGATACTTCTAGGTGTCACCTTTTTGTATCCCTGCATTTCCCCATCCCCCAAAAAGGACTTGATGGAACATAGATGGTTCTGATAAATTTCATCATTAGGTTTCATTTCTAATGTTTTTGCAGCAATATTAATGGTCTTTCAGGGTTTGTTCCCTCCCTTTTTGGCATTCACCCTCTTTCAGGAGGCTGACTTTGGCTCTTCAATACCCTCTTTGGGCCTTTGGGGAACCATTAGGCTCTATAGGCCTCTACATGCAGGTGTCTACGAGTTGAAAACATAATTAGAAACTTATTTCTTCCATGTGAGACATCAATAAGGTTCCATCTAAAAGATAGTCCTACATTTTATTCCTAAAAAGTGTATGCTCTTTTGCCATTAAAAATTCTATTAGAATAACTTGGTCTTATGAAATCTAAGCCATCCTATTTTGAATGTTGATTATGCATCCATTTATACATGTATTTTGTTTGGATGAATTTGCACTTTTGTTTCTGTAGCAGTTTTTCTTGTTTTTGTTTCTGTAGCAGTTTTTCTTAACTCTAATTATTTCTATGCATTTAACCAAGAAGGAAGTGTTTTGATAAAAATTTCCATAAGTGAAATAAAGACTAACCAACCATCAATGAACTAAATCTGGCTAATACAAAACATAATAAGATGATTCTAAAACACATTGAAGATTCCACTCCAATGTTGAACGTAACAACGACAAAGGTAGAGGTATTAAATATCATGCAGGCGAGGTTTACCCAAATTTATTCCTACAAATCAAATAAGCACAACTCGGTCAGGGTCCTGTGTTAGTGGCCATGCCCTAGTCAGCAGCTCTGGTTCCTGGCTCCCTATGAGTGGGACTTTTGTTTCCTGTTGTTGCATGTTGTTAGTTAGGTATGTGTAGCTGTTGAGCTGTGTTTTTGCTAGCATAGATATTGGGCCTTGAATACCAATGGGCTGCCTTTTTATTGTAGCCATATGTACTTATCTCTGTTTAGATCAATTGATATTTACTGATGTGTTCCAATAAAATAAGCATAACTCAAAGGCATTGGGAACAATGCCCTAAATTCTAAGTTGATTCCCTAGGATTTGTTCCATATGCCATATGCCATGTTCCATTTTCATTTCCTTTTGTGTCCCCGTGTCTATCCATGACAATGTGCTTACATTATCTAACACATCAATTATGATACCTTGTTGAGGCCTAAGGAGGGGGTGAGAGAAGCAGGACACCTTTTGCATGTTGTAACAAATGAGAAACTCCTAGTACACAAAGCCAAAGATTCCTTCACGGTTGCATAGACTATGTGATGATGAGAACTACATATGCTATTGCTGAGATTCATCTAATGAAGACTATAATATCACCATACTCTGCATCAAGTTATCTCTAGGTAACCTCACTAAAGATTCGGCTTATGTTCAATCAAAACATTTTACAAAAGAGAGTCACGTTACTCTGCACCAAGTTATCTCCTAGGTAACCTCACTAAAGATGCAGCTTATGTTCAATCAAAACATTTTACAAAAGAGAGTCACGTGATACTAACAACCTTACGCTATAACACGAAAGCAGACAATGAGGCATGGATGCATGATGTTTACATGATAATGTTTGGTCCCTATTGGCACTCAATGTTCCCCTTGGGACATATTTTTTAATAAACCGACTACAAACATTGTTGTAGTAAGTTAATAAACCTTTAGTGGAATTATTGTCAATCGTAATGTGAAGATGATTGGTGAAGTACTTAGAAAAAAGCGACATACAATTACATGACATTTTGTGTGACTTGACTTGAACATCTATAGAAGTATGTAGCCTTTGTGGAAAACACCATTTTGAACCAATGTCAATATTGAATAGATAAAATGTAATGTTTAATGACTATACAAGTTGAGATGGACGTAAGCAACGATTTAGAGGACTTATATGGCAGCCCCTTACAAAGAAAATATAAACCTCGCTTGTTCAAAAGTTCATACTTCATAAATTTTCCCTTGTTTGCTCATTCAACGATTGAATGAGTAGGGGAATACATGAATTTCCGTATCCACGAAGAAGAGAGCATTTTGGCTTCTATTGCTTGTTTGCTATTTCATTTGATCACAAGGAGTACTTGAGTTTGAATGCTCAAATCCTAAAGAACAGCAGAATGCGTGATTCGCCTCTTAAGGATTGAAGAGAAGAACTTGGCCTATTAATTTCAAACACTCAAATCTAATAAGGGAGAGGAAAATGTTTTATTCATCTCATCGTTGATTGAATGTCGTGACCCACTTGTCTAAGTTCGAATACACAGTGGACTTTGATCTGATCATTAGTTCATCTTGACCTTTGAAATGCTACCTCTGGGTGTGTGTTGATCAATAAGATGGGTCCATTGTATTAAGTTTGAATGCCTGAACATGAAAAGGAAGAAGGAAATTGTGATTCGATTGTTTATTAGTTGAATACTGGGGTCTGCATGCAAATGTCTGAATCGGTGACAAGTGCTGGTCAAGTAAATGAGCCATATCACCTGTTGATTGGCCATTTGTTATTTAATAACAAAAAATTGGATTATTAAATCTAAACACCCAAATAAGACGATGTCAAAAGAAAGGCTTACACTGTATGTTCTGTCATTCATTGATTGAGAGATGGGACCTGCTTGCCTAACCCAAAATCAATGACTGCATTGACTATAGGCAGCATGGATTATAGCCATTGACTCACTTTGGTTGGGTGTTCGGCATTTCATAAGTTGAACCCAATTGGAAATCTATGAAGTTATTGCCAATGAATGAATTTTGGTTATTGTGCACTCAGACTAATGTCATGTGTTCACTGTTTTCAAAATGTGGTAATATATGTGCAGATTCGAGCAAGCGACCACCATGGATCATTCTAATCAAGGGTTTAGAGAACAAGGGAGATATTTAAAGCCATGTAACGACATTAAATTGCCATTTTATTATTAATCTGCCACCTAGAAAGATCGACTCCATGGAACAATTGCAGAGTTTTGCACAAGGAAAATTCCATTCTTTATCTTTGTCAAGATTGAATTACGGCAATTGAAATTGCTAATGTTAGAAGATTGAAGGAAGGCTTTGGAAAAGGAGAGAAATTGCAAAGGGCATCCCGTTGCATCGAATTTAGAAATTAATGGGAAGTGCACAATTCCACTCTTACATTGAAGGTATTTTTCAGCAATAGCATCTCCCTTAAACCCTAAAATGGATAAAAAGAGAATGTTGGATCAGTTGGTGTCACTTGAAAAGCCTGAAACATCTCTCATATTACAAGGCCATTCTAAGAAAGCCCCTCAAGGAACAAGATAGGAATAACTGTGATTATTTTGTTGATGCCAAACTAAATGAAAGAGACCCCATTTTGAGGTATTATGGTCGTGACCTGTTCTTCCATGCTTGGGACCCATGGATAATACATGAAAGCTTTGTCACAAGGTTTGGTGAATTTCTTGCATGCAGTTCAAAATTTGCTGAACTTGTAGCATAACAAAAAAACTTGGCCAAGTTTGTCAATGTTTGCTAGAAAAATATGGAAAAATGGTGGTGGAAAAGTTGGGACAAAATCGCAGGGAAAAGACATGGAAAAAACCCTTTTTCCTGGATGTGAACAGCCGAGCGGAACTAGGCATATGTGTTGTGAGCGGAGGACTGTGTGAAAATGAGTGGAGGACCGAATAGAGAGCATGAAGACTCCTGTGTGGGAGTTGGAGAAGTCGATGCCATTGAGCAACAAGTAGGTAGGCTTTTTTTTTATAAGTTCTTTCCAATATTTTTATTAGATCTTTCTTTATTTACTTTCTAGTTTTTTTAAATGCTTTTTAATGTAACATTCCCATTTTAAAGCTTTAGAAACAAGGGAATTTTTTTTTTTTTTTGATAGCGTTCCTATTCTATAATATCATAATTTAGAACACACACATTTCAAGTTTTTAAATAATGTTCTCTGTTCTAAATAATCATAATTTAGAACACACATTCCATGCCAATCAATCTCATAACAGATAACCATATGCAGCTGTAATGACTCGGTGAACTACCGATCTCTCATTTCATGACTCAGAGTTTCATCGATCTCTCATTTCATGACTCGGTTTCTTACCGATCTCTCATGTTAACTCAATGTATCGTATACTAAGTATACTTGGTTCTCTTACCCTTTTCGGTATTGAAGTGTTCTGTTTAAGAGGCCTATCTGAATATTTGTTACCAATATTCATCTGAAATCTTGCTTCTTAAACTAGGTGACTTAGGACAACGCAACCAACAGCTTGCGATACTTTGGCCAAAGATTTTCACATGTTGTGCATGTTCATATTCCTAGACGACATACTCATCAAACGGAATACGTCCTTCACCCCACTTCATCTATTATCTAGAATGGTCTTCACTGACTCCTGTCAGTCCACTTGTCCAAGGTTTAACCTTAACCCAGAGTTAGCAACATGGATTGGTATAAAGAATCACTTACGATGACTAAAGGTAACTAGACACACACAATCGACATACGTCCTTCACCCCACTTCATCTGTTATCTAGAATGGTCTTCATTGACTCCTGTCAGTCCACTTGTCCAAGGTTTAACCTTAACCCAGGTTAGCAACATGGATTGGTATAGAGAATCACTCGCGGTGACTAAGGGTACATAGACATACTCAATTGACATAAGTTGATTGCGTGTCTAGTTACCTTTAGTCATCGTGAGTTACCCCTATACAAAAGCATGCCCCTAAACTGACCTAGAGTAAAAATAAGGCCAAGTCCGAGTTTATGTAGATCTAGATGGTCCAATTCGGAAGGGTGTTGCGACATGTCAGCTGCAACACTGTATCCTCATGAAGACCCCAGTCTTCATGATGACACAATACTATAGTTGGCGTGTACCAACATCCTACGGAATCACCTCATCTAGAGGTACATATCCAATTAAGAAGATAAATTAAGATTTAATTTCAGCAACCTTGCAATCCTTAATTTCTTTGATCTTTACTGATTCTTAGCCATAAATGACTTATAATTGCCATGCCATTAATTAATCGCACCAATTCCTCTTCCGAAGGTTTGTGTTTCATTCCTTGGTATCTTAATTTAATTTTCAGACTTACAAACAAAATCAACATACCAACAGTAAGATTGACTTAGCTTAACCAAGTTTAAGCATGATTGAATTCAAATTCAGATTCCTTAATAATAGACTTCATTAAGATGAAGTCTATTTATTATGTATGTATTTATTTCTTTTCAGTTACCTTATTCTGATTTTTGATTTAACAAGAAGTATACTTTCTTCCTTCCGAATCTCATTTGAGTATGATTCCCAAAAAGGTCTTAGCGGAATATTTATTCCCGAAGAATAATTGTCTTTCCTTTGACTTATATTAGTTAGGGTTCATTGCAACCATTTACTTATACAAGAAACCCTATGTAATTTACTCTTCTATTAATGTCAACTAATAAACCATAGTGACCTAGTTGAATGTTCATCTATGCATGCCAACTTAAAAGTTGCATTTAAGAAAATAATAGAGTATCAATTCCCTTTTTATCTATTTCATTTGAGTCCAACTGAAATGATTCAAAACAGATATGTTTACGAGAGAATAAGGATAAGTTTACAAATTCCCTTTACAATATGCCCAAGGAGAATGACACATCAAGTACAAATAACACTCAATCCTTTTTCCATTCATCAAAGTAAAATACACATTTTACAAGTCTAAACATATCAGACTTCATTCATGTCAAGCAACATTAATAAACTCAATTAAGAAATACCACTTTTCCCTTTTTCAATTACATATCATTAAGGATAGTAATTTCTCATAAAAGATCTAGCCTTTAGATAACATAAGAAGCATTATAAAGAACTGGTCTTCTTTTATCACTTACGGAATCTATTTGCAAAAATTGCTACAGACGGTTGTCAGGCGGAGCATGATAAACACTAAGCATTAAAATGATGTGCTTTCAACTAACTATCTCATAAAAAGAACTCTGCTTTTACGAAACAATAAAGCAATTCAGCTAGATACTTCATAAAGAATAAGGATCATAAAAAGAAGAACAAAGTGCATAACCACATTTCATTAAGTAAAGATCATGATCAAATCAACACTCTTCAATCAATGATTTTACCAGAAATGTACATTAGATAAGTAATATTTAATCTAAATTACTTACCTCATTCTTACTATAGTTATCTATAGTTCATTTCCTGATTCATTCAATCCTAATCAAGAGAGATATTAACTCTAATGATTTACTAATAATAGAGACACTTTTGAGAAGCAATGATCTCCTATGTTCAACATTAATGTACTTTATCAACAATAACCAGAACCAAGCACATTCATTCTCTATGACAAGATTTAGGAAGAACCAACAACATCCAAAATAATAGTTTCCTGATTAAGATATATCATTCAAATTTAAGCCAACTCTAGCCTAAGTTTCATGTTTATCATCAACAGATTTTGTAAAGCATAATTTCCATTACATACACCTGAATGTAGTCACTCATCAATTCATTACGTCCCTAACAAGCATTAGGAAAGGAGAAGGAAATGAAGATATATCCTTCAACTAATCACTCTGCCATTTCATTCGGATTGATACAACCGAACTGAAATATCCTTACCAAGGAATAACATAATGAAGAAATGAATGAGAGGAAAGAGGACAACTAATAACTTCCTCAAGACATCGAAGAAAACAACATTGCATTCCACAACTCATAAAGGAGAGAAGGCAGAATATAATTTCCTTCTGATTTCAAGAAATCAACAATGAATACCTTAACTCAGAAAGGAGAGAGAAAGGAGGAACATAGTCGAAATCTAAAAGGACTGAACTAATTCTTCCGAGCAACATCTGATTTTAACAACCATTGTAACACAAATATCATAGTTGAAATTAAATCGATATAAGATATACAACTGAAACCAACAAGGCAGAGCCCGAAAGAGAAGGCTTCTCATCCAATAAAGAGAACAACCATTGCAATACAAAAACTAATACAAGTTTTCAAAGCAACAAGCTCAATAACTGATTCCTTAATTTCATTTCAGTGAAGATAGCATCTGCCCAGACATTCTCTTATTTCCCAAATAGAGAAAGAGACCTATAATGTATTCTTATGCGCCCAAGGGAAACGAATACAAGATTACAGCCAAGCCAACCATGTACCCACTTTACAAGAATCAAGGAAACAGTCAATAGGTAAGAAGGAAAGAACTCCAACCCAGATTCAAATAAAATAAAGGCAAATCAAAGTGACTTAACCCCAAGTCGGTGCTCAAAATCGAACTAAAAAGGAGAAGAGTAAAATCGAAACATTCCAACTCATTTCCTTCAAATAACCAAAACTGAACTAATCCAAAGTTCCACTAAGATAATCCATTCTTACAACATCTATAGATGTCAATCAAAAGGTTATTCACAAACCATTTCATAACATGCAGGTGAGAGAAACAACAATATCCTCACACAGTTTCAAAAGAAGAAGTTAAATCGTATTTTACCAGATTTCGAGCAAGGAAGAACAAATCCGAACGAAATCCTTTCTTAACAATCCCACAAAGTTCATAGATTCAAAACGTATTAAACTCAGGAGTAAACATATCACTGTTGTTTTCAAACAAGTTTGAATCCACAAAAACATCGAATCCGAATAACTATTACAGCATAGCCCAACCAAAATAATCAAGATTCGAAGCAACTCAAGTTTCAACAGAGGACAATGCATTTCATACCTTCTTCCTATAGAGGAAAAACAAACCCATATCGAATCTTTATCAAACAATGTCTTTCCCTTAATCCGTTTTGCATAGACAATAGAAGTTCACACAGTTGACAACATTCTAGATCCAATAAAGGTTAAAGCATGATTTACCCATATTTTCAACAAGAAACCAACCCACATTCTATTTTGTCAAATAGTGAATCTCATCAAAAATACAAAGTGAACTTATTCAAGCATGGACACAAAATAACATCACAACAAAAACCCATTTGTTTCCAAGAGCAGAGTTGTTCTAATGAAGATGTTTAGTAAAAAGCAGAACTATTTAATAAGAAGAGCCTATCATGCCTGATAGAGTTTCTTGTTGATTTGCATAAGACTTCCAGCCGAGCCTCTCAAAATCTCTTCCTTCCAAAACAACGTCAACAACCAAATCTTCTTGCTTCCCGTTACTTCCCCAAGTTCAGAAATAGCTCAAAAGATGCCAAAGATCACAAAGGATCAATAATTAGATAGCTGGTTCAAGAACCCAGAACCTTGCGAGAGCGAAAAACCAAAAGAACAAATGACCAAACCGTTAGGTTGTGGAGCCTATTTTCATGTGTAAAAGTGTTGAAGACTAGACACTAAGAGTATTGTACACTTTCCACAGTTGTCTCACTGAGAAAATTTTTTTGGCCTTAAAACGTGCCCAATATACCGAGAAACGTGCTTTTCTCATATGGGCGGGATTTTGACCCATAGGTTTATGGGACGGTTTTGGCCCATGGTTTTGATACCCACGGTTTTGTAAACTGCTTAAGCAGTTGTCTACATATATGGTTTTATGCATATGGTAGGTATAATGCAACATTGCAAATGTGTTTTGAATTCGGTGTGAATTCTGTAGAGTTTGTTGAGCATAGCTCCAAATAGATTTGGGTATTGTATTGAGAGAGCGGTGGCTTGTAATAAAATTTGAGCAAGTGATTCTTGGTGGACGTAGAGCAAATTGAGTGAACCACGTTAAATATTGTCTCTTTGTGTTGTGTTATTTTATTTTGCACTTTTATTTGAGATTTGTAATATTTTTCTGCATATTAGTTTTTATTTTGCAATTTTGCGAGGATTATTCCGCATATTTTATCCCTTATTTCCTATCAATTGGTATCGAGCTGGTTTGGTTTCTTTGAAGTGTTGAATTGCAGGGAAAGTTTTATCTTGAGTGGGAGCTATGGCGGATGATGGAAGATCTAGGGTTGATAAATTCAATGGGCGAGAATTTCAGTCTTTGGAAGATGCAGATGGAGGATTACCTTTATCGAAGGATCTTTATATTCCATTGTCACGAGAAGGTGAACAACACCTCGAGTATGATGGATGCGGAATGAGATTTCTTGGATAGGAAGGCACTTGTGACAATCCGGCCGTGTCTTGCATCTTCGGTATTATTTAATGTTTTAAAGGAAAAGACTACAAAAGAACTGATGGATGCATTAGGAAAGTTGTATGAAAAACCCTCTCGCCTCTAATAAGATATTTTTAATGAAAAAATTGTTTAATATGAAGATGTCGAGAATGGTTCAAGATGTGAGATCATTTAAATGATTTTAATATGGTTGTAAGTATGCTAGCTTGATTCTGATAGAATTTCATGAAGAAGTTAGGGTTTTATTAGTTCTATGCTCTTTACACGAGAGTTGGAATACACAGTAATGACGGTAAGCAACTCGGTTCCAGCTAACTCAAAGTTGAAGTTTGAGGATGTTGTAGGGGTGATTCTAAGCGAGGAAATGCGAAGAAAAAACTCTGGTGAATCTTCTATTTCAGGGAATGCTTTGACAGTGGAAACTAGAGGGAGATAGAAGAATAGAGGAAGCCGTGGAAAATCAAAGGATCGAGCAAGGTCAAAATCCAAAAGAAAGATAGTATCTTGTGACATTGTAGAAAGTTTGGGCATGCGAAGGATGTTGGGAGCTTCGGGACAAGAAGAAACAACAAGAAGAAAACAAGGAGGCAAATGTGGCAACCTAGGCGGTCTAGATACGGATACGGCACTTGCACGCCGATACGGCAAATTTTTAAAAATCTTGGGTACGTTTTATATATATATATATTTTATATATACATGTATATAAATATATAAATATGTATACAAATTATAAATTTAAAGAAGCATTTGCATACTTATTGAAATTTATTATTTCTCTATCACGATTATTTATCTTAGTACTGTGATAAGATTCAAGGAGTTTTGATTGTTCATGGTGACCTTACTTGATCCACTCGGCATGATAGTATTGTCGACATATTTCTTGAAACATCATAACTAAGCGGAAAAATATGGATCCAAGTGGCGGTGGGACGATTAGTCCGAGCACGGGAGAATACTCGCCGAGTTTTGGAAAGCTATCCAAAGTATTTTTAATTACTAATCTGTCTCTGAGCGATCAAAGCTCATGATTCTTTCTCGTAAGATTGCAAGAAGTTGCTTGGTACAAAAAGGTGCAAAAATGGATTTTATGAAAATAAGAAAAATATTGCCATCAATGCGTAGAGCTCGAGAAAATATACACTTTTAGAGAAAACGACACTTGAAGCGGAGTTAGAATGAAAGTTATGGCACATGCAAGTTTTTATTGCTACATCTTTCCGGACCCTTTCCAAAAGTGGCAATTTTTTTCTATACTTGTGATTTTTTCACCAAAAATCCAAAAAAGGAAAGAATTGCCAAAAAAGGAAACAAACAGTCTTTAGCAAGTTTTTTTTTTTTTTGATGGGTACGCTTGAAACATACCCACGAGGGGATAAGGTGCGGTCTAGTACGACAAAACCGTACCCAGACCGTCTGCTTGTCCCCTTTGTGGGTACATTTCCAAGCGTACCCATAGCATCTGCGTACCGTGCGATTACGCACTGCACGCGTTTCAGTGCGGTGCGTTTCGGTGATACGGGGGCCTTAGGCGTTTCAGGGCATCTAGGTGGCAACGAGTAATGTGTGTCGGGATGTTTTAATTCTTTCTTTGCACAATATTATCGAATCTTGGGTTTTAGATTCGAGACTTCTTTCCATGCTACTCTACGAGGCATTATTTTGTTGATTATGTTCAGGAGATTTTGGGCATGTTTTTCTTGGTGATGATGAGTCTTACTGACATAGTTGGAAAAGTTTCATTCTCAAGTTAAGATGCGAATGAGAATACTTGGCTATTGAAGGATGTCAGACATGTGCCTACATTAAGACGAAATTTGATATCGGCAGGGTAGTTGGGAAGTGATGGTTGATTGTAATATTTACAGCGGACTCTTGGAAGGTTACCAAGGGTGCTCTTGTGGTGGCAAGAGGTAAGAAGGTTGGAACCTTGTATTTAACCACTTATAGCACTAATGTTTGTAATCTTGTGGCTTCAAAAGTAGATACAACATTGTGGCACTATAGGCTCGGTCATACGAGCCATAAGGGCATGGAGATCATAAAGAAGGATTTACCGGATATATAGAAACAAGTTTGCGATTCGTGGGGACTGCATAGATAGAAACAAAAGCGAGTAAGGTTTCTCAAGGTTCGACCTACAAAGAAAGAGAGTAAGTTAGAGCTGGTGCATTCTGATGTGTGGGGGCCGGTTCAGGTATCATCTCTTAGGGGTTCAAGTTATTATGTTACTTTTATTGATGATGTAACAAGGAAAGTTTGGGTTTATTGTATCATAAACAAATCTAATGTATTTGACACTTTTGTTAAGTGGAAAGCCTTGGTAGAGAATGAAACAGTCTTAAGCTAAAATGTCTCGGAGTCGATAATGGAGGGGAGTATTGCAGCAATGAATTTGATGATTATTGTTCTAAGAATGGAATCCGCGAGCAAAAGACGGTTCGGGAATTCCGCAGCGAGAATGGGGTGTAAAAAGGATGAACAAAACAATAATGGAATGTCTTTAGGAGCATGAGGTTACATGCGGGGATTTGTCTTTTTCTTTTTGGGCGTAGCGGTGTGAACACAACTGTGTACTTGATAAACAAAGGACCTTGAAGTGCCTTGGATGGAGGCATACCCGAGGAGGCTTAGTATGGTAAGAAAATTGATTATTCATTTCTTAGAGTCTTTGGATGTGAGGTGTTTGTCCATATAGATGAGGATGATACAACCAAGCTAGAGGCTAAATCACAAAATGTACTTTCATTGGTTACGATGGTGATGACTTTGGATATAAATGTTGGAGTATTAAGGACAAGAAAATCATTCAATCTAGGGATGTGGTCTTTAATGAAAAAGTCATGTATAAGCAACAAATACGGGAAAACAGGGAAGAATCCAAGAAAGAATATGCGATGGTAGAGGATCTTCCTGGATGGAAAAATAACACATGAATCGGTTTAGGAACCTCCTCAACAGAACCCCAAATTCCTAAATTGAGGAGGTCTTCTAGGGTAAGAAGAGAACTTGAACGCGTTTCTCTCTTTCTCTTTATTATTTATTACTCACCGATAGTGGAGAACCGAGAGAACTTTGATGAAACAATGCGGGTAGATGCCACGAAGAAGTGGGAGCAAGTTATGGATGAGGAGCATCAGGCTCTCATGGAGAACCAAGAAATGGGATTTGGTGAAGCTACCCGAAGGCAAAAGAGCATTACAGAACAAGTGGGTGTTCAGAGTCAAAGAGGAAGGAGGCAAGAAAAGATACAAGGCCCGGTTGGTGGTCAAGGGGTTTGCACAAAAAAAAGGTATAGATTTTGATGAGATTTTTTCTCTTGTAGTAAAAATGACTTCTATTAGAACTGTTCTAGGAATAGTTGCAACAGAAGACTTGCACTTAGAACAACTTGATGTAAAGACTACATTTCTCCATGGTGATTTGGAGGAGGAACTATATATGCAAAAAACAGAGGGCTATGAGGTCAAAGGTAAAGAGGAGATGGTGTGCAAACTGAAGAAGAGCTTGTATGGCTTGAAATAAGCTCCACGTCAATGGTATAAGAAATTTGATAGCTTCATGATGGAGCAAGGTTATATTAGATGTCATTTTGACCATTGCGTGTATCTGAAATAAATTTTAGGATGACAATTATATTATCTTTTGTCTGTATGTGGATGACATGTTGGTTGCGGTAAAAACATGCAGAAATAAAAGTACTCAAGAAGCGATTAAGTGAATCCTTTCTTTATGAAGGATTTGGGGGCAACCAAACAAATCCTTGGTATGAGGATATCTCGAGATAGGAAGGAACAGGCGACTTTATCTCAGGAAGAGTACATTAAGAAGGTCTTCGAGAGGTTTAATATGCAGGATGCTAAACTGGTTGGGACTCTTTTGGCAGGCCATTTCAAGTTATCAAAGGAGCAGTGTCCCAAGACAGAGCAGGAGAGAAACCAGATGTCCAAGGTACCTTACTCATCAGCGGTTGATAGTTTGATGTATGCCATGGTGTGCACCAGGCCTAATATTGCCCATGTAGTGGGAGCGGTGAGTAGATTTATGAGTGATCCAGCAGAGATCATTGTGAGACAGAAAGTGGATCCTTCGGTATTTGAGAGGGACCATGGGGACAGCTTTATGCTACAATGGATCAAACACCATTTTGTGTGGTTATGTAGATTCGATATGGCTAGAGATGTAGACAACGAAAGGAGCACGACAGTTATGTTTACACCGTAGGTGGGACAAAGTAGTAAGTCGATTTCACGACTACAAAAGTGGTGGCTTTATCAACCACAGAGGTTGAGTATGTTGTTGCCACGCAGAGGCAAGCAAAGAAATGATTTGGTTACAATGAATTGCTTGAGGAGTTGGGGCATAAGCAGGAGGAAAGAAAGCTACATAGTGATAGTCAAAGTGCTATACACCTAGCTAAGAACTCTGTTTTCACTCTAGGACGAAGCATATATAGTTAAGGTACCATTTCATCAGGACAACTTTGGAGGAAGAGAAGTTGAAGCTGGAGAAGATTCATACCACCAGAATCCTGTAGACATGATGACCAAGGTGGTCACAAGGGAAAATTGAAGCTGTGTTCAACTTTGGTTGGTCTTCATGGAAACTAGTGAAGGGTTGAGAAGCTTGCTCAAGAGGAAAACTAGTCTCCAAGTGGGAGATTGTTAGGTTGTGGAGCCTGTTTTCATGTGTGAAAGTGTTGAAGATTGTACACTAAGAGTATTGTACACTTTCCACAGTTGTCTCGCCGGTGGGGTTTGGGGCCGGGCCGGGCGCAACCCCCGAATTTTTTTTTTTGGCCTTAAAATGTGCCCGATATACTAGGAAACATGCTTTTCTCATATGGGTGGGATTTTGACCCATAGGTTTATGGGATGGTTTTGGCCCATGGTTTTGATACCCACGGTTTTGTAAAACTGCTTAAGAATTTGTCTACTTATATGGTTTTATGCATATGGTAGGTATAATGTAACATTGCAGATGTGTTTTGAATTCGGGTGTGAATTTTGTAGAGTTTGTTGAGCATAGCTCTAAACAGATCTGGTATTGTATTGAGAGAGCGGTGGCTTGTAATAAAATCTGAGCAAGTGATTCTTGGTGGACGTAGCCCAAATTAGGTGAACCACGTTAAATATTGTCTCTTTGTATTGTGTTATTTTATTTTGCACTTTTATTTGAGATCTGTAATATTTTTTTGTATATTAGTTTCTCTTTGTGATTCTTACGTGAGGGATTATTCCGCAAATTTTATCCCTTATTTTCTATCACAAACAACTTCCCCCAATTCCGCTTTGCCCTAAACTACTAGGCGGTTTCTTCCATTAAAACCGAGGCCATTGAATGCCACTTTCCCTCCTCTTTCCTCACACCACCTGTCATTTCAAACTTGGCGAGCTCTATTCCAAAACTTGCATGTATTTTAAATTTAGCAATGATGCCAGCTAGGCATCCCACTATCCCTCCATGCCTCCGCCAAACTTGGCAGGCTCAAGATGTAAGGACATAAATTAATCCACATAAATACCTTAGAAACCATCGCCACCAACTTCCCACTTGCCATGTAACCCTTAGGTCCCCTTTCTTTGCTTAGTAATAGTTTAGGCTACATTAACATTAGCTAGGTTTCCCCTTAGTTCTTAGGTCATTGAAATTGCCTTAGGTTAGTTTGAGACTCCATAACCATTAAGCACATCATCTTAGGTTAGGTTATAACCCCTTAGTAGTTCGAAAGATGGGTCTAAGGTAGGTATAGATTACCTTAGATTAAAATCCACATAAAGATAAGATCATCACAACTTAAATTAAGATATGAATAGCATTAAACATTCCAACTAATGCTTTGAGATATTTGCCTTATTAGTCCCATAATGATTCTTAATCTCCTCATGTTATTCAGCGTTATAAAACATTTATAAAGGAGATCCAAACTCACCGTTTGCAACATGATGCCTAGTAAGGACACCCGGCCGGGTCCTTAAAATTTATAACAAAACACAAATTTCGCTTCCTCATTACCTTTCCATTTCGAATGTCGCTTATCAAAATGATAATAACGAAGAATCAAGCATACTTTGATCAATGGAATTGATTCAAGCTCTGTCTTATGATATATGGTAAGTATGAAAACAATAGTACAGATTTACAACTTACAATTCACAGAGCGAATGGCTTCATTTCCGAGTAAACAAAATTACAAGTATGAATTTTTGAACAGTAATAACTTATCCATTGCAAACATGATTTTCAAACGTCAAAAGAATACACCTTCCTAAGACAAATCACATGTCAACGTTTGCAATGTCAAAAGTGGAAGTCATCATAGTAACAGCCATGCCAAAAACGTTACATTTAATGTAAAGTTTCATGTTAAATTAATATTTATTTTAATGTTAATTAAGTGATATATAGTTTTTGTGTTAATTTTTTTGATTTGTTAATTTTTTATTCTTTATCCTTTATATTTATGTTTTATTATATTAATGTTTTCAAAATTTATTCTGTCATTTATTTTTAAACATTTTACAACCTTTGTTGTTCACAAAATAATTAAAAATTTATATATTTTATAGTTCGATGTTCATAATTTTATAAATTATAATATTAATATATATATATATATATATATATATATATATATATATAAAAATAAATTTATATATATATATATATTATAAGTTTTGTTTTTTATTGGTCAAATTTAATGGTGATTTTTTTTTGAACTTTATTCATTGGCGAATTTAAACCGAATTTTATCCTCGTCGAACTCAAACTTGAACCTTGTGATTTAGTGTATAGGTGTGAATAGATGTTATAGTTGGAAAAATCTTGTAAGTAGGAAGGTGTCATACGTATAGGCCCTTTGAAACAAGGTACACTGGATTTTATTGAAAAAGCTTGAATTTCACTGAACTTTATTCTCATTGAACATGATCTTCAACTTTATCCATTATTTTTGCACAGGAACGTTTTGACATGCTTTTACATTATTTTACAAATTTGTGTGTATATACAAATACCAACTGATAGCAGATAACAAAAAGGTCTCTCTACTCTGTCCCTCTGACATTATTTTTTGTGTATAGACGTATTTTCCCTTGAACTTTATCCATTGGCGAACTTTATCCTAGTTAAACACGAACTCAAACTCAAACCTTGTGACTTCTTCTAGCTAAGTTATAACTAAAAGAAAGCCGGACAGTCTAATATGATTTCTTACTATAGGAATTGGAGAAGAATAGATACACAGTATTTCCACTAACCATTTCACTTTCTCATGTTGATCCCTGTATATATGTCTTCCTAAAATCAAAAAGGTTCCTAACCTTGCTTTGCATACCTCTCTACATCTGTCCATTTCTTTAGATGGCTTTGTGCAGAGAGTAAATTTCATTTCCATGACGTTCATCTGCCTGCAAATATGTTTGCTTATCGTGTTACTCTAAATATGGCATGACTAATCTGGTTGAATGATTATCATGGCGTAAAAATGGAATGAATACGCTAAACTACAATGATTTTGTTGTTGGTCAACAATCTGAATCCATAAATGCCTGATCTTCTCTTTAGATGGATTTGTGCAAAGAGTAAATTTCATTTCCATGACGCTCATCTGCCTGCAAATATGTTTGCTTATTGTGTTACTTACTAAATATGGCACGACTAATTTGGTTGAATGATTATCATGGCTTAAAAATGGAATGAATACGCTAAACAACAATGATTTTGTTGTTGTTCAACAGTCTGAATCTGTAAATGCCTGATCTAAAATGGTGTCTGCAAGATAGGGAGGTCAAGGCATGGATTGATGCCAAAATTGAAGAATTTTCCCAAGCTGAAGCACCAGAGTTTGAAATAGGTAAATAAACTCTAATAACAAAGTACATTTACGGTGAAGTATATGACAATTTCTTCAGTGAGTTTTCTGAGAAGCCAGCTGAAGGGTTCATGCAGTTAGAGGATCATTGCTTTGATTATCATAGTGGAAATATTGTGTGGACAAATGATAATAGCAATGTCTTGCAAAAGCTAGATGAACCTTGGGCTAGAAAGTTGATGTTTGGTGAAAGCTACAATAGACGGTTATATCACATAATTCAAAGTTGAATGCCTAGAAGTTTTTGACATTGTTAAGTTTTTTCATTGGACCAGGAGGAAGATTCTTAAAGAAATTACTGTATTTAATCAAAATGTTGGTGGTGGAGAAAGACGTTGCACATTTTCAATCAAACCAAGATGGAGTAACCTTTTTACGTGTTTTGGTTGATGCACTGCTGAAAATTTAAGAGGGAGTGGGGGTTTTGGGAAAGATGAAAGGAAGAGGATTGATATCAAAGAAGGAGCAACAAACTACAAAACCAATTATCACTAGTGAAGACCAACAATTAATGTCAAGACTCCAGAGAGAAGAAAACAAAGAGTTACAAAAGCAAGAATAATTGCAAAGAAACCAAGAGGCTGCTTGTTGGCATAGGCTAGCATGTAAACAAAAGGAAGAGAGAGAAAGAGAAAGGAAAAGATAGACAGAGGAAAAGAAGATTGAAGCCTGAGTAAGAGCCAACTGGGAGAGAAAATGGAAGAAAGATATTTGAGGAAAAGGGTTTTAGAGATTGATAGTAGAGTAGGATTAGAAATTCGTATAAATAAGCAACAAGATGAAGCATGCAATTTACAAATGATGAAACTGACTCCAGATTTGTGTGATCTCTTAGAAACAATCAAATTGAAATAGTCAAATTAAGAAGTTTACAAACTGATTCACAGAAATACAAGTAACATGACCAAACTGTTCAACAAGTAGCCAAGAAATAATATCATGAAAAAACCTGTCATTACATAGAAGAGATCTTGAGAATTATTGGTATTTGAGTGCAAAGATTTGGGACTTGAAAGGATTAGTTATGGGAACCAAAGGTTAGAAGAGCTTGATACAACCCTGCGAGGATGAGCTTTATATTGGCTTGCCAAATTCATCAAGAATTGCTCAAAGAGAAAGATATAACCTAATGCTTCTCCTTGCAGATCTCCTACTCTTGTAGTGTTGGAGAGGGAACATAATGAGTGGTTGTTATTCTTAGATTATCATATTCTGAACTTAGAATATTGTTTTACCTCCCTTGTTTGGTATTACCCGGTCCAGCTACAGATTCGATTCGACTGTGGATTCGTCCCCCGGTATGGCCATATTTATCTGTGTAGGCATAGGTTAGTATGTAAACAAAAGGAAGAGAGCAATAGGGAGAGAAAATAAAATAGAGTGGAAGAGACGATGGAAGGCCTGTGCAAGAGCCAAATGGGAGAGAAAATGGAAGAAATATATTTGAGGAAAAGGCTTTTAGACATTGTTAGAACAGTAGGAATAAAAAGTCGTATAGATAGGCAACAAGATGAAGCATGCAATTTACAAATGATGAAATTGATTCTAGATCTATATGGTCTCTTAGAAACAATCCTCAAACATTAAGTGATATGCGAAGAAATGGAGATGAGATGATAGATCCCAACAACCTAACAATGAGATGAGATGAGAGAGTCCTACCTCATGATAATGGTGACACCAACCCTTGTGCCCCATGTAAAAAGAGGAGAGAGTTAGATTCAAAAGGTTTAAATACAGTAAAAAAATTAATTAGGAAGGATCCAATTATACAAATAATTGAATTGTCAGGTCTATTGGGTCATTTACATAGTATTGCTAATCATTTCCCATACTCCCATTTTATAACTTATAATACATTCTTACTAAATAACCGTTCAATTTCTGGCAATTACTCAAATATTCTGCAAGTAGCTAAATGCTATTTTATGGATGAAAAGGCGGGAATTTATAAATTGGATTCATGCAGGAATATTATTTCCAATTTAGTCAAATTTAATTTGTACTCCTCCTTATCCTATTTTTGTAAAAAAAAAATTTCAGTAGTTAGTCCTGGACAATTTCTTTGTGAAAGTGTATGGATATCCGAAGATGAACCACTCCACGCATCTGGTCAAATTATAGCCGTTCATGAGGAGTCTTTAGTCATTAGATTAGCTAAACCCTACTTGGGTATTAACTAAAGACAGACCGGATAGGTCCCTTGATCGTATAATCTCTCTCGGGGGTCGGGGGTGTCCCCCACTGGTTGATTGAATTAGTTGGTTGGTGCCCCATATATATAGATAGGGACGATATAGATTCGACCTATTTTTCGCCTATTTAGATATATGGGTGATTACCGCCCAACAATAATCTAATAAACACCAAATATATAGATAGGGCGGCATGCCGGATCTTTTACTATTCCATGTTTTTCCCGAAAGCGTGCTAATCCCTATGTTGTGCGGAGCTGAGCACCTTCTATTCGCTGGGAGCTTCTCCCTCTGCAGGAGCCTTGTGCAGTAAACCCCCCACGGGCGGTCCCCCGCGAAGCTCTCGGGAAGAAGGGTAGTCTTGTGTGTAGGCCTCCTCAGTTTGGGCTTGATCTTCATCCCATATACCATGTTTGTACGGTGGCGCGATGTGATACGTGAATCCACGTTGGAGGGACATCACACCAAAGTCGTCTGATTTGGAAATTCTCATTGAAGAAGGGATTAAAGGAGTAGAAGAAGATAAAGGTTGTGATCATCACTTAGAGTTAATTTCTCCAACGTTGAACAAGATTTGGGATGTTAAGTTAAATCAAATTGAAAGAGACAAATTAGGAAGTTTGTAAGGTGATTAAGAGAAAGACAAGTAACATGACCAGATTTATTCGATAAGTGGCGAAAAAGAATATCATGACAAAACATATTGTTACATAGAAGACCTTAATGCTAAATAAATATGACGGTTCTTTAGATCTTGAGAATTATTGGTATCTCGAGCGCAAAGATTTAGGACTTGAGAGGATTAGTGATGGGAATATAAGGTTGGTAGAGCTTGATACAACCTTGTGAGGTCGAACTTTATATTGATTTGTCATATTCATTAAAAATTGCTCAAAGAGAGAAAGATTCAACCCAACACTTCTTACGGATCTCTTGCTCTAATGGTGTTATAGAAGGATCATAATAAGTGGTTATTAGTCACAAATTATCATGCTCTCAACCTAGGATACTCATTCACCCTTCTTGCACCCTTGGTTTGAATACATAATCAATTGAGTGTGGATTTGTCCCAAGTACATCTCAAACGTCCTATGTATGGATGGATTCCTTTCTTGCAAATGCAGGGGATGAATCCGCTTCAAATTCATGCATACAAGAGTTTTTTTTAATTTGCTTTTGAACATTAAAACAAAAGTAACAAAAAATAAAAAAAACAATTTAAACCCCAAAAAATCAAGTTGGTTGCAAAAAGGCCAAGTAGCTGGTCTATGTACATTCCAATTCGTGCCTTTTAACCCACAAGCAGCCAAAGTACAAGCGGTGACAAAGCATTGGGGTGTAGATGCAAATAATGTTGACTCAGATGCTTTCATTTCTTACTTACAATTACTTGGCAAGGAGACTTTGATGCGGGAGCATTTGGGTTTACAAGAAATCTTCCATGCGTTGAGAATCACATACTAGAACAAGTCATTCACTTGAAATGGAGACCATAGGATCTTCTTATCAAAATACTTGTTCTTCATATTCTTCCCGCATCTTTTCTCCTTGTTTATTTCCTACATTTCCTCTAATAAATGAATAGTACTAGTCTTTCCCTTATTGAATCACCTTCATCCATCCTTACATCACCCATAACTCTCACGATTGAATATTAAACTCAATAGGAAGAACTGGATCAATGTCATAGGCCAACTAAAAGGGGGTATCTTGTTCTTTGACTTCGATGTATTCCTATATGCCCACAATGTTGCATGAATCCTTTTATCCCAATTATGTATCTCGCAAAGTTGCATCCGTTTCTAATATTGAAACAATACATAATATAACCCAAAAACACGATTCAAGGTGTTTGTGAATGTTTTGTTGTTTTCGCATGGTAAAAGGTGGTACAAAGGCAATGCCAACACCAACACTTTGAGAGCATCATAAGACATCAAAGGGTATACATCCTAGGCAACACCATGGTTCCAAGCAAGTTGGTTGAGTTCTTCAACCGTTGATACTACTTTGGGAGTGGCTGCTTCCATCAAGACTAAAAGAGGATAGATTGTGGTTCGAGGAAAAATTGGTTTGAGGGTCACATCAAAACTAGAACGTGATTGCATATTTGGATTCTTCTTGAAAAACTATGCACTTTTAAAAAAATGAGATCTCATTTAGAGTTTGTATTCAAAAGTTATGGTCCCTAAAAGTGTTAGGGTTTTTGTTTGTGGCAAAATCGTTGATTTGGCTTGAATAAAGGTGGTTTCAAAACCACCGAAGCAATTTCACAATAGGTGGTTTGTGTAAGGGGCCGGTTTTGCAGTCGCCACTCTATGAACTTTAAAAAGGGAGGTTGTCCCTCTTTAAGTGGGAAAAGTTAATGTTAAAAAGGAAATTAAGAGGCTTACATGGAGCGTTCCACAAGGAAAAAGAAGAAAAGGCTATAAAAACAAATGTTGGGGCTCATTATAAGGATCATCTTGTGAATTATATACTTCTCTTTTGGAAATTGGAGCATTGAGCTCTCATTTTCAGCCTTTGAGGATGAAAATCCTCATTGGATCCTATTGGGGACGAAAACCCTCAATAGTCACAACACTTGGGACAAAAAAATCTCATTTATTACATTGGTGGCTTCATTTAGGAGTCACATTTAAACTTTGAAATTTAGAATTTCAAAACAACAAGGATTTCCATTAGTGCTAGGGGACGAATTCCAGCTAAGGGCACGCCTTTTTGGGGTTGTCACATTCATTTCCAACTTGATCTACCCATTTGAAGATTTTGAGATCACTTTTCAAAGTGGGTTTTTGTGTTTGGAAAATCTGATTTCAATTTTATTGGATACCTGCTATTTTTGTGATCATTTTGAGCTATCATTTGCATTATTTCTAAGTATTTATGAAGATATGTAATTTTGAAGTTTCAACTGCTTTTTGAGCATTAATTAATTTCAACAGTCTGCAATTTATGGTTGAAGCATTTATTTTGCATGACTTCATAAGGGTTTCATGTTGCTGATGAATTTCTGAAAATTTTTGTGTGGAAAAGACAAAAATCTGAATTTACCCTATATCGCGTAGGGTTTGGTGGACCTAAAAGAGGTTGTTGCCCTAGTTCTTGCATAAAATCAGATTGTTGTCATAAAAATAAGATTCTCTACATTTGGTTGTCATCATTTCCGATAATGTTCCATTAGGATTTTGGGGAAAATCCAAATTCCTCAAATTTGAACCCAAAAGGGACATTACGGTGGTATCAGAGCATCGTTCCTCTCATTCTATGTGAGGGTAAATACAGATTTTCAGATTTGCATGAATACCGGTGAGGAATGGTTTAAAATTTATCAAAGGACTCCGACAAAGAACATGGGGGATAAGGATCAAAGACCTAAAGGCAAGAGAGGTTAGCTAATATAATATGCACCTTTTCGATAAAATGAGCTACATGCAAGAGTTGTTGAGGAATCAAAGAGACATGGAGCAAAGCTTTCAAAGGACAATGAGGGCTTCAATGATTGAATTGATCCAAGCCATCCAAGGTGCTCCGAAATTGAAGAAATCTCTAGGTGAGGGCAGCTCTTCCGACAATGAAAGAACTTCCATTAATCCTCCCACAAGAACCTTTTGAGCTAACTAACTTTCTACAAAGGGAAGAAGAGGAACAAGTGGAAGTAGGACAGCAAGATGGAGATGATGAGATGGATCGGTTCTATGTGGAATACCAAGCTTTGAGGCCAGCCATCCGCCAAGATCTTTCTTTCATTGATTTTTGCGCTTTGAAGTCAAAGAAGGGTCACAAGGGTGGAAGAAGACTTCATAATGATCAGCCCCAAAGATATTCAACAAGGGTTGGGAAAAAACCCTACCTACATATGATGGATCAACAAAGTGTTCCGCTAGGGCAAGGCTCCAAAATTTGGATACTTATTTGCCCTTGAATCCAATGTATGAAGAGGAAGAAGTCATGGAGCATGAGCCAAGGAAAGAAGAAAAATTCGAATTGCAAAATTGTGGAGAGAATTTGGTGGTTGAAGCCAAATCTCCGGTTGATAATGATGATGTTCAACTTGCTGGAATTTTCCGAACAACCAAGGAGAAGCCAATTGATGGTGTTCTTGACTTCAGCAAGAACCATGATGATGTTCCATACATGTGTCAACAAAATATGGAAGGAGTCAAGGTGGGAAGATCTTCACTTGTTGAAGAAGCGAAGGCAAAGGAGGGTGAGCTCCTTGTGGGCAGCCCAAGGTATGACTGTGATGACCATATTTCTGATTCGTTGTTTCCTCCTATGTTGCTGCCATATTTTTGTCATCATGGAAAATATTTTAAGAAGCATGTTAGGACCAAAGAGACAACTTGCAGCTGTGGGCATGTAGCTTCTTCCAATCAAATCCGAGAGAGATCAAGGTAAATGTCTCTGTTAAGTTCCCCATCTCTTGCACTTGGAATGTAAGGAAATTTAGGAGGATGCATATAAAGCTTGTTGTGCATTCTAATAACATGGTGAAGGATGAGTTACTACAAAGGGGCGTCATCATTCCTTACACCATAAAGATACAACAACTGAGATTGCTTCAGCTAGAGGACACATATTGGATTGGGAAAATGAGAAAGCCTTTGTATTCAAGGCATCCCATGATCAAATTTGCATGGACAGCTATTAAAAGTATTGAGAGAGGTCATCATACTATTGATGTGCTTTTAGCAGAGGCATTGGAACAAATGGAGCCAACGATGATAACAAGAAATGCAACAAATAGAGGGCAGATTTCATGGGCAGCACATTGGTTGGTAAGCTCTACATTTTTGTTTTCAGTACAACATGCATGCCATAAGAATATTCAGCCCCTAATTGTTAAGTATGCACTAGAAAAGAGTCATTTAGGGCATGTGGTGCACTCTAACAAAAGTGTGGAGGGTCAATGCTCACACTTCATAAGACACTCTTGGGAGCCAAGTGCTGAACTTGGAGACAAGGGTAAGGAGTTAGTCGAAATTATGGGGACAACAAGATGCTTGTTGTTGAAAGGAAGGTTCAAGAAGGGTGAGACATGGGTAAAAGGGGATCTTTTGGTTATGTGTTACCAATTTAACATAGTTGGCATGAATTTGGGTAACAAGAGCTATGATCCATGGATCATTATGAGAACTACCTCCAATTTTAGGACTGTTGTTACCTACATTTCCAGCTCTCCCCACATTCTAGTGGCAGCTATAAAAGAGTTGTTAATCACAAGGGAGATGCATTTCCCACCCATGGTAATTGATGAGGTGTTTGCATCAGGTACAAGATGGTTTCCGCCACCACAATCCCAATTTTGAGTAATGACATGCAATGCTACAGCCATGATAGGATGTTCTCTCCAATTTCATGTGTTGGACTGTGCATATCTTCTTTGGACAGCAATAGATGGGCAGGTTTGAAGACATTCTTTTCATTTAATATTGTGTGTAAGAGGGTTCACTCATTGAGATCAATTAAGGCCAACGTCCCAACATATTTGGTATTGTTTGGGAAGAAATTCAGGGCAAGGTATGACTATTACACTTACATACCAGCACTCATAAGTTATGATCCGAACTAAAATTTGAAGAGATTATCTTGGGGCAGCCAGAATGGATCTTTGGAAGTCCATCATATGAATGGGAATTTTGAAGAAGATGCAAGCATGAGAAGGGGATTGAATAACATGCCTACGGGGCATGATGAAGTAGACGGAGTGATGTTGGGAGCTCTTGATTTCATTGACATGTTTGCTCTATGTGTAGGTTCAAAATCTGGGACAGCTATGCCACAATTTCTTATTTCTATGCTGCTGTCATGAGCATTTTCAGCCCCTACAGTACTGCTATTTCATTGATGCACTTACTCCCAAGAGCATTTCAGCTCCTACATGGTTCACATCCTTGAATGGGGCAAAGGGAGATCAAATTTGTTGCTGTTATGACATTGTCAAAGTGCTAGAACAACTGTTAACAGTCATGTACAACTGTAAATTGGCACAATATGGGGAGCCGTGTGGCACATCATGGCAGCCATTTTGAAGTCATGGCAGCACCTTGCATGTGTTGGAACAACCTATATGAGTGTTGATAAAGGGACTCTTATGAGTCCAAGAGTTCATTGTTTGCATATGCCTAAGAAGAGTACAATGATAATCGCACATGACAAGCATGAGCGGGAATAGTTGAGTTTATTTTCAGCCTATTGGAGCTCAAAATTGCACCCGTCCTAGATCAGGATGAATCTGGGGCTTTGAGGCAACATGGGACTGTCTCCAAGTTGTGGGACTTGTGCTTGAGACAGACCTCTGGAGAAGGTTGGCTTCCTCTACCTATTTCTACTACTAAAACTACTCCTAGGTAGGAAAATGCAGCTACCTAACACTACTCTATGGTTCCAAGGGACCAGGGTGGTGAGAAGGAGGTGCATGAAATGAAAACCTAAGCTAAGGGGAGGTGATAGCACCAGAAAGAGGGGGATGAACACTCTCAGATGAGTGAAAATAAAGGAAAATGCGCACGGTTGGACAAACAAACGTACCACAACCTACAACAACACTCACATAGTCACTTTCATGGAGCACAAAAAAAAAGAAACTTGCAAGGGACATGAAGAATGCACAACATACCAATATTGCAAGAAAATGCAAGTAAGTACAATAAAACACAAGCTAGGGTAGAGAATAGTCATAAAACAAGACTTTTATTGCTTCCAAGAGATGCATAATCTATTACAATGGTGAAATGAGGCAAGTATCCACATGCAAAGAACCAGATCTGAGGCCTGCAACTCAAAAATTAAAGGAAGCACTACTTTGAATAATGCTCTTGCAATCCAAGAGGGTCCAACCTTTACAAATGTGCATTATCCAACAATATATAGAAGATGGGGAAATAGAGAGGAGGGAAAAGAGAGGGAAATTCGAATTTCAATCTTCAACCACCGACCAAAACTCTTTAATTCTTCTGTGCAACACATGGTCGCCTCGGAAGACCAATTCTACACGCCATTCGTTCTGTAGGAGGAGAGGGGGCCTTTCTTCATTAATATTGGTGGTTGGGGAATGACTTGATGACTTTGTGTGTTCAGAATCGTCTCATTTGCTTCAAACTTGTGTTTTACATTTCAGTCCCAAGATCGCATCAATTTCGAGATCTTCAATCTTAGAATATAGCCATTAATGAAACCTTTCCAATAAGATCAATCTTGTTAAATTTGGTTAGCTTGCGATGAGAGTCATAGACGAAATTGCTCCATCGCTTGTTTTGTGGCTTTTGTTGCGATCCTTTTTCTTTGTGGGACTTTTAGAATATTTGAATGTTTTGAACGTCCTGCGGTTTTTTGCTTGCTAGCGAGGATTCAAGTGTCGTCATGGCTTTTGAAGTCCGCGGGCACGCTTATCTTTGAAATACCCGCAAAAAATTGAATCAATGTCCCGCGGCTTTAGTGACTTAGCCACATTTCAAATCCAATTCCTTTTGCTTGTGGATTCTGCCCTCGTTTAAGTCTTAGATCCTCTGCGGGTTTGAAAACCCACGGTACTCTGACTTGCTTTAACTTATGAGACCGATTTTGATGCTTTGCAAAGGTCACCGCACCAAATTTTGTCTAAATCCCGATTTGATTCTTGCTTGTTCCGCGGGTTGGAAAACCCAGAAAACACTAGGTTCTTGACTTTGCGAGATGACTAGCTTAGTGCGCCGTGGTTCTCTTAAAGCACAATGGGTAAGCCCATTTTTACAAGTTGTTCAAAATTACGGGGGTAGTTTTGGACAATAGTTTGGCAACTTTCACGGACATTTGCCTGCTAGATGATGAAGACCAGTTTTGCCTTGAAATATCCATTGGGCATAGAGTCAGTCGATAATTTGAGACTGATCTGAAATTCAAGTATCTCCCGAAATCTGCCTGAAGTGTTACTCTAAAACACATCCTCTAGGAGTCTCTTATGAAACATTGTAACAACTATGCCAATCAAAGCGACAAAACAATGTGCAAAGCACTTAGGGAAAGGAAACCTATATTATCAACAGAACAATGTGCCAAAATCACTTGGAGGAATTGAAAACTAATCTACTATGTACAAGATGCAATGAAACAACTTAATGAGAATGCTTAAGATAAATCCCATTGATTGGGATTTGTAATGCATTTCCATCAAGGTCAGACAACTCAAAAGAGTTGGCCTCTTTGCAAGCACTAATGATATATGGCCCACTCCAAATTGCATCAAACTTAGAGTGCCGCCTTGGTTTGGTTCTCACAAGATCCTATTTCAAGACCAGTTGCCAACTTTGAATGCTTGAGCTCCAGTTCTTTTATCAAACCACTGTTTGGTTGATTTTTGATGCTGTTCTAATTTGATCATGGCAAAATTTCTTAATTCTTCAAGTTGGACTAGTTCTACCATCCTGATTTCCCTTTGATCCGTACCCTCAAATTCCAACTATTGAGCCAAGTCAAGTGAGAGACCCTTCCCTACCGACCTCTACTATCTAGACTATAGAGACAGAGTAGATATAGTATAGATAGTAGTAGACCCCTCTCTTCTCTATATACTATAGAGACGGAGTCTCTTAACTATGTGTGTGAATATTATTTAAACATAGCGGATCAAATATTGTCCCAACCAGAAGGTATTGTACCAAAGGAGATTCCAGATCGGGAATTATTCAGTTTACTCTCGACCTTTCGTCCCTCACCACTTTGCCTCTTTACAGGTTAAGTGCTGGTTCCCCCTGGGGGGTTTCGTATACCCCTCGACTAGAAGGCAATTCAAGTGACAAAGGAATCCTAGCCTCTTTGCCATAAACAAGTCTGTACGGAGAAGTACCAATTGTCTTCTTCATTGTGATTCTATCGGCCCAAAGAGCATTTTTCACCTTTATATGCCATTGCCTCTGGTTGATGTCCATTGTTCTTTTCATGATTTTGATCAAATTCTTGTTAGTAGGCTCAACCAAGCCATTGCCTTGAGGGTAATAGTTGGAAGAGGTTTTCAAACAAATTCCAAGTCCAAAAGCCCAATCAAAAATTTAAGAGCCTAAGAAAGTTTTTGCATTATCGGATATGATAGTTTGAGGGATACCAAACCTTGTCACAATATCCTCAAGAAAGTCAATGATGACTGATTCAGTTGCTTCCTTGAGTGGCACAACCTCTGTCCACCTGGTAAAATAATTTGTTGCTGTCAAAACCCATTTGTGACCAACACTTGATGGAGGATTGATCATGCCAATGAAATCAAGACCCCATTGGGCAAATGACTGATCTGCTTGAACTGGGTGAAGTGGAGGGCAGCCAATGTTTTCTTACTAGTGAAAAATGCACATTTCCTACATTTTCTCAGTAAAGACCCTTTCGGGAACAAAACTGAAAATTAAGGTAATTAGCTCAAAACCAAAGATCTCCAAATCTGATTTTAGAAACCAGCCAACTGAAAGTAATCTGATTTCTGCAATATTCTAAGGCAGCGAACTGTTTGAGGAATTCAACTTCACTTTTGAGCCTTCAAAAGCCTTCAATTAACCCCACTTGAATTTCTAAAAGTATGTTATAACCTCAACAATCATGTAATGCAAGAAATCTGATTTTTAATGCCCTAGATATGAAGATATGAATTTCATAAAACCCTTATCTGCAGTGTATCTTTAAAAATTCATAACTCAACATAGAAAGCGCCAAAAATCATGAAACTTGAGATATTGGCCTTATAAAATATAGAGAACAAGATGATAATTCCAGATTTTCCAAAATGTCACCGCACATACCCAAACATTACTCCAATATAGGTCGCCCCTCTTGAAATTAAATATAATTTGCACCAACAATTGATAGAATGGAAGATTTCACCTTTATAAATCATAGGGAGCTCAACCATGCAAAGAAATCACATAGAAACCAACAATATCCTTGAAAACATATCTCTAAGCAAGTCGCTTAAGGAGGAAATCTGTTATAACCGGCAATGAGAGATCAACACAAATGAGATAATGTGGGTTTTCGTCCACACTACCCTCTCCTCAAGGGTTTTCATCCTTGGGAGGTACTCGATTCAAGGGTTTTCCTCCTTGAATGAGGTGAAGAAAGGGCTTCAACAAACAACCTTCACCAATAACATAGATTCACCAAAAACATGCCTACAAATGACTAAGCGACCTCCTTATATAGACATAAGAGGTGCTTATTACAATGCAATCCAGAAAGGCCGACCCCTTAAGGAAGGATCTTCTAAAAGTTCATTAAGTATTGGGCTTATATGCCACAAATACTTATTTTTTTTTCTAATTACATACCATCTATTGGAGCGCTAATCGCCCAATAGAAATACATAAATATATAAATGAAATAACTATCAGAATAATGATGCAACTATGAAGCTCAAATCTTCCCCTTGCTTTGTCCTTAAACCCACGGGAGAAAAATGGGTTAAGGTCTTCAATGGAGGTAGTTCGAAAAGGGAACATGACATTTTCTGACCCATTTGTGAGCATCAACAAATAGTGTGGGCCAAAAGTAACTTGCTTTTATAATTTTCATAGCTGTGGCTTTGGCAGAAATGTCCGCCAGAGAAACTATCATGGAATTTTGCCAAAACCATGTCAACCTGCGCGCCATCAATGCATCTCAGCCATCAAAGTTTCTTTTGAATAAAATCCCATCAATTAATGCATAGGGAATGGATTGCAACCTCAAATGTCTTCTCTTTGATTTGTTCAAACCAGGAGGGTATACGCCAGAGAAAAGGAATGTTGACATGTCTTCCATCCAGCTGTGAGCGCTAGGAATTCCATCTTGTTCAACTTCAGCGCGCAGAGGTTCTTCATCGAGAAACAAGTATCCTGATACCCCTGGACGTCTTCAACAAGTTGCTTATAGAGCGCGTTACCTCTAATCAACTTAGTGGCTTTAATAGTCACATCATACTCCATGATTTTGGTCACCCATCTTGCTCTTTTCTCACTGATTTCCGCTCCCATGATGAAGTCTCTCACACCAGAATGTGAAACTAGCACCTTAATATGATTTATAACGAGCATACTTTTGAATTTCTTTAGTGTGCGCATGATGACAAAGACCTGTTTTTCCGTGTGACTGTATTTCAATTCATAGTCCTTCAACATTTGACTGAAGTAAGCCACCGGGCTGTTCCAATCCTTGATCATTTTACTGAGTTAAAACAATAGCAATACTAGATTCAGCTCCATATGCATATAAGATAAAATCTTTAGCATAGTTAGGATTGACAAGTGTAGGAGCTTGAGCAATTTCTGTTTAATCTTGACAAAACTTTCCTTCCCTTTGGTTGTCCATTTAAAATCTGAATCCTTTTTCAACATTAGAGTGATAGGCCTGAATAATCTGGAAAAATTAGGAATAAATCTCCTAACAAAGTTAATCTTCCCAAGGAATGATTGCAATGCTTTCTTGTGCGTTGATAAGGAAAGAGAGAGAACGACTGAGATTCTTTCTGAATCAATGGCAATGCCATCCTTTGAAACAATATGCCCCAAGAGTTTGCCCCTAGGAACTGTAAAGATACACTTCTTGGGGTTAAGAGACACCCCATATTCCCTACATCTCTCAAAGACCTTCTCAAGATGACTAATATGATCTTTACTCTGCTTTGAGAAAATAGTAATATCATCCAGATAGACAAGGATAAATTCATTGATATACCCTTTAAAAGCAATATCCATTGCTCTTTGGAATGTGGCACTTGCATTTGATAAACCAAAAGACATTTTCTGATATGCATATGTTCCCCATTTGGTTGTAAATGCAATCTTGAATTGATCCTCCTCCTTAACCTTGATCTGATTGAAACCTGAGTATCCATCAAGCATAGAAAACCTTTCGGTCCTACTGCTACCATTTGTAGAATTTGCTCCATAGAAGGTAGAGGATAATGATCTTTTAGGGAGGCTTTGTTCAAATCTATGAAATCAACACAAGATTAGCCACCCTAGTGGAGTATTTGATAGGAAAAATTATTTTTGCCTCAATCAGTTTGGATAACTCCTTCCTCATGAGGGGCTCTATCCTAGGATTAATCGGCCTTTGTTTTGTCTAATTGGCTTAACATTAGGATTAAGATCAATGGAATGTTGGACAATGTTTGGGTCAAACCCCTAAGATCTTCATAATCCCAAGAGAACACATCATTGAATTTTTGACATAAGGAGATAAAAGCTTGCTTCTCATTCTCATCACATACCTTTCCAAGCAATAACTCCTTGCCTTACGCAATGGTGACTGGTTGACAGTCTTCTTGCCTTGCTGTTATGTTTTTCTCTTCTCCTCTAAATTCATCATCGAACTGAAAATATGCTCCAAGGTGACCAATCCTTTTGGCAATTTATTTGTCTTCAATTGAATAACTTGATCACCATAGCTTTCATGCAAATCAGATTGCATTTTTGAGGAAAATTCAGCTTCATTTTGAATGAATTGAATAATTTGTTCATCGTTGTCAAATACTTGCCAACTAGTTTCGTTATCTGGAATGGATGGTCCTGCCACCACCTTGATGTGTTGTTGATTACCTTGGATGAAGTTATGAGCTAGTGAGAATTGTGAACCAAGGGCTGCCATTTGGTCTGATTCTTTATTTAATTTTCTAGGCACCACTTATAGATCGAGAGCATCAAAACTCTTTAAAAGGTTCCAGATTTGTGTTTATAAGCTTTCAAAAGCTTATTCTTTGTGGCACATTTCCCTCTAACTTGGTGGATAACCAATTCAATGTCTCCAAAGATTTGCAATGTTTTGATTTGTCTCTTTTCAACAATTAGAAGACCATGCACCAATGCCTCATATTCTGCTACATTGTTAGAACATGCAAACTGCAATCTATGAGCAAAGAAGAATTTCTCATTCTTTGGAGAAATTAACACAACGCCTGCCCCAACTCCATTTTTGCTTCTAGAACCATCAAAGAACATCCTCCACATTCCAGAAGCACTATCCTTTTCTTGCTTGAGTGGTGCGGGTAGAGTAGACCCTTCTTCAAGAATGCAATAGGTTCCAAGACCGGTTCCAATAGTTGTATCATAGGGATCAAACTCATAACGTTCCTTGGCCCATTCATCTAATAAAAGATTAGGAATTGAGGGAGGAATAGGCTGCTCTTCTGAAACTGACTCTTGTTCATGGCCTTCTTGAATAAGGCAATTTGATTGGAGAGGAGTGGGATCATAAGACTCAACATGATAGGAAAATATAGGCTCAGCTTGTATGGTAAATCTTGTACCATATCTAGTTCTTAGGAGCATATGAGACCAATCTGAAGACAAAGTAACCACCTACTTTGGCAGTGAAATCTCTTGATAGGCAAATGGCAAACAAAGGAGGCAAGTCAATGACTGATATATCTTGAGTTATGGTTAGATTTGGACAAGCATGAAGGGTTAACTCAAGATCTTTGATGACTCATTGGACGCTTATAATTGAGCTATCAAGTTGTATGACTCCTTTAGAGGTAGGGTTGTACTTAAGACCTAAGACATCAACAATTTTCTTAGGCATAAAAAGTACTAGCCTCTGAGTCAATCATACAATTGTGCACAAGGTGTTTGCCTATTATCAAAGACATAAAAGGGTAGGGGTTTGACAACTTTACTCATTTGCTTCTCCTTTGCTTGGCACATGTTGACAATAGCTTGGGGTTTTTGGATAATTGGATCAACTTGGGAAAGTTGCTTTAGAGCTTCATGCAATAGGTTGCGCTGAGATGGAATGGCCAGGGCGTCCCACATTGTGACATTCACATTTGTCTTCTTCATTTATTCCACAATGTTGAATGGAAGGATCATGGGTTTGTGCATTAGAGGTACAACATTCCCCTTGCTCGTTTGTTCAATCTGCGAAACCTCTTTGTTCAACGGAACTTGTGTGTTCCGTGGGTCTTGATGGTATGCGGGTTTTGAATGTCCCACGGCAAGCTAGATGGGGTTGAAATCTACCCAAGTCCATGGACTGATTAAGGGGGCATGCTGAATTGGAGCAATAAGAGGAGGAGACCTCACATCCATTTGTCTTTTCCTTGACCTTGTATTATCCGCCACATGAAGTTGCGGCTTATCTGAGTGATCCGCGGCTTGATTGATTGCACAAAACTCATCAATTCCGGAAAGCATAAGATTAGTATCATGGTTAGCTTCTTGAACTCCTTCCAGATTAGGATTGGCTGCTTCTATAAATGGTTCTTGCTGATTGGATGAATTTTGAACCATAAAGGCCTGAGCTTGCATGGAATTTGCACAAATAAACTGATTATGTGGCTGGTTGCACGGGAAACACCATTCTATTTCTTGTATCACATTGTTTTGCACTGGAACCAATGCTTTACTTGAACTAGCAACAGGAGTGACTGAGTAGGAGCAACTATTTGAAGAGGAAGATGTGCATTTTGGCCCTGCCATCTATCATTTTGCTGATTTTGCCCATATCTTTGGTTAGGGTATTGGTTTTTATAGGGCTGGTAACCTTGGTTGAATCCTTGGTTAGAAGATTGTCCTTGGTTAGGATAATTTCTATAAGATTGGGCTTGCTGTTTTTCCAAGGATATAACTTTGTTTGACAAATTTCTGATCAAGGCCTTCATTTCATCATCATCCTTTTGCTTTTGGGAAAATAGGATGTGGAGGGAGCAGATTGGGAACTTTTCTCAGGAATGGGAGCAATGGTAGGTTGTGGAGCTTGAGGCAATTCAGGAACAAAGGTATAGGCATCCTAGGGGCTATTTTTCCAACTTGTATTAGACAGTTCTCAGCCCTAATGGCTATTGGATAGGCATCAAGCAATTGAATAACACCCATAGATTATATCATAACAACAATATCAAAATTCAATGCTCTTAAGAAATAAAGGAAAACACCTTGTGGAGTTGGTCTCAAGAGAGTTGGAATTCTGTCCCATGTCTTCTGAAATATGAAGTTGAAATCCGCCATGAGCTCATTGGGAGCCCTTTTAATAGTTGTCACTATTTCAAGGAAATGTGATCTGCGCTTTCCTTAAATTGATTACAAAGGGTCGTTCCTAGCTCATCCTAGTTGTGAATGGATGCAGATGTTAAACATCTATACCATTGAAGTGCTTTACCCTTAAAAGAAGAAGCAAGAAGCCTAACTGCAACATCATTCTCAGTAGTAAAATGAATTGAATAGACATTGGCAATATCTTGAATATGATCAACTGGAGTAGTGGAATTTTCACCAGTGAAGAAAGGGATACTTTTCAAGGCTGTCACTGGAATGTCATGTTGCGCATTAAGAGCAAGGGAACTACCACCAGTGAAGTTGACAAATGGTAAATTCCTCTGTTGTGCCATGAATGGAATTGGTCTTAGAACCTGGATGATAACAAGAAAGGCCTACTAGGAGGTGGAGTAGAAAGAGTCCGATTTGGAGGAGATGGTGATCTCTGAACTATTCTACCTCTTCTTCTTCTCCTTGGTGATAATTACAGATATTCAAAAGCTTCACCACTTGTTGCACTTTGTCTTGTCTGTATTCTTCTCATGAAAGCAGGCACTTTGATCGCTAAAACCATTGATATGAAGATTGGAGTCGCTAGATGTGCAGAAACAAGCCTCCAAAGGCAATAAATTACTAAGTCACACACGCAAAATATTGAAAATAAGGCTTTCAATCCTCCCACCGGCATGCCAAAACTGTTGGAGCTCAAAATTGCACCCGTCCCAGATCAGGATGAACTGGGGCTTTGAGGCAACATGGGACTGTCTCCAAGTTGTGGGACTTGCGCTTGAGACAAACCTCTGAGAAGGCCGGCTTCCTCTACCTATTTCTACTGCTAAAACTACTCCTAGGAAGGGAAATGTAGCTACCTAACACTACTCTACGATTCCAAGGGACTCAGGGTGAGAAGGAGATGCATGAAATGAAAACCTAAGCTAAGGGGAGGTGATAACACTAGAAAGAGGGGGATGAACACTCTCAGATGAGTGAAAATAAAGGAAAATGTGCACAGGAGGACAGACAAACGTGCCACAGCTTGCAAAAAACTCACACACTCACTTTCATGGAGCACAATGAAAAATGAAGACTGCAAGAGACATGAAGAATGCACAACATACCAATATTGCAAGAGAAAAGCAAGTAAATGCAATAAAATACGAGCTAGGGCAAGAGAGAGAATAGCCACAAAACAAGACTTTTATTGCTTCCAAGAGATGCATAATCTATTACAATGGTGGAAAGAGGCAAGTATCCACATGCAAAAACCAGATTTGAGGCCTATAACTCAAAATGCAAAGGAACACTACTTTGAATAATGCTCTTGCAATCCAAGAGGGTTCAACCTTTACAAATGAGCATTATTCAACAATATATAGAAGATGGGGAAATAGAGAAGAGGGGAAAGAGAGGGAAATTCAAATTTCAATCTTCAACCATCGACCAAAACTCATTAATTCTTCTGTAGCAGCACATGGCCGCCTCTGGAAGACCAATAGGAGGAGAGGGGTGTTGTTCTTCATTAATGCTGGTGGTTGGGGAATGACTTGATGACTTTGTGTGTTCAGAACCGTCTCTTTTGCCTCAAACCCGTGTTTTACATTTCAGTCCCCAAGATTGCATCGATTTTTGAGATCTTCAATCCTAGAATGTAGCCATTAATGAAACCTTTCCAATAAGATCAATTTCGTTAAATTTGGTTAGATGCGACGAGAGTTATAGACGAAATTGCTCCATCACTTGTTCTGCGGCTTTTCTGCATTCCTTTTTTCTTCGCGGGCCTTTTAGAATATTTGAATGTTATGAATGTCCCGTGGTTTTTTGCTTGGGCGCGGATTTTGAAGTGTCACACGGCTTTTGAAGTCCGGGAATGCTTACCTTTCAAATACTCGCGGAACATCAATCACTATCCCGCGGCTTTAGTGATTTGGCCGATATCAAATCCAATTCCTTTGCCTCGTGGATTTTACCCCGCTTAAGTCTTAGATCCTCTGCGGGTTTGAAAACCCATGGTACTCTTTTGATGCCACGAAGGTCAGCCGCACTAGAATTTCGCCTAAATCCCGAACTGATTCTTGCTTGTTCCGCGCATTGGAAAACCTGCAGAATATTAGGTTTTTGCACTCCGTGGATGACTAGCTTAGTGCACTGCGGTTCTCTCAAAGCACAATGTCTAAGCCCATTTTTACAAGTTGTTCAAAATTACAAGGGGGTAATTTTGGACAACACAAAACAAAGGATGAGGAGTATGTTGTTGCAACAAAGGTGGAAGAGGTTGCTGAAGTTTTTCCACACTCTGAAGAGTTCCTAAGGTTGCTTCGGGATCCTGGTATTTGCAGAAGGGAACAAGGAGTGAAGAAGGGGCTTGCATTTATTTGAGGGCAAACAAATTTGGGGAGGGAGTACTGTAATCTCCCCTTTTCCAAGCTAGTTCGACTTGAAGACCTTGGGTCCCATTTCTACGTCCCATGGGCTTTAAGGGAGAAAATGAGGGAAGTACATTCATGCTATAATTGTAATTTGCTATTTTTAGGTTTGTAAGATTTTGTAAAAGACAATTGCCAATTTTAGAATGAAAATATCAAGTTGGTGGCTAAAAATACCAAACGCCAACTCCAAAATAGAACTTTTTTGTAAAAGGGGAGGTCGTCACTCTTTAAGTGGGAAAATTTAATTTTAAAAAGAAATCAAGAGGCCTACATGGAGCACTCCACAAGGAAAAAAGAAGAAAAGACTCTAAAAGCAAATGTTGGGGCTCATTGTAAGGATCATCTTGTGAATTATATACTTCTCTTTTGGAAATTGGAGCATTGAGCTCTCATTTTCAGCCTTTGAGGACGAAAAACCCTCATTGGATCCTATTGGGGACAAAAACCCTCAATAGTCACAACACTTGGGGATGAAAAACCTCATTTGTTGCATTGGTGGCTTCATCTAGGAGTCACATTTGGGCTTCAAAATTCAGAATTTCAGAACCACAAGGGTTTCCATTAGTGCTAGAGGGGCACAAATTCCAGCTAGGGCACACCTTTTTGGGGCTGCCACATTCATTTCCAGCTTGATCTACCCATTTGGAGATTTCGGGATCACTTTTTAGTGGGTTTCGTGGTTGGAAAAATCTGATTCTAATTTTATTGGATAACTGCTATTTTTGTGATCATTTTGAGCTATCATTTACATTTTTTCTCCAAGTATTTATGAAGATATAGAATTTTGAAGTTTCAACTGTTTTTGAGCATTAATTAATTCCAACAGTTTGTAATTTATGGTTGAAACATTTATTTTGCATGACTTCATCAAGGGTTTCATGTTGATGAATTTCCGAAAATTTGTGTGGAAAAGGCAAAAATCTGAATTTACCCTAGGTCACTTAGGGTTTGGTGGACCTAAAACAGGTCGTTGCCCTAGTTCTTGCATAAAATCAGATTGTTGTCATAAAAATCAGATTCTCTACATGTGGTTGTCATCATTTCTGGCAATGTTCCAATGGGGTTTTGTGGAAAATCCAAATTCCTCAAATTTGAGTCCAAAAGGGACATTACAAACGATTGGTTTCCCCTATTGGACGTTACCCTACTCTTAACGACTCTTGGGAGTTCGAAGGACGTCTCCACAATGTATGATGAAGAAATTTTTGGATGGGAGAAGGCGGGCTCTAGGATTAATTGTCTCTCTAGATAGTGGATGCGGGATGATCAAAGAACACATGGGGTGTTTGTGAGAGAGGAGAGTGTAGTTAGACAAGTCCATTGAGGGGCTGTATTGCAGTGAATCTGCTTCCTGTTTGTAAGGAATGTGTAGATTGTGTGTATTCTCTATAATGAAGTCTTTAATGAAATAAAGAGTGGTTTTGTGTTCAATTGTATGTGTTTGAAGTTGTAGGCTGTACGGACAAGGCTGCCCTTCATTGGACACCCTTTCCTTAATTAAATCAAATGGTATCAAAGCTGGTAAAAAATCTGGGATGAGTGGGAGAGTGTTTGTCCTCCATTAGGAAAGGATGGGTAGAGGGCACAAGTGAAGCGAGAGAGAGTAGATTGTTCTTAATCTTGTTTAGGTGTGTATAGAATTGAAGATGTATCCTTAAGTGAATAGTGGGTAGAGGGTGCATAAGGTGTTCTTTATCTTGTGTACGTGGGTAGAGAAGGGAGTTGATAGAGAGGTACATAACCTACGTAGGATTTGCAATAGAGAGATTACGAAGTGGGTTAGATGTGTGTGTGAGGAAGCGGGGAGAAAGATGGATGCGAGTTATGTAGCCTAAGTGGCAGAGTTGAAGGTTATATTGAGGGTAGTAAGGTTGTGTTGAGGGCAATGCAAGCCCAAGTGAAACTTGAGGCAAAGAGGAAGAGGAAGGGTGGTTCTATACCTTTCATGTTAGGGATCAAGAAGGGGTCGTTGTCTCAGTAAGCTAGCATAGATGTCACAACATAGTGGGGAGAAAGAAAGAAGAGTGGGGACCATGGTCCCACACCATGTGTTATGGGAATGAAGAGGAGGAAGGTTCCTTGGAATAAGAGGGGATGCTGTAGAAGCTGATTGAGGAGACTCTTGTGGAAGGAGCAGCAAAAGCATTTCTTGTAGAGGGACATGAAGGTGGGGGTGAAGTAAGTGCAAGTTGTTGCGTAAGGTGAACATTTTGAGGGAGTTACGGAAGAAAGTGGAATTGTAGAAGTTACTGATCTGAACATCGGGAGAGGAAGATGGTGTTGCAGGTAGAGGTAGTGGAGCTATTTGACATTACAATGAGGGAAGCAAGTAAAGAGGACATGGAGAGTTAGAGACTATCATAGAGATATAAGTGGTGATTATGGGTAATCCTTTTGATACCCAAAGATATGTTTTCTTTCAAAAGTAAGGTGTAGAGGGAGGAGTGGTGGATAGTGGTGTTGGAAAAACTTGGTGGGGAGGACAAGTATAGGTTGGAGAAACCCCATAAGAGGATGGAAAGAGGTTGATTGGCGGAGGTGGATGGATTGGGCCCAAGTAATGGGCAAGGGAAAGAGAAGGATGGTGAAAGTTATGCATATGATGGTTTATCGCTTAACGTGTTCTTTGGGAGAGGACGAAGAAGCGGGATGAGAAGCTTTTGAGGTACCTAGCATGGTGGAAGAGCACACAAAGGTGGCCATACTCTTTAGGTTAAAAGGATGGGTTTTCCATCTAGCCCTTGTTTTGTGAGCATTATGCTCACAATGTTTTTACCTAGGATGTCCGATGTAGGAGTATCTTAGTCCACAAGCAATCTTGCATCACCCAAAAAGTGAATCATTGTTTGTGTGTGTTTTGTCATTGTAGCGTGGTAGAAGGTTGTACAAAGGAAACACCAACACTCCAACACTTAAAGAGAATCATATCACATTTGAGTATTGGTTTCAATAGCACCATGGTTCCAAACAAGTTGGTTGAGTTATCTAACTTTCTGATGCGATCTGGGAATGATGCGTCCATTGAACATCAAAAAAGGATAGATTTTGGTTTAGAGGAAAAATTAGCATGGGGGACACATCAAAACCAGAAAATGAGTGGACATTTGGATTCTCCTTGAAAAGTCACACACTTAATAAAATTGGCATCTCATTTTGATTGCGTATGAAAAGTTATGGCCCTCGGAAGTTCTAGGGTTTTTCTCTATTGGAAAACCACTTGTCTCATGTGAGTTATGGTCTCGCAATCGCCGAGTCTCCATAAAGGGGTGGTTACATAACCATTGCTCTGTAAAGCGTCTGTTTCACTGCATTACTTGCAAAAAAGAATGTAACGAACTAGAACGATTGGCTTCCTCATGTTAGGTGCTACACGACTCTTGAAAATTTGAAGGGACATATCCACAATGTATGAAGAAGACATTGGATGGGCGAAGGCAATTTTCGGGATGGATTGTCTTTCAAGATAGTGGATGGAGGGATTATTAGAGAATACAAGGGGTGTTTGTTAGAGAGGAAAATTTAGCTATATTAGTTCATTGAGGGACTATATTGTAGTGAATCTTCTTCATGCTAATAAGGAGTGTGTAGAGTTTGCATAATCTCTACAATTAAGTCTTTAATGAAATAAAGAGTGGTTTTGTGTTCAATTTTATGTGTGTGAAGTGGTTGGTTGCAGAAGGACTTGGCTTTCCTTCATCGGACCTCTATCCTTGACTGCAACAAACTTATTTGGCATCGTAGGACCCACATAGCGTAGCTAGTGGTATAGGGAGTGCTATTGCATGTGGTTCTAATGAACCACATCATGATGTTGATGCTATTTCTCTCAATGAAGAGCAATAGGACGATGGATACTATTTAATACAATAATTAATATTTATCATGACATTTGGCATTTGATTGGAATTTATAAATTATCGTGAGTGTTATATGGATATTTTGTTTTTATATGCGTGTTATGTGGTCGATTCTTGTTTATTAGGCTAGAATTTCTATATATTTTTATTATATATATATTTTGAACAGTTGTACCCAAGCCATACCCCGGACAATTTTTTTTTTGTACTGCACGGTGAATTGGATTTGCCGTACTCGAACCCATATGAAAAACGAATTGGAAACTTTTTCTCGGTGTGAAGTGTTGTTCGCTTCTCAAGATCGATGATCTTTAGATTTAGCTTTAGGTTGCCAAGTACTTCATTAAGCTTGGCTTGACATCTAGATATCATCAAGTTTGCATGGAGTCCCATGATATTTCAAAGATGTCTTTCAAGACCAAGTTTAGATTTTATGAGTGGTTGGTCATGCCTTTTGGAATCACTAGTGCACTTGCCACATTTATGTACAAGGGTCCGAGAGCCATGGTTGGTTTAAGAAGCCCAGTTGTAGTCAGTGGAAAGGTATCCGGGTTTACTTCATGACAAAGATAATTTAGAGAAGATTTTGCGAGCTTTGCACTAGTCTTCTAACATATTCACTTTTGGCACTTTTTGAGGAAAAGGTGTTCTCGGTCATCGGAGGAAGATCAACTTGTGCGGAAGGTTTCAAGAGCGTTGAGTGGTTTCGAAGCCCAGCACCACGGTCATGAAAGCTTTCGAGATCTACTTCACGATGGCATATTCAACATAAAGTTTTGGAAGCATCAAGAACGGAAACCTTTCAAACATTGAGGTACAAGAGTCTTTCTAAAGGAAAGATCTTGCACATAAGGGTTTGGGGATCTAGGGTGGAGTTAGGAGCCTAACAAATGGTCAAATTGAAGCTCATTGAGTCCTCTTCATGGCCCAAGCGTTAGTTTCGTTCATACTCATCTCAAGCTCATGCGGTAACTTAGCTCACTGTCACACCTTCCTATGCCAAAAAGGTGAGTTGGATCAAAATCAAAGAGAATGCATTTTCAAGATTTCTAAATGGTTCCATTGGATTTGTTGGCCCATTTCCAGTCAAAATGATATATTATATGCCTAGAAATGTCAAGTTTTGGTCTTGGACCCAAAAAGTGCTTTTCATGTTCTAATTCTCCATTGAGTTGCTGATGTCAGCAACTTAAGTGACTTGGGCGCACTTTTGGAGCATGGCGGCCTTTTGGGAGGTGGAAAACAAAGTTTGCAATGTGTTTTATGATTCCCCACCTCCATAAGTGTGCCTTCACCCCATTGGTCCATCCCAAAAGCAAAAAGTAACTCAAAATTAGAAGTGCTTGTTTTGAGTGGTAGAATGCCAATCCCCAATGCCTAGGCACATTTTAGGCTTCCTCATTGCATTGGCACACTTATGAGTGTTGCTTGCACATCAAAAATGCGCCCATGCTGATTGGAGCGCCTTTGAAGTGGAGTTGCAAAGATGGCACACTTTCATGTTTGTTGAGCAAAGTCCAAACTCCACCTCCACTTAAGTCATGATTTGAAAGTTATGTTTTCCCCCAAACCACAACTTAAAATTAGATAAAGTTCATGATGAAATTCCATTTCTCCTCCTATGGCCATGAAACCAACTGTGTGCCCTAGTGTTGCAAAAACTTGTTTTACTCATATCTTGAGCTCTTATGGACAAAACCCTTTGAAATTTTGAACACTTGCCCTCCATGAAAATACCTTCAAGCTGATATAAGACACAAGGACTGTAACAAAGTGTTTTTATCCCCCAACTTGAAATTTTCTGTTGTAGAAACCCTTGTTTCCCATGGTTCTTCCAAAAAATTCAAATGTTCATAACTCGCAAACCCCAAGGCCAAATCCTATGAAACTTTTCCCATGATTTCTCATCCAAAATGCCTTCATTTTGATCTCTTACTCATTTTTGTTGTGAAGAGATTCATTCCACGTGATTTGGTCATTTTTGTCTTGAAAACCCATTTACAAAACTCACAATGGTAAACCAAAACTTGTTTTGCCATTTCCTGCCATTTTTGACAAGAGATCTTCAGAAAATTGAGCATTTCTTCTTGTTGGAAATATCTTCCAAAAATCAAGTCCCATGTAATTTGGATGTGTTTTGCTCCCATAATGGCCTAAACAAGATTGTAGTCGGAAACATCATTAAAAACCCTAAATGCGTGTGAACTAAAATGGATTCTCATTCCTCCTATTTCTTCGAGCTTCATCAACATTCTCAATCCTTTGATGCAACAAATTCACAACATGAAGTTTCATTATTCCGGATATGAACCCATCTCGGTCCTAGGTCTCAATATCTAGATATTGGGGACAACGTAGATCACATGAACTTCAAGGACCTGAAATCGAGAAAGGAGGAAGGAACCCGCATTACACTAGTCGATAAGATCTTCCACAGTGGACTCTATTGAGTCTCCGTGGTTCTCGTTGGCAATTCAAGAGACAAACTTTGTTCTCACATGTGCCTGTAACTATGAAGAGGAGAGCCAAACCATCACCGCCGATTATGGCTACATCATTGTTATCTTATCTCCGAAGGGTATCTCAAAACGCCCGTGTATTCCAAGACCCAAGAATGCAACGATCCTAAGCAAGGAAGATGCTCTGCTCGAGTGGGAAAGAAAGGAGTCTTGCTTGCAAGGAGTAATAATCAACAACTGGATGAAGACATCTCATAAGCTTTCCTGTCTTCCCAAGACTCTCTCTCGCTTTGAATTCGTTGAGGATGTCTCTGATTGCATAGTCATGCCCAATAGGCTAATGGGAGAAGCATCAACCAAAGACTTCCATCCATGGATGTCTCAAATTATCTTGATTGCCACTAAAGAAACTCAAAAGATTGACTTGAGCCAAATAATCAGTGACAATTTGCATTCGCAGCTGATAAACTTTGCAAGGACCAAGAAGCTCACAATGACTTCTTATTTGGTGTATGCCATCGCAACTTTGTAGAAGTGCCCTGGATTATCCTCTAAAAGAAACCTCCCTAAAGGTGTGCCAAATGTATCAAGTATATTCACGCTCACTTTAAGGGAGTGCAAGAGGCATTATACCCGAAGTCAATGATGTCTTTGTAATGCCCCTAATCAGGAAAATGGAAGGGAATATCAATCACAGGTTATCGGCGGAAGCTTGTAAACTGATCAAGAAATATGGGAGCTATTTCATGCAGTTCAAAACTTTCTCCTACATCCGCGTCAGAGGATTCGATGATGCTCCCATCAAGCTTCCTCGATATCCAGGTAATAAGTTGGTCCTCATTGAGCTATGTCGGTAGTTGTCCAGTACTCCTCAAATGCCGTGAAAGAAAGAATAAAGGAGTAACATTCCCAATTCATCTGGGTATTTTCTCTTGCAGGAATTCAACAATATTTACTCTTACGCAAGAATTCAGGATGTAGGTAACATTAAAGCTTCCTAGGATTATTCAACCTATATGCCTATTCCGCCAAGAAATCATTTGACAATAAGCGATATGGGAGCCGAACACAAGAATCTTGACATTGCCCATCGACTCGAAATAGAGGATTATTGGGAAGATTGTGTTGATGAGATAGAAGTTCGGCAACGAGATTTCTCAAGTATGTCTATATAGAATATGAAATATTATCGTCTCAAATGGGTCATGGAGGATATATTGGATGATGCTAGTGAGCTGTTTGAACCTGGATATTTGGAATCGGTTTGCTTCACACCTCTTCCTGCTTATGGACTGGTTAGTTGCAGAGCCTGTTGATGTCCTAACCCGTGCATCTTGAGCAACAGCTCTTCAAAGGTTGAAAAAGTTGTTTCTTAAGAAGGTGGATGAGCTCAACTATACACCTTCACCTTCTTGTAGACAATTCGAGAAGTCGGGGAGCAAGGTATATGTTAGAGAGTCAAGGGGTCCTAAGAATGATGACATCCCTCAAGTGAGGCAAATTCCCCAACAAATATTTCTAGACTCTCACACTGAGTCTCCCCGTAGGAAATCGCCAGAGTGAGAAAGGGTGACCAATACACTCTTGAACCGAGAGAATTCATCATCTCTCTAGCTAGGAACAAGTCTAAGTCTCTTGAGCCCCTCATGCAATCACCTTAGAGGTCCCCTGGAGTCTCAGTGCAATCTCACATGGATAGTGACCTTGAACCTTCTCCAGTTTAGAACTAGGCCTTAGTCTCCTTTTTTCCTTACAGCTAGTCCGGCAATTCATGCTTCATCTTCCTCTAAAGGTTATGTTTGCCCATGGTTCAAGATATTATAAAAAATTGTCAATGTATCGTTGCCAAAGCAAAGGCTCTACTGGTTAAAATATTTCATGAGCTTTGAAAACTCACACCCACTCCCCAGAAAGCCAAGATGACTTCTCGACTCATGACTAATGCCTCAGGGTCTCAATTCATTGAGTTTGCTTGTCTAAGGGTGGATAAAGATGAAGCTGAAATGCATATATATGAGATGACTAGGTATCCTCTTGGAGAACTAGGTTCTAAAGGAGATATTCACAACTTCAAGCAAACAATCTACTAAATTGGTTGCTCGAACAAGGAAAGGTGAAGCAACTCAAGAACAATTGGAAAGTCAAGTGCACGCATTGACATCATATGTTCAAACCTTCTTGGACCCTGAGGCTCCTCCTCTCATTCCCTTTGAGTCAATTACTCCCCTGAGTAAAATTGACCCACATGTTGTTCAAGAAGCTCGACGTTTTGGCAAGATGGGAAGGATGACCGAAGCATGGATCGGCTCCATCATGCAAAAAGGTTGTGACCTTCTCCTTGAAGTAATCATAATATACAACATCGCCACTTTGTCAACTGTGAAAATGCCGGATGTTTTCTCTACAATCAAGAAGGAAGTTGACCACTGGAATGAGCTTTTGTTAGTCATTCACGATATGAGTTCCGCCGACCCCAAAGTTGTTGCTCAACAAGAAAGTGTTTTTGAGTCTAGAAGATAATTGTTCATGAACATGGATCAGGACAATCGAGTGGAAAATGAGAGCCCTCACCGAGGCCGCAGAAGATTGCCCATATCACCTAAATTGAAGTCGAGAAACTAAAGAAGAGGTCAACAACCACCGAGCACTATGAGATGCCTATCGTTGCGCTTATTTGTTTGCATCATTGGATGAACTCCATGAGCACTTCTAGAACATTATGAAAGGAGAATTATCTCGACTCGCATTCCTATGGTGATCAGCTCACGGGAACCCTTTCCCAGATACTAGGAGCCATTTCTGACGCAGCTCAAAAGATCCCAAAATGGCTTAAGCATTGCAAGATAATTCAAGGGGAAGTTGATCACTAGCTTGATATCATTATGAATACTATCATCCCCGCGGAAGAGAAGTTCCGAAAGCAGTGTTCAAATTCAACTAAATGGTAAAAGGTCAAAGGATCTCTCTAGTGCGGCGCATCCAAGGATCTCCGTCTTCACATGCTCCATCCATGGAATGATGTTTTCCTCTCTTTTCTTTTCTTCTTCCCCATTCTCTCATGAAGAAATCAATTCTTCCAAAAATCAACTTAAGTGATTTCTAATTCTTCGTTGCGAAATGCACTTTTTCGAAAGTTACTTCATATTCCACTTTTGTAAAAGCACTTTTCTTAAAATAAGGAAAAGTGTCTTATTCTGGAAAGGAATATGGACAGTCATGTAGGAATATGAAAGGTCACTTGTTTTGGCTATATATTGGAGCCTCCTATCCATTCTAAGGAATGAGTTTTTGCTCTCTCTATAACAAACTGTAATTCTTCTATTTCCCACTTAGTAATTTCGCTCCATTCTCCTTCTTTCACTCAACCAGATGTATGAAAATTTTGTAAGGACAAAAGGACTTTGTGCCTATTGAAAATGGAATGAAAATCAGCATTTGAACTTTGTGTCAATCTCTGTTTTTGTTTCATATTCTTTATGTAAATTGCATGTGTTTGCTTGTGTCTTCTAATTGAACAGAAAGCTCTCTGGATTGTAGTTAATGAAATATGGGTTCAGCTCATTAATACAATTCCCCTCCTCATTTTTCTCTCCTCATTTACCTATATTTCCCTCTTAGATATTGTTGTAGTCACAACAAGGGTGTTTCTGCACATTCTCCGGTCTACGACCACCCCGAGAGATAGTTTAGTGTACAATTTTTCTAGCTTTCAATAAATGGGAGCCGCCCCATCTTGAAGCAGAGGGACTTAGTCCCACGAGCATTGACGAAATCCATATTTTGTCCTTGACAAAATATTTTGCCAACACCTATAAATATAGGAGTTCTCTTATCCAAATAAAATAGTCATCGTAGAAATCATATTATTTGGTCTGCTCATACAAAGTTCTAATAGCCTTAAGCTGCATCGTACTCTTAGCTCCTGAGCAACCTCCATTCTAATTCTACATAGATACCATCAAACAATGTTTTTATGATCATACAGAAAGCATGTCAAGATAATTATATTTAATAAACCCGGAGAAGCGTATGTGTCCTCATTCATTTTTTTTTCTGATCTAGCTCATTTTCTCTTCAACCTATTTTCCAACAAATTCTATAAAGTTTTTAGTGACCTTAGCTATATGAATAACTATTAAAATTTTAAGGGTATAGGCACAAGATATTCATTCTGAAGAGAAATGATAGCTGTAACTTGTATGAATGCTATCATAAGTGGATCTATGTTTAGTATGAAATAGACTAAAAAAGCAAAAGTATTGCGACTTGGTTCTTGTGAATGGAAAAATATTGTTCAGTATTTCAATATTTAGATCCTTTAGTTAAATGCATTCTTGGTTAAGTTTTTTCCTTTACATTGGCGATTATCTCGATTTTCATGGTCCATTTTCTTCCTCCGTCACTTTGGCAGGTTGACCAGCTTTGTGCTCAGAAAGTGCAGAGGCGTATACGTCACGAGGAGAGGAAATATGAAAGTAAAAAAAGGGTAATTTATCAATATTATTTCTGTAACTCTTACACCAGAGATCCTAAGGTGTCATTGATGAAAAGGAAACCATTGTCTTTCATACTGAACATGTTTCTGTGCCTATCACATGGAGTTTTGTGAGCCGAAACTAGTTTTTCTGATAAACATCTTATGCATTAAATGTAATCTAGAATATTTATAGAAAATTGTTGTCCTCCATACCAAAACATATTTCTGTCTTTAATATAAAGTTAGGAAATCTAAACTTAGTTCCCTGCAATGCTAAGCTCAATTCATCTTGAAAAGATCTTTGTATTTGCTGCCGATATCATTAATGTCTAGAAAATAATTCTTGAGATTACTTGATCATCATGTTCTGAGACAAGACATTGAAGATGCAGTTGAATATTTATTCTATGAATTTGGTTTCTTACTTGACATTTGTGATGCATCAGCTTCTTTCGGATTCTGAAACAGTTAGGTGGTTAAATCATTGCATGGAGAAGATTTGGCCAATCTGTATGGAGAGAATTGCATCTCAAGATGTTCTGATGCCCCTCATACCCTGGTTCTTGGACAAGTACAAGCCTTGGACTGCAGTAAGCTTTCTCATATCTAATATATTGATGATCTTATCTGCTTCCTTTTGAATGGCATGAGAAATACATTAAATATATATATATATATATATATATATATATACATACATACATATAATGATCATAACAGTCATGAGTTACTATAACAGTCATGAGTTACTTGACAGTTAGGAGGTCGTTGACAGTTTCAGAAATCATTTGATGAACACCACTTTAAATGAAGTGCAGACATGACATAATTAGAAGTATTGCTTTCTCTACTCTATCCATATTCTCTACTGTTGTATTTTATTCTTCCTTTATAGTATCAGAGTCCAAGTGATAACTAAGGAGGAATAGACAAGGCTTGACGGAGCCTAGGGCTTAGGCATCTGTGTATAAGATGAAGCACAGAACTAATGGATCCTGAGAGAAGTGTAAGGAGAGGTTAGTGGCAAAGGGGTTTTCCCAATATATGGACTATGAGTAGACTTTTGTTCCAAAAACAGAACAGTGTTGAATTTTTGCAGCAGCTGCTTGATTGAAGTGTATGATCGAATTTCTTAGGTTGACAGTTAAATTGGTTGCTTGGCAGAGTCATTTGAAGCTATGATCAATCTATGCCCTGATTTGGATCTAATTTTACTCGATGTAAAATTTGATGAATCTCATACTTATTGAAAACGCTTTGATTGCATACAATTACAATAGTGAGCGACTTAAATTTTCAACCCAAGGAGGATCTTACGAGGCACGTGTATACAACACCTAAGTAATTTGCGGAAAAGGAAACTCTAATGAATTAATTCCTCGCTGCTGAGAATTAGCACAGGAAAGAGAATAATAAATCTAGATGAACAGAAAATAAAACTAACAAACGGATAGGCAATCTCTTGGATGTAATGACGAACAGGTCCTACCCCAACAACTCAAACGAGTGTCTTTCAGGCAATTTGAAAAGTCACTTTTGATCACATAGAATTAGGAAAAACTAGTCCTTATATTATTCAGCAATCATCTGGCCACAAATAGATTTTCACGTACAGTTCTGCATGATATGATATGATCCCCCATCTTTCTTGATATGTACAGTTCAACGAGAAGGGGTAGCAACTAGCTTTTGGAATAGCTACAACTGTTGCTAGCTAATACACACTTTATTTGATTTGTATAAGAGACATAATTGATTCAAGAGAGGTCTTCATAGTATCTTGGTCAACACACGTCATTATCCTTCATAACATAATGCATATTTCATGTAGGAAAGTAAGAAAAACATAATTCTTCAACAGAAAATAACCATATGAAATATGGAAATGATCTGTAACATACTTCTGCATATGATCTTCAAATGAATGGAAACTTGAGCAATAATCATCATAAAACATTCTGGAATAAATCATCAAACAAGTGCAGAAAACCATAATAGTTCCTCCATAAATATCTCATTCACCCCACCTGACATTGAATATGGTAAGATGGAGACTTAATCAGGAAAAGCCTTCTGAATGTTCTCTTTATATCCTATGATCATAGTGTGGTTAGAAACAAGTACTTAAACCATTCATAGCAATTTGTCACAAGCCCAACTTTAGGAAAAGATACGATAGATAGATTAGAAACAAGGATTTTGGTAAGGTTGCTTGTAAGTGCATATATAATTAGGATATTATTCTTAAAACCATTAGAAGACATAAAGTCCCTGACGTCAATGAGACAAATATATGCCGACCATCAAAAGAGCACCTAACTACTTTAAACAGAGATTGTAATTCCAAGTTCGCTCCGGCTTAAACTTAATCGTATTTAGAAAGTCTATTTTGGGACCATATTGCCACTCATCACTGCTCCCAACTTAATGTCACAAGCCCTGTTGCGAATTTTCTTTAAACCCAGAGGGTTCACTGTTGCTTCTGTTCCTTCATTGGCTAGACGAGTTGCTGCTGCTGCAATATCTCCCTATTTCTTTTCTAATAAATCCCAACCTTTCTTCCTATACCAATTCCGTCATATCTACAACATTATTAGTCACGACTTATTGACTAGGAGGGTATAAACCAGTGTTTTGTAATGTTTCTTTCCACATTATTTTATCTAGATCCCAATGAGAAAGGTCTTGTTTTTCTGGATCATCTTGAATAGGAAAATGCATCCAGATGATATCTGGTTGATACCTTTTCCCGATCTAGTTAGACCTTGAATTCCACAAATAATTCTTTAATATCTTAGCCCCCTGAATATCAAAATGAAATTCTAAGGGATATAATGGGTCACTTATCTTGAGGTAAGGAGGTAACTCCTTGTACTTGAAACTTCTTTGCATTATCTTTGAGAGCTAGAGCTCCATTATTTGATATTTCATCTTCTGCCCAGGAAGTTGCAATTGCAGTCTGTTCCTTCGATATTTGTTGGGTAACAAGTGGAAATGTCCCAAGCCCTTCATAACATTTTTTCAACTCTTCTACACGTGGAAGATCTGCTGTAAAGGTTAAAATAAAATTTCTTTCCGAATCTTTATACTAAGCTTTCTCTTATGCCCACTCAATTTCGACATCTGGTATTGACAGGTAGGCTCTGAATCGAACATTACTAGAAATAATATTGGGGTTAAAGAGGTGTTCATGGGGAGTCACGTCCCCTAAGTATATTCACTCATAAAGTTGTTTTTTTACTTCATCGTCTTCATCTCGGAGCTTGGCGCAAGTGTCAAAGGAGTTATCCTTATACACATAGGTTCTCGACATAAATTTTATTTGTAGTTTGAGTTTCCTCTCCTCATAATCAGAGGATAGGTCCTTGGTGGTTGTCTCCATCTTAACAATTTAAATGCTAACTGATCAGTTTTCTCTAACTCGGCATCATCACGTGCTGGTACTAAAAATGATCAGCAATAGAAATACCCTGAAAAACTGGCAAAAACGCCAATAAATTGAGAGAAATCACAATATAGGTACTGAACAATATTTCTTTGCAAAAATCATGGGAAGAGAAATGCTGATTAATTGGCAATTTTTGCCAATTAATGACTGTCATTATTTAGTATAAATTGCTGATTAATCAGCATCAACTCGCCAATTGTGTATAAAATCCCTTAATGGAAAAAAACACATTTTCATGCTTATTTATACAGCATTTAACTCTGCATTTTTTTTCTCCCACGATTGGCTCGGCAATTTTGGCCCTTTTTGAATCTATGGACGGTTGTATATGTTTGAACTTTGCTAGAATGCTAAATGTCACGGGTTTGGAATAGCGAAAAATGCTTTAGTAGATGCTATACAACTTTGCAGCGAATAGTAGAAGGCTGACTGTCCTTTAAGCCTTTAAGGTCTTCATTTCATTCATTAATATTGTCAAAAGCTGTGTTAATCAGCAAGCAAGCTGCAGATTGGTGAACATCCTTCCTTTTCTTATTGCTAGATTCCCAATAATTGATTTTACGCTTTTTCTATTATGTAATCCATTCAATCTTTCAAGAGTACAACAATACATACTGATTCAGTGATTCCTACTGCTTTTCAATACATACTCCATTTTCAAACCTCAAGGAAAACACTTATGTGTTCTCTACATTCATTTCTCATGTCTTTTAACAATGTTTTACATTTTATTTAATGTTGTTTTGTGAATTTATATGCTTTTTAAGCTGCAATAAAGTTGTCGAGTAATTTCCAGAAACTCTCAATTCCCAAGTAATGAGCCGAGTAGTTTGCGAGTATGACTTTTTGAACTATGGAAATACTCTCCGTGCTAGGCTCCACACATCTTGACTTTTGTAATGAAATTACTTAGATAGATCTGAATATTAACAACAATCAAACACCAAAGAACACCAAAATAGAGAGAAAATGTAACAATATGCAAGTAGAATGACTTAGCCACTTCGAGGGGGAAACCTCTAAACCATAAAATAAGACTCAAGTGCTCAATATGATGATCATCTATGAGTTACTAACTCCTATATATACCCTACTATGTTATGTAAACCACCTAGGCCGACCTACTAAGCATATGAAAGCATAAATAAATGAGATATGACATGATAAGAGATTATGTTAGCCACAGGTCGGCCATACATATCCCAATATATGACACAGGATCAAGGGCGCAGCATGCCTCCCCCTTTGCAGCAACATTGCCCCAAATGTTGGAAATTTCTGGATGTTGCTGCAGGAATGCTTCATCTTTCCATGTTACATCCTTGCTATCCAAATTCTTCCACTTGATCAAATACTTGGTAATGACCCTTGTCCTCAATCACTTAGTACGTGTCTGAATAATGCCTTCAGGCTCCAAGATGATTCAGCCCTCCTCATCAAGCTCAGGTAATACTGACTGGGTTGACACCTTTTGTCCAATGACCTTCTTCAAGCAAGAAACATGGAAGACTAGATGTATTTTGGTTGACTGAGGGAGCTCCAATTGCCACACTACCAATTCTTTGTAACACTTGATAAGGACTGTAGTATTTAGGTGAAAGCTTGTTATCCTTCTTCTGTTGTTTCAAGGAGAGCTGCTTATATGGTTGCAATTGCACAAAAACAAAGTCTCCAACTTCAAAGTGTCATTCACTACAGTGTTGATCAACTTGTTGCTTCATGTGGTTCTGTGCCATTGCCAAATTCTCTCTAAGGCTAGAAAGTACCTCTTGTTGGTGTTGAATGTGCTCTTCAACTGCTCTCACTTTAGGCCTGATCCTCAAGGTGGAGGTGAGCGATGGTGCTTGGTACCCATACAATGCCATGAACAGAGACATTTTGGATGAGGTGTGAAATGAAGTGTTATACCACCATTTTGCAAGTGGCAGTGAAATAACCCCTTTAAAATTTTTTCTGATTTTTTGAATTTTGATAAAATAAACCCTAGCTGCAAATTTTCAGATTTTTTGAAAACTGGAAATCTGAAACTTTTTTATTTATTTATAAATATTACAGCAGATGCTTATAAACCCTTATAAACAACCCTTACAAACATAAAAATATTTCAGAACTGTGCATAGTACATAACTCCTTGCTAGAAAAGATTATTTTTGAGTTTTCAGACTTAATAAACTTATCATAAAATACACTATCCATCATGGATTGGGTATATCATATGATGACAGATAGCCATCAATATAGGATTATGCTTTTGGTTGTTGGGCATGCTTTTGTGATGTTTGACTGTTAAAGTAAAGCTGGTAGTCAATGTTTGATTGAACCAATCGCATCAAATTGGCGTGGGAAACTTACTAGGTTTAGACTATTGATCATTTCATATGGGGTTTTTAAGTTGTAGTCCGAGGGGAGGAGGACCCTTAACTATTGGGTAGGATTCACTTGTTTGTTAGGATCTGTGGGTTTTAAAAATTGGCCATTTGAGTATACCTGAACTTTTTGGGTTTATTGCACGTAAAGATGTAAGGATCTCAGGTTTAGCAAAATGTTTTTAGAAGTCATTAACATACCCTGTTTCTCTGATCTTACACATTTATATATTGTTTTTCTGTCTACAGAGAAAAGCCACCATACAACGTTTGTACTTGGGAAGGAATCCTCCAGTGTTCACTGAAATCCGTGCTCTTAGTCAATCAGAAGATGATGACCACTTGGTATGTTTATACTTGTAATTGGCAATTATAGCAGTCAAAGAAAACTTTAAAATATCAGACCAGATATTTGGTTTAGCTATAGAGATGGCATGCGTGTATGTGTGTGTGTGTAGGCTAACATGGATATGTCTCATTTTAGGTTCTGGAGATGGGAATGACTTTTCATTCAGCAGAGGATATGAGTGCAGTACTTGCGGTGCAAATGAGAAAGCGCCTTGGTTTCGGCATGTGGGCAAAATTGCATGTGACAGGCATGCAAGTGGAAGGAAAGGTATGCTTAATTACTTTTCTTTGATCCATGACTTGGCATAGACCGTTAGTTTTATTCCAATGTTTGGTTTAATCTGACATTTATGAGCTCATGTTTTGAAATTAATGTGAGAATGGAGCAAGCTAATGGAGGTGGTAAGGGGGCTGCAATGTTCTGAGTACTCATGGTTACCATTGCCTTTTGACACTATATATACAAAGGTCCCTAAGGAAACTATTGAGTCTTGACTAGTTTTTTTCATTTTTTTTCCTGATAACGAAATGGTGTAATGTCTATTAATGATGGCATAGAGATTTCCTAAAAAAATAGGTTGTAATAGTATTTCTCCCTTACTGGTATAACCACTAGTGAAAGGAGAGCCTCTTCTCTCCTTAATTGAACTGAGTTACACTGGACTAAAGTTCTTGTAGAACCCTGCATGGTTGTCCCAAGCATTGGCAAAGCTGCTCAATTACAACATCATATAAATATGTATTGTCAATGGTTCGAAGGGGCCAAGTTGTCTATTCACTTTTCTGTTGTAAGCTGTAACTTAACCGTTAACAAAAGGAGAGCCTATTCTCTCATTGATTGAACTGAGTTACATTGGAATAGGGATGTTTTACAACCCTGCTTGGTTGTCCCAAGCATTGAAAAATTCACACAAGTTAAATCATTTATATAGATATATATTGCAAATCGATGAAAAGGTTAAATTTATTTCTTATACCCTGTACTTATGTTTGTTATATATATATATATATATATATATATATATATATATATATATATTTTCAAAATATAGAGTTATTTACACCGTAGCATTTTTCTATTGTACTTGAATGTACTTTCAACTTCCATTGACCGACATTGGTCATTTGTGATCATAATATATTTTCTTCTAATAAATTAGTTCAATAACTGTTGTTCTCTTTAAACTACGTCCCATAGGTGCCATGACCAGTTAAGATATCTATTTGTGCTATTCACGACGTCTCTGTCCTACAAATAAAGGTTGACATATAACCTCAAAGGATGGCCTTTCAAGGAAAACCCAAAAGACATTTTATCAACTTTGACCTCAAAAGCCATTCCTTAAAAGAACAGTATGTACCTTAGTAGACAAAATCCAAGGTAGGAATGGACTTTATTTTGTTATTATTCCATTTACTATACATTTGTTATCCGTAAATATTATTATTTGGGAACCATATATCTAGAAAATGAGTAATTTTACATTTTACGTCACATGGATTATCAAGCTGTTGATTTTGTATGACGTATTGCATTTTGATATTATATTTCTTATGTTAATAACCCAATAAATATCAGTCTTTTGGGATCAAATATTTATAAAAAGATATTTCTACGTCTTATGTGTCACGGGGCTCAACAAGCTGTTTGTTTTCTCTGTTTATGATTAAACTGAAAAATGGTGTTGCATGTAGGGATATTTTGATGCCGTTGGCATTGAATGATATGATTGTTACCAAGTTACATATGGCATATTATATCAAAATAAAGCCACATAGGTGTTTAGTTCAATTCTGCTTTTTTAAATGGAATTTTAGGAAATCAAATATCATTGGTTCGAATCCTTGAATAATCATAGATAGGCTTGCATGTTTTTGTGTTGTTTTCTTTGTAGATTGTACATATATGTAATTGTCTTGTCAGATGACATTTTCTACTTGTAATGATGAGTATGCTTGCATACCAACATGTAGACCATGCCCATTTCAATGACCTACAAGGTCCAATAACCAGTCTTAGGTTTTGCAACTATCAACGAGCATATAATACATGTCTATATACATTATGTATTGTTTCATGCTTATTATATTGTAATTACGTATACATACGCATCTATGTGCATTTCTAATGTGGTGCGATTGCTTGTGTCCGATGGTGCATATGTGCTCACCCAATCTTGTTTGACAGGGCAATTTCAAAATTATTATATCCCACTTAGTACTTATCTTCTAAAAATTACTCTATAAAAGCTTGTAGTGCATAGTGCCTTTGAACTTCTTGTAATAAAAATTATACAAATGAATTTGTTTCACCAAAACTTTAAGGATTTTTAAAAAAGATTACCTCAAAGTGTACTACATAACATAAAATACTTGTATCCCAATCAACCTACCACCTTAAATGTTTCCTTTCTCAGCCCAAGCTATCCTCTCCCTGATTGATACAAACCATTTCCATAGTAATTGGGAGACAGATCCCTAACCCCATGAATGTGTCTCCATTTTGGGTATGCTTTATTGGTACCGTAAATGCCTATGGAATATGCGTTTACTGTACCGTAAATGCCTAGGGAGAAACATATCCAAAGAGCTAAAGACTAGAAGCGTTTTGGCTTCTTCCGAGACATCTCGCAAGTTTCTAGATACGTCTCTTGATTGGGGCGATGTCTCCTATAGGAGACGCATAAGTCTCCTCCTTTTTACATTTAAAAATTTAGGCAAGCTGAATTTAAATTGTTTTAAAAAAATTAGCAACTTAAAAAAAAAAAAATCTCCTTGATGATGGGGTTGGATCTATGTTGTGGAAAGGAAAGTATCATGTGGCTCCTGCCTCCACCTAACTTTGTGAAGCTAAACTTTGATGGAGCAGCAAATGGAAACACAGGACCAGCCGGGGAGCTTACACCTTCCGGGATGAGCATGGGAAACTGCTCCTCTTTGCTTTAGATTTGGGGAGAGATATCTACAATCAGGCAGAATGTAATGTCCCATACGGGACAGATCTAAGAAATTCTGGAATTTCCTTGAAACCCTTATACAAAATATAACAACAATCTGATTTTTATGCAAACCCGTAAGACAAAATACAACAATCTGAAATCTTCCTTTATTTATCAAATAATCACAATACAAAAACCCGAAGGCCCAAAGCATCTAGAAACCCTCTTGGTACAAGTAGATGATGAAAAATAATTTTTCCAACCAAAGTCTAAATTTATTTTTATTTATTTTCACACCATAAAACAAGAAAAATACCCACATAAGATTACAACAATTTTCTCACAAAAGATGCTCCAAATGACAAGAGACCCAAAGGAGACGCTGCAAACTGAAACCAACCAATTCCGTTTGTTGTTGATGCCCTAAACGCTGATATGAAATCCAAAGGAATGTAAATCATGCCGTAGTTGTGGTGATCCGAAATTGCATTCATATGTGACCCCGAGTGAAGCCACCAAGAAGATATTGAGGATTTTCGTCCTCAAATCTGATCACAATGAGGGTTTTCGTCCTCAAGTGATGGATGCTAAGAGGGTTTTCATCCTCAATAGCTGAAAGTAGAAGCACAAGTGCTCAACTTCATAAAATCAAGATGATAGATGTCCACAAATGAACCCCTCCATCTTCTTTTATATCCTTCCTTTCTTTTAATTTCTAATTAAGTGTCGACCCACTTAAATTAGAAAAATACTCTTATTTTAAAATTAAAACATAAGTGGCCGACATAAAGTTACTTTTTGGCTCACTTAGTTTTAATCTTACCATGTTCCCTTTCCTTCATCCCATTAGCTTGTGGGAAACAATAAAATAGGCTAAGGGTCTTCATTCTGCTTTAATTTCAAAAAGGGGACATTACAGTCCTCCCCTCTCGAAATTGCTTTCCCTCAAGCAATTGCAAGCCTGGATGCTCAAGTATCACTATGCCAATGTGGTGAGTCATGTTGTAGTGCCTATAGAGCCTGGATCTCGTACCTATCAAATGGGATAACTCCTGCCAAAGAACATGGTGTGATATATCCCAAATGGATAATGAGTGCCATCCAACCTCAAGATGATCCCCCAAAATTTGTAAATGCCTGAAAACATCCACAAAATCCTGCAAAGCTGAAAGTTGCCATATGCTCACATCATTGGGCTGTTGCTGTCCCACTTGGCTTCTTTTATGCAAAGAAGGTTTTGAGATATCAAACCCTTGGGCTCCAATGGTTCCTCTCATGACTTGGTGAGCTGTTCCTCCCAATATTTGATAAAAGTCAGATTGTAAATGGGCTGGAAATGAGTTGCAACAGCCACCAATCACTTGTATTTTCATCCAACTAGGTACGTGTGGCTGCCATGAAGATCTCCTTCAGCTGAACCCTTCTTCCAACTTCTTTCATCAAAGATTTTCCCTCATTTTGTGCAAGCTTACAACTGTCCTTAGCTGATAACAACAGTTCCAACACTCTGAAAATGTCATCACAGCAGCAAAATTGATCTCCTTTTGCCCCAATCAAGGGTGTGAACCATGTAGGAGCTGAAAATGCTATTGGGAGTAAATGCATACCGTAGCTGATAATGCTTATGACAACAACATTGAAATTGGGAATTTGATGCATGGCTGTCCCAATTGTGTTCCTTCCGCTTTTGGGTCGGAGGATATCATCATCCCTTGTTCTCCTCATATGCATGCCAATCATTAGGCTCACTTCTTCCCTTTGCTTCTCATACATATGAGCATGTTGGACTGAACCACACTTATGTCTCTTCTTTTCTATCATCTCCATTTTTGGACCTGCACATAGAACAAACATATTAATGAAATCAAGAGCTTCCACCAACATCCCGACAACTGCTCCATCATGCCTCATAGACATGTCATTCAACTCTCTTCCAATGCTTGCATCTTCTTCATAATTTCCTTTCATGTGATGGACTTCCAACGGTCCATTCTTGCTGTCCCACACATGGTTGTAGTTGTAGCATTGCATTTTCTCGCTCACAAACAACATTGTAGTGGCTGGAAACTCTTTTATAACAACGACAAACAATCCCTCATTGATGGTAGGCGAAAAATCCTTCCACCTTGTGATTGAAAACACTTTTGTGACTGTCATAAAAGTGTTAAGGAGCTGTTTCTGTTGTAAACAACAAAAAAAAAAAGGACAACTGTCATACTTTATATTATTGTAATGTCCCCTTTTCATAATTAATCAATTCTGAATGCCTGAAGCCTATTTTTATTATTTTTTGTAGGCTAAGGGGAAATTAAAAGAGGAAAATAAATTAATTTAAGTGTTCTAAGGATATTTTAAAAATTTAATTGGAAAAATGATACTTAAATTATATTTTAATCCAAAAAACATTAATAAAATAAAATAATAATAGAAGGTTGACTTCTATTATTGGGCGCCAGAGTTAGAATTAATAAATAAATAAATAAAGGGGCGCCAAAGTTAGAGAAGGTTGCATGAGTACCAAAGTCCTAATTTTAGGATGGGAGGTGGATAAAGTGTTTTTAAATTTGTTTAATCCTATTTTTAGGATGGGCTGCCAACATGGGGGAGGAATTATATTATTTTTAATTGTCTTTGGAGCATGCATGTATTTCTAGAAGGGGCACCCACTTTTAAGAGAGATTGGAAATTATAAAAGCAAATTTAGGGTTGTTATTGACACATCTTGAAAATTTATAAACTACTTCATTGTGCTGGAAGTAGCTTTTGCTTCTACATTAGTAATAGAGGATGAAAACCCTCATTTACACATAGATCCGAGGACGGAAACCCTCATATCTAAGCTTGAGAATTCCATTCAGGGGTTTGCAATGATCATTCAAAGTACAAATATTCATCCAGTTTAGCTCCAACAATTGTATTAAGGCACTTTGGTATTTTTATTGTAGATGAGAATATCTTTGAAAAATACTTGAGAGAAATTTGGATATTTTGTCAAAAACCCCAAGGCAGCAAAAGATATAAAAATACTAACATCTATGACAACAACGACAATTCAATTTTTAAATTAAAAAACAAACCCCACTTTGTGCAAAAACAGACTTTTATTTATTGATCTCAAATCGACTATAATAAAAAATAACGATTGTCTAAATACTTTTATTTTCTTACAATTGATATTCTAAATGAAAAGATAGACGAAAGATAACAACATGCAAACTGTTTTGACTGAAATTTGCCCCAGAATCTGAAGCCCTAGGATTTAACGAAATATCCAGTTTGCTAGAAGTATTTTTTCGAGAGATATTATAGTTAGCTTGGCAATTCCATCTAGGGGTTGCAGTGATCATTCAAAGTACAAATATTCATCCAATTCAACTAGGGCATCATATTCAAGGTTGTTTTAGCATCCGAACAACAGAAGTACAACCAAGGATTTCTTTAGAAAAACATTTGAGGGCAAATTTTAGTCAAATCAGTTTGCATGCTCTTATCTTATGTTCATCTTTCCATCTGGATCAGCGGTTGTGAAAAAATAATTGTATTCAAACATTCTGATATTTTTATTGAAGCTGATTTAAAATAAATAAATAAATTCTTTTTTTTTTTTTTCTAATTGGGGTTTGATAAAATATCCAAATTTGTTAGAAATTATTTATAAGGGATATTACAGTGGTATAAGAGAGAATTTCCTTCCAGCCTTTGGAAGGGAATTAAAAAAATTGCAGCTTTGAACTTCATGCAGGGTAGTGACAAAGAAGTCAGAGTACCTACAAAGGGAGAAAAATAAAGCTTTAAAACAGTCGAAGAAGGATTAAGGCAACAAGATCCAAAGGTTGTTTTTGGGGAAAAGATGGACAATATTCTCGCCGGTTTGTGGATCGAGATAGAGAAGGAATCCACAACCATGTTTATTCAAGCAAAGTTCTTACAACGGGAAGAAAATATAGATCCCATTCAAGAGGTGTTGGTAAAAATAGAAAAGTACAAACTTGAGGCACCTTTGAGAATCGTTGATCGATCGAGGATGCCCGATTATCTTAAATCAGAAGTTTCCTTTGATGATTACTTGGAGTTACTCAAAACAAGAAATCCAAACAGAAGAGGGCTGTGTAAATACATAAGAAGGTTGAAGAAGAAAGAACAATTAGTGCTGCAAGAAATTGAGAGGAATCCACCCATAAAGGAATCCACCATACAACAGGAAGTTGAAAAAGTTCTGTTCAAGAAGCACCCATCAATCTCCCAAAGATTGTGTTCGTGCCATATGAAGGGGATTTGTAGAATACCTATAAAAATAAAAGTGACGAAGTCAAGGGCGAAAGGACATCACTTGTTGGATGCAACGAGCTCAAGATGGAAGAAGGTGCACCAAATCATGAACAATCCTCCAGAATTTCCAAAGGGTAAGCCATTGATTGATTTTTAGAGTAGCATTATGGATGGATATGCATTGGAGGAGAACATTTTGATTAACACTAATTTGGGAGTCTTGAGTCCCAAAGATGGAGACGCAATGAGGATATCTCAACAATTCCTATTCGACACAGGAAGGTGAGCACTTTGATTACAGCCTAAGGTATACGAATATTTCAGATCTGTTGCTCCCTATTATGTCATTTCAAGATAGGGTGAAGGATACAACTTGTAGCATAAAGCATGCACCTGAGGAAAATGACTTAGCAAGATACTAATGTTGGCATTGAGCTTGCTGAAATTTTCAGATCAACAACTAATGATAAGCAGACAACGATTTGGACAACAAATGTTTTTGGACAACGGCAGTTTCATGATTATTTATGCCGACATCACATGAAGCATTGAGGGTTGGGGATTGCAAATTCCCAAGGTGGGTTTGGGATCCCGCTTACACAGCAATTGCTTGAAGGCAAGCAATCCTGGAAGGGCGGATCTGTAATGTCCCCAATTAATTACGAATACTTGAAGCCTATTTTTTATTATTTTCGTAGAGACTAAAGGGAAATTAAAAGAGGAAAATAAATTAATTTAAGTGTTCTAAGGATATTTTTGAATTTTAATTGGAAAAATGACACATTAATTTTATTTTAATCCTAAAAGCATTAAGAAAATAAAATAATAATAAATAAATAAAGGGGGCGCCAAAGTTAGAGAAGGCTGCATGAGTACCAAAGTCCTAATTTTAGGATGGGAGGTGGATAAAGTGTTTTTAAATTTGTTTAATCCTATTTTTAGGATGGGCCGCCAACATGGGGGAGGAATTATATTATTTTTAATTGTCTTTGGAGCATGCATGTATTTCTAGAAGGGGGCGCCCACTTTAGAGAGGGATTGGAAGTTATAAAAACAAATTTAGGGTTTGTTATTGACACATCTTATAAATTTATCTACTTCATTGTTTGCAAGTAGTTTCCTCGCTTCTGTACCAATAATAGAGGATGAAAACCCTCATTTACACATAGATCTGAGGACGGAAACCCTCATATCTAAATTTGGCAATTCCATCCAGGGGTTGTAGTGATCATTCAGAGTACAAATATTCATCCAGTTCAGCTAGGGCATCATATTCAGGGCTGTTTTAGCATCCAAAACAGCGAAGTACAACCAAATATTTCTTCAGACAAACATCGAGGGCAAATTTTAGTCAAACCAGTTTGCATGCTCTTATCTTATGTTCATCTTTTCATCTGGATTAGCGGCTGTGAGAAAATAATTATATTCAAACATTCTGGTATTTTTATTGAAGCTGATTTAAAATAAATAAATAATTTCTTTTTTGTTTGCAATTGGGGTTTGTTGTTTTTATAAAAAATAGTTTATTGATTTTTTTGTCTGCAATTGGGGTTTGATAAAATATCTAGATTTGTTAGAAATTATTTATCGGGATATTACAATTATTCACAAAATTCAGAAATGAAAATGATATAGGGGTTGGAATCAACCATATAGTGACTGAAAATTCATCTACAACAACCAGAAATTAAAAATTACTCAAGTGTATGACTGAAATTACTTGTATGGTTGCATACAAACTGTTGAGTTGGCTGGAAATGAGGATGACAACAACTCTCCAACTTGGAATAGTGAAGCCTTTTTGAAGAAACATATCCTCCTTGAGTTCCCCTTCACACCATGTGACTGAAATTTCCTCAAAAATAGCCTCAAACTGAAAATTACTCACTTCAATGACTGAAACTACTTGCATGGCAGCAAGTACATAAAGATCATATGGCTTACCCACTTTCCCTATCAAGCATCTCGCTGCCCTGGCAATGGTGACTATCCTCATAGCCTTGCCCTTCTTGTATCTCCAAAGATCACCTCGGATCCCAAACTTTCATGTACAAGCAATTTGGAACTTGTATGAAAGTATCTATGTGCCCTTTGCCCCTCAAAGGGTTCTTCACTCTATCACCATTTTCACTATGTTGTCCATGATGACCACAAATTTGCCGTGATATACCATGAAGCATCAAACTTGACATAAGATCATTCTTTTCAACATGCTGCCCATGATGACAACACATCTGAAATGACATAGTAGGAAGCAACAAATCCACAACACTTCCATACCTTTGGCTGTCCACAACTTGTTCACCTTCCTTTGCCGGATGAAGAATGATTGAGATATCTTCAACACCTCCATCCTTGTGACTCAGAATTTTGAGTTAGGATCAACATTCTCCTTCCTCTTAGACTCTTCACATTCAACAAGTGAAGCCCTTTCCACCTTGACTTCATCCATATTTTGTTGACACATGCATGGAGCATCTTCATGGTTCTTGCCAAAGTCATGAACACCATCAACTTACTTCTTATTGATTGCTGTTTTGAAAATTCCAGCAAGCTGAACATCAACATTATTATTTGGCCATTGGGCTTTAACCACAAATTTCTCTCCACAATCTTGCAAATATGACTTTCTTTCTTTCTTTGGCTCATGCTCCATGATTTCTCCCTCTTTCCTCATCATCAAGGGAGAATTCTTTGCCCTAATTTCCCATAGGTGTTGTTCTATTTGAGTGGCTATTTCTTGAGTTTCCTTGGCTCTTCTTATCCATTGATCACAACTTTGTTGGGTCTTCATTACATCTTCTGCACTTGGAAATTTGAATTCCTTTTTCTTTTAACCCCAACATTTTGTTCATTCGAATCCTTACCTTTTCCTTTGTAGGATGCTTCCTCTTCAACTTGCATGGTGGATTCCTCTATGGGTTGCTCCTTCTCAATGTCCTGTAACTTTGATTGTTCTTCTTGCTCCACCATTACCATTTGGAAATTCTTTTCCTCTTCCTTCCTCAAGACATGCTGCAAGTCTCCTTGTGTAGCTCGTGGTTTAGGTCTTGGTCCAATTCCAACTCAATCTTTCTTCAATCCCATGAAGTTGGCAAGTGGTAGTTCTTTCCGGATCTCAATTGGAAAGGCTCTATATTCAACGTAGTTGGCAGCAATGTCATCCACTATGGAGGGCTGAGTTTCCCTCACCAAAATGGTTTCTTCTTTTGGAAGGAAAGTAGGCTGGAATGACCTAGATGAAGAATCACTCACGATTCTTGGTGGCTGGATTTTATTGTTTGCCCTTGAAGAGCTTCCTTCACCATTCGGATGTTGCATGGTATGGATCAACTATGCCATCATATTAGCCAATCTCTTTCACCCTTGGGCAAACATTTCAAACCTAACATCATAAAAAATTATGTCCGCCATTTTATCTCTCCTTCAAATCATAGGCTGATAAGATCAAGTTCTTTGATACCACTATAATGTCTTGTATGGGTCGATCTAAGAAATTTTGGACTTTCTCTGAAGCCCTCATACAAAATATTACAACAATTTGATTTTCATGCAAACTCGTAAGACAAAAAACACAACAATCTGAAATCTTCCTTTATTTATCAAATAATCACAATACAAAAATACCCAGAAGCCCCAAAACATCTAAAAACCTCTTGGTACAAGTAGATGATGAAAAATAATTTTTCCAACCAAAGTCTAAATTTATTTTTATTTATTTTCACACCATCAAAACAACAAAATACCCGCATACGTGTCATGTCCCTTTTTGGAGGCTAATTCTGAAGACCTTAACCCATTCTTTCCCCGTGGGTTTAAGGAGGAAAGCTAGGGGAAATCTGAATTATGTTTTTATTGTTTCTTAGGTAGTTATCTTCATTTATTATCATTTATCCTATTGGAAGCCTTTTAGCTCCAATAGAGGAATTTAAGTAGTTTAGTATTAATGGTACTGTGAGCATGTAGGCTCCAATAACCTTTTTAATATTTAAAAAACAATTACTTCGAGGGGTCGTCCATGATGCAATGTTTGCTTTAAACATTCCTTAGGCCTATTTAAGGAGGTCGCTTGCATTAATTAATCGTGTTTTGGTGATTATTCTTATATTGGTAGAAGTGGCTAGTGTAGCCCTTTAACTCCCTCTCTTTCTCTCAAGGATGAAACCCCTTGGGTTGAGGAACACTTCCAAGGACGAAAACCCTTGGTGGAGAGAATTGTGGAGGATGAAAACCCTTCATAAGGTTTTTGGTGTGCAAGCTGGTTGGAAAAGGAATGAAATATCATTTCTCTTGCAAGTGTTATCTTTTGGTGCAATTTATATCTTATTTCAAGTGGAGCGACCCATATTGAAGTGGTATTTTGGTATGTGTGATGACATTTTGACAATTCTAAAATTTCTAGCTTATTCACCATATTTATAAGGCCAATATATTGAGTTTCGTGATTATTGGTGTTTTCTAAGTTGAGTTATGAATTTTTAAAGAAACGCCGCAGACAAGGGTTTATTTAAAATTCATCTCTTTAGATTTTAAGCATTTAAAATCAGTTTTCTTACATGAGGTGATTGTTGGTGATATCTAATAATTTAGAGAATTAAATAGAGCTGATCCAAAGTGTTTTGAAGGCATTTAAGTGGGTTGAAAACCCCAAATCAGGTCGCTGCCCTAGGAAGGTTTTGAAATTAGTTCTGTAGGGTTCATAACAATAGTGTGTCAGATATGATTTTGAGAGCTTTTGGCCATTTCCTAAGGTCCCCCAAAAAGGGACATTACAGTGGTATCAGAGCTCTTTCCTCCCAGCCTGTGAAGCATGGAAAAATTGGAGAGGATCATGAAGAACCAAGCAGGAATGATGGAGGCATTGAGTCAACTTACCCTAGCCATCCAAAAGTTGCAAGGTGGTGGTTCGGCCAAAAAGGAAGAGTCTTCCTACAACCCCCGGGAATCAAAGAAGGAGAAAATCCCTTTTGCAAGGCCCTACAAACCCCAATTCGTGGCTAAGGAGGAAGTCGCTCCACAAGGGAGCCCTAGACAAGCTCATGGCTACATCACATTGCTTGAAGAATACCAAGAAATGTTGGAGGAGTTTTGGGAGGCAATGTCTCTCACGGACTTTGTCAAATTAAGGACAAAAGAAAAACATTACCGGCAAGGAACCCTAGCGCCAAAAGGAGAGGTGCAACATGCAATGGATCTACGTCTTGAAGGAAATGGAGCCATGAAAGAGAGAGAATTGGCCCTTACTCCTATTATTCTGGAGGGTCAACATCATGAGGTAATTGTTGATCATTGTTTGGTTAATATTGATAATGTTTCAACATGTGATGAATCCAAGGTTGAAAAGAAGAATGAGGAGCAAGAAGGGGAAGAGAAAGGGATGGTTGGAAACCATTTTCCAAATAGACATGATGACAATAAGCTTGCTGGTCTGTTTAGAACAGCAGTCCCTAAAGAGCATAATGATGATGGATTAGACCTTGGTAAGAGCTACGAAGACATTCCAAACACACATGAACAAGGTATGGAGGTAGTGCACCCATTCAAGCAACTTCCAAGTCATGCATGCATCAAGAAAAAAGTCGCTTTAGGTGCAAAAACTGAAATGGGATTGATAAGGGGTAACCTTCTTCCCAAGTCCAACATAATGCATGCAAAGGTAACTACTTCCCCTTTCCTTTTGGTTTGTAGTCTGTCTTATATACATGTGTTAGGGGGAAGAAATTGGGGTAACAATGATGCTTGCATTGACGGTGCCTCAACAAGGCTTTTATGGTCAAGAAGATTGGAAGAAACTATCCATAAAGGACAAGATAAGGTGGCTGGACTGTCTCTAACAGCAGTCAAAGGGAGGTCATTTGATGGAAACCACAGCCCTAACAAGAAGCTGGAAGTTATCCAAGAAAAGCACCGACAAATGTGGAAAGGAAAGATCCCATCCGGCAAGGAAACCAGGCCAAGGAAGAGTGCTGATTTGAACTCAGAAATTCTGAGTCATAGGAGTGTCATAAGCAGCCCACGGTATGAGGTTATCTCAGTTTTTACTAATATATCATTTCAGATTTGCTACCATGGACAGCTGGTTAGAAAGAGTACTCATGTCTCATATGTGTGGTATCCTCCTATGCCACCGCTGATTGGATATCATCATGCACATCATACTTCACGGAGTGATGAGGTAAGAAGTACTTTTTGTAATAAAAAGCATATAGATACTTGGGATCCATTCCAAAGGTGTTTCCGCACATGGCATATAGGTGATATGTTGAAATTTACTTGGGGAAGGAAACCTGATTTCAAAATCAGTATGGAGGGCAATGATGGTGATTCTAATTTTCAGTTTCATATGTGGTTAACCCATGGTCCCATAATAATGGAAGAACTAAAAAGAATGGAATGGATGTGAAGCATTCTTACTATAAAATGTGGCATACATCACCCATTCCGGGTGAGGGGTCTTCCTCATGACCAAAAGGTCACCATGATTATAGAGAATGGCAATATGCTCCAGTTTATTGAAGAAGAATTGGTAAGAAGGGTGGGGCCTAACAAGGCTGGTTTCAAAGGCTTCACGGTCACCATAACTTATGGAGCATATCCTCTTTGCACAAGAAAGATACCACAGCTCGCTATCCCCATAAAAAGGTATGAATTTTGTATTGACTTCCTTGTTTTAAGTTCAGCTGAGGCACATATTGTTTTTGGGGTTCAAGAGCTCCAAATTTTTGGGGAATTAACCCTCAAAATCCACAAGAAAGGATTGAAGTTCCACTCACAAAATGAAGAAGTCAAAATTTTTGAAATCAGCAATGGAAATGGTAGGCATGTTAAGCAAGGAAAATCTGATTTTACTTCATTTCCAACAGTAGAGAGGGGACTGATTCTAGCTAAGAGTACACAAAGGAATGTTGCAAACACCATCATGAGAAGGATAAAGAATGAAGATAAGATAAGATAAGATAATTATATTAATGTCCAACAAATGACCACAAAAGTAGGTCAATGGGATTGCACAATACAATGCAAAAAGATCTAGAAGGGAGACCCGAAAGGGTCATGCAAACAACAATAAAAGAGAGAAGAGAGGAAAGAAGAGTGAGAAGCAAGGGCCACAATGGCTACAAGGGTGCAAAAGGGCGGAGATGAAGAAAAGAAGAGAAAATAAAACATAGTCATTGGAGCGATCACATCCATACATGTGCAAAGAAAGATGGTACACTTCTCACATATTTTAGAATGGATATAACAACTGATTGCATATTCTCAGTTCCTCTAGAGCAATTTTCAGTTTCTACCACCTTCCAATCATGTGTGGACCTCATATTCGGTAAGTACTTAAAGGAATTTGTGCTTGCTTCCTTTGATGATATCTTGAGATATAGCAAAACATGGGTGAAGCATCTACAACACCTTAATATAATGATGAGTGTTTTAGGACAGCAGTCCTTACTTGCAAAGAAATTCAAATGTGGATTTGGTTTGAGCAAAATTTTGTACTGAGGATATGTAGAGCAACAAAGGATACATGCCATACTTGGTTGGCCTCCTCCCGTCTCCATTTCACAACTCAGAAGATTCCTTGGGTCTAAGAAGGGCTTTCCACATCTTGCTGCCCCTCTAACTGATTTAACTAAGAAAGGGGTACTCAGCTGGTCACTTCTAGCTCAAGAAACAATTGATAAACTCAAGAAGGTGATGTACTCATGTCAAGTGCTTGCTGTACCTAATTTTTCTTTTCTATTTTTGATGGAATTTGATGCATCCGGTGAAGGAATAGGGGCTGTTCTAATGCAAAATCAGTGTCTTATTGCATTAGAAAACAAAGAACTCAAGAAACATGAGCTGAATCTTCACATTTATGATGATAATGGCTATTATGCATGCCTTGGTCAAATTTAGGCAATATCTTGTTGATGGGTCAACATATTACAAACTTTTGGTTTTAACATCAAATATGTCAAGAGGAAAAACATTGCAGCAACTGATACCTTGTCACGAAAACCAACTCTCCACAAGAATCAAGAAGGAACACAAGAAGGATCCACGCAATGAGTCAAATATTTGGAGCAGCGAAGTTGATAATTGCTTGAAGACAAGCAATCTTGGGAGGGGGACTGTCATGTCCCTTTTTGGAGGCTAATTCTGAAGACCTTAACCCATTCTTTCCCCGTGGGTTTAAGGAGGAAAGCTAGGGGAAATCTGAATTATATTTTTATTGTTGCTTAGGTAGTTGTCTTCATTTATTATCATTTATCCTATTGGAAGCCTTTTTGCTCCAATAGAGGAATTTAAGTAGTTTAGTATTAATGGTATTGTGAGCATGTAGGCTCCAATAACCTTTTTAAATATTTAAAAAACAATTACTTAAGGGGTCGGCCATGATGTAATGTTTGCTTTAAGCACTCCTTAGGCCTATTTAAGGAGGTCGCTTGGGCATTAATGAATTATGTTTTGGTGATTATTCTTATTTTGGTGGAAGTGGCTAGTGTAGCCCTTTTACTCTCTCCCTCTCTCAAGGACGAAACCCCTTGGGTTGAGGAACTCTTCCAAGGACGAAAAACCTTGGTGGAGAAAACTTGTGAAGGACGAAAACCCTTCATAAGGTTTTTGGTGTGCAAGCTGGTTGGAAAAGGAATAAAATATCATTTCTCTTGCAAGTGTTATCTTTTGGTGCAATTTATATCTTATTTCAAGTGGAGCGACCCATATTGAAGTGGTGTTTTGGTATGTGTGATGACATTTTGGCAATTCTGAAATTTCTAGCTTATTTGCCATATTTTATAAGGCCAATATATTGAGTTTCATGATTTTTGGTGTTTTCTAAGTTGAGTTATGAATTTTTAAAGAAACGCTGCAGACAAGGGTTTATTTGAAATTCATATCTCCAGATTTTAAGCATTTAAAATCAGTTTTCTTACATGAGGTGATTGCTGGTGATATCTAATAATTTAGAGAATTAAATAGAGCTGATTTGAAGTGTTTTGAAGGCATTTAAGTGGGTTGAAAACCCCAAATCAGGTTGCTGCCCTAGGAAGGGTTCTAAATCAGTTTTGCAGGGTTCATAACAACAGTGTTTCAGATTTGATTTTGAGAGCTTTTGGCCATTTCCTAAGGTCACCCAAAAATTATGTCCACCATTTTATCTCTCCTAAATCATTGGTGATAAGATCAAGTGCTCGATACCATCAGTAATGTCCCGTACGGGTTAGATCTAAGAAATTATGGAATTTCCCTGAAACCCTTACACAAAATATAACAACAATATGATTTTTATGCAAACTCATATGGCAAAAATACAACAATCTGAAATCTTCCTTTATTTATCAAATAATCACAAAAAAATACCCAGAAGCCCCAAAGCATCTAAAAACCTCTTGGTACAAGTACATGATGAAAAATAAATTTTCCAACCAAAGTCTAAATTTGTTTTTATTTATTTTCACATCATCAAAGAAGAAAATACCCACATAAGATTACAAAATTTTTCTCACAAAAGATGCTTCAGATTACAAGAGGAGACCCAAAGGAGATGCTACAAACTAAAACCAACTAATTTTGTCCGCTGTTGATGCCCTAAACACTGATCTGAAATCCAAAGGGGTGTAGATAGCCCTAGAAATGGCTGCAAATCATGCCCTAGTTGTGATGATCTGAAATTACGCTCAAATGTGACCCCTGAGTGAAGCCACCAAGAAGATATTGAGGGTTTTCGTCCTCAAATCTGATCACAATGAGGGTTTTCGTCCTCAAGTGATGGATGCTAAGAGGGTTTCTGTCCTCAATAGCTGAAAGTAGAAGCACAAGTGCTCGACTTCATAAAATCAAGATGATAGATGTCCACAAATGAACCCCTCCATCTTCTTTTATATCCTTCCCTTTCTTTTAATTTCTAATTAAGTGTCAACCCACTTAAATTAAAAAAGTACTCTTATTTTAAAATTAAAACATAAGTGGCCGACATAAAGTTACTTTTTGGCTCACTTAGTTTTAATCTTACCATGTTCCCCTTTCCTTCATCCCATTAGCCGGTGAAACAATAAAATAGGCTAAGGGTCTTCGTTCTGCTTTAATTTCAAAAAGGGGACATTACACAAAAGTATTTGATTCACTTAAAAGGTTACGGGTTTACGTGACCAAAGGATTGATGAAATTAGTAGTTGAAGGTGGCTTCCAGGACATTATTAAATGCAATGAAAGATGGTGGAGCTCACTCATGGAGGTTTGAAACAGGGGTGGATGAAGCCATATGGCTATGTAACCAACTTGACAAAGTTATATTTTTCCATTCCAAAAGGGATGAAATAAGGTGGCGATAGATTGGATAATCGAAGTGTCGAATTGTTATCCTTGATTGGGAAACTTGATTAGTTACGGGAGAAGGATCCCGCGAGGGGCTTAGAGAGCTTTTGGTGAAGGATGTAATTGAGTTCTTGTATGAGAACCCCCTCTAATCCCTAACTAATCCAAGATGTATCAAAGCATAAGGATCCACCAACCACCATTACATCTAATAAACACCCATAGTCATTTTTTTGGTAATGGCCAATGATCATTGTGAGGGGAAGGATCGAGTTTGGAAGTGACCTGCCCAAGAATTGATGTGAAGTGTGTGAATTTTTGTTTAGGAGATGGAGTGAATGTCATTTAGAGGACACATTTGAAAAGATGGTTGGAGTGACACTTGGCATGGAGGAAGAAGAGTCTCTATGTTGCAATGGAAAAGATTGATGCGAGATGGAATCGATATCCTAGACTAAGACAGGTGAATAGGCGGGGCTTGCCAACACTATTATTATTGATTAAAATGATGTTTGAGGTTTTTGTGGATTGAAGATAATGCCATACCAACACTATTTTTCTCAAATCCGATCCCATAAAGAAAGGATTGTGGAGCTAAACTGCTGTACCAATCTTTTGCTTTGCCTCTAAATGATGAAACAAGAAGTCTGAGGCAAATGTTCTCTTCTTTGATGTTGTGAATGACACAATGGTTTGTTATATCATGAATGTGATCAATGGGAGATTGATCTCCATTTCCATGGAAGAGAGGCAAGTTTTTTAGGGCTGTTTTGGGGATATCATCCCACTTGTTGCAAATGAAGGGGACTGAAACTGAAATGAGAAGAAGGAAATCTCTTTGGAGAGCCATGAGGGAAATGGAAACATGAAAATGAGTGGAAAGATGAAGGGGATGGTTTGCAAACTCAGAGAATGGGTTTCTTGAACAATGGAATCGCTAGATGTGTTTGGAAATTGCCTCCAAAGGATGGATATCACTAATAACACATCAAACTTGGGGAAATGAAGTTGTAAAGTGGTTCAACCTTTGTCCCACAGTGTGCCAAAATTGTTAACACACAAAAGTAGCACTCTACATTTGATCATGGAAGATCAATACTTTTGGTGTAACATTGGATGATCTCAACAATGTGGGACTTGCAAATTAAGATCAACCTCCGAGAAAGGTTGGTTCCTCTACCTATCCTAATGCTAAAACTACTCCTACAACTGAAAGCAAAACTATCTAAACCTAATCTAAGCATTCACAGGGACAAGGGAGAGAGAGAAAGGGAGAAGAGAAAACAAAACCTAAGCTAAAAAGAGGTGATAACACCAAGAAAAGGGGATCAATCTCCATGAGGGAGAAATGAGAAGGAAATGAAAGAAGGGGAGGCGGATAAGTGTGCCACGACCCAAAAGAAGAAAATCTACTCATTTCACACACATAACACAACAATGGAGAAAACTTGCAAAAAAACACATACAACACACCAAGGAATGAAAGGGAGGCAAGAATGTAATGAAAATCAAACTAGGGCAGAGAAATAGCCACAAAATAAGATTTTATTGCAATAAAAGTATGCAGAGACCATTACATCTATGGAGGAAGGCGCAAAACGCATGCAAATGTCCAAATCTGAGGTTTGCAACTCACATATGTTTGGGACACCATTTTGGCATGGTGCCTTTACAAATTTTGGAGAAAGATGGTTTACATTGAAATGAGTTGCAAATATGTAGAGAAGTGGAAGATAAAGAAGAGGGAAAGAGAGGGGGATGCCAAGTTTGAGATCAACCACCAACCAAACGCATTCAAGGACCTGTAAACACACATGGGCCACTTGAAAAAAGCCATTCCTCCACGTCATCAAACTTGTAGGAGGTGTCGGCGCCATTCATCATTAAACTTGGTTGGTGGAGGTGGTTGAACGCTTTTTGTAAGCAAAAGTGCCCTTTTTCCTCCTGAACCTGTGTTTGCACTTTTGACCCCCTAGGCTCCTCAAATCTTGTGTTTCTTGATGCCAAAATGAAGTGCTTGGAGAGACCTTTCCAACGCTGCCGGTTTTGTCAAATTTGGATGACCGCATCAAAAGTTATGCTCAAAATACCATTTTTGTTTGTTCCACGACTTTTTGAAAGTTTCTTCCTTTGGTCCATAGAAAAATTCTTTGTTTGGCGGGTTTTGCCTTGTTCTTGCATGCTTTGGAAGTCTCAATCTATGTTACGTGTCTTTTGGAGTGTTTATTGATAGCTGCGGAAGCCCAAACCTTTGCTTCACGACTTTTATTGTCCTACGGCCTAAACCCATCGTTTTACGGACTTGTGAGGTTTGCGGAACACTATCCTTTGTATGTTGGGTTCTAAGTTACATGTGGACTTTGCTTCCACATGATGCGGAACACTTGATTTGAGAAGTCCGCGGATAAAATCCCTCGTTCTGCAGACTTGTGAAGTTCGTGGAAGACCAGATCCTTTGCTATGCGGCTTTTGAGTTGTTTGGAAATCCGCCTAACACAAAGACAGTGTTCTGTGGCCTCCTAACTTTGACACTTGATAAATTTTTCATCCCTGCTCTACAGCCTTTGCTTTGTTTCATAGACCATCCGCGGATCTGAACTTTCCTTCACTGTGCATTGCAGCCTCCTTAAAGAAAAACCCATGCCTCTGAATTTGCCGCCAAGCACTAGAACTCTCAAAATCCGCCTAAGTCCCTGTCTGATGCTCCCTTTGTTCCGTGGATTTGGAGAGTCCGCAGAACACCGAGTTCCTAAAATCCGCAGTACACTAAGACATAGTGGTGCGTGGCTTTTTTCCATAAACATTCTCTATGTCCAAATTTTTATCTAAGTCCCAAAATTGATTTGCAAGTTGTCAAAATAGCCTGTGGGGGTTATTTTGAACAACAATACCTTCTTTTCCATCATCTCCATTTCTGGACCCACACATAGAACAAACATATTAATGAAGTCAAGAGTCCCCAACATCACTCCTTCAATTGCTTCATCATGTTGTTCAACTCTCTTCTATTGCTTTCCTTTCCCTCATATCTTTCCTTCCCATGATGGACTTCCAAAGGTCCATCCTTGCTGCCCCAAGCATGGCTGTAGCCATAGCCGTGCCTTTTCTCGCTCACAAATAGAATTTTAGTGGCTGGAAACCACCCTGTAACAACTGCAAATACCCCAACCGTGGTAGTAGGCTGGAATTCCTTTCCCCATGTAACTGAAAACCCTTTTATGACTGTCATAAAAAGTGTTAGGAGGCTGGATCTGTTGCAAACAACAGAAAAAAATAGGACAGCAGCTGTCATACTGTAAATTCTTCACAAAATTCATCAATGGCAATAATATAGGGGCTGGAATCAACCATATACTGACTGAAAATTCTTCAACAACAGCCATAAACTGAAAACTACTCAATTCAATGACTGAAACTACGTGCATGGCAACAAAATCTGCTTGTAGATTGATCTCCCATCAATCCTTGAGAAATGACAGCCAATGTTCAACTCCATGGCATGTTGGACACCACTATCCCCTCGCGATCCTTGAGTTATATTATTGAGCACCCAACTATGTTGTATGGGAAGTGTTTGAAAATCAACATAAAGATCATATGGCTTATCCATTTTCCACATCAAGTATCTCGCTGCCCCGACAATGGTGACTTCCTCCATAGTCTTGTCTCCAAGTGTAGGATTTGGTTCCAAGGAGTGACCTATGAATTGTGAGCATTGATTTTCCACCGCTTCGTTAGAATGCATAGCATACCTTATAGGACTCCTCATGAACTTCTTTTCTAACCACATGCATGGAATAAAGAACTCACTAGCAATATTGAACTCATCCTTCACAATGAGGTTCAAATGCACAACAAACTCTATAAATTTTCTTTCCTTCCAAGCACAAGAGATGGAGAACTCAATAGTGACATCTACCTTGATCCTCAAAAGATCATCCGGGCTCCCCATGCCAAAACAATCTTGGACTTGAATTGAAGAAGCAACATGCCCACAACTGCAAGTTGTGTCTTTGAACCTAACATGCTTCTTAAAATATTTCCCATGTTGACAAGAATCCTTGTTTTTGGCAGCTCTTTTTGCGGAAATCCACTCAGCTGGAATGGCCTTCTTTGTTGTCCAAAAAGTGCAGTCCTAGGCTGCCCCCTGCAGCTGTGGAGAACACTTCCGGATGTGGAGTGACATGTCTTTTGACCTTGCATATGTCCCATGGGCTGCAACCACTGAACTTCTATGATTTGGCTAGTACTCACAACATATTTCTTTTCAATGCAAGGAATGCTATTCTTATTCAATGTACTACCTTGAAGATGTTTATCAAAAACTTCAGCTCCATGCCACATTTTAGAAACATTCTTTTCATACCTTTGGTTGTCCTTTAGGTGTTTACCTTCTTTTGCCGGATGAGTATTTGTTGGGATGTCATTAGAATGCTCACCTCCTTGGGCTGAAGTAGGAGCCTTTGATAGATTTTCCTTCACACTATTGCTTGTGTCAAGTATCTTGTAATGTCCCCTTCTCGAGGATAGTTTGGTTGAAGACCTTAGAGCCATTTCACTTCCTATGGGCTAAAAGGGAAAGAACAAGGGAAGTTAATGTCATGATTTTCAGTTGCTTTTGTAGCTTTGCATTATTTTAAAGTAATTTTCTAATTATAGTTTAGAGAAGTTAGGTCGGCTGTGATGCAGGAGCATCATCTCCATCTCTGTAAATATGACATGATGTCATCAATTTTTGGCTTGAAGGTGAGTTTGTAGGGTTAATAAGTGCTTGTGAGTCCTTTAGGTGTGCTAGTTAGAGCTTGGAATTTTCAAATTTGAATCTTGTACTTTTCCCTCCAAAAGACTAGTTCAAATTGGAGGACCATTTTTGGTTTGCTTAGGACTTTATAAGCATTTTGAGGTCATTTCTAGTGTGTCAAAGTTGTAATAGGAGCCTTAGGAGTCAAAACAAGTGTCTTAAGGGGTTAAGGTCTTGGAGGTTAGCAAAGTTCAAAATTGTGCACAAGATAGCCATATGACCATATGGTCTCTAAATTCTTCTATTTGGTGGGAAACTGAAAAGAAAAGATATAAAAATCCTTGTGTAATTGTTTCTCTCTCATTCCATCCGGATGAGAATCAAGTTGTAAGGCTTCAAGAGGAAAATTAAAGGAAAAACTGAGTTTTTGGATGTTTTGCTTGTGATTTTGGGACTATGTTTACATTCTTGAAAGATTGTATCTTTGGATCTTATATTCTGTGTTTGTAAAGTGGCCATGACTAATAAGACTTTCAGGGGAGTGACTATGAAGATTGAAGTATGTTCTTGTTGATAGAGGAAACTTGTGGTTTTGTTCAAGACTGTATTTTTCCTCCTAGTGTCTTCTTCAAGGTGGATGTGTTGAAGGAGTGCAGAGATAAATGAAGGTGGTTCTCATAGAAAGAAGGGTGAGGTTTGTTCTCTCCATAGTTTGAAAGTATTTGCAAGGTTTAGTAGTGACTCCTTAATGATATTTCTTTTTGCATGTTGAGGTGCACAGCAAAACAGGGGATTGTGATTGTGAATGTATATGCATGGGACTAGTGGCATTGTGATAAGTCTTCAATTGCATATACTAAAGGATCTTCGAGGAGATTGTATAAATGCATGATCAAAGTTTAATATCATATATTCTTTATAAGCAAGGCTCAGGAATCCACCTTTGTGTTTGAGGGTTTGATCATTTAACCTAGTGAACTGTACAAGCTTCATCAGTGGTGAAATCAATGATAAATGTCTTAATATCCTTTCCTGCTAACCCAGACATGTTGAGCATGCATCTGTAACCCTCAAGACCAAATTTGAAATTTTGGGAGTAAATAGGTAGAAAGATATAAGAGTTTGTTTGAATCCCGGGTTTGATAACAGTGTACAGTTCAGTTAAGGAGGAGTAAGTCAGAGATCAAGGAATTAGGCGTTAGGGCATTTATTGGTTATACTGCTAAAAGATTAACGTGCATCAAGTCAAAATAGACCTCTAGGAGAAAATTAGTGCTTTGAATCGATCAATAATGAAATATATTTGCTAAAAACATGTTCTCGGGCTCCATTGTATGCACAGTTAGGGTTTGATAAGAGAAGTGTGCAAAAAAATACCTAAGCATGAAACTAAACCCTGAAACTTGGAAGAAATGGTGATGATACATCCCTCAAGCATATTCAATAAGAGATTTGTGATTCCATTGGCCAAATTTGTAGATTTTCTTGACAGTTTCCTTAGGGACAGAGTGGTACAGTGAAGGACCTAGTTATAGAGGTCACTTAACAAAGAAACCAACCTCTAAATGTTGATTCAAGCTATGAAACTTTTAGGATAGACCAAATGGCTAAATGGGTGCCATAATATGCACTTATTTCATACTCAAGTGACCTACATTCAAACTTATGCATGAAAGTTCCCCTCTCAAGACCTAGAAAGGGTTTGTGAGACAAAACACAAAAAGGGAGGTAGAAGGAATTGTAGGAGAAGTTGAACCCCAAAACTTTGGGCACATATCTAAGGTGGTAAGAAAATACTAAGGGAGCTATTGAGGTCTTGTAGACACCTCTAGAAGTCCACATCCATATATGAATCAAGCATGCATTGTCCAAGAAGGAAGGTCAATTTGGTGCAAGAAGAATAATACTGCAAGAATAGTTGTTTGAAATCATTCTTGGTATTCTACTAATCATGTTTTAAGGAGTATGAAGCAAGTGGAAAAGGATTAGAGAAGGATATGAGGTAGAGTACAATAGCAGTTTTGAGAGAGCATGTAAGAGAGGCACAAGTTATGCTTGCTAGAGTCCTATTTTCCAATGCCAATGTGGGGCAGGTTTAAATAAGGTAAGAAAGCTTGTTCTAATCATTGTTCATGATTATTTTGAGTGATATTATAGCATTCTTTAAGGTGGCTAAACAAGATCACTTGAAGCAAAGAGAGACTAAGATGCAAGATTTACTTGTGACAATATTATAGTTGAAAATTGAATGATTTGAAGACAAAATTGAGGAAGTTCTAAGGCAAAATAGGTGGAGTACAAGAAGTTGACATAGTTCTTACATCAGGCTGGGATAAAGGTGAAAAACCATTTGAAAAATAAAAGAAAAAGGAACTCTTATGTTTCCAAGGAGGTCGGTCCTCTTTGGGAGGATTCTATTTGGTTTTTTCGCGCCACCTCTAGCTATTTAAAGGGGTCGCTTGGATGGAAAAGGTGTTCTTGCTTTTGAAATTTATTCTCTTGGATTCAAAGCATGTAATTGCCTTTTCTCTCTTGCAATTGAGGACGGAAACCCCTATGCATTTGGTTTGAGGACAAAACCCCTCATTCCTTCATTGGTGGTCTCACACGGAGGTCACACTTGGTGATTACATTCAGATTTTCCTTGGAACACGCCATTTCCAGCCCATTGTAAACCCTCTCCTAGGATGACGATTTGCATGATGGAGGGTTTTGGTTATGTCCAGGCCCAACACTCCTTTCTTTGTTGATATTTGGATTGTTCCTAATTTATAAGGCTGATTTCATTTCCCGGATTGAACTTTGGGCCTTGGAATCATTATTTCCGGCCATTTTTGTAAGTGGGTTCGCTGCTGTCATAAAATTAATTATTATACTTCAGCCAGGGTTCTAAAATTCATTTCTTGGTTTGTACTTGCTCTAAATAATTATTATTGTTCCCTACATGCTTTGGATGGTGTAAAAGTGGTGTTGGAAGTGAATAATTGCAATTTCTTTCTTGCTGTCATAAGAATTCAGACTGTTGTAGCTTGCTGTTATAAATTTCAGTTTATTGTGATTTGGGTTGGTGCCATTTTCCCTCCTTTTCAGTTTCAGCCCGGAAAAGGGGCATTACAGTGGTATCAGAGCATTGATCTTCCTAGCTTGCAAGGTCAAAAGCTAACATTTGAGGCAAATCTACAATGGACACATGAGTGAAAGGGAACTTAGGAGAGAGAACATGGATTGGTGACCTAAGTTCTTACCCAAGAAAGAAAAGATAGATCCCATTCAATCGGTGGTGATACTGGGAAGAACTACGAAGATGCTCCATGTATGTGTCAACAAGGTATGGATGAAGTCAAGGTGGAAAGGGCTTCATTTGTGAATGCAATGTTATCTAATACTCGGGATGGAGTTTCGGGTCAGCAAAAAATTTCCAAAATTTCGGGATGGCGGGGGACGACATTGGGACGACTATTAAAATAATATATAAAGTTACAAATATTAAAAATATACAGATAAATTTTAGAAATTTTATGAATAGTAGTTCATTTTTATGTATCAGCCCACCATGTGCATATAGCCCACGTCCAGACATCCATATTAAAAGTATAAACTCAACAACATACATACAGTTGTACTAATGTTATGTGTTCATATAATTTTTAATATTAATATGTATGTTAATGCAAGTCCCAAGGTTTTCATAGTGTGTTATGACCATAGTTACGTGTTAGGCCGGTTTGTATGAAATCCGGTTCGAACCGTATTTTTTGAAGCAACCGAATAAATGCGGTTCGGTTCGGCCAATTTTTTTGGCGAAATTTTTTTCCTTTTTGGCAAAAATTTTTTTGGATTTTTTCACGAAATTTTTTTGCCATCTTTGGAAAGGGTCCAGAAGATGTAACGTAAAAAACTTGCATGTGCCATAACTTTCATTCTGTGGCTCCGTTTCAAGTGTCGTCTTCTCTAAAAGTGTATATTTTCTCGAGCTCTACGCATTGATGGCAATATTTTTCTTATTTTCATAAAATCCATTTTTGCACCTTTTTGGACCAAGCAACTTCTTGCAATCTTTTGAAAGAATCATTATGATGATGATGATTATGGTAGATGGATGTTTTTTTGTATGATTTGTCTATATATAATAATATACGTATACAATAATATAAATTTATAATAATATAAGTATATATATTCAACCGGATTTTTCCGTATTTTTTCAAATTTTTTCGAGTACTCCGTATTTTCGGATTTTTTGCCCTTCCGAATTTAATCGGATTTCCGAACCTAGAGTAACTATGGTTATGACAAAGGGCACCATGCACATTTGTGCTCAATTTTTTTGTATTCATATATCACTCTTGATTCTTAATACGTCTTCGTAATACAATACAATTGGGTTATGGTTAATCGGTAAATGTTTTAAAGAGAACAACAAAAAAATTAATAAAAAAAGTTTCCAAATTTATTTTTTAAAGAAAAAAGTGTTGCAACAAAAGAAATTAATTAAAAAAGTGAAAAAGTTTTTTTATAAGAAAAAAGTGTTTATGTTGATTTTCACTTGGAGACAATAACTATGGAGGAAGTCACCATTGTCGAGACAGCGAGATATTTGATGTGGAAAATGAATAAGCCACATGATCTTTATGTTGATTTTCAAATGCTTCCCATACAACGTAGTTTGGTGCTCAATAATACAACTCAAGGACTGCTAGCATATAGTGGGGTGCAACATGCCATGGAGTTGAATGTGGGCTGTCATTCCTCAAGGGATGATTGGAGATCAAGCTACAATCAGAAATTTGTTGGTAAGGGAGTTTCCTATTTTAGGACTGTTGTTCCTCTTTTTTCAGCTTGCCCAACATTGTACTTGCAGCCATACAAGTAGTCTCAACCATACATTGGAGTAATCTTTAGTTTTTTGATGTTGTTGAAGCATTTTCAGTCACTATATGGTTGATTCCAACCCCTATATCACTGTCATTTTTGAATTTTGTGAAGAATTTGAAGTATGACAGCTGTTATCCTATTCTTTTTGCTGCTGTCCACATCAGAACAGCTCCTTCACGAAAGTCACAAAAGTGTTTTCAGTCACAAGGTGGAAGGATTTTCTGCCTACCATCAATGAGGGATTGTTTGCCGCTGTTTTAGAAGAGTTTTCAGCCACCACAATGCTGATTCTGAACGAGAAATTGCAATGGTACAACTACAACCATGCTTGGGGCAGCAAGAATGGACCCTTGGAAGTCCATCTCAGGGACGGGAATTATGAAAGAGATGCAAGCATGGGAAGAGAGTTGAATAACATGCCTATGAGGCATGATGGAGAGGTTGTTGGAATGTTGGTGGAAGCTCTTGTTTTTTTAATGTGTTTGTTCTTTGTGCAGGTCTAGGAATGGAGAAGAGGGAAAAAAAAACATAAGTGTGATTCAGACCAGCATATTCACATATATGAGAAGCAAGGCAACAAGGTGAAACAAGATGATAGCATAACAACAACAAAGGTAATACAAAGGAGTTTACAAGTTCCTTCACACATGAGGAGTTCTATCCGATTGGTGATGGCTAGTATGGTATTTTCAGTACTTATATGGCTGTTTCCAGCCCCTACATTGCCCAAATTATTGATTTTTGCAAGGAAATTCCACTTTGGTGCTTGCTGTATTTTTTTATGTTGCTGGTCATGAAAATAACAGGTATAGGATAACTGTAAGTTTGCACAAATTAAGGAAAAATCCTTGATGAAAAAGGTTGGAAAGAAGTTTCAGCTGAAGACATTTTTTATGACAGCCGCCAAGGCAGCTATGAGCCAAATTGCCACCATTTATGCTGCTGTCATCATCATTAGCAGCCACCACATTATTTCAGTTGCATTCATATTGGTGAATATAGGATGTTCTCCCGCCATGGTTGACAAGATTGGAATGAAGAGTAAGGATGCCACATTGGAGTTTGTGTTAGCTTGTCAAGCTGCTGATTATTCATCAATTCTTTGCTCTAAAATTGAGATTACAGCAGATTGGAGGGCTTTAAGCACAACTGAACATGCAAAGAATAAATTTGCTAATGTTGTTTTTAAAGGTAAAAGCGAAGATGACAAGTTTGAGGTGATGGTTGATCTCTTCATCAGGAAGTTTTTAAACTTCACAGGCTGCCTAAGAACATTAATAGGAAGAGGGACAACAAGTGTAGGAGCTTGTTTTGGCAAGATCTTTTTCATTTGATAGGCACAAGATCCAAGCTCCATGAGCATTACAAGATGTTTCATCACTTGGGCATGACGGTACCTGGGCATGTGAGCTTGCAATTGCTTGAGGGCAAACAATTTTGGGAGGGGAGGATTGTAATGTCCCCTTCTCCAAGATAGTTCGTTTGAAGACCTTAGGCCCATTCCACTTCTTGTGGGCTAAAAGGGAAAGAACAAGGGAAGTTAATGTCATGATTTTCAGTTGTTTTTGTAGCTTTGCCTTATTTTAAAGTAATTTTTAATTATAGTTTAGAGAAGTCAGTTGGTTGGGATAAAGGTGACAAGCCATTTAAAAATAAAAAAAAGAACTCTTATGTCTCCAAGGAGGTTGGTCCTCTTTGGGAGGATTCTATTTAGTTTTGGCACCACCTCTAGCTATTTAAAGGGGTCGCTTGGATGGAAAAAAGGGTATACTTTCTTTGGAATTTATTCTCTTGAAGTTGGAGCACAAAACCGCTCTCTCTTTGCAATTGAGGATGGAAACCCTCTTTGCATTTGGTTTGAGGATGAACCCCTCATTCCTTCATTGGTGGTCTCACACGGGCGTTACACTTGGTGATTGGATTCAGATTTTTCTTGGAACATGCCATTTCCAGCCCATCGTAAACTCTCTCCTAGGGTGGCAACTTGCATGGTGGAGGGTTTTGGTGATATTTAGGGCATGAAATTACTTTTTTGTTGAAATTTGCATTGTTCCTAATTTATAAGGCTGATTCCATTTCCTGGATTGAACTTTGGGCCTTGGAATCATTATTTCCGGCCATTTTCGTAAGTGGGCTCACTGCTACCATAGAATTAATTATCATACTTCAGCCAGGGTTCTAAAAATTCATTTATTGGTTTGTACTTGCACTAGATAATTATTTATTGTTCCCTATATGCTTTGGATGGTGTAATAGTGTTGGAAGTGAATAATTGCAATGTCTTTCTTGCTGTCATAAGAATCCAGACTGCTGTAGCTTGCTGTTATAAATTTCAGTTTGTTGTGATTTGGGTTGGTGCCATTTTCCCTCCTTTTTCAGTTTCAGCCCAAAAAGGGGCATTACATATCTTCCTAGAGCTGTTATGAAAATCCACCTTATAGGGTATTGACTCAATCTCTAGAGGAGTGATAGGTGCTTCTAGAGCGTCCATGGGCTATTCCTTCACAATGTCCAACAACTTTGATTGTTCTTCTTGCTCCACCATTACCATTTGGAAATTCTTTTCCTCTTCCTTCCTCAAGACATGCTGCAAGTCTCCTTGTGTAGCTCGTGGTTTAGGTCTTGGTCCAATTCCAACTCGATCTTTCTTCAATCCCATGAAGTTGGCAAGTGGTAGTTCTTTCCAGATCTCAACTAGAAGGGCTCTATATTCAACATAGCTAGCAACAATGTCATCTACTATGGAGGGCTGAGTTTCCCTCATTGAAATGGTTTCTTCTTTTGGAAGGAAACTAGGGTAGAATGACTTAGATGAAGAATTACTCACGGTTATTGGTGGCTGAATTTTATTGTTTTCCTTTGAAGAACTTCCTTCACCATTCGGATGTTGCATGGTATGGATCAGTTGTGCCATCATATTAGCCAATCTCTCTTGCCCTTGGGCAAACCTCTCAAACCTAGCATCATCAAAATTATGTCCGCCATTTTATCTTCTCCTTCTGAATCATAGGTTGGTAAGATCAAGTGCTTTGATACCACTGTAATGCCCCTTTCGGGCTCAAATATGAAAGATACGGAATTTGTAGAAGACCCCAATGATAGCAAACTGAAATAAATTTTCAAACCCTATCAATGACTGATTATTGTTACTTTATGGCAGCTCACATACAAAAACAACTGAAATACATACGAAACCCTTCAAAATATTTTATTCATGAGCTAGAACAATTATAAGAGAAGAGCCCACTGGAAAAATATATTTTTGTATTTTTGACCAGCTAGAATAAATGAATGACAACAGCAAATACACTTCACAAATATGGCTGGAAATAATGATTCCAAAGCCCAAATACAAGTCTGGAAAGTGCAATCAACCTCTAAAAATATGAGGAACCCAATTACTGATAGAAAGTGAGTTGTCGTGCCCTAGAAGCCAACAAACTTCACCCTAGGAGGGGTCGCCACCCTAGGAGAGGGTCTGAAAACTCCCAAAAATGCCCTAGCAGCCCTTCATCACAAGAACCCTCGCTGAAATCACTGAATCAATTTATTGAAGCCCAATGGAAACCCCTGAATGGAGAATCCTCAAGGATTGAAGGGTTTTCGTCCTTCAATTAGGGAACAAGGAGGGTTTTTGTCCTCACTTGCAGCCCCACAAGAGGGTTTCCATCCTCAAGTGGAAAGGAATGAGTGGCAGCCCAAAAACCTCATGAAAATTATGATAAGGAATAGATGATCCTCAAACAAGCCAAGAACCTCCTTTTATACACAAATGATGGCACAAACCTCTAGAACAATCTCCAAAAGGGGTCGCCCACTTGGAGAATTAATTTGATTTAATTATTGTCTTTTCCCTCCAGTTTCTTTCTTCACCTTGGGTTGGCCACTTTAGCATTTAAAATAAATTAATCTTTTAATACTTTTCTCCTTTTTATGTTTTCACTTTATTCCATAAAGTCCCTTCCTTTTCATCCCTTTAGTGACATATTCTAGGCTAAATACTTTAAGTATTTAAAATACTCAAGTTATCCAAATAACTCTCCTAGTTATCTCGAGTGACTTGTATACACATTCTCGGGTCTCGATCCTCATTAAAGGTTGCACGCGCTCATGTTCAATTGCATCTCCTTGGTTGTAGTTTTCCCTTGGCGCCCCTTATTTTCCTCGAGCGCCCTTGCGCGCTTTCTATTCTCTCCTTCCATTTTCCTTTTCCTCTTTGTTCCACTCCTCCCTTGTGCCCACCTTCTACGCACTTTCTCCTTCTTCCTAAGCAGCTTCTTCACCTGCGCGCGGCTTAGACTTGCTTCAATCAGCCTAAGTCCCCGACCCTCTCGTGCGCCGCGCCCATTACCTTGTAATAGTTGTGCCTTGACCATGCGTTCTCTCTTTCGCTGTTTGCCTCTTTTCCCTACGTGTCGCACGCGCGCCTTTCTTCGCCTTCCTCTGCTTTTCTTCCACATGCCCTTCCCTCCCGCCTCCGTTGTGCACTTCTCGTGCTGGAGTCATCTTCTCGACATGCTTAAGTGTGTTGTGCAACTAGCCAAAGCACGCCAAAGAAGGCGCCAAATCCTTACAACAAATCAACAAGTGACACGTGGCAGAAACGACAAATATTTGCACAGTTGACCATCATTTCAGCCAATCTGCGTGCACCACGTGTTTTGTGTGCGTCGACGACTTTGACACCGCATCTTTGCTACTGAGCTCATATCGGTGCGCTCTTAGACTTGTCGAAAAAGCTGCCGACATCACCTACAATCTAGGAATTCAAATTCAAATTTTGGCGGATCTAGTAGGTGAGAAATGACAAACGTCTCTCTGAGCATTGATGAGCAGATCTGATTGCTCCAAACACCTGATTTGATATGATCCGCCTTCCTTCCTTCTTCAACACGCCAAACAGGCTTGGGGAAGCGTATTTCACAGATCTCTAGGCGGATTTGCAGGCATTGAATGCTTCTTGTTGGTGGTTGCATTTCAAATTCGAGTTTTCCCTCCTCTTCTCCTTCTATAGATTCATCTATAAATGTAAGAGCTAGGCTCATTTGTTATGTTGGACACTCTGGATCCTTACACGTTTTGCTAAGGACTCCATACTTTCTGTATTTTGAGTTGCAGACCTCTAGATCTGGCTCTTGCATGTGGATATCGGCCTCCATCATCAGAACAACTCTGTGCATTTCTGGAAGTAATAGAAGCATCGTTTTGTGACTATTCTTTGTCCTAACGTGTTTGCATTCCTTCTTCTTGCCTTTTTTTTTGCGTTGTGTGTTGGTTGTGCCATTTTACGTCCCTTGTAGCTCTTTATTTAGTTGTGTTCCATGAGGACGATCTAGTAAATACGTGGTGAGCTGTGCTACTTGTGCCTAGCCTCCTCTCACGCATTTCCTTTCATTCTCGCTTAGAATGAGATAGTGTTCATCCTTTTTTATCTTGTGCTATCGCCTTCTAGCATAGGTTTCCTTTCATGTTATGCTTCTATCCCTGGTCTCTTGGCATTATTAACTTAGTTTTCCTTCCAGGCACTAGGAGTAGCAGGTAGTGGTAGAAATAGATAGAGGAACCGGCCTTTTTCGGAGATCCGTCCTAAGCGCGCAAGGTCCCACAACTTGGGGACGGTTCCATCTCAAATGTGCACCCGTCTCGGGTCTTGGAAAGGCCAAGGTGTTTGAGATCACAAATACCTTTTATTTCTATGATATTATTAAGTTACTCAAGATTTGGAAATGACTGGACCCAACTTAAAACATTATTAATTATTTTATTTTAGAAAATGGGACATTACACAACCCTAGGGTTGAAGATCTCAAATGTACGTGGAAAGAAAACACAACACAATTAATAGAGGCCCAAATCATTATGATTCCAAGATAATTACATAATAGTATATCAACACACATTTGAAAAGGGACTTCATCAAGCAATCTCTCTAATAAATTTGATCCACTATGGAGCAATTGAAAGATGGCATCTGAAGAATCAAGCATAAGTACCACAGTTATGGGGCCAAATCTGTTGAAAACTTGAAAGCCAAGCAAGATAGATGCAATAAAAAGAAGGGCTGCCAACAGAAGTGAAGAAACACATTGATCAAACTCTGCATCCAGAGGGAGATCAAGATGTAAATGTGACCTTTGTTCATGAAGTAGTAGCAATAGCAACTCACTGCAAATCCTGGAATAGTTGGTTGAAAAAAATTGATAAGAAGATCACCTGTTGCAATGAAGCAGTAATAGCTCACGAGTAGAGGGTTAAAAACATCAATCCCTTGGATAGAGATTCAATGCAAGAGGCCAGCTATCATTGACAGTTTTATGAGATGAAGGTTAAGGCTGTGGAAGAAAAGAGATAGGCACGAGCAGATGTTATATTGATGTAGATGGGCTCAACCAAAATAAAAAGGCAAATGCGAGTGATGCTTTGGGTAAGGACTACCCAAAAAGAGTGAAGAAAGGAGGAAAGAGGACAGGTGTCCCCTCTACAAGATAGTTGTATCCGTACTTAGAAGGTAGTTAATTGTTGAATACTTGTTTTTTGTAAAAGCTATATATGCGATAATTTAGAACAGAATGACTTTTTGCTGGAGATACCAATGGTGAAGCTTCAAAATCTGCGTTTTGCCGTGCACTCTGATGGCAGATCAGAACTGTAGGTCTTTTGGCACAGGAGGAAGAGCTTTTTGTCTTTCGTAATTTACTTATGTTTATAAATATTAAGTATTTTTCAATATTTTGACTGTCTTGAATTTTTCTTCATCCAGTTGATAGATGTGCATGTGGAAGGTATTTATGGTTTCTCGATGAAATAGTCAATGATTTTTATTTTCAGCTACGTGCTACATAAAAATTGAGATTAAAAGTCACAATTTTATTTTCTTATATTCAGGTTTCAATTCTAAAACTAATTCTTCTCTTTTTAGTTTTTCGCTCAAATTTCCCAGAAAACCCAAAATCATATTAATTTGCTATTTGTATAGAAACTTGTATCTCTGCTTTCCTTTCCATTTGTGTATAGTGTAAATTTTAAAATATCTTTTGGAAATTAATTTGTATCTATTTGTTGGTATTACTTTAACTATGTAGCTCATGAACCATAGCTAGACAGTTTTGCAACGCAAGTAAGCAATGTAAGCAATATGTGCAGAAAGGGAAATAATTAAATGCGAGAAGAAAGGAAAGGAAATGTGCAACCTAACCAATAGTTGACAGAGTTGATTACATGCACATAGAAGAAACAAATAGATCTTAAAATGCAGAATTTGAAGCAAGGGAAAGTTTCAGATCTAGATCTAAGACAACACAAAGTTTATGCATAGATCTAAAAAGAAATAAGAGACGAATGCACCGTTGACACAAAGTTCTCCGAAATCTCTTCTCTATTCCTCTGCTTGCAGAAAAGCTATCAGGGTTTCAGCTCAAAGTCTGGAACACAAGAATGCTGATTACAAATTCCGATCCTTTAACCCGTAGGTTCTTCCTCTACTTATAGTGTAGAGGGGAAATTACAAATGGGAAACTACAACTGAACTAGAACATGAAGAAGTAAAGGGAACATTTGGCAATCATCTTCCTAGAATTCCTCTCTTAGTGACATGCATCAGAGTTTAAGCCAAAATTGTGCACATCTGTCACCTATCTTAAAGAATCTTTCCAAATAACTTAAAGTAATGGTTTTTAAACCAATAACTTTAATCTTACATTTTCATCCGGGAACATAAGAAATAAGAGAAGAAAGAAGAGAAGAATGAAGATCTCAACCAAACATCTATATATTTTTTTTTTGTTCCGATATTGAATATACTTGTCAAACATGTAATTCAACATCTTCCCATCTATTTTAACAATAGCATCTCTCTCTCTGTTTCTGAATCACAAACAACCCTCCTCCTGACAAAGCAAAGCAGCAGTGTTAGCCTTTACCTTCTCTAAACCAGGCCCATATCCCTCAACATCTGCCTGAAGCTTTATGAGTCTACCAATTGAATCCATCGTGAAAGGCATGGTGGCTTCATCAACTTCTTTCCGCACAACCAGAATAAATTCCTCATGGGAAGCAAGTAATTCATCTGGGATGCTCTCCGGCACTTCTCCCATCTTACTTTCCAAAGAATCGCATCCTTTTCAAAGATGAGCTTGAGAGGATCTCTACGCCGAAGAAGGAAACTGAAATTTTCTAACTAACTCTCTCCTTTTTTACAGGCCATCAAAAGTACTGTGTTACACCTTCTCTAAATCAGCATATCAATTTGTCCAAGCATCGCTAATCACATCCTCAACTTCTTTCCGCAAACCAGTAATAAATTCCTCATGGAAGCATGTATCTTATCTAGGATGCTAAAGTATCCAGATGACTTTCAACAACTATGTTCTCATCTTTTTCCATCAATCACCAGCACATCGCCGCAATCCTTTCAATGATGAGTGTATCTTAGCTAAAGTATCCAGATGACTTTCAACAACTATGTTCTCATCTCTGTGTCAATCAATTCCTTTAGCTGAGATATCTTTCTCCAATTCAACTGGTATTTGTTTCAAATCTCTCAAGCTTGGTGAATGATTTGTTCCTTCCACTCGGCAATAGCTTTGACTGGTCCCCTGCATCTTCTACCTCCTGCATCGATGATTACTCACCCGCTCATGTGCTAGAATGGGCTGAGAGGAAGGTTTGGCAACCTTAGCAATGATCTCACATAGTTGGGACACTTGCTTTTGAAGCTTGGCTCTTTCAGCCTTCTCTTTGTCAAGCTTAAGGAATAAAGCGTTCATTAGTGTCTCAGTGTATCCTCTTTAATCCTTCGTGGTAGTTTGACCTATCGCACTTTGTCACTCTATATATCACCGCCGTGAGCTCTCCCTTGTGCTTTCCTTCTGCTGGCACTGATAACTCAACGAACTTCTGTCCCGATTCCTCAATAATCAACCTAGAAGTCATTTTGGCAACTTTAGGTCTTCTATCTCTTCCGCCCAAACTCAGAGCAACTGAAAGTCGTGTTCCTCCAGGTTGATCTCCTCTCTGGCTTCTGGGATTGTCTGCAAAGCCAACCATGATGAAAAGTTGCTTCTCGGGAATGAGAAGTCACCGAGTGCACCACCATCTCATGCTCTGATTCTGCTCTATCCGAATTTGCCACCGTGTTGTGACTGCCACCCTCTGAATTGTCCAAAGACAATGCTTTTTCAAACTCCGCCATCTGTGCTTTCAACTTCTCCGCATGGAGAGGTGAAGACCTGAGTGGTTGAGGAGAAAATACAAATGACGCTGGATTCAACGGAGGAACAACAAGATCTCTCTGAGGTTCCGGGCTGCCAAAGTGCTATGAGTTGATGTTGGAGAAGCTGAACTAAGCACGATAGCTGTAGATTTGGCCTTCTCCTGCATGTGAGACTTCTTGTGAACTTTAAGCTTCTCCGGCCTTCTGTTGCTTTCACCTTCGTGCTTTCTTTTGCTGGAGTCTCCTGTGGTAAAGTTTCCTGTGATCTGATTCATCAAAGCTTCATCCAGGCAATACCCCTTTGTCAACAACTAGTTCAAGTGTTAACCAAAACTGCGAAGATCTTTCTTCAATCGTCTGGCAACCACCAATGTTTTCCTGAAGAGCAGCTCTATCCCCTCCCATCTGATGATACGAGTCAAGTATCACATGCCCATCATCTGCGAGATCTATAGGTATCCGTGCCAAACCATAATCAGACACTTGTTGCGCCGATAACCTCGCTCAAGTCTTTTTCTCGACTTCATACTCATTTCTGCACTTCATCCAGAAGTCTTCCAACGAAGGCACATGTGAGTATTCCTGGGAGATTGTCTTCCTCGCTACCCCATATGGGTCAAAGTTCAACCGTGCTGGGAAGAACTCAGGCTCATACTCAGAAAACATTTCAGCTTCGACTCCTCTAGCTTTGTGGATGCTCTGGCAACTGTAATAACCCACTGTGACTGAAAGAAACCCGTAGACTTGTGCCGCTTTGATTGTAAGTCATGCATCTCCACGAGTTGTCTGCACAACTCCATGATGACCCACTTGTCGTTTGGATACCTCGGCAACTTTACTAGTTCTCCCGAAAAGCCGGTTACCCTGAGATAGGTGAAGTCTGCAAACTGGATGAAAATATAACCATGCTGGGATACAACTTCCCAAGCTTCTTTGCTTACCCTGTTGGTCTTCAGATCACTATTTAATTTGCAGATGAATTCATAGAAGAACCCATCATTGACCGCTTTGTAATCTTTGTGGCATTCAGAACTGTCAACTATGGGAAGCACTCAAAAATAGGATCTTTCGCCAGTACGCCCCGTCTATCCAGCTTGGAAAATATACCCTGCGAGGTTGCTGCATATACCAGGTATGAAGTCATTTTGAAGCTATACGTCCGCCTCACACTCCGGAGTTGCTCACCGATGTTGTCACTGATGATCTCTACCCAATTGATTATCAATCAACTCTGTTGATCTCAATGGTCCTCACGAAAGCATACATCCATGAGCGGAAGTCAGTGAGTATTGGCTTCTCCACTTAACCCGCAAAGCAATTTAGTAATATCATCCACCTCCTCGCACCAAGTCGATCGCGGAAGAGTCCTCGGAACTTTGATGGGGACCTCGGCTTCTTCATATATTGTTGTTCATTATGCCCACGCAATGCTTTGTGTTTCTCCCATCTATCACTCGCATCCAACATGCTAATCGCAATCACCACCATTCGCATGTCGATCTTCGCATAATAATTAATAAACCGTGCATCCAAATTTCTCGATTATTGTCTTTCCCGCAAAGATCCCGATTGTTCTGAAAGAGGATGATATGACCTTGCACACTCCATAACAAATTCGGCAACTCGAGTTGGATCGGAATGCCGATGCTTGAATAATTCCACTGCTTTTTATTGCCCGCATGAGAGATGTCTTTCCGCCCTGGATCTGTCAATTATTTCGAGATGGGTTCAAGGCCTATGTCCGTGTCATTGATATCAACAAATCTAGAAGCTATGCATGATTCTTGTTGATCCTTCTCTTTCATCACGCTTCATCATGGCTGGAGCAATCTTTGTCTGAGCAATCTTTGTTTGTGTTCTTTTTCTTTTAATCCTGCCGAATTCTTTGCAATTGGATCAATTTGTGCAGATCTAGCAATTTCTTCAGATTCGAAGATATATTCAATGTACCTGACATTGATTTGAACTCCCTTTCACCTATATGAACACCTGTAATGAATACCTATAATTATTTCAGACAAAGATGAAGTCCAGAGCATGAATACTTGATTTCTGTCACCAAAAATCTGCATATGAAGCCTGCTGCCCTAAAATTTGAGGCTTTTGCTTGCATGCAAAGCAAGCATAAATATTTTTAAATTCACCTGGCACTTATAATAACATGCAAATAATTATCATAGCATAAATCAAGCTATTCCAACCCTAGGCGCCAAACCTTGAAGCTTCCTAGCAATGAAAAACACTTCGATGCACAAAATCCTTTCCTTGGCGCGCCAAAACTGTCTGGGCTGCAATCCTTAGCAAAAAGAATTAATTGCTTCTTCATTATGGCAGCCCATACTTATATAACCCTCAACATTCTATTTTTAATAATTGTCCTTCCTATTCCTGGCAATTTAATTAATAAACAATCATGTTTATTCACCCAAATTGGGCGCCCAATTATGCATGTTGTTGGCTGCCTTTAAATAAATTTATTTTATTTATTTTTAGCATGCATACATGATCTATTTTCAGCTCACCCTCTTGCATTGACTTTCATCCCATTCCTGGCGCCAAAATTAGGCAGAGAAGCTATTAATAAATATTATTAAAAGCATTGTTTAATGCCTAAATGGGTCGCACTTTTTGGCAAGGGTGAATGCTAAAAATAAGAAGTCAACTTTGATGGGATTTTCTACCCTGCACTGCAGCTCCAAAAATCCCTTCTTTCACTTAAGTTGTTTGACTTCCATAATGAGAATTTTTACCCTGCAAGGCAGTAAGAAATTCCCGCCTGCCTGCCACTGCCAAAATTCCATTATCAAATTAAAACATCTCCCAAAAAGTGCGACTTGCATTAAAATTAGCCTCCTTTGATAAAGTGCGACTTGCATGGGTGAATAAATCTCTTTGGTGGGAAAAGTTAGCTCACAGCAGTAGAAAAATTCCCATCGGTGCTTTAAGTGATTTTTCTTTATTTTATAATGGGAATTTTTACCCTGCAAGGCAAAAAAGAAATTCCCGCCTGCCTGCCGCCTCTAATTTTCCCATCGCAGCTTAAGTGACTTTGACTTCATGGGAAAAAGTACCCTGCAAGGCAAGTAAGAAATTCCCGCCTGCCTGCCACTACCAAAAATCCCATTGCAACTTAAACTCATTCATTCCAAAAAGTGCGACTTGCCTAGGAGAGGCTTTTGTGCATGACTTCATCTTTTTGATCAAAAGTATGCTTTCTGAGGCTGATTCCTTCTGGTGCAGTGGTCGTAAATGATCTCCAGATGCTTCAGGCAATTAAACAGACTATACTGGACAAGGAAAAGACCTAGGGGAATTTCACAGAAAACCAGAGAAAACTGAGAAAAAAAACGCAAAAGAAATAAATAAAAGCGAAAAAATGTTGCCAGAAGTCACAGACAAAGCTCTGAATTCATTCCAGTGAAAACCCTATTGAGATGTGTGAATATTGACATGCAAAACTTCAACAGGATTCAACCGGAGCACAATTTACTTCAAACGGGCATTATTTATTTAATAAATAATTAAATAAAAATTTCCTGTAGACAAAACTTGGCGGAGGGATAAAATGAGTTTGGGCATCTGGGTATTTGTCAAATTGGCTCATATGATTCAAATACTGTAATTTCTCTATTTAGTACTTTCTCTCATGAGAAATTCCTTTATAGATTCCTTAAACGTGTTTCTATTATTTTATATCTAGCTTGCTTGTCATTAGCTATAATTTGTAATTGTTATATTTTCATGTCTTGTAGATTCTAGCATTTAATTAATGCAGATGAGCTTCTTTATTCTACAAAGACAAGCATGTATTCTTCAGTGAAATGTCTTCTTTGAAGCTCTTATACATTTAAAATGACTGTTGTTTAAAGTGGACAGATTTATGCATGTTCCAAAGCCAAGGACATCCTTTGGCTCTAAGTCTAAAAGATTTGGAATGATACACAGGTTCATGTAGGTGTGAAATTTATTAGGGACTGGCCATTCATGAAGCGTCTGCATGATTTCCTTTGAAGATGTCCCATATTTCCAAATGACGGTGAAACCTATTTTTAACCACGGTTTAAATGTTACTGAACTTCCAGGGATAGCAGGTTGGCTGGTAAGATTGTGACCTTTTAAGTAAGTGAGGCTAGAAACTATTTGGATTTTTTGGGGTGCCACATCTCACCTATTCATTTTTATGGTATATTCTGACAGGATAAAATTTTGGCAGCTGCATTTGAACAATCATTAGTTGAGGTTAGTACTGATCTGTTACTGCGATTGACTTAAAATTTCCTGTTATTCATGCTGATGTTCATTTGCAAGAGCTAGGCCTATATTTGCCATAGAATTCTGCTCCAAAAAATGAACAAAGGTTATTTTGTGTTATGAAAAAATTGAAATTTTGCAGTAACTAGTGAGGATCTTTAAGTTTTATAAACCGAATTAGCAAAACTGATTTGGAATTCTTCGGACTTGGTTTGGAGTATAGCCGAACATGCTTGTGGTTGATGTGGAGCGACTTCTGGGTTCCTCTACCTCATCTCAATTAGATCCAAAATCACCAGGTAAATTCTCAATGCTTGTGCATGTTTAACTAGATTTCTATCTGATTTTAAAATTCCTTTTGAGGAGAACCCTTTAAAGGAGTTGTTTTAGAAACATACAATCAAAGGTTATACAAGATGAGTCTTCACAATGGTAATTGTTGTTCTTTTGTCAGTGAGACTTTTTGTAAGCTAAATGTTTTTGAATCAAAGCTGTAGTAAACTGCATTAGATTGAGTGTGATCAACTAGCCCTAGTTTTTATTGAGAGAAATGCATGATATCTCATTTTCTTTCTACTTCTGTATTCATGTTACTAATTACATAGGCTGCACCGTGTATTATTTCCTATAAGTTCTCACTTCTTTTGTTCGGCGTTATTGCTACTAATTAGACAAAGCCTCCACCATGTATGTTTCCTATAACTTCACAGAAAAAATACAAATAATTAGGATTGTTTTGCAAGTTATTGGAATGGGTATGGGGTTCGTTCATTTTTGGGCTTTAGGTATGGCATGGCTTGGGTAGCCCGCACAAAAAATAATAAAATATATAAAAATTATAGAAACCATAAATAAAACGATAATAACTATATGCTATATGCATAAAATAAAAATAAAAAACCACTACTGAAAATCTATAATTAAATTTAAAAATTTTAATTAGTCATGACATATGCTATATCACATAGGTTTATTTTATTTGTTCAAAATAGGAAAATAGTCAATGGTCGTCGTTTAACTCTATAGTTAGGTGACCAAATCATCATACTGCTATGCATCAAGAGCATCCAAATCAGCAATTGGCTGATTAGAATATTGTGCGGCAGGACTAGTGACAGTTTAGCTGGTTGCAAGTGTCTTTTTATAATTTTTCTATTATTGTTTTCTTTGCTTTCATTTTGACTGTCGTCCCTGGACCAGCACTGTTTTTAATATGATTTTATCATGGTAGTCGGGTACCCACGATAATAGAAGAGCCCAGGAGGTAACCAAAAGGTACACAGACCAGTACCGATACCAGTACCAATAACATTACCATAACTGTGCCGGTACAGCTACTGGCAGCTTCCAATGCAGTACCCAGTAAATATAGTTTTGCAACGATGCTATAATTCATTTTTTAAAAATAATTTTCCTTTCCCATGTGAGGCCTAAGCTGGATACAACTGCAAATTATTAGTTAGACCTCTCCCTGTTAGTTGAGGTGTTCGCTATGCTCACTCCTACCCCTTTACTGACAGGGAGAGCACTGGGGTAGGCATCTAACAAAAAGTACAATGTGCACTATTTTCCAGAACTTGATCCATATTGAGACATGTATGCTGTAAATGTACATCCATGTTTTGCATAATTAGCAATTATATGATGTACTGGCAATGTTACTTGGAAATGTATACCTGGAGGTGGTGAGCATGTCCATATGGTACAAAATTAGGATTATTACCTAATTAAGATATATTTTGTAATAATGATAATTTAGAAAGAGAATAATTAATCTAAACAGTCCTAAATTATGTTGCTCTTGCATGTGCGAAGAAATTTGCTAAAGATAATCTATCAAAGTACAATTAGGATTTCGGGTTTAGAAATAGAATTATGCTACCATAGTCAGATGATGTAACAGACTGCTGAAACTAGAGGAAGAATCACATCAGGGCGTGGTCAAGCTTTCTGTAAAATTTGGGGACCTGGAAATGTGCATAGGAAAGGTTTGTCAGAGTTCAGATAGGTTTGTGGCCGAATCTGTCTCTAAGGCTAGGAATCTGTCCTTTGGTGCTAAGAGCTGGATTTGGATTTCAGGATTAGGATTGCTTATCTCTAAAGGTATGCTTTTAGGACTTGTTTCTGTGCTATCGTTTTCGTGTACTAAGATATGGCTCCTCCTCACTAGTAACCTCAAAAGGGGTTAATAACGACATGAGTTGGACTGACCTCACCACACCCCCAATAATGTGATGACCAAAGTTACCAAATCCGGTCGGATCTGCACAAAATCTTGCCGGATCCGGATTTTTAGGTGGCGCAGATAAATACGGTCCAGGTCGGCCTTGTTTGTTTTCCATTTTTTTTTGCAATAAGAAGACATCCAACAACCTTTGATAGTATTAATATTAAATATTTTAACATTTTATATTACATTATTAATATTTTTCTCTATATTTTTCAAATTATTACATATTTATAAATTATGCTCATAATATGTATGTATTTTGCATCGTAATTTTCTGAACCTTTTTACGAGTTCCAGATTTTTGGATTTTTGGCCCTCCTGAACGGATCCAGATTTTTGGACTTGGTAACTATGGTGATGAGTACTTGCACTATGTACCAATACTCCAAAAAGGGATCAAGCCACATGTAGTTCTCCTAACCGGATCATGAGACTTGTGATATAGAATAAAACAATATAAGACGTGGCCTTTGATCCGACCTTAATGCTTGGAGATGCGCACTTGATGCTTCAGTTTTGGCTCATGGTTGATCTAGGGAAACAATATAGATGTATTCAAAATTTGAGTAGCTTGCTATTTTGACAATGCTCTAAGGAATAGATGCTTTTGTGCTTTAGGCTCTTGTCCTTCTTAGAGTAGGTGAAATAGAGAATCCCTAGATGTCGTAATAGCTTAGGGTAGATGTGTTTATATAGGTGACCATTCGAATGATTTCCTGCTCAACTGACCCAAAAGTACCACCTAGGCCGATAAGCTAAGTTGTGCATTTGAAAATATAGCTGTTGAAAGTGCAAGGGATAGGTTGGTGGCCGAACCTATCATGGACCCACAAACCTGTCCGGGGTGTTTAAGGAATTAGTCCTAAGTTAAGTGTATGTCCAGAGAAGTGTTTTATAAAGTGTGCAAAGTGATTCCCGATAGGCTAAGCTAGAGAATATTTGAGGTCTAGTGTACTAGGAAACGAGGAAGAACAAAAGGGTGCTTTAATTGGTCATTTGTGTATAAATGGGATTAATGTCAATATAAGTGTCAAATGTATATTGCGAAGTGCTTTGGAAGTTTCGACTATATTTCGGTATGACAATTACCCCCTTTAATCTAGTATTGACAAATGCTTGATTCAAAAATATAAACCTCATGTCTCGATCATAGGCTGGCTGTGAAATCTTGAGTGCCAATGTGTCAATCCATATGAAACCTGTAATCACATGGCATAAACACATAGATCAATGCTCGATAATGGTATATATAAGTCTGTAAATTGAATTTCAAAAATTCTATATTTTGAAATGCTTTAATAAAGTGAAGTGTGGACAAGAACTATTACATCTGATTGAGTATGCCGAACCATGTCCCTAGTTTTTTGAACGTGGCTGGTGCAATGGAGCTTGCATGTATATAGAGTGAGTAATGTGATTTATTAACTTAATTGCCTTGCCTATACCTTGAGATGTTTTGCTAATTTAATAGCCTTGTTTGTAGCTTGAGATGTTTTTTTAAAACTTAATAGCTTTCCGGTAGCTTCTATGCTAACTTAATAGATTTTCCTATAGCTTGTGTGCTAATTTAGTAACCTTTCTTGTAGCTCCTGTGCTAACTTAATAGCTTTTCCTATAGCTTGTGTGCTAATTTAGTACCCTTTCTTGTAGCTTTTGTGCTAACTTAATAGCCTTCTTGATGGCTTGACATGTTATTCAACTTTGTGGGCTGTTAAGACCAATTGCAGTCTTGGGTCACCTGGAGGAGCCATATATTAGTCTTGAGCTATTGTGAGAGGCAGATATCAGTCTTGAGCTACTAAAGGAGCTATGTATTAGTCTTGAGCTATCGAAGGAGCCATATATTGATTATATATGTGAGATAAGATCACTAAACATTTGTGATAAATAAATAACTTTTCTTTGACTTTGTGTCCAAGTATACAAATTTGTTTTAAATGTGTAAAATGTGATTAACTTTGATCTGGACTCTAAATAGCTCTAATTTGAACTATGTGAAATGCTCTAAATTTGTTTGAATCTATATACTCTTAGATGTAATCTGCATGAACTCATGAATAAGTCCATAATATATCCCCTTTTGAGATGAGGGGTGCCGCTATGTGTCACTCAACTCTAAAGAGAAAAGTGTTAATTGTATCATGTGCAAAGGCATATAGAGATAGACAATATAAAGTACGTGAACTAAATATGGTAGTATAAATCACCGTTCATAAGATATAATCATTATAGAACAAACATGTTACTTGGAATCTCGACAAAGGTGAGCATATAGTGAACATCATCAACAATCACATATTAAGTAGTTATAGTGTATCAACATAAATCAAAGAGATATGTTAGCATACACATGAATTGACACCAAAAGATCCTTTGGGACTCACAACTTGATATGACAAGACATGGCTCGACAAGCCCACCACAAGACTTGATAACATGATTGACATGACATCATGATGACATGGTGACTCGACCAACAATTATGTTAGTAACAACCACATAGTAAACCAGGATGTTACGCGGGGACGCGTCCCGGCCATTTTCCTCATGTCCCGGACGTCCCAGGGGACTTGGGGACGGGGACGGACGTTTCCCTGCCGTCCCTAATTTCCGAAAAAAAGGGGGACGTCCCCACAAACCAGAATGCACCCGGGATGTCTCGGGTGCAAAGGGACTTTGGGGACTTCATTGGGACGTCTCAGGGACTTCACGACGTCCCCAATGAAATCTGCAGTTTTCCAACATTAAAATATGTCGAATTTCAGTTTTATAATACTTTTTTAATATTTAAAAAAAAAATTAATACATTCTAGTAAAAAACAATATGCAAAGTTCTCATAATTGCCATAAACTACAGTTTATTATTTTGGTTTACCTGAAAGCAAAGTAACTGATTATCTATCAATAATGACGAACTAAATGGAAAATGGTCAGAGAAAGATGAAGGCCTGTAGTAAGTACCATCCTTGTGAATGATGAAAATTCCCAATATATCTCACTGTTCTACTCAAGTAAGCACTCACATTGTACTGAATAATATTTTGAGGTGACCATTTTTGACTTGTCACTTGCACTGAAATTTAAACTTCATTAGGGAAAGACAAGCAGACCACATTTATTCTGCCTTGCCAGTACCACTTTATGTTTTAGGGCTCTCCATATGTCTAAGCAATACTCTCAATAATTGTCATTCTTGTTTTCACTTTGAATTGCCATATGCAAACTGCAAACCATAACACCTATAAAACAAAGGTCACTTTTTGAATTAAAAATCCTAGCAGCCCATGAAAGAAAGAAAAAAATGGATATATATATATACATACATATATACATATATATATATTTTCAAAACATATAAATCTACTTAAATGGGAAACAAAAAAAAGTAAAATGAAAAACTTCAAATAAAGACTCTTACCTCTTAAATCCTCACGAAATCTTTTGAAGCTGATGCAAATGAATAACTGGATTAATCATTATGGTTTCAATCTTCAAACTTTCAATTTTAAGTCTTAGTTTATTGAATTATTCATGTTATATTTGTAAAATTAATAAATTATATATATTTTTTTATTAGCCGTCCCCTTGCCGTCCCCCGCCGTCCCCAAATTTTCAAAAAAATTTGCCGTCCCGAAACCCCGTCCCGCCGTCCCGGAGTCTTAGGTAACTATGTAGTAAACATAGAATCATGAAACATGCTAGAAATAATTATTTTACGCATATAATTATGGAGCCTAGAGCATAGACATGTCATACAATATCGATAAATCATGTATTAATCTAGTATATGCCAAACAAGTATTTAAAGAAGCATATAATGTGATAATTCAACCTAGAACATAGTATAAGTAGTAAACCATGGTAGGAAACTCGGCAAGGGCGAGTACAAGGGCGAGTACTCAAAATTTTGAGAAAACGAATACTTGCAAGGAAAACTCGCCAACTTGGACTCGCCGAGTATTGGCAAATATTTGCCATGAATATTCAGCCAATATTCGGCAATACTCGATGAGCGTGAGCCTTAAACTCGTTTGATGCAGAATACACGGAAAAAACACAGAAAAATGCAGAATATGCAGGAAAAACACTGAAATTTGTCCTTTTAAAGGAAAATGGAATAAAAGTCTCTAGATCCATTGTGGAAATACTGAGTCTGAGTGCAATAGAGAGCTTGAGCAATGTAGATACAAGTACCACTGGATGGTTGGCATTACAAGTGCCAAGAGAATGACGACAATAAAAAGAGATGACACAGACAAGAAATATATTAATACAAAATGCTTATTTACTTTGATCTGATGTACATGGTGATACCAAACTTTATGATGTAACGAAATGATATAAAACTATCAAACTAATGAACAAATATCTAATTTCAAATCACACGGGTATGAATAATCAATTGTTTGAAAAATATGTTGGCCTTTACAATTGACGTGACAAGTTAAAGTATACTTTAATGGCTCATTACAGAGGAGCGATATCTGATCCATATAACGACCAACGATACCTTAACAACCACAAAAAAACCTTAAACCTTGCTAATACTATATTGTAGTCTATGGAAAAGTGTTTACAAATATATGTTAAATGATCAAAGTCTAATCCATTGGGGAAATAAAACCAATTTCCTTGTAACAATTAACAACCCACTTTTCCATTTTATATTTTTAACCTCACTCTAATACCAAATGTGAAATTCGGTCGAGCTTTAAGAAAAAACTATGATAACAAAAAGATAAACAGCTAGCACTTATCAGCTCGGTTGTTGTATTCGCATGATGATGCGATTTTGTATTGTATTTGTATGCAAATCTAATAGAAAACACTTCTCCAACATTTTACAGACTCATTTGATACATTTTGTAGCTATATTTTGCATAAATTTATGTTTTTAAAAGAAATTTGTCTATTTTTTAAGTTGCCGAATATTCCCGAATATTCGCCGAGTCTTGTCGAGTTGTTGAAAGTCAATTTTTTTGGTTTGCCGAATATTTGTCGAATATGAGTATGTGAACTATGTAGTAAACAATAAACATGGAGCATGCAATGTCGACATAGAAACAAGCAAAGGTGTAGTCATCAAATATCAAATATAAGTCAATGCAAGATATCTAGTAAGCAATTTTGTATCACCAATGGACAAGGATGCAAAAGATATAACCTACGAGTGTTTTGTGTAAGATTCCCTAAGATAGCTATAGGGTGAGGATCGCTATTATAAGACTAGGGAGGAGGCACAATTTGGTAAGCCATGTGTTTCTCGTAGCTTGTATGTGTGTCATTATGGTTAGGTAATGGATCGGAAAACACATTTATGGCTGAATTTGGTTGGGCTACCTCGATACTAGTAGGCTTTTCAAATCTTCCATTGAAATTGTATTGTTGTTAATAAGGTTTTGAATCTTGTGTCGTAGTTTTAAGCATCCATTGATAATGTGGCCAACGCATTAGTGGTAATCATAGTATGCTCTCATCACAAACTTTGCATGTCATGCAGATTGATCATGTTGATTTCGTAAGGTGGAGGTAGAGTTATAAGATTGCATTCAAGTAGCTTTTGTAACACTATGTAAGAAGGTTTTGCCAAACGTGTCTGTTGTCTCCATGGAGCACTAAATAGAACAAGGGGTAGCTTGTTGTGCTGTATTAACAACTTCATCATCAACCTTCTTCGTGTCTTTAGTCTTAGCCTTATATGATGGTCTATTGTCAAACTTGGCTCCATTGGACGTAGGGGTGTTCGTGCTAGAGTTCAACATGTTGGCTCCGAGAAGCTTGGTCTCATAGACCTTGACTATTCGTCATAGGTCTTCAAAGGATGCGAAGGTATCAACATGACCTTTTTTTTAAGTTGTGGAAATTTGCTAGTAGTAAATACATCTTGTCACTCTTTCTCATCAATGTGTTTGGGTCCTTAAGACAACATAGTCTTATAACATAACACATAATCTATGATTTTCTTATTAGGTTGCTTGATTTGGGTAATTTGTGCAAAGGAAACTCGTCGGGTAATTTTGATAGCAAAATGAGTTAGGAAACTATCGTCCAATGTCGAATGAGTGTATCGACCCTTAGGGGGAGGGTACAAAACCAACCTAAGGCATACTCCTTGAGAATACATGGAAAGATTTTGGTTTATAATGTCTTATTGGTTGCATAATCCATGCATGAAGTGAAAAAGGCTCCGAAATGTTGTATGGGATCAGTCTTTCCATCATATAAGGGGATCTTTGGGGAAACAAACACTACAGGTAAAGCATAACTAAGAACTATGGGTGTTAACGTATTGTCTTATAAATAAATGGAATTTGTGGCATCATGTAACTTTCCTTGTGTCAAGAAAGCCAATTGTTCTTGAATAGCTTGTATTTGTTGATAAAAAAACTGTTTGAGGGATATATTGCTACTGAATAGAAGCACTAGGTGCGCCATAAATGTATTAGGGTCAAAGTGCAAGAATAGGCATGGTGACCTAGGGAGCAACATGTGATGTCTCTATATTAGGAATGTTAGGATCCGTCATCCTGTCTTTCTCTTTATAATCTTGTTGTAATAAATGCTATGGATGTGTATGCTTTGCAAGTCGTCGCTTGAGTTATTGAGAATAATCCCACATACAGGGAAGTAGTTAACTTTAGTAGAACTAGTATAAATGTGATGCATAGGTTAGTTGAAAGCATCCAAAATTTTTGTTGTATTGAGCTTGCTTTCAAAGAGGCTTGCCCCCTCAAGTGGCCTACGCCTTGTGATGTCATTCCAATCTTTCAATGCAACAAAATTATCTCTATTTCGCTTTTTTAGCATATTTTCTTCATATATCGTTGTTGGCCTAATTTGTTATAGGAAGATTGTCACATCTAGTATCGTAGATTTTTCCGGGGCCTATTCAACAACAATATCAGTTTAGGATTCCTCTCCACCGTATGCTCTCACCTCATTATTAGTAGGACCTTGGTGATCGAAAAGTAGTTACAAAAGAGGCAACACTAATCCTTTTAGCTGTTTTACATTCTGTTTTTTCTTTCTTTAGGGTATAAACCATGAGGTGGGGACATGATTTTCTTGAGATTGCAGCCCTACATGCAATCTTCCATCAAGCAGAGTAGTGCAGAGAAACTTAAACCATGGTTTTATGGTCCATACAGGGTTTTGAGAAGGATTGGGGAGGTTGCTTATGAATTGGAGTTGCCCATACACAACAAAATACACAATGTTTTCCATGTATCATGCCTCAAAAGGGCATTGTGTTGCCTCCTTTGGATGATAAAGGAAAATTCATAGTGGTTCATGAAGCCATTGTGGAAACCAGAGAGAAAAAGTTGAGGAACAAAACTATCATAGAATATTTGGTTCATTGGAAGGATCTGCCAATAGAGGATGCTACTTGGGAGGGTGTAAAGATACTTGAGCATCCCAATTTGCAATTGCTTGGGGCAAACAATTTTGGGAAGCATGGACTCGTAATGTCTCCTTTCTCGAATTAACTTAATCGAAGGACCCGAAGCCTATTATTATTTCTCGTAGGCTACGGGGGAGTTATAAAAAAAGGGAAATAATTGTATATTAGGACTAGGGGAGAGGAGCTAGTAGTGGTGCACCCTAAGTTAAGGGGCCCACAAAATCAATTCTATACCATGTGGGATTGCAATTTTTTCACCAACATGTAGTTCAAGTTTTTTTCTTAAATTATATTTTTTTCTTTGGAGTGTTTAATTGGAGGGAAAGACATATTTTGAATTGATTTAAAATAATAAATTTGAGTTACACTACACCATGATGGAAACCAATACTTGAACATGGGTGATAATGGTTGAACATTGAATATTTAATAATAACAAATCTTACATGTCATGATGTGATTGGGTGTTGTCATGTCAAAATTAAATAATCACTAGGTAGTTCTATGACAACTATCAAGTTGTACTATGACAACTATTGGGTGTTGTGTAATCAAGACTCTATGTCCACAATTGGACCATGCTCAAGTATTGGTGGCTCTCCCTAAGTTGGTCAAAAACAATATTAAAGGCAACTTATGTTACTAATATTAAAGTTAGAAGGGTCTTTCTATTTTTAGTGACGTAATGCTAAAATAGAAAATAAGAAACTCACTTTATTAATTAAAGTGCATTAGTCCCACATGAAGCAACCGACTTGGAAAATAAGATGGAAAAAGTATAAAAGGAGGTTTGGGGATTCAGTTGGGATTACCTATCTATTGTCTAATACCTCTCTCCTTATGGAAAAGTTGAGCATTTGCTTATACTTCAGCTTGTGAGGACGAAACCCCTCATTTGCATTAAGGTATTTGGGACAAAAATCCCAATTCCTCTTGGGTGATCTCATTCAGAGGTTACAAGTGAATTAAATTGCAAGTTTCTAAAGACTACAAGCATATTTCTAGAAGCTACAAGTTATTTGATGGAATTATAGCATACCTAGGGCCTTGGCGTCACCCTTGGAAGGGGCAACAGGTACAAATTTAGCGAAATTTATCCTTGGCGCCACCTCTGGAAGGGAATAACAAAGTCTGTATTGGCTAATTGCTATTGGGCATTCCCTATCAACCCATTCCTAGCAGATTTCTGGGTAGTTTCCAGCAGTATTTTGGGCAGCTTATACAGTTTTGGGCAGTTTACATGCATCTCTAGGCACCTTGAATACATTTCTGGACAGTTTGGAGCAGTTTCGAGGATAGAAAACAACAAAATCAATTCCAGCAGAGTGTATGTGTCTCACCCAGCTGAGTTAGAGAATTGACAAGCGAAACACAAGGTTTTATCCGCTGTCATAAATTTCTGAGTTTATTAGTTGGTAGTTTGCTGAGTTTTCCTAGAATTTTATAAAAAAATACAAAAATATTTCAGTTTAGCATTGGTGGGTTTTATTGGTATGTAATTTACAAATTCCAAGTGTTCTAGTGTGTTTGTTTGGATGTTTGCAAAGTATTTGACGAAATGTGTAAGGGGCAGATTGCATGCTAATTGTTTGACAAAATGTCTACATTAACAAATCAACTTAATTTCGGCAAGTGTGCTTCATAAAATTATTTGGGCTAATACAAGATGTTTGAGCATGCATGATAACTGTTTGACAAAATGCCTATGACTAGAAATCAGTGAGTTTCATAGATACTTGGTTTATTTCTAGAAGGGACATTTCATAGTTGTATTCTCATCGTGGAGCATATTAGTGTAGAAGATGTTAGGAATTGTCCTCACATGGATACTTCGAACTTAGGTGCTCCACATTAGATTATTTAGTCATTAATATTTGTGTGAAAATAATAAGTGGAGAAAATAATACTTGGATTGTAAGTGATTATTACATGAGTAATAATCACATAATAATAAGAGTTGGTAGAGAGAATAATGTAACTGTTACATAATAGTCACATTAGTTTAGGGAGTAATTGAGAGATTGTGGGAAGATTCTAGATGAGATTTGACTCCCTAATTTTAGGAGATCAACTCTCTATATATTGTACTCTCTCTCTTGAATAATTTATGTTGATTGAATCTTATTGAGCATATGCTCTCTCTAGATGAAGGGGGTAACCCAAACATTTGATATTAGAGTAGGTTCTCAAAAGAGCCTCACCGACCTTCACCGCACTCATTTTTGTTTTGTCAAGTTAGGCAATGGCCATGGGTAAGCAGAGCAGACCTTGTGCAACCTTGTTATCCTTTGTCTATGTGCCATCCATTTGTAGTTTTTTATCAAAATGTGCAAACAAAGGATATGCAATGCAGACCATGTGCAAACCCCTTTGTTCGTCCGTTCACCCTTCTTGCACTCTGTCGACGGTGTAGCAATGGGGACCATGAACATGCTAGCGCAATGCCATTCATTTGCATCGCCTATCTCTTTCATTTTGTTCACTTTATCCATAGTTTTCACTCCATTTTATTCGCTATGTTTATGATTAGATAAGGTTTGTTTAGCATAGTTTTTGTTTAGTTAGATTTGTTCGTTGTTTACATGGTGTGTGTGAGCACATATTGGAGTCAACTTTTTCTTGCAACATTTTGGAGCGAACTAGATCTCGATTTGAGTTCAAGATGTTTAAAAATGCTAGAACGATCAAACATGATATGTTTTTGTTATAGTCGAACATGGTCTTTTTGGGGTTTTTGCATATTTGCATGAGGAAGTAGAACAACGAAAAATTTATGTTCGGTGTACAACCATAGTCTCTTATGGGCGCAACTCCTCATTTGAAGATTTGTAATAAAGATTTGAAGGTTTTTCAAGAAATTTTGAGTTGTAGAAGATAAAAATTGCATCACAAAGAAAATTGCATTGTTGTGGTGAGTATTGTTTGTAGATTTTGCAACCCTCTCGCCTAGCTCGAACCATTTCTTAGCGAAGCTATATTTGTATCTCGGTGATTTGACCTCTGCATGGTATTTGTATTAGGCTTGGATCTACACCTCAAATCCTTGCCTCCCATTGCTTGGACCGGATTCTTGCGAATGATAAAGAAGTCGATAGTTGCAAATCTTAGCGAGTTGCATTGGATTCTTCTCGTCTAAACTCCTACATCGAGCTCATCTTGATCCACGTAGCAATCTTGGAATCGTGGAAGCATATTCAACTTGCTCGACACTTAGATCTCACATCTCAAAGTGACGTTACACCTAATCTAGACTCGAATCAATTCAACATAGCATGCAAGGCCCTAACGAGGGCTCGTTGACCCTTGTTCGGCGTCCTTCTCGACTCGAGCCTAGACTGGACCTGTCCCAAACGGAGTCCTTCCCAATGCATTTGTATACTACCGCAATGTCACCTCAACTTGCATGGCCCCTTCAAGCTCAACCCGGACTCTTACAATTGATTCTCATACATGCCTCGGCTTTGTGGTGCATTCACTCAAAGCTCAACAAGATCAATGGCTCACATCCGGATTGTCTTCCCGTATAGCGAGTTACTCATACAACTCGACATCAAGCCTTGATCTCACCCACCTCAAGCTCCTCGCAGCCGTATGTGAACTCATCCTCGACAACTAAACAACGGAAGCCTTTGGAATTACAAGTTACACCAAAACCCTAACTCAACAAAGTATAGCCTCGAGCTCCCTACTCAATTTTTTTGTTGAAAATCTAAGTCGGTTTTTTAAGAGATTGTGTCCCGCTTATATCGTTGATTGGCTCGACAAGTGGATTGGTGCCAAAAATTTGATCGACATTAGGCTTCAAAGGATTGATAGTTCAACCCCACAAAGCACCCCGTAGCATAATTTTTTTGGTCAAATTTTCTTGAAAGAGGATTTTTCTTAAATAAGTGATTTTTTTAAATAAGGTGGGCATTACAGAATATATTTTCCGATAAGTGAATTTTTGTAAAGGGGTATAAAAATATTTTTAAGGTGAATTTCAAAAGAGGGATATTTATTGGGAAAAGACAATTTTTTGAAAAAGGGGGATTGAACATTTTTGTAAGAGATATTTTCCAAAAATGGTAAAAAGGGCAAAAATTTATGTTATTTGAAATATTTTAAGGGGCCATTATCGCTTGTAATTGGATGCATTATTGGTCAAAATTGACATCCAAGGGGTTTATATTGGGGGTGGGGAATCACAATACAAGTGAACCTTAATGCCAAACTTGCAATAACTTGAAGGGCAAAGTAAACGACCGGAAGCAACATTAGAAGACAAAGATAGTTCCAATGTGTGTCGCTCTCTCCTATGTTCTTACTAGGGTAGAATGTTAGAAATATTCCTCATATGGGTGCTTAGGACTCAGGTGCTCCGCATTAAATTATTTAGTCATTAATATTTGTGTGGGAAAATAATAAGTGGAGGAAATAATACTTGGATTGTAAGAGATTATTACGCGAGTAATAATTACATAATAATAGGTCTTGGTAGAGAGAATTATGTCATTGTTACTTACGGAACAATCACATTAGTTTAGGGAGCAATTGTAATGTCCCTTTTTGGAACTAACACTGAAAAAGAAGGAAACCACACAAACCCCAATAGATTAAATTCAGATTTTTAAATCAATAAACTGATTTTTCTAACAGCTGGAAATCAACAAAGTGTTTTTCATAACAATAGTCCGGAAATAGAGGAAAATCACTCAAATATCATCAAATAACTTAACAAAAATATAGATAGATATTTTAAAAGTATTTAAGTCACTTTTTATCATCAAATTTGATCAGCTGGAAATTTAATTCTGGACAGCAAAAGTACAGCCCATGAAAATAATGAAAAGAGAGGTTTTCAAATCCCGATAACCACAAAGAAAGATAGATTCCAGCCTTAGAAATTATGCTGAATCAAAATATCAAATAAAATCTGAAGTATGTGCCCTAGAAGGCACCCAACTAACACCAAACCCTAGTCGCTCCCTTTAGGGAGAGCTCCAAAATGCATGCAAAGCCTTTGTAGATATTTTCCTTGATGCCCTAGATCCAAATCTGCAAGAAGTCTTCAATAAATGTCTTCAAATCACCCACAATGGAGGGTTTCCGTCCTCCACCAAGCCACAAGGAAGGTTTTCGTCTTCCTTCTTCAAATCACCCACAATGGAGGGTTTCCGTCCTCCACCAAGCCACAAGGAAGGTTTTCGTCTTCCTTGGAATGCCACACAAGAGGGGTTTCGTCCTCAAGTGGATAGTTAATGAGCACTTTGCCCAAAAACCAAGTATAGATAAAATGCGCCAAAGATGGGTGCAAATGAAGTCCTTAAGTCCCTTTTATATCCTTCCCTTGGCGCCAAAAGCCAATTAGAAGTGGACCGACCTCTTTAAGCTTCTTTTGTCTTTTAATTTGCTTTTATGACTCTCCCAACACAACCGACTTGCCTCATAAAGGGAAACACTGAAAGAAAACATTAAATCTAAATAAAGAAAACTGAAATGAAATGCAATTCCTTCCCTTGTTCAATCATGCTTCCTTGCCACGAAAGGGAATGACAAGAAGTCCATTTTTAGGCCCTCAATTCGAAAAAGGGGACATTACACTCCTCCCTTCCCAAGTTCAATCATGCTTCCTTGCTACGAAAGGGAATGACAAGAAGTCCATTTTTAGGCCTTCAATTCAAAAAAGGGGACATTACACTCCTCCCTTCCCAAAATTGTTTGTCCCCAAGCAATTGCAAACTTGGCTGATCCGAACCCTTAGTCTCCTTCATCTTCTCAATATGTAGGGCAATATCATCCCAAGAGAAAGGAAGTGGCTTCCTTGACAAATCATCTGCCACATTATTATTTTTATACACCCTTTTGAAGGACAATTCATTTCCATATGGGCTAAAAGCAAAAATATGTGCATATCTTTTTATATCATATGTACAAGCCTCCCATCTTGGAACCAAGAATGTAAGCAAGCATTTCAAATCACCTTCTTTCCAAGGTTCAAAAATTTCAATAACACATACCTTCTCGAGATGATCTTCATTAATGATGTTGTCTTCTGTTCCTTTCAAGAAAATACACAAATCATCTTGTGTGTAGATAGAAAACAAAGTATGGCAGTCACGAGTCACCTGATTTTCCACCCAACTTGGAGCTATGTTGGTTGAAGTAGTTGTTTCCTTCAGCTGAAACCATCTACCACTATTTTCCCATGATTTAATGACTTCAAAATGGACACTCTTATAGCTGTTCGAATCTGGGAACAACTCATATTCTGATTGTATCAAAATCAGGAGTTTAAATTCTCCTATAAACTTATTGGGTGGCTGAATTTATGCATGCCCAAATATCATTATGTTCTTCCAAGGAGCTGATATATGAAGAAGAGAACCATAATGAAATTTTCCCAAAAACTGAAACCATTGCATCCCACAAACAACATTAACTTCAGCTGTCTTAATTCCAAGAAAAACATTACATACCTTGCACCTTCCCATAAAATTTGACGACATGAAAATACTATTGACATTGGTGACCTTGAAGCCTCCAAAGTTAATGATGCTCAACCCATGCTTAACGGTAAGTTCTCTCTGATTAATTTATAAGTGGTGCCATTATCTACGAGCATTACTATTCCATGGCCAAATAAGAAACCAATTACCTGGGAAAGTTGGTATGTATGAGAGCTGAACCAAAATGCAAAGGTGTGAGTCATTCCTGGACACTCGAAGATGAGATTATCAATCAAATTGATCTTGCAATCAGACCTTCCCCTTTTGAGGCTCTCAATGGTACCAACCCCACATATGCTAAAACAAATTTGGTATTGCACCCATGCATCCTTGCACCCTTGCACCCTTTGCTACACAATTCACTTCTTACCTTCTTTCCACTTGGCACAAGCTGATCATGAGAGTAAAAACACAATAGTATCATGGAGCGGAGCAATGCAACATAGTCATCATACTTGTCCGATTGTGCATGGTGAAAACCAAACTATTTTGGCATGTTGGTAAGCAATGAAACTGAAACCTTTTTGGGCCACGAGTTGTCCTTAACCTTCTTACAACTCAAAATTTCTGAGTTAGAACCAGCACTCAGAAAATATTTCAAAAACACCTTACCTTCATGGACTTGCTCTTTCCGAGTGTCATTCTTGAGGGTTCCTTGCAAAACTGATTGGTCTTGCGGATTGTGGAGGTGAAAACATGGCAGCGACATAAGAAAGAGTACATAGTTATCATTTCTTCCCTGCTGTTCATGATGTCCATAATTTTGACATGGTACAATGATAGGCAATAAATCTGAATTGTCTCTAGGTCCAAGGTTGCTTACCTTCACTTTATCATTTAGCTTCTTCAAGCTAGTAATGGTACTCATGCACGGAACTTTATTATGGCTGAATATATTGGTAATTCTCCTACATTTGACTTGTGTTGATAACAGCTCAGCAACTTCAATCAATTTGGTTGAGTTACCCTCAATGCATTCACCATTGTGACCCCAAAATTCTTTTCTATACACATGCGTATCAGCTGAGATATAATCCAAATGAAAAAAGAATTGGTTACCTTTACAAGCATACCATGGTCTTTGGAAGGGGGGTAACTTCTCACCAATTCCATCTTGGCCCATGTACATAAAGCAGTCTTCACACAGTTCGGAGGTTGCATGAGAGGGTGTATGTGCTCCTTACCATCTAATGTGTTGTCCCTACTACCCCTTGGGTGGTCATCAAGGTGTTCCCTCTTCTTGGTCCTTGTTTCTTCAATAATTGGAGCTTCCCCTTTTCGTACTATCTCCATACCTTGATCACTTGTGCTTGGAATGCTTTTGTGGCTCTTCCCAAGGCTCAATTCTTCATCATTATGTTCTTTTTTGACCGCTGTTATAAACAGTCCAGCAAGCTTGCTGTCATCATATCTATTTGGAAAATGGTTTCCAAACCTCCCTTTCTCTTCTCCCTCTTGCTCATGCCTGAATTCATCACATGCTAAAATAAAATCAGTATTAACCAAACAATGATCATTAATTACCTCATAATGTTGTTCCTCCAGAACAACCATGGGAGTTAGGGCTGAATCTTCATCAAGCTTTGTAGCCTCTTCTTGCCTTGCCAACATGAAAGGGCCCTCCTCCGTCTTAGTTTCAACAAGTGAAACTCTTTCCGCCCTAGCTTCATCCATATTTTGTTGACACATGCTCGGGACATCTTCATGGTTCTCGCCGAGTCATGTGTTCCATCAACTTGCCTCTGATTGACTGTTGTTCCTAAAGTTCCAGCAAGCTGATTGTCAACATTATCATCTGGAAATGGGGCTCTATCCACCAATTCTTTTCCATAATGCGGCGTATCATATTTCCCTTCTTCTTTGGGCTCATGCTCCATGGTCTCTTCACCAAACACATGTCCATTTACCCGGCTGTCCTGAAAATCAGTCAATGGTTCATCCTTAGGAAAATGATAGGTACTTCTACCTCTTTCTTTGGTGATTCCACCTCAAAGCCCTCCTGCAGATCTGATTTTTCTTTTTCTTCTTTCAAGAGAAACCCTTTTGGGTTTGGCTCTTTGGCACTTTCTTGTGGTCTAGGGTTAAACCCTAGCATCTTCTTCCATGCTCTAGCTGTCCCATTTTTGGAATCATCAAATGTGGAGAGCGTCACCCTCCCCAAGGCATGTTGAAGATCCTCTTGTGGTACTTGAGGTCTAGGCTTGGGCCCATACCTACCCTTGCTTACCCCTATGAATTCGGAAAGCGAAATAGCATCACGGATCTCCTTCGAAAGAGCCCTATATTCTTCATAGATAGCCACAATGTTGTGACCCACTGGATGTCGTGTGCCACGTGTCCGAAATGACTTCTTCCTTTGGTAAGAACCTAGGTCGTCATTCCATGTTTGTATTGTCACTACCTTGCACGAATACCCTTAGGATGGGAAGACCGAAGCTCTAATACCATTGTAATGTCCCTTTTTGGGACTGAAACTGAAAAAGTAGGAAACCACACAAACCCCAATAGATTAAATTCAGATTTTTAAATCAACAAACTGATTTTTCTAACAGCTGGAAATCAGTAGTCTGATTTTTATAACAGTCCGGAAATAGAGGAAAATCACTCAAATATCATCAAATAACTTAACCAAAATATAGATAGATATTTTAGGAAGTATTTAAGACACTTTTTATCATCAAATTTGATCACACACTCAATTGGAAATTTAATTCTGAACAACAGAAGTACAACCCATGAAAATAATGAAAAGAGAGGTTTCTAAACCCCGATAACCACAAAGAAAGATAGATTCTGGTCTTAGAAATTATGCCGAATCAGAATATCAAATAAAATCCGAAGTGCCCTAGAAGGCACCCAACTAACACCAAACGCTAGTCACTCTTTTCGCAAAGACTTTGTAGATATTTTCCTTGATGCCGTAGATCCAAATCTACAAAGTCTTCAATAGATGTCTTCAAATCACCCATAATGGAGGGTTTCCGTTCTCCACCAAGCCACAAGGAAGGTTTTTGTCTTCCTTGGAATGCCATATAGGAGGGGTTTCGTCCTCAAGTGGATAGTTAATGAGCATTTTTCCCAAAAAATCAAGTATAGATAAAATGTGCCAAAGATGGGTGCAAATGAAGTCCTTAAGTCCCTTTTATATCCTACCCTTGGCCCCAAAACACAATTAGAAGTGGACCGACCTCTTTAAGCTTCTTTTGTCTTTTAATTTGCTTTTAAGACTTTCCCAACATAGCCGACCTACCTCATAAAGGGAAACACTGAAAGTAAACGTTAAATCTAAATAAAGAAAATTGAAATGAAATGCAATTCCTTCCCTTGTTCAATCACGCTTCTTTTCCACGGAAAGGGAATGGCAAGAAGTCCATGTTTAGGCCCTAAATTTGAAAAAGGAGACATTACAGTAATTGAGCGATTGTGGGAAGATTCTAGATGAAATTTGACTCCCTAATTTTAGGAGATTATCTGCTTATATATTGTACTATCTCTCTTGAATAATTTATGTTGATTGAATCTTATATAGCGTATGCTCTCTCTTGGTGAAACGTGCAATCCTAATGGAAAAATCTTTCCCAATTTGAATCCCTGCCATTGAAGGATTATGTCCGACAAAGGAAAGATGGAACCAAGCATGCAAAAGCATTAACAAGAATTGACCGAGAAAAGGCGGTTTGTGATGAAATTTGATTGGACCTTGCCATACTACTAGACAAAGTTGAATAGATGAAAGATAAGAAATCTCATTTTGCGGATGCGAAAAAAAAATTGAGGAAAACATGGTATAATATTTATATGCCCCCGTATTTATTTGGTAGTTTGAAAAACATGCCAAAGGAATTGGTTTCAAGCTATCGAAGAAAATGTGATAGACATGTGAGTGTCTTGGAAATAATGGTCAAGGAATTCGAAATTCTCGAGGAAGAGAGGAGGCCCATGAATATTGGGGTCAAGTAAGCAAACCATCTTTTCAATCTACCATGGGGTTCCACTTCATTGAAGCAAACCTATATGCAAATGTAATAGAATCGGAACAACTTGCACAACATCATTGTAGACATCCCGCCCACACAAATTAGAGGTATATGTTTCATCTTATCACTTGCACTTATTGTGATAGAAGAGGACATGATTCTAGTAGATGTTGTAATCTTCATCCTTGTCAATTGTGTGGGAAGGGCAACCGCACTAGTTATATATGTTGGTTTGTTGGCATTCCCACTCAAAAACTTTACAATTAGTAAAAATGAATTAGAAATATTTGTGTAAGGAAATAGACATTGGGGCTCATTGCTACCTATCTGAGATAACTAATCCTTGTGGCATCTTGCTTGAGACGGGAACCTTCCCTTAGGATAGCTTATATGTTTACAGTGCTTGAAATCCAAAGCCATAAGATGAGTCGAAACCTTGGGATTTTGTTTAATTCATTCCTCTCTACTTTGGTTGGTATCTCGGATAGTTTAAAAACGCTGTCAAGGGCCCCGGAAATTATAAGATACATAAATCTTTTGAAAGTACCCAAAACTATTGTAGACTGAAATTTAATGTTTTGACGAGTCTAATGTCATGGCAGATCCCCTCAACTTCCTTGAGAAACACTTGTGATGTAGCTTTTCAGATTCTGGGTCGAATCGCTTCATTTTCTACTTTCTACTCGCTTCGTTTCCTACCAAAAAAATATAAAGGAATTGCCATTCAGATGTAAAGAGCAGTGTTGTAGCAAAATAGAGAGCCAAGAGCAGGTTGTGGAAGCTTCACGTCTCTTCTCAAAGATTGCACTCTTTTTAATTTATCATATGAGTGTGGTAGCTTAACTTCTCTCCTAATAGATTGCTACCTTCTTATGTGAATAAAAGAGTAATGGCTTACATCTCTTCCCAAAGATTATTTGTTGTACATCCCTTCAAACTAATGAAGTAGTTAGTTTTTTAAAACTATAATTATTGCTATCTTCTTGCACATTTTTTTCACCGTTTGCTTGCTGTTCATTTACCCACAATTATCTCAATGCCACTTGTTGGAATGCATCACTTTTGTCTATATCTAAGTTCCAACATTTTAGTGTTTGTCCACTAAATTGCTGATCAAATCCATATGGATAATTATGCGTCATTAAGTATGAATCCTCAATCCTCCAAATATTATCAGGATTAAGACCTGAAAGGAAAGAGACCAATCATTAGTGAAGGGAGAGCTCGAGTGTCATGTCCCATTTTGGAGGCTGATTTCCGAAGGCCTTAACCCATTCTTTCCCCGTGGGTCTAAGGAGAAAAGCTAGGGGAAATCTGAATTATATTATTATTGTTGCTTAGATAGTTGTCTTCATTTATTATCATTTATCCTATTGGAAGCAATATGCTCCAATAGTGAACCTTTTAGTAGTTTAGTAATAATGGTATTGTGAGCATGTAGGCTCCAATTACCCTTTTAATATTTAAAATGCACTTACTTAAGGGGTCGGCCATGATGTAATGATTGCTTTTAAGCACTCCTTATGCCTATTTAAGGAGGTTGTTTGGGCATTAATGATTTATGTTTTGGTGATTATTCTTATTTTGGTGAAAGTTGGCTAGTGTAGCCCTTTTCTCTCTCTCAAGGACGAAACCCCTTGGGTTGAGGATCTCTTCCAAGGACGAAAACCCTTGGTTGGGAAACTTGTGAAGGATGAAAACCCTTCATGAGGTTTTGATTGTGCAAGCTGGTTGGAAATGCAATAAAGGATCTTTCTCTTGCATTTGTGGTCTTCTTTGGTGCAAATTATAATTATTTCAAGTGGAGCGACCTATGTTGAGGTGGTAATTTGGTATGTGTGGAGACATTTTGACAAATCTGAAATTATCATCTTATTCTCTATATTTTATTAAGCCAAGTTTTCGAGTTTGGTGAATTTTGGTGATGTTCTACTATTTTTGGTAAGCTCGGGAATGTTCACTGGTTAGGGTTTCTTAATTAATTAATTTCACATGCAAATATGATCTCTAACAACTGCAATTGATTGACGGTTTCATATTAATTTTGGCACAAGTTCAAATCTTTTTGCAAGGTTTATCTCCTTTTCAGAGGGTTATTTTTCCTTAGGAAGGTCGCTGCCCTAGGAAGGGTTTGAAATCAGTTTTGCAGGGTTTATAACAGCAGTGTCTCAAATCTAATTTGAGAGATTTTAGCCATTTCCTAAGGTCCCCCAAAAAGGGACATTACAATGGTATCGAGCTCTTTCCTCCCAGCCTGTGAAGCATGGCAGATGACAGCATTATTCAATATTATCAAAGGAGGGAAAAGAAGAAGACAGCGGAGTCCGGAGAAGAAAAATTGGAGACAATTATGAAAACACAAGAAGGAATGATGGAGGCATTGAGTCAACTTACCCTAGCCATCCAAAAGTTGCAAGGTGGTGGTTCGGCCAAAGAGGAAGAGTCTTCCTACAACCCTCGTGAATCAAAGAAGGAGAAAATTCCTTTTGCAAGGCCCTACAAACCCCAATTCATGGCTAAGGAGGAAGTCGCTCCACAAGGGAGCCCTAGACAAGCTCATGGCTACATGTCGTTGCTTGAAGAATACCGGGAAATGTCGGAGGAGTTTCGGAGGCAATGTCTCTCACGGATTTTGTCGAATTAAGGACGAAAGAAAAACATTACCGACAAAGAACCCTAGCGCCAAAGGAGAGGCACAACATGCTATGGGTAAGATGAATCTTCCTATTTTTGATGGCTCTACAAAGGGATCAGCTAGGGCATGGATTCAAAAACTTGACGCATTCTTGTCTTTGAGACGTATGGCGGAAGAAGAAGGAAGTAAAATTTGCCACCCTTCATCTTGAAGGAGTTTCCCATGATTTCATGGCATGTTGACACAAGGGCATCACCGCATACATTCCTATGAAGAGTTTTGTACAAGGCTCGTGGAGAGGCTCGAAAGAATGGATCCGGAAGCATACTTCCATGATCTTTCCTAGCTCAAACAAAAAGGTACGGTAGATGAATATATTGATAATTTTTAAAAGATTTCAGTCATGGTAGATGATATTTTGGAAGGGAGACTCATGATATTGTTTATAGGACTGAATGAACCCTTAAAGAGTTTAGTGAAGGCTTTTGACCCATCTTCCTTGCAAGAAACAATAAAGAAGTCATTGGATCTTGAAGGGGAAATTCCTAGGACTGGTTTTTCATCAAAAATGGGTGAGAAAGGGCAGATCAGACCAGCAATAGGAGGGCAGCCAGAGGGTTTTTATCTCAACCTAAAGTACCAAATGTGGGGCAGCCTATGAAGCCTTTTCAAGGGGCTAACAGCCAAGAAGGAAGGAACTAACAGCCAAGAGTCTAAAAGGAAGGGAAGAAGCTTTGTTTCACATGTAGAGATCCATGGTCACCCGGACATAGATGCCTTGGAAAGGGGCAAATACACTACATAGAAGTGATGTCTGAAGATGATGAAGAAGGTAATGAAGTAGAGAAGGTGACAGCACTTTCTGAGTTGGGAAAGGAAGGAACATCAAAGTCTGATCCAGTTATAACCAGTACTCTTACATCTCTAGAGAGTGCCGAAGCATACCATTCCTTCTGGGTAAGAGGACACCTCAATGGTCAAGAAGTGGTAGTTCTTATTGATAGTGGTGCTACCAATAATTTCATTAATGAGGGACTTACAGATCAACTGGGCTTGAAGGTGAAATTTTTTAAGGCTTCCAAGTAACCATTGCCAATGGAACCACCATACCATCCATAAAGAAAACAAAACAGCTATCACTTCTAGGAAATTATAAGGTATGTGATGATTTCTTTGTGATTAAGCTTGCTAATGATGAAGTAGTTCTTGGAGTCCAATGGCTACAGTCTGTGGGTGAATTCACCCTCAATTACCATATTAGAGAACTGAAATTCTATGATAAAGACAAAGAAATCAGAATTCAAGGAATAGAGGATGAAGGGAATAAAGTGGCAAATACTTGGGGATCACATTGTGGGTTGCTTTCACACATGGAAGCTGATTGGAAAAACATTATCACAGCTGAATATGCCAAAAATCAGTTTGCTAATGACATCATGGAAGGGCATATGGTGGCGGAGAATTACAAGGTAATGGATGGGCTGATCCTCTATAAGAATAGGATCTTTTTGATACCGGATTCCAAGATAAGAATAAGGATAATGAGGGCTGCTCATGATTCACCTCTTGCTGGTCACCAAGGATACTTTAAGACATACAAGAAAATTCGTGAAAGGTTCTTTTGGAAAGGGCTCAAGGAGGATGTCTTGCAACACATTCGAAATGTGTAACTTGCCAACAAAACAAAGGGGAACATAACTTTCCAGCTGGGTTGTTACAACCTCTTCCCATTCCTTCTCAAAAATGGGAAAGCATCTCCATGGATTTCATTACAGGGCTGCCCATGACCCAAGGTAAGAGTTGCTTATATGTTGTAGTGGATAGATTAACAAAATATGCCCATTTTTATCCACTTCCTACCAAGTTTGATGCTCCTATGATTGCTGATGTGTTCTTTAAAGAAATTTTTAGACTTCATGGGCTTCCCAAAATATTGTTAGTGATAGAGACCGCCGCTTTATGAGTATATTTTGGCAAGAGCTTTTCCGCCTAATAGGTACCGAACTCACTCCAAGCACTAGTTACCATCCCCAAATGGATGGGAAAACTGAAATTGTGAATAAATGGGTGGAAGGATATTTGAGAAACTACATTTCCAGACAGCAATCAACATGGATCAAATGGCTTCACTTGGTTGAGTTTTGTTACAATACAACATTCCATGTATCCATTGGAATGTCACCTTTTAGAGCACTCTATGGATATGAGGCCTTTTCCTTCATGGATTTGATCATTGGAGATAGTAGAGTTCCCGGTGCTAAAAATTTGATCCAAGAGAGTCAAGACATCTTAAAGGCACTCAAGGAGAACCTCCAACAAGCTCAGAATCAACAGAAACAATATGCAGATCAGCAATGAATAGAGAGGGTTTTTGAGGTAGGAGACTTGGTTTTCCTAAGGTTGCAGCCCTATAGACAGTCCTCACTTAAACAAAGTGGAGCTGAGAAGTTAAAACCAATATTTTATGGACCCTACAAGGTGAAGGAAAGGATAGGGTAGGTTGCATATCGTCTCGAGCTACCTCCAGAAAGCATACATGATGTCTTCCATGTCTCTTGTCTTAAGAAGGCATTGGGGAAGCATATTACTCCTTCACTACAGCTGCCCCTTTAGATGAGGAAGGGAAGATCATTCTTATTCCGAAACCATCCTTGATGTTCGAGAGAGGAAGCTAAGAAACTAGAGCATACGGGAATACTTGGTACATTGGAAAGGCCTACCACTTGAAGATGCCACATGGGAAGGAGCAACTATCTTAGAGCATCCAGATTTTCGATTACTTGGGAAAATCAATCTTGGGAAGGGGGGACTGTCATGTCCCTTTTTGGAGGCTGATTTTAAAGACCTTAACCCATTCTTTCCCGTGGGTCTAAGGAGAAAAGCTAGGGGAAATCTGAATTATATTATTTTCGTTGCTTAGATAGTTGTCTTCATTTATTATCATTTATCCTATTGGAAGCAGTATGCTCCAATAGTGAACCTTTTAGTAGTTTAGTAATAATGGTATTGTGAGTATGCAGGCTCCAATTACCCTTTTAATATCTAAAATGCACCTACTTAAGGGGTCAGCC